>OY740718.1:56055542-56669352 GCA_963513945.1 Hydrotaea diabolus | reverse complement strand
CTGATATCGGAAAAACCGAAAATATGGCCCGATGTGAACCAATTTCAATAGTTTTTGTCCTTGGCCCAAACTTGACAAATGAGCCAAGTTTCTTCGAAATGGGTTCATAAGTGCGACCTGCACTTTGATTTTAACGACAGATAGACTGACGGACAAACAAACGGGTGGGCGGACGGACATCATTTAATGGAATCAGATAGAGATATTGAATCGAAAGGAGATAGGGTCGTTCTTTATACCTTGAAGTTGTTGCAAACATCAGTCATTAAAGCCTGTGTAGGGAATATAAATTTGTCATTTGGTTTGCAACACCTAGAAATATTGATCAGTGGCAGTATAAAATTTATAAATGTTACAGATTTTCATAATCATAAAAATCTAATACTTAGTAATCATTCGTCCGTCAAACAAAATAGAGTTTTGTGCGTCGAAGGCTTTTTGAATAGAAATCGGCCCACACGCAGAAAAAAGTATGGTTGGGGTAACAATATTCGAAGAGCATCATACAATTGTTGGTTATATGGTTTTTTTTGGGACAACAATATAATGATCATCACAACAATAGTATGTTTCACACACAACCATACTATGATCCCCATAATAATATTATGGTCCTCACAATAATAGAATTATCATTCACAACCATTCTATGATCCCCACAACCATAGTATGATTCACACCCAAACATACTATGATCTCCATAACCATATTATGATCCTCACAACCATAGTATGTTGCACATACAACCACAGTATGATCCTTAGAACCATAGTATGACTTACACACAACCATGCTATGATCCCCAAATTTTTTTGTAAAGATTGGGTTAAGTTGTTATTTAACAATTGAGATTATTATTAAATAAGTTATGTAAAAATACATAAAACTCTTTATAAAGGGAGTGATTTATTTAACTGTAGAAACAATTCATTTATTAAAAATATTTTAGTTATACTAATCCGCAGTTTGTTTTGAAAAATTTAATTTATATATAGAAACTACTATTATTGCGTAAGATTTGTAAAAACAACATTGTCAAATTAAAAATAAATTACGATTTTGATTGTATGATTGCCGTAATCATGTTATTGTTAACATAAAACCCATGAAACACTACTTTTGTCCCACCAACCATATTTATATTGTTGCTACAACCATATTTTTATTTTTTTAATTTGGCAACAATGCTTTTGTTACATTTCAACAATATTAATATTGCCGCAATCATACTATTGTCAAAATAAATTCAAAAAACAATACTAAGGTTGCGACAACCGTACTTTTATTGCAGAGAACATACTACTGTTACCGTGACCATATAGTAACCATATTTTTTCTCTGCGTGCAGAGAATAGAAAATATAGAGAAAGGAAAAAATTAAGCAGAGGATATCTTAATTATTATTGGACGAAGCAAGGCTTAACCTGGGATAGTAAGTGGAGACGCATTTAATACTGACATGACTGTTGGAACAAGGGTCCCTTGTGGGCCAAATAACCGCTCTACTGTTCGAACAAACATTCACTAATAAAAATGTGCATATTTTCATTCCAAGCTAACAAAATTACGCTCACCGCTTTTTAAATGCGTAAAATAAAACAGTGTTTTCACTAATTTCTCTAAGTGTACATATGCACACAATACGCTAAGACAACATCAAACATAAATCGTGAGTTTTCGAAAATAAAACTTTTGTTTTATATCGTTTTGTGTGCACATCCATCCATCCAACCGTACGTACGTACAAACGAACGAACGAACAAACAATAGTTTTCAAAAAGGATCATTATCATTACAGAGGGATTTATAAATTGGAGTATGGGACTTATAAATTGTAGTATGGGATTTATAAATTGTGCAGTACGATTTAGTGAAATTCTCGCGGTAATCACAGTGTATTTAGGAATTGCTTCTTTATGCCACGGTATTTGGGGCATCGAAACGAACAGGCTGCTGCAGTTGACGTTGATGGCCTTGTGCGAACGTTTCATTTTTGGGAGTCCATAATCACAATCATCATAGGCTCTGACAGTTTGGCCTTACGGAAATTTTGAAAGTCATGCAGGCAATGATGGTGCTGAATTCCACTTACATAGTCTGCTATTTTTACGCGGGCCTTTGTATGTTTTTATACGTAAGAGCCCGACATCCCTATGTAGTCGTATGTCTTAAACTAACAACTCGTAATTAGTCTGGCTTTATTGAATTAGTGTAGCACACACAGCTACAGCTCGTGGTGTACACACGTCAATCAGAGCAAAAAGTTATGCATGAGTTTCTGTATGAGGTATACACTAAATGCAAGACCCACTTTGCGACGGAAATAAAGCGTACCAAGTACAAAAAATCGTCACGAACTTAGCAGCTGTGACCCTGAATAAAAAGATATTGTCGTATGGTGCCTATGCTTATACTGAGATTAAAGATAGTATTAGAGGGGTTTTAGAAAACCGGCAATAAGGTTTTTTTTTGTCAAAACCATGTAACAAAAAACCGACTGTCAGGTTTGTTTTTTAACTAAAGTACCGGCAGTAACCGACATTCGGGCTTTAGCCTTTTACTTAAGAATAAAAAATATTTTTCCAGAAGTGAAGTTGCTGTCCCCATTTATAGAATCTAAGAATGCACATAATAAATTGCTACTAATAGAGATTTGTTTTTTTTTATTTAAAAATAAACTTTAAAAGGTTTAGTCGGGCTTGGTCGAATATATTATACCCTGCACTTCTGGATGTGCAGAAAAACCGATTGACACAGGTTTTTCATCCCTTGGACGGGCTTAAAATTTACCAAGAATTTCAAAATAAGATGATATTTACTCGGGCTTGGTCGAATATATTATACCCTGCACTTCTGGGGGTGCAGAAAAGCCGATTGATACAAGTATCCCTTTAACGGGCTTAAAATTTACCAAGAATTTCAAAACAAGAGCATATTTCAATTTGTAAGAAAAATTTGGCCCATGTTGGGTTAAACTTTTGGTCCAAATTTCGGTCAAACTGCAAAATACAAAATTTTTTTGGCTTCGTGAGAACATTTTATATTTCTTTTATACCCATATGTCCAACAATATTGAAAGCCAATTTATGGGCCCCTGATCATTTTTAAGAATTCATATATCCAATAATTTTATTTGGTACAAATTAGTTGTTTGCCCATGGTCATATACGAGTACTCGAACTAGAGCAAATTTTATTAAATCCGAATTAAAGTGGGTTTACTAAAGCAGGTGTTTGTAAAATTAGGAGGGACCTTTGCACTGGTGTAGATCGGTATGACAGTGCAAAATTTGATCAAGATTGTAATATGTGGCTTCTAGGACTTAAGACATAGAGTCGGTTAAACCTATGTGTGGGAGCTACATCTAAATTAAAACCGACTTACTACAATTTCAATACGAGGGTTGCTATATATATTTCAGACCTAGGTAACACTATGTGTTGCCTGGTGCCATCTGACATTTCCATTGGAAAGTTTGACATTTTTCAGCATAAACTTACTCAGAACGTTTTGACGTACGACCATCATTTGTGTTGTTTACAGCGACTTGAAAAAATCAATTTGGCAAAAAAATGGAATTAACCCGTGAACATTTTTGTGCGATCATTTTTCACAACTTTCGGCGTGGATTATCACGACAAGAGTGCATCGATGAACTTAAATCTTTGTATGGCAGTAAAGCACCATCCTATAGCACTGTCAACAACTGGTTTAATACATTCAATCGTGGCCGACGCTCTCTCAAAGACGAAGGTTGTCCATAAAACGCTCGTTCTGCCAGAGAACATTGATGCCGTGAGTGAATTGATAATGTAAGATCGTCATGTGACATACCGTGAGATAGAGGCATCCTTGAGCATTTCTTCCACCAGCATACGTTAAAAAAGGTTTGTTCTCGTTGGATCCCGCACAATTTGACAATCGCTCAAAAAAGGCTCGTGTCGATTGGTGCAAAGAAATTTGGAAAAATAAGATCGCGGTGCTTCAAAAGACGTTTATAAGATCGTCACAGGTGACGAATCATGGATCTATACGTATGAGCCCGAAACAAAACAGCAATCGACCGTGTGGGTCATCGAAGACGAGTCAAATCCAACGAAAGTTGTTCGTGGAACAAGCACATCGAAGCAAATGGTAGCCTGTTTCTTCGTCAAAACTGGTCATGTGGACGGTCAGTTCTGAGTGGTACACCACAATTTGTTTGCCTGAAGTCTTCGGAAAAATTCGAAAAACGAACAAGAGAAGACGAATCATTGTGAACCATGACAATGCAAGCTCTCACAACTCGGCTAAACCAGCGGCTTTTTGACCGGCCAAAACGTCGAATTGATGGGTCATCCGCTGTACAGCCCTGACTTGGCACCCAATGACTTCTTTTTATTCCCGCACATGAAGAAAAAAATGCGTGGTCAACGATTTTCGTTGCGAGTCCTCACACATCGGCTCAAACCAGCGCTTTTTGACCGGGCAAAACGTCGAATCGGATGAGTCATCCGCCGTACATCCCTGACTTGGCACCCTATAACTTCTTTTTATCCCGCACATCAAGAAAAAAATGCATGGTCAACGATTTTCGTCGCCAGAAAAAGCTGTTGAAGCATCAAAATCCATGTTATGGAGGTGTCTCAATCGGAGTGGAAAATGTGCTTCAACAATTGGTTTGAGCACATGCAAAAGTGTACAAATCATGCTGAAGAATACTTTGAAAAACAATAAAACCATTTTTGATGATAAATATTCGTATTTTCATTATTAGGCCAGAAATATATATAGCAGCTCTCGTAACTACCTTCTTTGGTCCAAAAAACTAAGTTTCAAACTTGAAGAAATTTTCAAGTTTGAATATATTATGTTGCTTCTAGAGCTAAAAATATAAAATCGGTTGAACATATGTGTGTGACTTATATCTACATTTTAACCGAATTTCTTTTCGACTGCCCCCGTACTCTGTCCAAAAACTTACTCCTGCCTAATTTCATAAGGACCGACATTTTTGTACCTATATTTTGATTTTTTGATACAATCTGAAGATATACAGCAGACGGACAGGGAAACGGACCTACAGGTATCGCTAAATCGAATCAACTGGTGATTCTGATTAGATCGGTACACCTAAAAGTGGTTCCAGAATATTTTTAGAAGTGCAAGTTGTGAATTTTCTTTGATTTTAAAAATCAAACAGTAAAAAAATCCGACAGCAAAAACCAGGTAAACCAACATATTGGGTTTAAGCTCTTTTTGAGTAACCTTTTGTTGGGTTTAAACATAAAAACTGGAATGTCGGGCTTCGGTTTCGCTTTCGGACACTCTAGATAGTATCGACGCTAAACAGACAGTTGTCGATCTTTTTAAAAAATACAGAGTAGAGTCCAAAACCGTGACCGGACCAGTTAAACCGATTACTCGTCGTAAGCTGTCGGGCAAATTGTGTGAAAATCCGAGAAAACCGGAGATTTTATATGGGTTAGCCGGTTTCATATATCAAAAAATAAATGAAACAAGTAAAAACGTCGTTGAGTTTATATAAGTTGATATTTGGGATGGACGAAAGGTATTTTTGCACTAAATTTCCTATTACGTTCAATTAATGTTCCACGATATCTGTTCTATGCGCAATGAAGCCATACTGCTAAAAACACAATACAGATTAATCTCCTACCAGAAACGGTGCCGGACTTTGAATGGTAAAATTGTCGCTAAATATACGAACTGTTCTTACCTGAAATATGAGTTTTTTTATATCCTACTGTCACCCTACGTTCGGTCAAGATTCCGAAAGTAACGGAAATATTTTAATGGCCTTTTCCATTTTAAACATCGATATTTAGATCAAAAGCAGCAGGATTACATCCTATCATCCTATATAACTACATAAAGAGGTAAAGTAAACGCATCGTTATGTTGAATTGGGCTTAATCGTATTTACCTTCATTTCCATTTAAAAACACGAATTTCTCAGAAAAGACATAAAGTAGGTTAGACGTGTAGTTTTCAATCTTGCCACACTTTTTCGGAATTGGTCTTTTTGACAGCTGTCACTTGATTTATGCTTAGCTTTGTTTGCAATTTTATAATGAAAACACTTACTCCGGTGCAGAGTTTGCAAATCGTGGTGTTAAAAACGAGATGTCCACTGATCCTGATTTTTACAAGAAAATTTTGTTCAGCGATGAAGCTCACTTTTGGTTGCATGGATACCTTAATAACCAAAATTGTTGCATTTGGAGTAATGAAAATCCACAAGCCATTATTGAGATGCCTTAACATCCTCAAAAACTTTCAACTTGGTCTATGGGCAGAGGGAATCGTTGGTCCATATTTGTTCAAAAATGAAGCCCGCCATAATGTTACAGTCAATGTCGAACGCTATAGAGCCATGATTAATGACTTGGAGGATGTTGATGCCAGAATTGGAGGATGTAGATGTGGATGACATTTGGTTCCAACAAGACGGCGCTACTTGCCAAACAACCAACGAAACAATAAATTTATTGAAGGAAACTTTTGGAAAGAGCGTTAACACACATAGTGGGCCTGTGACGTGGCCTCCAATATCGAGCGATTTAATGCCGCTGGACTATGTGACATACGACCCCAAAAGCAGCAAAAAGTGGTCGATAATTGGGCCTCTCGACTAGAATTTATTCGAGCAAGTCGCGGCGGCCCGAAGAAATTTTTAAGACATAATGGCAAACCCTTATCTTAATTATAAGGCTACATCCTTGGCCATAACATTTTTATAGGTTATGAAAAAATTTAGATAATACGATCACAATTGCGACCAGTGACTAAAACCAGTGATTACAGACTAAAAAAAGGCTTCGTTAAATGAACTACCTAGTGATTAACTTTTGTTGTTGTGGCGGCACACAGTATCGGGGTGGCCATTCTTGGCCTAAGAATTGCTGCTTCGGGTTGATCGGGTGCATTTCTTTTTTTGATTAAATAATAACAATAGCTTAAAAAAGTTTTGGAGAGTGTACCTGAAAAGCAACGCTCTTATAAATCTACGTCCATTGCACTATAGGTCAAACGATCGATTTCACTGGCAAAAAGTCAAATTTGGCACATTGTCTTATCACTTCTTTTGTGTTAGAATCTTGTAAGAAACACATCAAAGCAAATAAAAATGCATTTGGTTTTTGCAAAAACAATTATACAGTTACATGACAAGCTGTCAAATGTGAATTATTGAGGAGTCATTGAAAACGTGCTAGTGTTGTGTCTTTACATTTAAACATTAAAAGTGAAAATAAAACCATAGTGTTAATATGAATAACGCATTAATAAGTAAGTATTCTATATTTTTTATCAAAAAATCTGTCTATATAGTTATTTTTGTGTATCAATCGTAACATATTCAATGTTACCTTAGATTAATGGCAGAAAATTTAAAATTTTGAGGTTATGGAAGCTTTTAAAGAGTCGGCAACGTTTGGCAATGGAAATGAAAATTGAAATTTCTTTGTCGATTTGTGCTGAATCTGGAAAATCTCATTTGGTTTTGCGGTTTTTTGCGTTTTTCTAATTCTATCACTTTTTCTAGGTACACACATTTTCCAGAATATTGATTTATTTGAAGTCTGGGTTAAACCACTAACCAAAGAAAAAAAGCAAGATGCTGTGTATGGATACATTCTTAGCCAAATTGGAGTCGATAACATTCCCACTGATTTAAAGGAAAAAGTAAGACACTTTTGTAAATACTTAACTTTAAAATGGGATAAATGCCACAGAAAGCTATCAGATTTTCGTTGTAAGAACGCCGACTGGTTTAAAGGCACGTTAACATTAGAAAAAAAATCAAATCCAATGGAAACAGGTTCTGGGATTATCGGACGTCCGCGGCTTCCATTTTGTGAAAAATCTAATCGTGGAAAGAGAAAAGAAGCAGCAGACCTTTCAGAAACATTATGTGGTGAGACGGACCTATTGGTATGTGCAGCAGCAACATCAGCTCGAAAACAAGGGCATGTAACCTTAGCAAGAGTTCTAAAAGAAACCATAAAAAGTCCAACAAGGCCATCTAAGATAAAAAAAACTATTTTCCGAACAGAATCAGAAGCCAATAAAATTAACGCCAGATGAGGCACTGGCATTTTTATTAGAACATAATTTTACAAAGGCCCAATATTGTGGCATACGTCGCGAAAGTAAATTGAGAAACTGCGACATTTATCCGCATTACAATCAAGTTGCTGCTGCTAAATCAAAGTGCCGACCTAAGGACGTAGAAATAAGTGAGAAATTGGTAAAAGTTTCATTGGAATCACTTTTATTTCACACTGCAGCAAGAATTGTAGAGATGCAAAAAGAAGTTATTGATGTTATAATGAGTGCAGAAAACACAAACTACATAAATGCGGAATTGATTCTAAGCTACGGTTTCGATAGCAGTACAGGTCAAGCTCAATATAAACAATCATACATTGATAAAAGCACATCGCACGATTCTGACTCTTCGCTATTAGCCACAACAATTATTCCTTTGAGAATGATCTCCTCTGGAAATCCTATTTGGAACAACCGTACACCTCAATCCACAAGATTTTGCCGGCCTCTAAAGTTAGAATACGCAAAGGAAACGAACGAAAAAGTTTTAAAAGAAGATTTGGACTTGAAAAAGGAAATTGATAATCTTGAATCTATGCAGATACAAATTGGAGAAGAAAGAATTGTATGCATTACTTTTAAATTATTTTTAACAGTTAATTGATGGAAAGGTTTTAAACATTTTGACTGGGACTAAATCTAATCAATCTTGTCCTATTTGCGGTGCAACACCAAACACTTCATGGAAATTGCAAATTACAGATCCGACGTATTTCGCGCTAAGGAATCGAGTTTAAAATATGGAATAAGCCCCCTGCACTGCTGGATTCGGTTTTTCGAATTTGTGTTGCATGCAGGCTACAAATGCAAAGTAAAAAAATGGCAAATTCGAAAGGAAAACGACAAATTTTCAGTTCAAAAAAGGATGCATGAAATACAAAGCGCATTTTGGAACAAGCTTGGACTCCGTGTAGATAAACCCAAAGTTGGTGGATTTGGCAGCACAAATGACGGGAATACTGCACGTCGAGCATTTGCAGACCATGAGGCCTTTTCTGAAATTACTGGTGTCGACATAAATCTTATATTTCGCCTTAAAATCATTTTGATTTCATTAACGTGTCAGTTTCCATTGGATTTGAGTAAATTTCAGAAATTTTGCTATGAAACAGCTGATATAATATTGGCAAAATATTCTTGGTTGCCTATGACTGCTACTGTACATAAGGTGCTTATTCATTCGAAGCAGATAATGGAAAATTCTGTACTTCCATTGGGGTTTCTTGGAGAAGATGCTGCTGAATCTCGGCATAAAATATATAAGGCCGACAGGTTACACGCTCGTAAGAGCAGTCGAAAGAATAATATTCTTGATATATTTAATAGGGCCATGGATACATCAGATCCTTTAATATCTTCCATGAGCCTAAGCAAACGCATGCAGCAACGAAAACGTTTACAACTTCCACAGGAAGTTATCGAAATGTTAAAATGTAATAATCCAAACGAAGAATTAGAATCTGAAATACAATCAAATTTAAATCAAAACGTTGAAGAAGAAGAAGTAGAAGAAGAAGAAGACGAAGTATACGCTGAGAGCGACGATTTTAATGAAGACGGACTTCAATATTATGTAAATATTCTTAATAACTTAGACCTAGAAAATGAAGTAGATATAATTTAAATACTATATGTGTTATGATATTTAATATTTACTGTATTAACAAAAAAAAACCATAATACATACGTATTAAATATATGAATGAACTCGTATTTGTCCCCAAAGGGTTAAGGAACCTGTAATGCATTAGGGCCATAAACGGTTAATTTTTTTCTTCAGTTTTGATCCATTTACCTTCCCAAAGCTGATGAAAGTTATTCTGATTTAAATAAAATATTATTTTCAATTTTATGACTTTTTGCCAGTGAAATCGATCGTTTGACCTATAGTGCATTGGTAAATAATAGAGGGTAGTCCAACTGAAACGCACGTTAATTGTAAAGAAACCAATCAATGACCATTATCTGTGGAACAAAGTATCGGCTAAATGCTCGCCACGGCTTCGGCGGCATACTTCTATCCGATGGTCCCTATTCTCAATGACTCTGAGACATAATGTCATTAATGTGCAGAACTTTCTATAGCCTTAGGTCTTGAACTCTCTTGGCTTATTGACTTACAATTTTTGTTTTAAATATCCCCAGAGATCGTGGCGGCCAATTAACATTGATACGACGTGAGATTACACGGCCATTGAATTTATCGCGTAATAGGGTTATTGCTTGGTTGGCTGTGTGGCATGTGGCACAATTCTGTTGGGACCAAAGCAAACAGTTACTGTTTGTGGATGAATCGAGTTTTCAAGAATCACTCATGGATTCTTATTTGTCCAAATGCTACAATTCTGCCCACAATTCTCCAGAATAAGGACACATTTGGTCTATTATGCTGACCAAAAATATCGCGAAGTACACGAAATACATTGTGATTTGGACGCCAATTTTTGTAAAAGCCTTCAACAATCTTAACACGCTGCTCAATTGTGTACCTTTCCATGGCTGAATTTGTCAAACAATGAAACAAAGAAATATCAAATTAAGTTGGACAAAAAACTTGACGTTAAGGTTTGACTCGCAATCAACATCGTGCATTTTGGTTGGACAACCCATAATTAGGACATATAGACAGGAGTAGTATGTACTTTAATTTGATGTAGACTACAACTAGTTTCTGCATCTGTATATTGGTATTTCAAGAATTGTGAAAATTAAGGCCTATGAATTTTAATACTCCCTTATACAGAATGGGCCAAAATATAGCATGGGGTTTAAAAATTTTATAACGTTTTCGTTTATATATTTTTTTTATTATTTTCTTTTCAGATTATATAAATTACACTTGGGGAATAAAAAATGAAGAGATTCACAACTGAACCAAGTACCAGAATAATAGAATTTTATAATGATGAGTGGTGAAGCTCATTTTCATTTGAATGGCATTGTTAATAAGCAGAACTGTAGGTTCTGAGGCCAATTGCACCCCATTGGGTGTACAGTAAGGTGTGGGATCACATCTGCAAACATCATTGGGCCATACGTCTTCGAGAATGAACATGGAAGTGCTGTAACCGTAACCGTACCAAATTGGTACGTCCTAATCAAGAAAACAGACCTGAGAATGGGTTCAAAAGGACGGAGCCACTGCCCACACTGCCCGAAAAACAATGGCACAAATTTTTGGAGAGCGAATAATTTCCAGAAATTCGGAAATTACGAGGGCGGTTCGGAAAGTTCTTAGCCTATCAATGAAAGAGAATAGTAAGTTTTTCAAAAATATTTTTATTTTTCAATATAATCTCCTGAAACTTCAATAAACTTAGTCCAACGCTTATCTAGCAATTCTATCCCTTGATTAAATTTTTTTAGATTTGGGAACAGGTAACATTCACTGGGAGCTAAATCAGGAGAATAAGGTGGGTGGTCAAGCAACTCGTACTTTAATTCGTTGATTTTAGCCATTGTTAAAACACTCTTGTGCGCTGGTGCGTTGTCTTGATGAAAAATTATTTTTTTGCGTTGTAAGCCAGGAAGTTTTTCTCGAATTTGTACATTTAATTGATCTAAAAGGTTGCAATAGTACTCTGAATTTATTGTTTTACCCTTTTGCAGATAGTCAATCAATAAAATACCTTTGAAGTCCCAAAAAAAAAACCGTTGCCTTACCAGCCGATTGAATTGTTTTTGCCTTCTTTGGGGCACTTCCTCCAGCTTCAGTCCATTGTTTGGATTGTTCTTTTGTCTCTGGAGTATAGTGGTGGATCCATGTCTCATCAACAGTTATGAAACGACGCTTAAAATCCATTTTATTTCGCTGAAAACGATCCAAACAAGCTTGAGAAATGTTCATTTTTATGCGTTTTTGGTCGACTCCGGCACCCATTTTGCAGAAATCTTTTTTATCTGTAGTTCTTCATGCAAAATTAAATGGACTCGATCATTTGAGATGCCCATGATATTAGCTATTTCACGCACTTTTATACGTCGATCATTCAATACCATATCATGCACTTTGGCTACAATTTCTGGTTTTGTTGCTGTTTTTGGACGTCCACTACGCGGTTCATCTTCAATGCTTGTACGACCACGTTTAAATTCAGCAACCCAATTTTTTACAGTTGCATATGAAGGAGCACTTTCACCTAACACATTCACCATATCATTATGAATTTCTTGTCCCGATAAACCTTTTTTATGTAAATATTTAATGACACCACGCATTTCTAATTTTTCCATTGTAAAAAAATCGAGGATGCGTCTTTTGTGAACACCTGTTTCTATATGAAGGAGTTGCCAGATCGAAACAAAATTTAACATGTGTTCATAGCAGAGATGGAAGTTTCCAAAACACCTAACTTTTTACTGTTTATACTGCGCTTTTTGTGCTAGGCTAAGAAGTTTCCGAACCGCCCTCGTATTTGGCCAACGCGATCATCAGATTTGTCAGCACCGACTATTTCCTTTGGGGTTGAAGGAAAGAGTATATGTGAACAAGCCCGAAACAATCCTTCAACTCAAGGCCAACATTGTTGCAGAAATTCGAACGCTACAGCAACAAATTTTAAAATATGTTACGGAAAATACTCTAAAACGAGCTTATCATTGCGAAGCTGAAAACGGGGGTCATTTAAGAGACATTATTTTTCATACTTAGTGTAAAAAAAAATTTCATTTTGTATAAAAAATAAAAATAAACGAAAAAGTTATTAAAGTTGTTTACCCCATGGTAACTTTTGGCCCACCCTGTAGATAGTATTGGAAAAGTTATTGCAATTGATTCGAAACAGACTACATTTAAGTGCTCTAAAAAATTTGCCAAACTATAGAGTCGACTCTGAAACCGCGTCGTAATTTAACAAAAATTCGAAAAACCATTAATACAAAGTTTTGAAAGTTTTTCCGCTTCAAGCCGCTGTTGCCAAGGTTCTGATTGAAAATGGTTAAAGCCTTGTGCTAGTCGAAATTCATGGTATTCAATTTGTTCTAACATGCACTGGCTTAATTTGGGGAACACTCTCCTTTTACTTTGTAAAATATGAGCAAATCGTAAAAAAATCATTCATGCGTACCACCGTAAAATGTGGAATATTTACATTTCCCTTAAATAAACACTTCCTCATAACCATAAACCCACACGAGAATGAACAAACGAGCGAACGAACATATGCAAATAACGAATAAAATTTGAAAATTCTGAATTTCGGAGTGAGTGCGAGTTGGTGAATGTACGAGTATCATGCGCTAGTGGGGCACGGATATCATCGCCACCGAAACACGTACTCGAATATAGGGAACATTTCTTTTTTTATTTTATCTAATATTTATATAAGACAAATAATCGTTAAAGGAAATATGCAAAAATGTTCACAAAAATCACAAATTGAGCAAAATTTTCGAAAGGAAAACATGACTCGGGCCGAGAGGATATCCCGTGCCAACCTATGTTTATTTAAATATGAAACCATAGCAAGTAATAACAATGAAAATAAACCTGAAGGATATATGTGGCGCATTAAGAGAAACATCTCTTTAAAATCCATATCCTTGCCGTTAATGTTCCGCCAGCCATTTCATTAGGATTATGGGGCCACATTAGCTGAGAAAATACGATGATCGTTTAAGACTCGCATCGCCTGCCAGCCGTTACTCACGTGCATTCATTTACAACCCGTAAAATGTCGACTTAATTGTTAAAATTATTAAACGCATATGTTGGGCCTTCGGTCGAGTATCCTGGAGAAATTCTCGATGAGAACAAATTGAAAGCATTCTTGTTTTTTTTTCGGGGCATGGGGGGTTTTCTTTTTTTCCATTTTCAGTTTTGTTTTTATAGCCGGAGATAGGAAAAACAGACATGAACATATTGTTGCTTTATTACTTTTGGATGTACGGCCCGAAGAAGAAGTTGTGTGCCCACTTTATGTGCCTCTCAGTGTGCGTGGATACCGCACGTCTTTCACACACTTACCCGGACTACGTGAGATTTTATCAAATATCAACCAACCCCACCAACAAGAGCCAATGTTAAAGTCTGACATGTAACTTCAACTACAGCAGAGGCTGGAGGCATAAGGACGGTGATTAAAGTCAAGACTTTTCACACATTCCTCAGTTAAATTGAATAGCGTCCAAACAGTCGTTAAGGCCAAACAAACGTTCCAACTGCGATATCAATATAATGCAAGTTGTTCTCAATATCACAGCCTGGTCGAAATTCTATAATTTTATAAACCCTCCGTTTTTCAAATGTTTCAGGCACCATGTGTAATGAATACGAGTATGATGTATACTCCAACGCTAGTTGTATTGGTTTATACACCCTCTATCAAGACCACGTTTTATACCCTCCGCTTCACCCATCGCCGAATCCATAACCGAGACGGTTAAATGTTTACATTTTACCCACACAAGGATTCAGTCAACCTATGGAAAAATTGTTATTTATGACGTATTGTTAGGGTTTCTCCCATGCATCACCATATCAAAGCTGATCGTTTCGAATTTTTTACATTACGTTATTTTCAAGGTAGGTTATACTCGTATAGGATGATCCATCTAGAGGTATTTCTTCAGAACAAAAAAAATATAAAAAATCAAAGCAAGTGTGGACTCTTTATTGGTAGTTTGAAAGGACATTTTAAGGCAATTATTTTTTGAAAATAATTACCACCATCCTAGAGCACTGAAAAAGGTATATAACATTTGGTGCGGACAAAACTGAACTTCATGTTTTGACCGTTGAAAGCACTATAGCGGTTGAACGAACTTACCTAAACTAGCGAAATTTTGTGTATAAGTAATGATGGATTATGGTCATAAGTTGTTAGGGATTATACTTATAAATGGGGGAGATCGGCCGAGGGAGAAATAAGTTCCCCTATAAAGGACTAAGGGTTTTTTTTGTGCTTATTGAACGTGGAGGGTATAACGGGTTTTCCAATAGGGACATAACTAGTTCGTGTCTTTATTTTAACGCAGCCTCAAACATTTTTAAAGATCATTGACTTTAAGGCGTAATGGAGTTTTAATGTAGTTAATGAGCCGAATGATCTCATCCTTTAGCTTCTCAATTGTTCATGGCTTGACATAAATTTTTTCTTCTAAATATCCCCAAAGAAAGAAGCCTGACGGTGTCAAATCACATGATTGTGGCAGCCAATTAACATCGCCAAGACGTGAGATAAGGCGGCCATTGAATTTCTTACACAATAGAGTCATTGTTGCGTAGGCTGTGTGGCAAGTGGCACCATTCTGTTTAAACCACATATAGTCCAGGTCCGAAAATGAGGTCGGCCATCATTTTCGGACCTGGACTATTTGTGGTTTAAACAGAATGGTGCCACTTGCCACACAGCCTACGCAACAATGACTCTTTTGCGTGAGAAATTCAATGGCCGCGTTATCTCACGCCTTGGCGATGTTAATTGGCCGCCACAATCATGTGATTTGACACCGTTAGGCTTCACTCTTTGTGAATGCATTGGTCTTTAAAAAATCACTCGTGGATTCTTATGTGCCCAAATGTGGCAATTCTGATTGGTAACGAATCCACTGTGGTCAAATTTCAGTAATGCTGACAAAAAAAAAATCAAAGTAAACGAAATGCATTTTGACTTAAACTTTAAGGTGAGACTTACAATTGGCATCGCGCACTACGAGCGCTGCTATATATATCTGGCCTTATAATAAAAATTGGAATATTTATCATCAAAAATGATTTTATTGTTTTTCAAAGTATTCTCCAGCATGATTTATACACTTTTGCATGCGGTCAAACCAATCGTCGAAGCAATTTTTCCACTCCGATTGAGACACCTCCAAAACATGGTTTTTGAACGCTTCAACAGCAGCTTCTGGCGACGAAAATCGTTGACCACGCATTTTTTTCTTGATGCTAGGGAATATAAGGAAGTCATTTGGTGCCAAGTCTGGGCTGTACGGCGGATGACCCATCAATTCGACGTTTTGGCCGGTCAAAAAGGCGCTGATTTGAGCCGATGTGTGAGAGCTCGCATTGTCAGATGCACAATGATTCGTTTTCTCTTGTTCCTTTTTCGAATTTCTCCGAAGACTTCAGGCATACAGATTGTGGTGTACCACTCAGAATTGACCGTTCTACGTTGCTCAAGCGGAACAGTCGCCACGTGACCAGTTTTGCCGAAGAAATAGGCGACCATTTGGTTCGAAGTGCTTCTTCCACGAACAACTATCGTTGGATTAGGCTCGTTTTTGTAAACCCACCCGGTCGATTGCTGTTTTATTTCGAGCTCAAACGCATAGATCCATGATTCGTCACCTGTGACGGTCTAACAAACGTTTTTTGAAGCACCGCGATCGCATTTTTTCAAAATTTCTTTGCACCAATCGACACGAGCCTTTTTTTGAGCGATTGTCAAATTGTGCGGGATCCAACGAGACCAAACCTTTTTTACCGAGAGGTGTTCATGCAATATCGAATGTATGCTGGTGGAAGAGATACCCAAGGATGCCTCTATATCACGGTATGTCACATGACGATCTTGCAAAATCAGTTCACGCACGCCATCAATGTTTTGGACAACCTTAGTCTTTGAGCGAGCGTCGGCCACGATTGAATTCATTAAACCAGTTTTTCAGTGCTGTAGAATGGTGCTTCATCGCCATACAAAGATTCAAGTTCATCGATGCACTCTTGTCGTGATAATTTACGTCGAAAGTTGTGAAAAATGATCGCACGAAAATGTTCACGAGTTTATTCCATTTTTAGCCAAATTAATTTTTTCAAGTCACTGTAAACAACACAAATGATGGTCGTACGTCAAAACGTTCTGAATACGTTTATGCTAAAAAGTGTCAAACTTTCCAATGGAAATGACAGATGGCGCCAGGCAACACTAAGTGATGCCTAGGTCAGAAATATATGTGAAGCGCAAAATAGAAAGGGGCCTAAGGGTAGAAACCAGTTTTGTTCAGGAGAGACATTTTAAAGATTTAAATACGTGTATCTTTGGTGTACCATCACTTTCATAAAACGCGCATATTTCTGGGAGGGAACACTTTTGGGCATGGGATCGGCCTCATTCGATGCTCAGATGTTGTCCACATCAAACAAAACAAAAGTGAAAATTGATTTTTTTACCCTTAGGTCCCTTTCTCTATGCGCTGTCACATATACAGCAACCCTCGTATGGTTGAAACACTCTTAAATACTTTATGTATTTAAGCCACCCTATCAAAAAATTTCGTAAGCATAGCTTTCACCCGAAATATTACTCCACTGTACACACAGAGAAAAAATTGGTTGTATCTACAATGAATCGGTTACTAAAGAGGAATTTCGGTTGCAATTCCCGCATGTTTATTCGGTTCGAGATATCACTAGATGATAAATTTGATCATTGTACTGTACTCACAACTTATTGCTCTATCTTACCAAGGAAACGCGAAAAAGGTATTTAGTTGCCACAACTGGTGGTTGTGGCAACCAATAGTTTTGCAAACATTTTGCTGTTGGAACTAATTTTTAGTGATGACAAATAAAACTTCTTAATAAACTAAGAAATGTTGTTTAATGGTAATTTTAAATGGTATAACTTTAAGCCAATTGAATAACCACCCTTTTTTCAGTGAAATTTATCTATTATCTTTTCCACTTTGTCCTCGTCATGACTCTCCCTATGAGTACTGCAGGTACTTCAATTGAGTTGGCAAACAGTTTTTTGCCTCTGACTAAAATTTAAATATTTTTTAGCTAAACAAGTGTGGCATGTGGATTGTTAACCCTAGGATAGACTACTTGGTCTGGCCAGACCAAATTTGACTTTGAGCGCTTATAATTTTTTTTAAAGGCAAAAATTAAAAAAATTGAGGGCGTTGATATCTATAAGGAAAGTATGCTGAATCGGACGAATTCAATTTTGAATCGAAAATTGCAAGCTAATGGGGAGAAATTCCCGTTGGAAAAATATTACCACTAAACTAACCTCTTGGTCTAAGTAGACCACAGCAATCAAGCTATGAGTTTACTCATGAAACCCTCATGAAAGGTAGAAGTTTCCTTTTGTCTTTGTTTTTCTCATTATTTTTGATTTTGTTTTGATTTTTATTTTGTTCTGCCTATGAAACCGAAGCAATCGATCTAGAAGTTTTGTTTTGTTTCTATTTTTACATGAATAGCTTTCTCAATAAATCATAAACAGATCAGTCGTCGGTCTACATTCGAAGCGTAACACGTGTTTTACAGTTATTTTTTTTGGTAATCTTTTATTGCTGTTTGTGGTGAAATAATATGGCTTCTTCTAGTAAAAACTTATCGGGACTTGAAGCTAGTGAAATGGTCGTAAATAGACCAGCCAAATTTCAGCGTCCTGCTGAAGAGAAGTTGCCGAAGAACGCCTGATGTCATTTTTTGCTGATAGCGACGATGAGCAAGAACTATTTCCTTGCTCTGATGATGACGACGATTATGTTCCAGAATATAGTGCTAAGGATTTTGCGTCTGATGAGGAAACTGGAGATTGTGACGCGGAGCTTGTTGAAGATTTTGATGATGGCGACGTGGAAAATGAGGTTGAAACATTAGCTGCTGAAAGTGGTGAAGGTGAATGTTACCAAAGTAAAGCTGGCATAATGTGGTTGAAAAAACCACCATCAACGGTTAGAACACTAGCGCATAACATTCCAATTCTTGCTAGAAGTGGCCCGTCCAGAAAGTTTCTACCAAATCCCCTACAAATTTTCAAAGAAATTTTTACACCTGAGATGGTAGACATCATAGTTCGGGAAACCAATCGTAAGGCTCAAGATGTCTTTCGATCATTGAATGAAAAGTACCCAGCCAAACAAAAAATAGAGTGGGATCCAACTAATGAAAATGAGGTGTACGCCTTTATAGGTTTATTGCTATTTGCCGGCGTTTTTAAATGCGCAACTCAACCGGTAAAAGAGCTATGGGCACCATATCATCACGACATCTATAAAGCCACCATGTCAATAAAACGCTTTAATTCACTCCTACGGTTCATTCAATTTGATAACGGAAATACTCGTCAAATGCGTCAAGAATTGAGCAAGTCTGCTGCCATAGATGACCTTTGGTTGATGCTTGTAACAAACTTAGAGTCATCATACACTCCTGGCGCAAACTTGAACAGCTGTTTCCCTATCGTGGACTGACACGATTTACGCAGTATATACCATCCAAACCAGCTAAATATGGCATGAAGGTATGGTGGATTTGTGACGCAATAACTAATTATCCCCTAAGAGGCCAACTTTATACGGGAAAATCTTCTGACGGAGTCCGAGAAGTAAACCAAGGTGAAAGAGTTGTTTTAGATTAGGCCAAAAACTATTTTTACACAGGACGGACCGTGTACTGTGATAATTTTTTTACAACTTTGGCATTAGCTCAAAATTTGATGGAAGTCCGCCTTTCTCTTGTTGGAACCGTACGATCGAACAAAAAATTTGTGCCGTCTTCTTTTAAAAAATCAAGTCAACGCACAATATGTGAAACTTTATTTGGTTATTATGATGAGAAATATAGCTTATGCTCATATGCACCGAAGAAAAACAAAGCGGTTATATTATTATCCACAGAGCATTATTCGAACACCATTACAACTGATATAACTGCGGAAGATGAACCAGGGAGAGCAACACGCCAAAATATTGCCAGAAAACCTAACCAAATACTGGATTATAATCGCAACAAAGCTGGAGTTGATACGATGGATCAGATGGTATCGTATTACAGCTGTTAACGTGGAACAAACCCCTGGCCGTTGGCAATGTTTTACAACATCCTGGATGTATCTGCATTAGCTGCTTATGTGATTCACAAGGAGTTAGTTGTTGTGAAGCAAACAGACCGACGTCGCCGTTTCCTTGTAGAATTGGCGCAGTTGGTAGTCCCACATATGGAAGTACGAGCCTCAAATCCTCGTGTATTGCGTTATCCATACATTAGAATTGCTATGAGTAAATTTAATATATTTGTAAGTATAAACTATTACCTTCCTTCAATATTATACTTCTATTTTCCCCATTAACTTTTATTTTTTCTCTAGCCTCGAACACCGCAGCCTGAACAAACTAGCGGAGAAACATTTTAATTTCCATCATCTTCATCATCTACCTACCGTCCACTATGTGCCATTTGTAATTTAACATCGAAAACTAAGCGCAAAACCCGTTTTCGGTGTGGAATATGCGGAAGTGCTATGTGTCTGCAGCATGGAAAAGAGTCAAAATCCTACATTTGCGATGACTGCCAAGTGGTAAACTAATTATAAGAATACTTATGTTAAGAACTTGAATTTACTTCTTGAAAAATAAACATGAATTTTGATTTTATCAAAAAAGAGGATGTTTTACCTTTTTTGTATATTATTTTTTTGACGTTTTTACCTTATTTTGGAAGTATGTAGATACAATTTCGCATTAAATGACTATGTATAACACATATCAACAATTTCCATATGAATTAAGACCCCATGATTAGGTATACAGTATGTTTATAGCCAAAAATCTGTCTATTATAGTCATGTGGTCTGGCCAGACCAAGAGGTCAATTTAGTGATCGAAAGCTTATCGCCTATCCTAGGGTTAAATCCAAAAATTCTCTTCTGAAGGTTCGGATGCTTGGTATGTTGCACCGATACTATAGTTGCAATAACTGAAAATTACAGAGCACCAACTAACATTCGGTAAAACTGGTGGAATACTAGAGGTGCATGTTACCCTAATCATTCGGTAGGCAAATCATTCGGTTGAGACAACGAATTTGTTCTCTGTGTGTATGTAAACTTTTCTGTACCTTCCTGTCCCAATATCTATGGCCAGTACTGTTGTATATTACACGATGCTACTATACGAAACCATATCATAATGTTAATATAATGGTGTTCTATCAAATATGATGCTTTTTATTGAATTTTATGACCATCATCATACGGCGACTAGGACGACAGACACGGTATGGCACAGCACAGTCAACCGTACCCCACAGCATCAAGTATATTTCATTTTCCAATAAAAGTCCCGTATGTACGAGTACGAAGTGAAGACGAGTTGTTAACACTTTGGCCAGGATAAGCGTAAAAACAATAGGTTTTACGCCCCGAAAGCAACGAACCTTTAAAGCTTGAGAAAAACCTTAAAAGGACTCACACAATTTTAAGGGAAATCTAAATGGTAAGGTCGACTTATGCTTATGTGACAGCGGTAACTTACAGTTGCCAAAGGCAGCTTAAACATGGCTACTCAAACCTTACACTACGGAGCTATGTCCTTTTCTGCTCTTACGCTTCTTTCGAACATCCATGGTTTACGAATTCTTTAAATCATCAAGGTTATATCATTTTAATATCTATACGGCAAAAACGATCACAAAAACATTATTGTCCAAAAAATTAATAACGCACATAAAGCAGCAGCTTCACACGCGCTGCATTAAAAGCTGCTGGAGTTATAAAAAGGTGTCAAACAAGCCAGGCAGGCTGGCATTCATCCATCCATCTAACCAAACATCTCATGTGTGTTCATTTTGGCCACACTTACAGGCATCACCAGACGGCAACACGCAGCCAGGGCAATAAACATTGGACATCTGTCTAGGAACACTCCGTCGACATGATGTATTCGTATGCATGCTTGTGTACCTCATGTGTCATGAGCAATGTTTGATTACAGGCTTTCGGGACTGTCGTCCCCGACCCGGAACATGTGAAAGAAATGCTGGAAATCCATTAAATTATGACGCACATTTTATGGAATATCAAAACATTACATTATAGCTTGTACTCCTCGGCCGTTTATTAAGATTGTAAATATTTACGAGTTGATATTTCTCCACTCCGTACAATAGAATTGAAAAAACGACCACAAAAACCCAGCGTTTCTCTAATAAAATCATAAAGTGGAAAACATACACCATACCAACATACCACCAGTATGTTCTGTACTGGTTTTCTAAAGACTTTATGTGAATTCTTGCAGCGTTTACAAAAGATGCTTATGAAACATCTGTTCGGCCCACTGATGGATGGATTTATCACAAACCGGCTATAAATTGGCATTTCAGAGAGGCCCGCATTTAAATTCAATTACATCGTTATCATCAAATTTAAACAATTTCGCAGAATTATTAAAAATAAACAATAAATATTAAAGAATATATCCATGCTGTAAAATGATCTTTACGATTTCTATAGTTCTCTATATTAAAATTATATAAATGTCGGAGGAAGACCTACGTAAGTATTTGTATTTTAATTTACAATTTAAAACGAGGGATCGGTGCTTTCATACACGCAGAGAAAAAACATGGTTACTATATGGTCACGGCAATAATAATATGTTCTCCGCAATAAAAGTATGTTCGTCGAAACCATAGTAATGTTTACTGAATTTAATTTTAACAATAGTATGATTGCCGCAATATTAATTTTGTTGAAATGTAACAATTGTATTGTTTGCCAAATTTAATAATGAAAATATGGTTGCAGTAACAATATTAATATGGTTGGTGCGACAAAAGTATTATTATTTGGGTTTTATGTTAACAATAATATGATTACGGCAATCATACTGTATGATTGTAATTTTTCCTCATTTAAAAATGTTTTTTAGAACAATGTTATAGTTACGGATCTAATGCAATCGAACGATAGTAATTTTTATATGGAAATTAAAAATTTTCAAATAAACGGCTTTTGTTTTGTTTAACTGAAATATTTTTAACAAAAACGCTTATGTTTTTTTAAACTAATTTTTTCCTTACTTTGTGCATGTAGTAGTGAAGTGCAGCTCTCGCGATACACTGATATATCAAACGTGTCTAACATGTTCTCACCACACGCAGAGAAAAGATATGGTTACTACATGGTCACCGCATGTAGTAACCATATGTTCTCTATAATAAAAGCATGTTCGTCGTAACCATTGTATTGTTTTTTGAATTTCATTTTGACAACAGCATGATTGCGGCATTAATAATATTGTTGAAATGTAACAATAGTATTATTGAAAAATTTAGAAATGAAAATATGGTTGTAGCAACCATATAAACATAGTTGGTGCAACAAAAGTATTGTTGTTTAAAATTTACGTTAACAATAATATGATTACGGCAATCATACGCTATGGTTGCGAATATGAACACAACAAAACAGGTTTTCATGACACACATCACGTACAGACGATACAGGGCATGGTTGTTGTCCATTATATAAGTATAAGTATAAAAACAACAACAATCGGAAGATTGTTCGAGGGATTTTTATTGTGTTTACTTTGTTCGGTTGAATACTCTACTGTCGACTGGTTCTCGTTTATTTAAAATCTGCCTGCTCTTAAGTATATAGCCATTGATCATGGTTTAATCACATTCCTTACTTAGGGTGTACAGATGGTATAGTACTAAAGATAATAATTATAACTTGATATTATTTCAAATATGTTCAAACGGGCCTAAAAAGCCTTTTCAAGGTTAGAACAAGCGACAAATTCTAAATATGTACACATTCAAATTATACTGCAAATCCACACATGAATTTCATTTTTTAACTGAGAGTGCAGGGACGACTCATGGATCCTTGGGCCAAAAACGTACTAGCTTTGCCTAAAAAACATACTCGTGCTACATTGCATCAAGATTTAAGATGCGTCTTCTAGAGCAAAAAAAACAGGAAAAATTGTTTTTTGCTCTAAGATGCGAAAAAATCTGGCCACCAACTGAACAAATGCAACTAAAACATGTAAAAAAAGCAGACGACTATAAGATACCCTACACCACTCTGCTATTCAGTAGATTAAACATTTCTATCTGAAGCTTGAGCAAGTTCAGACTCAATATGTTAGAGTTAATAATTTGTCGCTTAAAACGTTACATACACAACTTGAGCGTGATGGGGTAAACTTTGGGGCTTTGAAAGCTGCAGGACCTGAAATCTGAAGGGAAGCTTGTGTGGAGACTATTCGAAAACATAAAACGATGGGGTCTAATATTACAGAACATGGGTATTGGTCGCTCGTAACTCTTCATGCCAAATCTGGTAGAAATCGGATGTAAAATGAAGCTTCCAAAATCTGAAAGACCTCTGTGTTGGGCCATAGGAAAATGTGGATCTTTGTGGTTTAGTTGCATTGCTGTTAATTCCTGACAGCTCATTACGTATCATGCAAAAATTGGGCGTGATCGGGTCTGATTTGTGGCTTCTAGAGCTAAGGAACCTCAAATCACGAGGGACGTTTTTGTGACCTATTCCAAAACATGGACCGATTTCATCAGTCATAAGTATTGGTCACTTGTTATTATATATGCGAAATTTGGTCCGAATAGGGTGTAATACGAGGGCGGTTCGGAAAGTTCTTAGCCCACCAATGAAAGAGATAGTTAGTTTTTCAAAAATATTTTTATTTTTCAATATAATCTCCTGAATCTTCAATACACTTAGTCCAATGCTTATCTAGCAATTCTATCCATTGATTAAAATAGTTTTCCTCAAGGTCTTCAAAATAGTGGTTTACAACTGTAATTGCATCTTCATTTGAGGTAAAACGCTTGCCAGCAAGGATTTTTTTTAGATTTGGGAACAGGTAAAAGTCACTGGGAGCTAAATCAGGAGAATAAGGTGGGTGGTCAAGCAACTCGTACTTTAATTCGTTGATTTTAGCCATTGTTAAAACACTCTTGTGCGCTGGTGCGTTGTCTTGATGAAAAATTATTTTTTTGTGTTGTAAGCCAGGACGTTTTTCTCGAATTTGTACATTTAATTGATCTAAAAGGTTGCAATAGTACTCTGAATTTATTGTTTTACCCTTTTGCAGATAGTCAATCAATAAAATGCATTTGAAGTCCCAAAAAACCGTTGCCATAACCTTACCAGCCGATTGAATTGTTTTTGCCTTCTTTGGAGCACTTCCTCCAGCTTCAGTCCATTGTTTGGATTGTTCTTTTGTCTCTGGAGTATAGTGGTGGATCCATGTCTCATCAACAGTTATAAAACGACGCTTAAAAACCATTTTATTTCGCTGAAAACGATCCAAACATGCTTGAGAAATGTTCATTCTAATGCGTTTTTGGTTAACCAGTCCGGCACCCATCTTGCAGAAAGCTTTTTCATCTGTAGTTCTTCATGCAAAATTAAATGGACTCGATCATTGGAGATGGCCATGATATTAGCTATTTCACGCACTTTTATTCGTCGATCATTTAATACCATATCATGCACTTTGGCTACAATTTCTGTTGTTGTTTTTGGACGTCCACTTCGTGGTTCATCTTCAATGCTTGTACGGCCACGTTTAAATTCAGCAACCCAATTTTTTACTGTTGCATATGAAGGAGCACTTTCACCTAACACATTCACCATATCATTATGAATTTCTTGTCCCGATAAACCTTTTTTATGTAAATATTTATTGACACCACGCATGTCTAATTTTTCCATTGTAAAAAAATCGCGGATGTGTCTTTTGTGAACACCTGTTTCTATATGAAGGAGTTGCCAGATCGAAACAAAATTTAACATGTGTTCATAGCAGAGATGGAAGTTTCCAAAACACTTACCTTTTTCTGTTTATACCGCGCTTTTTGTGCTAGGCCAAGAAGTTTCCGAACCGCCCTCGTATGTGGCTTTTGGAGCTGTAGGTTCTAAAATTGGTAGACCCTTTGGATGCGGGCTATAGGGATGTAAGATACCTTAGGTCCCTTTCTCTATGCGCTGTCACATATATAAGTATTAAAATCAATCTATTATACCATGTATTCTATGCAATGGATCAACTCCATCAGCAGAAAATCAGCCCCACACCGTTACGTTACCTCCTCCATGCTTCACCGTTTATTTACAGTATCGAGCTATGAGCCGCTTAGTGCCAGACCGTCTTAGGTAGCACATACCATCGCTGCAAATGATATTAAAATTAGGCTTATCGCTAGATAGGAGTCCTCTATTAATTTTCCGACCAATTAAAATGCTCCTTAGATATTTCTAAGCCTTTTTTTGACGGGTTTTCCGCAAAAAATTATGTTTAGTAATGAGCACTCGAAATTCACTTTTTTCCTTTTTTTTAACAAAATCCACGAACTAAGTGACTGAACTCCCTCAAAATTTTACAGTAGTATATTAACAGATGGTACCTGCTAGAAACAGTGTGGCATTTTATATAGCTACGAGGGTAGTTGAAAAAGTCAAGGAATTTTTGATCGTATTTATTTTAATGAAATTCGTTTATTTCCAACCGAATACATTCAAACATTATTGACATTTTTCCACTCTAACTAAAAATTACAAAACAACAACATAAAAAAGATAAATTTGCCGATATTTAATTAATTGATAAAAAAAGACAAGAGTAATTCAAAGCTAACCAAATCGAATTTGTATCATTCCTAAGAATCATATTGATGAATATGTAGATATAATGACATAGTTTTCTTCCGAGAGAGGCGATTACACATTACATTTTTTGTCGATTACAGCGTTAGGATTGGCTTATGTAAATTCATAAGTTCGTGATTTTGGAACGACTTAAAAAAACTTTGATCCTTGTGAAAAAACATGTGAAAGAAAATACAGGGTAGATGGATGGTATATATACGACTTACTTATCCTTTACCCGGTATATCAACCGACACCATTACATGGCCAACTAGCTTAATCAAATCAGATCTTGTAGCACATTGTCAGCCCTGGCCAATTATGGTTGTTCTCAATACGAATTATATAAGTAATGACCTAACGTCACTATGACAATAACAGAGGCTATGACCCATTTATTGAATCCATAAGCTTATTTATAACCGCTTGCTTAGACACCCTTGCGATAAAATAAAAACAAAAGCGGAAAACTTATAAATCTGTCAGGGCGTTTTGTAATGTTTTCACTGGGCTTTAGTATGCAAAGCCTATCAGACCTTCTTTATCTGTGATAAACAAATTTCTTACGAAATATAGAAAACAACAAGCGCACGTACATGTACGTCGCACATATGCGCAGGGGAGAATGAAGAAACTTTTCTCGAAAATATCGAAAGAAACAAAAACAAACGATTTCAAACAAAACCAGTGGCAATCGTCTTTGGAACCTTTCAAATCCAACACAACAATTCTGTTTTATGTCTTATCAATGCGCGCCCATCTTTCAAATCGAATCTTATGAAAATGTGCTGCGTCTTTCATTTGGTTTTGCCTGCCTGCTGTTGTCTGAGTTTTGTTGTCTGTACACATTCCTTTTATTTTTTATTCTTCAGACAAATCACACAAATGGCTGTTTCATAGTCTTCCGTTGGCGTTTTACACTAAAAAGCCATAAAACTCTCATAAATTGATCGGGCATTTGAAGTTGCTCGATGTGGTGGCTATGGAGAGCCCGAAAAAGGCTTCATCGCATGATTATAAACAGACCATTAACAGATAATACCCATTCGAAAATGACATTTCGGTCGGTCGGTGGAGTTTTCAATTCCCATTTTCATTCACTGACTGACTGACTGACTGCCAGTCTTGACTGATTTTGGCTGTTCATTCAATGTTTTTATGAGCTTGAGCCTTTTATTTTTTAATGGTTTCTTTGCTTTTTTTTCGTTTTGCTTACCAATAAAAAAAATAAACAAAAAAAAAATACTTAACAAAAATAAAATCAGAATTGTCGTTTATTGAGATATTGTGATTTGTATGCGAATGGCAAAAAAGTTTCTTTGTACTCGTAACTCAGCAGCAGCAGCAGCGATTTCGCCTGTCCACATCGAAATCTCCTCTAAAGATGTAACAACATTGACCACCGCCACAGCCATTGAGGGCAGGACTTAGCCGAGCCGTTCGTTCGTTCCCCAGCCGAGTGGTATTTCTTTAGAAACTTTGCTGTCCTTTTTTCGGTTTTGTTGGTCAATGCATTTAAAGGAGATTTAGGGACAAAGTTAGTTTTGTTTTCTGATTTAAAAGGAAAATTGATTGATATTTTTGCGTTGAGTTCTTTAATGGATTTTCAGTTTATTAAATTGTGCTGGAGGATAAAGTTTTCGAAATTATTTTTTAAAAGAAAATGAAGAAAGTTTTTCAGTTTCCAGTTCGACACAGCAAGCGTATTATATAAGATTATAGCAGAAAAGCTTTCTAATCAACCGAAAATGGTTTTCTGGCAGAAGGAAGAATACTCGTATAACCCCCACCTTAAAATGGTATTCAAAAATTTAATATCAGCCAAAAAAGAACCAGATATAATGCGAAACTTTTTGTACTTCAAACAAATATTTATAATGGATGAAAAATGCAGTTCAAGTGAAAAAACAAACTGAGCTGGGAGTAACGTTTTATTCATATTGATAATATATGAATGGTAAGGTATAAAATGAGAACTGTCAACAAAAAATTAAGCAATGATTAAATTCAATACGAGGGCGACCGAAAAACTAACTGGCCTGGCACATTTTCTGTTTTACTAGCAATTTTTTTTTTGTTTTTTTAAAAGCAATCTTTTATAAGCCATCTGTCAAAATTTTCGAAATATTTAATGATTATTTTCTTTGTTACAGGTGATTAAAGTAAACAAGTTTTATAATTTTTGAAAAATGGAAAATAAAGAGTTTCGTGCGGTAATTAAACACTTTTATATGAAAGGTTATACGCCACAATTAATCAAAGATGAATTGGATTCTGCTCATGGTGATAATGCACCATCATACTCCACCGTGAGATCCTGGGTTCAACAATTTAAAATGGGTCGTTCAAGAACGGAAGATGAACAACGCTTTGGAAGACCGAAAACTGCTACTACTATTGAAAACATTAGAAAAATATTTAATGAAGTGACTAAAGATAGACGAATAAAGCTAAAGATAGACGAATAAAATACACGAAAAACAAGTTTGGAGTATTTTACATGATGAACTCCACATGAAAAAGCTATCCGCAAGATGGGTGCCGCGTTTGTTGACTTTGCCCCAAAAAATCGTCCATTGGACCAATTCCGAGGAGCTTTTAGCGATTTATCAGCGTAATCTAATAGAGTTCTTGCGCCGATTCATAACTGTTGATGAAACATGGATCCATCACTACATCCCAGAATGCAAACAACAGTCAAAACAAAACAAAATGGATAGAAGCTGGTAAAAGTGGTCCCAAAAAGGCGAAAACTGTTAAGTCAGCAGGAAAAGTAATGGCCACAGAATTTTGGGATGCAAGGGGTATAATATTTATTGATTATCTTGAGAAAGGAAAAACTATAAACAGTGAATATTATTGTGCATTATTGGATCGGTTGAGTGAAGAAATCATGATAAAACGACCGCATTTAGAAAAAAAGTTCTTTTTCATCAAGATAATGCTCCTTCACACACTGCATTTTTAACTCAACAAATACTGGCCGAATTACGCTTTAAAATTGCTCCGCATCCACCATAGAGTCCAGATTTAGCTCCATCTGATTATTTCTTGTTTCCAAATTTAAAAAAAATTCTCGTGGCAAAAAATGTTCGTCCAATAGCGAGGTTATTGCTGAAACTGAGGCATATTTGGAAGGTCTTGAAAAATCTTATTTTTCGGATGGAGTTAAAATACTTGAAAAACGCTTGATGAAGTGTATTGAGTTGGAAGGAGATTGTGTTGAAAAATAAATAATAATAATTCCAAAAAAACGGTTCTTTTTATGTTAGGCCAGTTGCTTTTGCGGTCGCCCTCGTACATTTCCAAGTACTTGGGGGTCCATGAAGAAACCGATTAAGAAAAAATTAGCTTAATGCGTCTATCAGTCCTTTAAATTATCAGCTGAAAATAAGGCTACAGATCTGCCACCGGCGACAAATGTATTTTTTATAAAGGATTTTCCAATAGGGACATACAAATTTCGTATCTTTATGCCAAAGTACCCTCAAACAGTTTTAATGACCTTTCAGTGTCAAAACGCTGGTCAACATTTTCATCATGGTTAAGTTCACTGACGAGCAACGTTTGAAATCATTAAAAATTACTACCGAAAATCTGAGACGGTGGTCGCAACTTTAAGAGCGCTTACTCCAATTAAGCTCGTTTCTGGCTGAGTGGTTTTGTCAATAAACAAAATATGCTTTATTAGACAGCAAAAATAAAAAAACACATGTGCTTCAAGAGACACAATTGCATCCGCAAAAAAATTCTCTGTGGTGTGTTTTTCATGCCGGATATGTGATTGGGCCGTATTTTTTCTTCGATAAAAACAATTGCCATGTTACCATCAATGTAGAGCCCTACCTGCTATGTTAGAAAATATTTTTTTTGGTCAGAATTGGATGAGCTTGACATCGCCGATATGTGGTAGACACACAGCATGTGTTAGAGTCGATTTACTGAAAGGCAAATTCGGTGAACGTGTTATCTCGGGAAATCGTACGGTCGAATGGCCACCTCGTTCATGCGATTTAACGCCATTGGATTTCTTTTTATGGGGCCACATCAATTCGTTGGTCTATGCCAACAAGTTTAGAAGAGCTCAGAGACAACATCCAATGCAAAATTGCCAACGTTCCGGTCGAAATGCGTGCACGAGTGGTGGAAAATTAGGTTGCTGTATTCATTCTTAGAAAGCTAATTTCATTCTTGCGCTACACCAATTTTATTAATATATAAAATTGTTATGTCCTTAATGGAAACCCCTGTACTTTCGCACTTCTTGAGTAGTTTATATGATTTTTCTAGTGAGGTTATATGTAATATCGCGACCTATTTCTAACTGAGCTGATTACTGATCGTAATGAACTGTGCCAAATTTCATGAAGATTGGATGTAATATGTGTCTTTTTGAGCAAAAGACAGATCTTATTTTCTGTGTGGGACATATATAGGGTGGTCCAACAATAATGCGCGGTGAGTCACACCTTAACGTCCAGTTTGACATATCTTCGTTTAGTTTTTAAAACAAAATTTTATCTCTTTTTCTTTTCTCTTGATGGGACCCTTTGTCTTTACGAGCAACTGAGCGTCCCAATAAAAAAAAATGTGTTTGACAAATTCAACCATGAAGAGATACACAATTGAGCAACGACCTAAGATTGTGGAAGCCCTTTACGAAATTCGGCGTTCAAATTTAAATGCATTTCATGCACTTCGTGAGTTTTTCGGTCAGCATAATAATTGACCAAATGTGTCCACAGTGGATTCGTTAACATGCAGATTTGCCGCATTTGGGCAAACGAGAATACACGATTGATTGCTGAAATGTCGATGTATTCACAAAGAGTGACTGTTTGGAGTGGTGTATGGGCTGACGGCTTCATCGGGCCGTACTTCTTCGAATATAAGGTCGACCAAGAGTTACCATGAATGGTGTTCTTCTTGTGGACAGAAATGGAGGATATGAACCTGGGCGATATGTGGTTCCAACGTTATGGTGTCACTTGTCTCACAGCCACCGAAACAATGGTTATTTTGTGAAAGAAATGCAATGGCCGTGTTATTTCACATCGTGGCGATGTTTATTGGCCCCCACGATCATGTGATTTGACTTCGTTGGACTTCTTTCTTTGGGGATATTAAAACGAAAAAGTGTATGTCAATAAGCCAAGTACACTTCAAGAGCTAAAGGATGATATAATTAGGCACATTAACCCGTAGAACCTCCATTATGTCTTGAATATAAACCAACGGATAGAGGTACGCCACAGAAGTCCTGGTAAGCATTTGGCCGATACTATTTGGTTTCTTACATAATTATCATACATCCTTCTACCATAACAACAAAAATTGAGATAACTTTTTACAAACTTTTTGCTTTATTTATAATTAACATCGTGCGTTTTAGGTGGACCCTCATTTATCAAATTAATAATAGCTTTATTTTGAAGCTAAATTGGTAACATTAAGAAGAAAACAATAAATAATTTTAATTCAGCGCTTCAAGCGGTTGTTTTAATGGCTCATATGTGCCTTTGATATGGCCTTAACACCTTGAATGTTGTCCTCGGGCTTGTTTAAAGTGGTTGGCTTATATTTGACATAGACTCAGTCGAAAAAATTAAGGGGCATCAAGTGCCATCATCTAACCCATTCCTGCCTAATGGTTATTAAAATACCCAAGAAAGTGTTGATACATAAATAATTTTAGCGTGGACCAGGTGAGCGATATCGCAGTAATTTTCTTTATAGAAAAGAGGAAAGATTGCACGTAGAGAAAAAGTATGGTTGGGGTGACAATATTCGAAGAGGATCATACTATTGTTGGGTATATGGTTGTGGCACAACAATATTATGATCCTCACAACAATAGTATGATTCACACATAAACCATACTATGATCCCCACAACCATAATATGATTCACACTCAACCATATTATGATCTCCACAACCATACTATGATCCTCACAATAGTATGATTCACACTCAACCATACTATTATCTCCATAACCATATTATGATCCTCACAACCATAGTATATTACTCAGACAACCATATTATGATCCTCACAACCATAGTATGATTTACACGCAACCATAGTATGATTCACACTCAACCATACTATTATCCCTACAACCATATTATGATTCACTCAACCATACTATGATCCCCAACATTATTTATTAGGATTGGGTAATGTTGTTATTCAAAAACAGAGATATTTCTCAAGAAAGTAATTTTAAATCTCATTACACTTAGCCAGATTTGAGGCCATGTTTTTATTGAACATTTCATTCAAGAAACAAAAATATACTCCAGCAGGGGTGAATGCTACTTCACCATCCGTAGATCCCAAGTAACGAATGTGATTAAACCATGATCAATGGCTACTTAAGTGCAGGCAGATTTTAAATAAACGAGAAACATTCGGTAGTAGAGTATTTCACCGAACAAAGTAAACACAATAAAAAGCCCTCGAACTACCTTTCGATTGTTGTTGTTTTTATAATGGACAACAAACATGCACTGTATCGTATGTATGTTTTCTTAGTAAATCAAAAAAACATACGCACACATTGATATATGCTCTATAAAAACTGTTTTGTTATGTTCATAGTCGTAACCATACGGTATAATTGCCATAATCATATTATTGTTGACGTAAATTTTAAACAACATTACTTTTGTTGCACCAACCATGTTTATATGGTTGCTACAACTACATTATCATTTCTAAATTTGGCAATAATACTATTGTTACATTTTAACAATATTAATATTGCCGCAATCATGCTGTTGTCAAAATGAAGTTCAAAAAACAATACTATGGTTGCGACGAACATGCTTTTATTGTAGAGAACATATTATTGTTACGGTGACCATAAGTAACCATATCTTTTCTCTGCGTGTGGGCTAAATTAAAGCATTTAGCAGGATGTGTTTTTTTTTATTTTTTTTTTTGTTTTTTGCAGGCAAATATTGAAAATTTTTCCTTTCAGAAAATGCTCCCGAGAAGTGCTGTCAAACGTCAACATACCTGGCCTCTAAATCCGGTCAAATGCAAATTGGAAATTTTATTAAGAAAACATGGTACTAAAAAGAAACAAATCACTTAGCCTTAGCAATTTTCTTCTGATCTGGGCCAGGTGAGCGATATCGTGGTAATTTTTTTTTATAGAAAAGAGGAAATATTGGGCTAAATTAAAGCATTTAGCAGGATTATTTTTTATTTTTTTATTTGTTTTTTTGCAGACAAATATTGAAGATTTTTTCTTTCAGAAAATGATCCGGAGAAGTGCTGTCAAACGTCAACATACCTGGCCTCCAGATCCGGTCAAATGCAAATGGGTAATTTTATTAAGAAAACATGGTACTAAACAGAAACAAATCACTTAGCCTTAGCAATTTTATTCTGATCTGGTGCAACACCGTTGTGATAATCCAGGAAGCAAGCAGCGGGATGCAATTTCAGCTCGCACTTCAATCAAACACATTGCACGGGTATTTAAATACCCATGTCATATCTCAGGTTGAGTTTTTTTTCTTCGAACCTCTATGGTCTTTTGGACATACATTTCCAAATATCATAAAAATCGTACGAGTCGATCTATGGGCAGGCAGTAATGGGCTAATGAGTGGACGCTTAAAGTGACATGACCCAGTAGAGACATTTTTCAATGTCGAGCGTTACGTCGTTCGTATAGCACAAAGCGCTGCCTTGTCTTGAAATAGATCTCTGATATATCATAGATTGGAAGCTCTGAGCACATAAAATCGGTTAATATTGCATTATATCATTTTTAAAGAAATAAGACCCAACGATGTCATTTGCTGTTAACCGCACCATACCTGCAATCCCTCTTGTTACAGTACTGCTCGGTCGAATACTAATGGTTCGCTACAAAAACGCCAACAATGCTTGCTAATATAGGCGCTGATCCAAATCTGGACCTTAACCGAGAAGGTTATTTTTTTTTTACTAAAATCCGGATCATCTCTGGCTATTCAGCCTTAATTCTTGCACCAGTACAATTTACATGGATATATGCTCTAATTCCGCGGAAAATAAGCCAGAGTTGCTGTCGAGCGATGCCAAATTAAGTGGGTCTTCGCAGCGTTAATAATTCTATGTCTCCCACAATATGCTTTAATCTAACGTCAAAATAAGCCAGAGTTGCTGTTGGGCGATGCCAAATTAAGTGGCTCTTCACCGCTTTAATAACTCTAGGTCTCCCACGATATGCTCTAATCGAACGTCAAAGTAAGCCAGAGTTGCTGCCGGGCGAACACAAATTAAGTGGGTCTTCCCTGCTTCAATGATTCTAGGCCTCCCACGATATGCTCTAAACAAACGTCAAAATAAGCCAGAGTTGTTGTCGGGCGAACACAAATTAAGTGGGTCTTCGCTGGCCGCTACAGGCGACTGGCCGCTACAGGCGACTATATTTTTTTCACTACGCTATAATATTTGTTTGGTTAGGGTCCTAAATATTTTCGTTTCCTTTAACAAAAAATATTCCCCTAAACATGCACAAAGTATCATTTAATAAGTACTGATTTAACTCTTTGAAACATACAACAGTTTAACTGTATTTAGGTTAAAATAATAAAGGCAATTTGTATATTGAATTAGAAAATTGTCCTTCATGTGAACGTTCTCGTAATTGCGGCAATTAAAGTGAAAACTCCATAGGGAGTAAGAATTAGTCGCCGCAGTTGTTTGTTTAATAACAACTGGCAGTGATTGTGCAGTTTATGAAGCTACGAATGGTGATATAATTTTTTATTTAATTGCGACATGAGTCCGAACGTGATTGTTCCCCGGCTAATACTGTCGTGCTACGTACGACGCTTTATGGTGACAAGAATAGAAAACTTCGCAGACTGCTGAGATATGTCACCGCTTTTAATTTGTTAACAAAATACTTATTTATCGAAAGTTGAATCTTTCCAACTTCCTTTAACATTTCATTAAGGAACGAATGAAGAGCTTCTCTTAAAACAGTGAGCCGTACCCTATATAATTTGCAAACTCACTGACCTACCATATTAAGCCGGTTCAGAATGGGTAATGCATTTTATAGAAAAGCTTGTAAAAGAATTAGCGTTTAATCTCTTACTCGTAATGTCAGACACAGCTAAAGGACAAACAAAAACCCTATTTAAAGACACTGCATGCAATTGTACTTTAAGGGTTTTATTTCGGTGCCACCACCCTATTACACATGCTTTTGTCCAACCAACTCTAGAAGTAAGATGTAAGGACGGACCTTGCTCAAATTCCTGACAAAGACACGGAGTGTTGTGAAAAGCTGGAAAAGGAGTATTATGTCGGCGTCATCATGTTCAAAGGCATTTATTTTTTTGGGCGTTATGACATGCCACCTTATTACATATAAATGACTTTGGCGTTTTTAAAAGACTTGGAGAGTATTCATTTTTTAAACGCCATGGCGGTTTCTTAAGAAGCAGATGTTTAATACCATCTATACCAGGAGCTTTGCGGTTTCTTATAAGATTAACATAATATTTTATTTTCCACAAATGTAAGTTGGATATGAATATTTCCTGCTAAACAGATACTTACAATGTTCAAAACTTTACTTTCCGCAGGCGATTTCATATTGTGAGTACCCGTGGGATTCTTTAAACACTTGTGAGTTAGCATTTTCCGTCGTTTCATTGTCGTGCATATATCAGCGCCATCTACCTTAAGTACCTAACCGATGCTGCTTAAGTCAGTAATATGAACATTTTTCGTCAGGTGGCATTCTCTAAAATTAAACCAACTGTTATTTCTATCACTCAGCACGTGGTAGCTAATTAATGCCAGCTTTTTAAAAGTACCTTCGTTTCATTGTTGTGTAAATCGGCGAAATCTACCCTTAGTATCCCAACCGTTGCCTTTTTTACCCTTTGTTGCTTTAGTCAGCAACCAGAACTTTTTTTGCCAGGTGGCAACCCTTAAAGAAAATGAAACCAGCTGTTCTCTGGCACTGAACACGTGGTAGTTAATCAATGATCTCAGCTGTTCACAACATCGTTGCTACTCTGTAGCTTAGCTGGTAAGACCCATGTATTAGAGGGTAGGGATTAATTACCTTTTGACTTAACGTTTACATTTTCTAAAGCCCGTTTTTTAGGCTGTGTCCATTTTACTTCACGTCATCTAAATAATAACCAAAAAGAAAAAAAAATATTGTACTAGCATGTTTCGAGCAGCAAACTTGTCTACGTATCATCTATGGTTCCATGGTCGACTCTTCCTACATGGAAAGGAAGATTTATGGCCATCACAATATTAACCCCAATTATCGATCTCCACTGACGATGGGAAGAAGAAGGTTGTTCCCGTTTCAGCAGCATCTGTAGCAACGGATAATGAAATTGTATACAGAATTAAACACAAAAATTCTTTTAAGACAGCGCAGAGAATTCTATGATACGTTCTTAGATTCAAACATTATTCAACAACATTAATAATGCCGCAATCATACTGTTGTCAAAATGAAATTCAAAAACCAAAACTATGGTTGCGACGAACATGCTTTTATTGTAGAGAACATATTATTGTTGCGGTGACCATATAGTAACCATATCTTTCCTCTGCGTGTGCTCGGCGCGGTCACTGTCAAAATATCTACTCTGATAAAGCAACCAACTTCTTGGGAGCCAAAAACCAATTGATGGAGCAATCTGAAACCATATACTCAGGCAAGGCACAATAAACCATAATTTCCGCATCCAATTCGAAAGGAATATGTATCCATTTTATTCCACCAAGAGCATCTCACTTTGGAGGATTATGGGAAGCAGTTGTAAGCAGTCCGCTAAACATTTATTATTACGCAGTGTCTCGACTGAATCATTAACGCATGAAGAATTAGAGGCAGTAGTTGAGGAGTCGCGCCGTTGGAGTCGCTGAAGTAAAAACTGCTCTCGGAAATGTTCAAGCGACCCATTCACAGATTGGCACCGCTGTTTCACGAATAAGAAAGTAAATCACCAACTGTTCGACCTTTGCCTAAAGACGATTAGGACGTTAGTCCATCAAATATTGAATATTGCATCAATTTGACCAAATGAAATAATGTGAATGTATAAACAAAACGAACAATTGGAAATTTTTTTTTATTAAAATCTATTTGTAATCGCTTCAACATTTAAAAAAAAGTTTTGTTGTTTATTTAAAAAGTTTTGTTGATTCCATAATCCATATGGTTGTGGTAAATTTGTGTTTGTCGCAAACTATTGCATATGATTTGGTCTTTCTATATTGCCTCAAACTCACCTTAAATATTATTTATTAAGTTTCTTTACTACATATTTCAAACTATTTCAATCGATGGTAATGTGCTACATCCTCACCTCTACTCTTATCCCAATATGATAAGTAGGCGTAGCTTGTAGCATTAAGTGTACTTGAAAATGCAAAATTATACAGTATGAGGCCTAATTAGAGCCTATTAAAGTATATTCTTAACGACACAAAAGTTATATTAGAAATTAAAGTAAAACACTTGTATAAGTATTTCACAGCCATTACCTACTATTACAATTATTTCGAGGGTGAGGAGAGCTCCCATATGTGCAGGTTGTCATGATAATAATTGTTAGCTTGCCAAATCCCCCAGCCGCCATCGTACTCTCAAGATGCGTCTCAGTGAATGTGAACCAATTAACAAAAGAAATTCTTAAATCGGTTTCGGTACAAATTTTGAAGTGAGTGTTTTATTTTTTTCAATGATACGCAACACAAGTTAAGCCACTTAAAACGTACGCCGTGCCATAGTAAATGATGAACAATACGAGTATCCAAATTCAGCCATACAGACGGGCAGACACTCATTCGCGAGTGAAACTTTAAACATAAAACAGAGCCGATTTAATACTCAACGAAATAAGTGGACACTTGAATTGAATTGTACTCACATTCAACTGACTTTTGAAGTAACCCAAATGCTCGGACACATAAATGCGCCCATATTTAAAAAAATAGAAGGTGGTGGAAGAGGGAAGGCCTTTTTTAAAAGGGGCCTCCGAATATATCTACGTAGACCTAAACTTATTTGCTCTTCAACACAATTAGAATAAACCACTCTACTTATTTCCATTTTACAAATATAGTATCCTACTCTTATATTCTTATTGCCTTAAAAATCGTTACCTGTCGGCTTTTAAAGGCCATGTGGAGGTTGCAAATTACATGCCCAACAAAAAGCAAAAATTGTATACTATTTGGCACTCCGAATAATGAACTCAGTGTAGTCAGGACCGATATCTGCGTTTGTACTGACAGCCAGGCGGCCATTTAATCTATGTAATGGATTTCCAATACAATACCAATGCCGAACCCTACGAGAATGACAGGCTTGTCTGAATGAGATGGCGACTCGGGGATACAACTAATGTGTATAGTAGGACAGGAAGTAGAATTGGGTAAGAGAAATGGGATCCCTGTAGTACATTTTAAACACAGAGAAAAAATCAGTTGGAAATCGGTGCGAACCACAATTATTCGGTTGGATAAACATTATTTCTGTTGTAATCACCAACATTCAATGGTATTGACGGTAATATGGTTACCATAAGAAGGTAGCTACAATAATATTACAATACTTAGAACCAACAAGTCGGTACTATTGGTTGCCCCAATTGGTGGTTATGACAACTAACCAAAAATAAAGTACTTGCTACTTTGGTGCCGATAATTGGTGGTTACAACAGATAAATACTTTGATGTAACCAATCCATGTTCAGTTCGCTCTTGTAACATCTGACACCTAGCAACAAAATTTCCAACTTTCTCGGAGGGGTGAGTGAAAGACTGAGGTGATCATTATAAATCCTAACAGGATCTGGTGGGTCCCAGTTATTTATTATGGGCCCAGGTATGAAATAATTCAAAAAGTAGTTAATATTTATAAGGAGGTGTCTTCAGTGAAATCGTATGGAGTTAATTTACGTTTAACATATTAACATCTTATCTCCAAGATTTGAGTTTCATTTTCGTCCTTTTTTCGAAAAAGTAAAAAAATGATTCTTGAACGGGAGTTTGAGTATTTTTTGTTCTATAAAAATGTTGCTAATTAATTTCAGTTAGGGTGTGCTATTTTTTTTATTGAAGTTGTAAAAATTATATAATTTATATAACCCTGATTAGTTTGGTTACCGATACTTCGTATGTTGCCGATACTGTCAGTTCCCACTACTGACATTTGCCGTGTAACCAATCAGCATTCGGCTGTAGCGATGGAATACATGGATAGTACGTGCAACTACCAACATTCGGTTGGCAAAAAATTCGGTTGTAGCAACAAAACTGTTCTCTGTATGTAAGCTTGACATCACCCGCAAGACTTGCAAGAGAATCGTTAAATCCGATCCCTTTAGACTAGCTGATAATGAATGCAGGGAATAATTAAAGTGTTGCTACTCTCTCTTGACCAAGTACTTGACCTGATCTTCAACTAAAGACTGTTGGTTGACTATTTAGCGATGAACTTGATATAGCCCCAAGCAAATAATGGGAAGAAGTCAACTCAGGTGATCGAGGCGGTCAATTTATGTGAGCTTGGCATAAGAGTATGTAGTCACAAATAAAAAATTAAAAAAAAAACAAAATTAACAAGGGAATATCAATAATTCCTCGACTTTTCGAATAACACACAGTTTTTTTTGGAAAAAAATTATTTTCAACATAATCTCCTTTTAGCTCAATACAACGATTCTCCAATCTCTGTCACCCTTTGTTAGTTTGCTAAAAATAATTTTTATCACAGCTTATCCATGTCATTCTCAAGACACCGAGCTTTTGTTCATGTTGTACATAAATCTGCCATGGAAATGCGCAACGCATGGAACACATTTTTGCCAAACTTGACAACCGCAAGAAATGCAGCCAACTTGATTGAATCACGTCAAAATTCGGTTGATTAAAATTTTTATTATTTCATTTTGACTTAAGTTTGTTAATTATTGTTGTTTAAGTTGAGATATGATAGTAAAGCAAAAGAATGGGGTTTTTGATGTCAATGACTTTAAAAACAGAAAAATTGGTCTCTTCAAGACAAAAATATCGATGCATTATACTTTAGCATCTGACTGTAAACACCGAAGATACAAAGCAACTTAAAAGGATAGAATAGGCAAAAACAATTTTAAAAATTGTTCTACTGGGATTATCGACATACGAGGGCTGCTATATATATATATATATATATATATATATATATATATATATATATATATATATATATATATATATATATATATATATATATATATATATATATATATATATATATATATATATATATATATATATATATATATATATATATATATATATATATATATATATATATATATTTCCTGCTTAATAATGAAAATGCATAATTATAAAAATTATAAAAAATATAATTATAATTTTATAATTTTTCAAAATATTCTCCAGCGTGATTTATACACTTTTGCATGCGCTCAAACCAATTGTGGAATCACTTTTTCCACTCCGCATGATTAGATTGTTTTTGAACTCTGCAACAACATCTTCTGTCTACGAAAATCGTTGACCACGCATTTTTTCTTCATGTGCGGGAATAAAAAGTGCCAAGTCAGGGCTGTACGGCGGATGACCCATCAATTCGACGTTTTGGCCGGTCAAAAAGGCGCTAGTTTGAGCCGATGTGTGAGAGCTCGCATTGTCATGGTGCACAATGATTCGTCTTCTCTTGTTCGTTTTTCGAATTTATCCGCAGACTTCAGGCAAACAAATTGTGGTGTACCACTCAGAATTGACCGTCATACGTTGCTCAAGCGGAACAGTTGCCACATGACCCGTTCTGCCGAAGAAACAGGCAACCATTTGCTTCGAAGTGCTTCTACCAGGAAAAACTTTCCTTGGATTCGGCTCGTCTTCGAAGACCCACACGGTTGATTGTTGTTTTGTTTCGGACTCATACGCATAGATCCATGATTCGTCACCTGTGACGATCTTACAAACGTTTTTTGAAGCATTTTTTTAAAATTTTTTTTAAAAATTTATTTGCACCAATCGACGCGAGCATTTTTTTGAGCGATTGTCAATTTATGCGGGATCCCACGAGAACAAACTTTTTTACGGCCAGGTGTTCATGCAATATCGAATGTATGCTGGTGGAAGAAATGCCCAAGGATAACTCTATCTCATGGTATGTCACATGACAATCTTGCATTATCAGTTCACGCACGGCATCAATGTTCTCTGGCACAACGGGCGATTTTGGGCGACCTTCGCCTTTGATCGAGCGTCGGCCACGATTGAATTCATTAAACCAGTTTTTCATAGTGCTATAGGATGGTGCTTCATCGCCATGTGTGACGCGCAAAAAAGAAAGGGACCTAAGGTTAAAAACCAGTTTTGTTCAGGAGAGCCATTTTAAAGATTAGGCCCCTTTTTATTTGCGCTTAGAATCGTCGATTTCACTTTCATAAAACGCGCATATCTCTGGGAGGAAATACTTTTGGGGCATGGGATCGGTCTCATTCGATGCTCAGATGTTGTCCACATCAAAAAAAAAGTGAAAAGTTGATGAAAAGTTTTGTTCAGGAGAGCCATTCTAAAGATTAGTCCCTTTCTATTTGCGCTTAGAATCGTCGATTTCACTTTCATAAAACGCGCATAAATCTGGGAGGGAACACTTTTGGGGCATGGAATCGGTCTCATTCGATGCTCGGATGTTGCCCACATTAAAAAAAGGAAAAAAATGATAATTGATTTTTTTACCTTTAGGTCCCTTTCTCTATGCGCTTTCACATATAAATAAATAAGTTCATCGATGCACTCTTGTCGTGATAATCCACGTCGAAAGTGGTAAAAAATGGTCACACGAAAATGTTCAAGAGTTAATTCCATTTTTTTTGCCAAATTGATTTTTCAAGTCACTGTAAACAACACAAATGTAGGTCGTACGTCAAAACGTATGCTAAAAAATGTCAAACTTTCCAATGCCACGCAAAGGTTAGTGTTGCCTATGCCAGAAATATATATAGCAACCCTCGTATAAAGAATAAGTAAATCGAGAGAATAGAGATCGTCTAAGGTTTATACATCTATTAAAAATATATATTCATTATAAGGTCTTTGATTAATGTTTCTAAGGTTATGAGGTAAATATCCTCTATACTTCTATTGAGGGTATATGTAAACATTAGCCATGCTGTGTGGGCATATCCGTCCCTCTTGGTGAGGGGTTGAGAATGAACTGTCAAACTATCAGAAGCATCGAAAGTTGTTTACCTATTCCATATTGAAAGTATCGAAAAAAACGTCATTACTTGCAAATATATTGGGACACAGCGTTATTGGGTAAATCTAATCTAAAACCTATGCCGCGTTTAGTCAGTTGCTTACAAAGAGTGTCAATTTTGTTTAAAATATTTAAGATAATTTGTTGTAGCTGTTATGGAACAAAGCCTTGAAAATTATCAATGATACAGGCATAAGTAAGGTTTGTTAACTGAATAAATAGCAAAAGTTTTAAGTCAGCGTAGCGTGCCCCTTTTGAGTTATCGCGCCTTAAAATAATTAATCATGTTTTGTATTAGCAAACATTAACCAGGCTTCTATAAGAGGGCCTGATAGGAGGCCGCTTTCATGTCCGCAGCTGGCATGTTCGAACATACAATATGTACGAAGGTAGTTTAAAAAGTCCTTTGCCTTAGCATTATTAAATGCCCTATGATTTTAAAATTTTCGGAAATTTTTCAGTGCGAAAAAATTATTAGATGCCAGTTCTAGAATTTAACTGGCATCTAATAATTTTTTCACATTCACTTTATGACTTGTTTCATTCACATTTATCCATATAATTTTCTAGCCACCCTCGTACTAGACACCGAGTAAATAAAGTACACAAGTGTTTACAAGTTCACAGGGTCACACGGTCTCTGTCAAACGGAGAGGAAGTATGATTGAAACTTTAAATGATTTCCTCAATTTAAGGAAGATTTTGTTATTGCAAAACAACAGCAACAACACAAGAGGGCAAATTTCTGATATACAAGTGGTGCATACGAGTATTAGAACGGCAGAGAAGTCAGTTGAATTCATGTTTTTGATGTTGTCGTCCATTTATACTTTTTAATAAAACAAAAATAAATTATTCATGAATTATTTAGTTGTGCCTTGGCACACTTATTGGCAATTCCCGCATACCCACGTATCCATAGGGTGAGCTGACACACAGACGCACTCCCTGTTGTCCTGGGCCGCCAATGTCATGTGTGACATATGCCAAATACGGTTTGAATTATTTTCATTTCAGTCCTTTGTTGTTACACTCCACCTCATCGGTCTTCCTCGTGCCTTGTTCATCCTTTGGTAAACCTTTTTATTTCACTTTGGGGAATTGATAGGCCAATACGATTCCTATTTTACTTTTCTCGAAGTTGTTGTTTCCGTCATGTTTTCTATTTTTTTTTTGAAAAGGGTTGCTATACTTTCTTTTTGCAGGAAAGAATGAAAAAAGAAACAGACGAGAAATGTTTTTGCAATTGATAAATGTTGACTTAACAAGACGACCCTTCCTTCGACTGGCTCACGTTGCGTATGTACGTCAGTTATGCCTATCCGTAAATTGCTGGTATTCCTTCTCCTCCGCCTCTTCAAATGAAATATTTTCTGGGGATCTATAAAGTTATGAAATCATAACTATGATAAATAGGCTTATATTGAAGTGAATTGTCAGACAGAGTACGGATATTCACAAATGAATGAATGAAGAACACATCCGAATATAAATCAATTTGTAAATAATAAAACAAGAAAACGAATTTCATGTGTTTCATGCATTCCTTTTTCGAAACATGTGACTTTGGCAAGGTATGAATAATAAATGTAAACTTTTGAGAAAGCGGCAAAAGGATGTGAATTTCATCCTTGGCAACGTGTCCAACAAATTGTAGAGTAGGACTAGCTAATGTCGGTCTCTCAAAGTGATACGAAGAATGAGTCACATACCCAAAATAGTAAAACTCGATAAAGGAATTTCAAATGGTTTCTGTTATAGTAAGGTAATTGAGATAATTAAGTTCGTATTAAATTTTTGCCTAAGAGCATCACAATTTGGAGTACTGGAAGTTTGTCTATATAAATATCTATCGGTAAACTAATAACTCTCGTGTTCAACTCAGTGTTCTCAGCGTGTTCAACTGATGTCAGAACTTACATGGCGGTTTTTAAATGAAACATCTCTCGTACCGCTTCAACAGCAGCCACAAATTGAATAATCTTAAGCCATGACAAGTAAAGGAAAGCAAAGGCGTGCAGGGACGAGAAAGTATATCCTACTTCACTGTAAAATGATTTGAGCAAGATCGGATATAGTCTTAGTATTACATCAAAAAGGCCCTAAATATGGGGCTATTTTAAAACAAAGACGGACTTGATTGAATTTCACTAGGGTTCGTCATTAAAAATGTAAAACGTAGTCAGATTAGATTTTATATGTATAGGGTGATCCATCTAGCGGTATTTTTTCCGAACAAAATGGTTAAGATCTCTCAATAAGTGAGCTGCACACGACATAATTCGCATAGTCACTAACCGAAACGAAGCCGGCCCGAAGCAATCACGTGGCAACCAAAAGTTATGCAAACACTTTTTTGTTGTTATTTGTGATGGTAACTAAAACATCATCCCAACCAAAAACTGGTCATTTAATGGTATTTTTTAAAATAAAATCATTTGATTATCATTGACTTTAAGCTAATCGATTGACCGCATTATTTAAAAAACCACCACCAAATGCAAATGCTAGCTCTATAGCAATATCATTGCGCTATGAATGAGATTGCCGTACGAGTATAAGTCATTTGATTTGTAGCCGAAGTAATCGTTGCCAAAGACAGCTGAAGAAAAACATTGACTGGTTTAGAAAAAGCTGTACAGTCAGTAGCCATTACATTTCATCAATATTTCAGTTGATTCTGAAAAAGAAACAAAAAAAGGTCTCGAACCCACATAAAGGTCTCGAACCCACACGACATAATTCGCATAGTCACTAACCGGAATGAAGCCAGCCTGGAACAACCACGTGGCAACCAATAGTTTTGCAAACACTTTGTTGTTCTTATTAGTGATGGTAACTAAAACTTCATCCTAACCAAAAACTAATCATTTAATGGTATTTTTTAAAAATAAAATAATTTGATTATCATTGACTTTAAGCCAATCGATTGACCACATATTTTCCAGTAAAAATCATCCATCATATTTTCCACTTTTTCCTCGTCATGACCCTTCCTACGAGTTTTTTGCTTTTGACTAAAATTTTAATTTTTTTAGTTGAACAAGAGTGGTATGCTGATTTTTTGAACTAAAAATTCTCTTCTGAAGGTTCGGATGCTTGGTATGATGCGCAATTAATCTTTTCGCTGTGTGCAGTTAAAATCATACACCATCTTTTCAATTTTACCTCGTCTAACCCTTGCTATGAGAACATTAATTGTGTAAGCAAACAGATTTTGCCTCTGACTAAAACTTTTAATTTTTAGGGTTAATTCATGCTTCTCTAAAGGTTCGGATATTTGGTATGTTGCAACAATGCCACAGTTAAAGTTACTGCAAATTACAGAACACCAACCAACATTCAGTTGTACTGATGGAAAACGTTACCTCAATCATTCGTTTAGGAAAATATCGAATCTTTTCTCTGCGTACAGGTTTCTTTAAAACACATCCTACGTTAATTTCCTAACAACATAAATCGCGTGATCACTGACCGAAATGAAGATAGTGCCACTTGACACCGCTAACCTTCTATCGTTAGCGTTTTCTTAGGTGGCACGAGTCTTTGGAAACTATACGTAGCAGATGCCACCTATCAGTGGAACGACAACGAACTCATATTCCACCCATAGTGATAAAAATTTTTTTAAACAGCGAACCTCATTCTTATACTGTCCATATGTGACAGCGCATAGAGAAAGGGACCTAAGGGTAAAAAAAATCAATTTTCACTTTTTTTTTCTTTTTTTGATATGGACAACATCTAATCATCGAATGAGACCAACCAAACCCATGCCCCAAAAGTGTTCCCTCCCAGAGGTATACGCGTTTTATGAAAGTGAAGTCGACGATTCTAACCGCATAGAAAGGGACCTAATCTTTAAAATGGCTCTCCTGAACAAAACTGGTTTTTTACCGTAGGTCCCTTTCTATTTTGCGCATCACATATGATTACATACAATCTGAAGTTGCCTCAAACATTTTCGCATTACAGTTTCTACCAGGGACTCCGTAAAAATATTTTCAATATTTATTGATTGAAAACAAGTGTGCATTATTGTCTTTCTGTGTAAAAACCTCCTTCTTTGGCTTACACACAGTTTAAAAAGTAATCATTTCGCAATCACTTAATTACAAAGCTCACCGAGATAATTATAGTTCAGCCTTGGACTGCAGGTGAAATGATAATGAACCATTGTTTCCTAACCGCACTTTTGAATTGGGCGTTATTCAATAAACGGTAATTTCCACCTCGAAATCGAAATGCAATCTACCGCTACCACAGACTGGCATTACTTACGCTTACGAATGGAAAGTACAATTTTCCAAACTGCAGAAAAAAATGAATGAATGAAAATTATAACTTTTGAATGGCATGCAATTATTTATTTGCGTTTGAATCGCTGCTTGGGCGCTCAACTTGAGATTTCTTTGCAATTTATTTGTATCAGCTCTTCCATCATTTTTCCACCGCCATTTAAATCGTCTTCCCTCTGTAGTTGTAGAAAAGTTGTAGGTTCTTTTAATGGTGAAAGCCATGGAGGTTGTGTCAAATTATCAATGAATTAACTAACTGTGAAATTGTTAATTTTCCGTTAAGGAAAAATCTGCTCTCCGCCTGTATTAGTGTACTCATTCATTGGGCTTGCCACTCACTGCGTTCATCCATTCCTACTGTGTAACACTTTCATTAAAGTTGGCGATGTTTTTTTTTGCTATAATAAAAATATAAATATTTCCTGGAACTGCCGATGATGGTGCAGCGCACTCACAGAACGGAAAAATACTTTAGCCATGTGGAAGATTGGCAGTGACTACGTAAACTACCTAGAACTAGGACTGCCTCGTCAAAGAATATTTGTTTTTATAATTTTTTTTATTAAAGCAGAGTTTACTCTGAACGTTAGCTATCGTTTGGTGCAACAGGCATTCTCGTTGGTTAGTCTTGCTAATAACTTTAACACAAACTATGGGTTGTGCAGAGAATGCACAGCGAGAGGAAATATGAAAGTACACTCGGCGAAATTTGAACCAAATTTGGCTTCCTTAATTATCTGCTTGAATTTGTAGTCACATTGAACGAAGCTTAAAGCAAAGTGTAGACATTGACCATAAAATCGTCGAATAAAGGGTATGGTTTTTAAGAAGAAATAAAATGCACACACAGAGAACAGATTTGTTGCCACAACCGATTTTTTTGCCAACCGAATGTTGGTGATTGCACGTACTATCCATGTTTTCCATCGCTGCAACCGAATGTTGATTGGGTAAACGGCATTTTTCAGACGTGGGAACTGGCAGTACCGGTTAAAGTAAACAATTATCAGTAATCCTAACAGATTGAGGTGATTATTGGAATTTGTACATGTATTGGGTGCTGTTATAGATTGTTGGTAATAAGTACTTTTTGAAACAACGTAATATCTTACCGCCTTTCAGAAGGGGTCAACTGATCAGTAAACTAAATACGTCTTTGGATAAATGTTTTGATAAGCATTGCAGTGATGCTCCAATCGGAAAAGAATTAACATATATAATATTTATTGTCAAGCTTTGGGTGGCCGTAACTAGGGAAAAAAACAAATGGTTGTTGTGTTAAAAATAAGGTGGTCTACGCTGGAAAACATTTTTTTTTATTTGTACTCGTAGTTCGTTTATTTATTTGGCAGTAGCGTTTGGAAGCATTTACCGTCCATTCCTAAAAACTTTAACTGTCTGAACATTTTTTGTAGTTTTTTTAGTCTGAGCATCGAATGAGACCGATCCCATGCCCCAAAAGTGTTCCCTCCCAGAGATATGCGCGTTTTATGAAAGTAAAGTCGCCGATTCTAAGCGCAAATAGAAAGGGACCTAATCTTTAAAATGACTCCTGAACAAAACTTTTCATCAACTTTTCACTTTTTTTTTTTGATGTGGACAACATCTGAGCCTCGAATGAGACCGGTCCCATGCCCCAAAAGTGTTCCCTCCCAGAGATATGCGCGTTTTATGAAAGTGAAGTCGACGATTCTAAGCGCAAATAGAAAGGGACCTAATCTTTAAAATGGCTCTCCTGAACAAAACTGGTTTTTAAGCTTAGGTCCCTTTCTATTTTGGGCGTCACATATGTTAATGTTGGAATAACTAATGTTTTGTTGCAACATCCAACTAAACAGGGTTTGGTCACTACAAAGATCTAATCTGTTGTCACCACCAATAATTGGTACCAACGTAATATGTACATCACAACTGGTTGGTTGCCGTAACCGCCAGTTGTCGCAACCAACGGCGGTTAAGCTAAATTCGGTTCGTATAACTGTTTTGTTGGTTATAGTAGCCATCATATGATATCTCGAACCGTGTTACCATCATTACTATGGAATGTTGGTTATAGCAACAGAAACTCGGTTTATCCAACCGACTTTTTGTAGTTCGAACCGATTTCCAACTGACTTTTTTATCGTTATGGATAAGAATTAAGCTTTTTTTTTTATAAAGACTAGGGTTTGCCATTATGTTTTAAATTTGATTTCGGGCAAGTGGCCGCCGCGGCTGGCTCGAATAAATACAACCCGAGAGGACCAATTTTCGACCACTTTTTGCAGCATTTGGGGCCGTTTGCAGCATAACGCGCCGAATATTTTCTTTTAAGGTGTCAATCGTGTCGAGCTTATCTACGTACTAAGACAAGCGACTTCACATAACTCAACAAAAATGAGTCCAGCGAAGTTAAATCGCTCGATCTTGGAGGATACGCCAAAAGATTCCATCAATAAATTTATTGTTTCTTTGGCTGTATGGCCTGTAGCGCCTTCTTGTTGTAACCAAATGTCGTCCACATCCTCCAATTCAGGCACAAAAATGCCATTAAACATGGCTCTATTGCGTTCCCCATTGACTGTAACATTATGGCCGGCATTATTTTTGAAGAAATGTGGACCAATGATTACCTCTGTCCATAAAGCATACCAAACAGGGACTTTTTGAGGATGAAACGGCGAATGGCTTGTGGATTTTCATTACTCTAAATGCGACAATTTTGGTTATTAACGTACCCATTCAACTAAAAATCAGGGCCCATTCAGCTTCAATTCTTGCACGAGTTGGATTTTGTTAGCCCGAACAATGGCTTGTGGATTTTCATTACTCTAAATGCGACAATTTTGGTTATTAACGTACCCATTCCACCAAAAGTGACTTTCATCGCTGAACAAAATTTTCGTGTAAAAATCAGGGCCCATTCACTGAACGTTCGACGCGCTTGATGGCCGTTCGGCTTCAATTCTTGCACGAGTTGGATTTTGTAAGCCCGAACCAAGAACCGTAAAATCTTCCAAAAAGTGGATGGGCACAGCTCGAATTGTTGCGCGCGATTGCGGATGGACTTATTCGGTCTTCTTTGATACTCTGTTCCTGCTTTCACAATAGCGCCTCACTGTACGGCATATCTGTGGATGAGCATTTTTCACTAGAAGAAACGTGGTGCGAAGCCAATCCATGGTTGCTCGAATAACCGACTCTGCTGAGCGATTATGTCTACCGAATATTGAACGCAGAGCGCGATGCGTCGCTCGAACCGAATTATTAGTTTGGTAATAAATATAGACGATTTGAAAACGTTGTTCCGGAGTAATGAAATGGCAAACCAAACTGAGCATAAATCAAGTGACAGCTGTCAAAAATACCAATTCAGAAAAAAGTGTGGCCAGACCACGCGTCTATAAAAAACGCCCATTACAAATCTTGATCAGCACTTTTTCACGAAAAGAAAGTATATGAGTCATGAGAAGAAAATGTACGAAGATCTGATACCCCTCACCTCTGTGGTGCACAAGATACTCTTCGGCAGTGTAACGAATTTAACCAAGGTTAAATTAAAACAATAATCTGACTTCTTGAGCAACAGGACCTTAAATAAACAAAGAGATGAGTTTCGGTGCCATAGCCGATTTGTTTGCCGACCTCATAATATTGGTTGTATATAAAGGGTGGTCCAACTAAAACGCAAATTATCAATAATGTAACTAAAAACTATAATATTTTGTAAGTTTATAATTGTTAAGATATTTAAATATGATAATTTAATTAAAGTTTTCATTTGAAATAGACAAACCCCTTGAAAAAGTTAACAAAATTGACGAAGCGTCGGGAAAAATGAAATAAAAAGGAATTTTTATTTATAACAATTTAGGTCATAATAGCTTGCACAACTACACAGAAGAAAGAAGACTTGACCAACAAAAGAACATATCTCATAAAATGCGCGATGTTAATTGTAAATAAAACAAAAAGTTTCCAGAGAATTATCTTAACATTTTTACTGTGAAAAAAGGATCTATGACACTTATGTGTAAATCAAAATATCGGGCAAATGCTCGCCGTGGCTACTGTGGCAGGCCTCTAGCCAATGGCCAATATTCTCAATGACTCTGAGACATAACGAAGGCTCAATTTCATTAATTTGCTGAATTACTGCTCACCAGCATGCCAGACCCAGGAAAGTGTTGCACAATTTGGCCTACAGCAGGCATGGTAAAGTTCACTTACGATCAACGTTGGGAAATCATAAAAATTATTACCGAAATTCTGAGTCGATGGGTCGCAACTTTAAGAGCGCTTACTCAATTTTTAGGTCTGATTATTACGGCGACAGGCTGTGAGTGCTATGGTTGATAAATTTGGATGCAAAAATTTTGCATCCAAATTTATCAACTCTTATCACTTTTGGAAGTTCCGGCGCCAAACAGACGCCGTAATATTCGAAGCGACGAAAATATCGCAGCCTCAAAATGAGCCAAATCAGTCGATTCCACGTCGTTCTCAGAAATTGGACATCTCTCAAACCACACAGTGGGTTTTTTCCGAAAAGATTAGCATCCTTATAAGAATGAACCCCGAAACTTCTCCGATTGGGCTCTGGCAAAGTTTCACAAAAATCCAGAAGCCCATTTCTGGCTGAGTGGTTTTGTCTACAAACAAAATATGCGTTATTGGACAGCAATAAACCCACATGTGCTTCAAGAGACACAATTGCGTCCACAACAATTACTGTGGTTTTCATGCCGGACCTGTGATTGGGCCGTATTTTTTCGTCGATGAACACAATCGTCATGTTCCCGTCAACGGAGAGCTCTTTCGTGCCATGATTGAAAATTATTTTTGGCCAGGATTGGATGAGCTTGACATCGCCGATATGTGGTTTCAACAAGACGATGCCACTAGCCACAAAGCACTCGTTGCAATCTAGTTACTGGAAGGAAAATTCGGTGAATGTGTTATCTCGAGAAATGGTCCGGTCAAATGCGTGAAAGAGTGGTGGATAATTGTGTCCAAAGAATACGTAGATCGCTATACACGGGCTCGTGGGGGTCATTTGAACGAAATCGAACTCTATATCTTCTGTCTGTGCTTAATTCATATATAAAATTGTCATGGCCTTAATGAAAAGCCCTGTAAAGGGTGTTTTTTATTGAGGTATAGAACTTCGAATTGAAATAAAACACAAGAAAATCGTTTTAATGTCCATCAAATTGGCTTTATTGAAAGGATAATTTTATGCCATTAATGTTTAAATATGATTTCGGGCATGTGGCCGCCGCGGCTAGCTCGAATAAAGGTCCAATTTTCAACCACTTTTTCGAGCATATGGGGCCGTATGTTGGTAATAACGCCACGAATGTTGGCTTCCAAGTCCCCTAACGTTTCTGGTTTGTTGGCGTAGACGAGCGACTTCACATATCCCCAAAGAAAATAATCCAATGATGTCAAATCACACGATCTTGGTGGCCAATTAACAGGTCCATTCCGCGAAATTATGCGCTCATCGAATGTTTCCTTCAATAATTCGATTGTGACGTGCGCTGTGTGGCATGTAGCGCCGTCTTGTTGCAACCACAACTCATCCACATTCATGCCATCCAATTCGGGAACAAAATAGTCGGTTATCATGGCTCTATACCGGTCTCCATTAACGGTAACTGACTCTCCAGCATTATTTCGGAAGAAGTATGGCCCAATGACTCCACCAGCCCATAGAGCACACCAAACAGTCAGTTTTTGTGGATGTAATGGCGTCTCAAGGGTCTCATGTGGATTCTCTTCACTCCAAATGCGGCAATTTTGCTTGTTGACGTAGCCATTCAACCAAAAATGAGCCTCATCACTGAACAAAATTTTGTGATGAAAATCAGCATCGAGATGAATCTCATTTTCGGCCCATTTTGCAAGCGTTGTTCATTTGTCAACCTGTTCATGATGAAATGGCAAACCAAACTAAATATTAATCACTTGACAGCTGACAAAATGGCCGCCAGTTAAAAAAGTGATGCCAACTTAAAGTTATATACCCCAATAAAAAACACCCTTTAAATACCTCAAATAAGAAGAATTGACTTAGTACGGCGACCGCAAAAGTAACTGGCCTAACATAAAAAGAACCGGTTTTTTTTTTGGAATTATTATTATTTATTTTTCAACATAATCTCCTTCCAACTCAATACACTTCATCAAACGTTTTTCAAGTTTTTTAATTCCATCCGAAAAATAAGATTTTTCAAGACCTTCAAAATATGCCTCAGTTTCAGCAATAACCTCGCTATTGGACGAAAAATTTTTGCCACCGAGAAATTTTTTTAAATTTGGAAACAAGAAATAATCAAAAGGAGCTAAATCTGCACTATATGGTGGGTGCGGAGCAATTTCAAATCGTAATTCGGCCAGTTTTTGTTGAGTTAAAAAGGAGCATTATCTTGATGAAAAAGAACTTTTTTTTTCTAAATGCGGTCGTTTTATCTTGATTTCTTCACTCCACCGATCCAATAATGCACAATAATATTCACTATTTATAGTTTTTCCTTTCTCAAGATAATCAATAAATATTATATCCCTAGCATCCCAAAATACTGTGGCCATTAATTTTCCTGCTGACTTAACAGTTTTCGCCTTCTTGGGACCACTTTTACCAGCTTCTATCCATTGTTTTGACTGTTCTTTGCATTCTGGGATGTAGTGATGGATCCATGTTTCATCAACAGTTATGAATCGGCGCAAGAACTCTATTGGATTACGCTGATAAATCGCTAAAAGCTCCTCGGAATTGGTCCAACGGACGATTTTTTGGGGCAAAGTCAACAAACGCGGCACCTTTTTCGCGGATAGCTTTTTCATGTGGAGTTTATCATGTAAAATACTCCAATCTTGTTTTTCGTGTATTTTAAAATATCAGCAAGTTCTCTGATCTTTATTAGTCACTTCATTAAATATTTTTCTAATTTTTTCAATAGCAGTAGCAGTTTTCGGTCTTCCAGAGCGTTGTTCATCTTCCGTACTTGAACGACCCATTTTAAATTGTTGAACCCAGGATTTCACGGTGGAGTATGATGGTGCATTATCACCATGAACAGAATCCAATTCATCTTTGATTAATGGTGGCGTATAACCTTTCATAGAAAAGTGTTTAATTAGCGCACGAAACTCTTTATTTTTCATTTTTCAAAAATTATAAAACTTGTTTACTTCAATCACCTGTAACAAAGAAAATAATCATTAAATATTTCGGAAATTTTGACAGATGGCTTATAAAAGATTGATTTTAAAAAACAAAAAAAAAGTTGCTAGTAAAACAGAAAATGTGCCAGGCCATTTAGTTTTGCGGTCGCCCACGTAGAAGGTTTGTAGAACCTTTAATGTCGTTTAAGCGCAAAGCAATTCCTTTCGAGCCAGTCTATTATGATATTGACTTTTTGTCAAGATTTCGGTGGAAAAGAGCTAGCTGCCTCTGCCAAAAAAATACACGATTAAAAAAGAAACAATTTGATGGACACAACAACACGTTTTCGCTGGGGCTATAGAAACATGTGCTATATATAAAAATATAATAACATGTGCTATAATATAAAAATATAAAATATATATAAAAAATATTTGGTCTAAAAACATTCAGTACTTTTTATTTTACAGCATAAAACGTGTGTAACAGTATCTCTCGTATGTCCCTACTAAGTAAAATCGAAAAGTGCTTGGATAGAGAAAGGTGGTTATTTAAATGTTATAAACCACTTTGAATTTCCTACCACCGTTTGAAGCACCCACTGTTTTTGTCGAGTGTAAGTGGGCGCAACAACAAGCGAACTATTAATTTCTGCTTAGTCTTGCATAACATCACAATAAATTTAATTACATTGATGATAGATTCTAGCCTCTCCTCTTAAAGAAGCGAGAAGAAAGAGAAAACAAAGTAAAAAACAAGTCGTTAAATTCGGCCAGGTCGAAGCTTTTATACTCTTCACCATGGATTGCGTTGTTGAACGGCATTGACAGAATTTGGGTATTTGGTCGTCCATGTTTGACAGAACGATAAACCTTTCAGATACGCGAAGAATTGTCAATGTATTTTTGAGAAGCCATATGTCCATCGTTGAATAAGGCCAAAAGGGTCATAGGGCCTTCAATTTAGAAAAATCTTAATAGTTAATTTATATTGAGAGAAACTTATATTCGGAACTCTAGGGATAGCCCAAGGCCTAATATCTTATCAAAAAAGTAATAAAGGAGTAAAGGTTATTATCGGATTCGTGATGATATGTTTTGTTGTTTTTAATACCCATATATCCATAGTTGAAGGATTTTTGGGCCCCAATGGAACTATTCAAGTGCATATAAAGGTAAGTAAACTATAGGTAAATATTTAGATTTGTAAGAAAATTTTACTGTTTCTGGATAACCATATCCTCAAGAACAGTACGGGATGGGTCCTAGAGCCCATAAGTTAAGGATTCTTATTAAGTCAAACCCTAAAATTAAAATTCTTTAAAAAACTCCAAGGAAATTTTTCGGCACTCTGCCTTATAAACATTGGTCAATGACTTAAAATTAGTCGAATATTATGATTTATATAATATTAGGTTCCGTGACAAGATTTTATTGTTTTTTTTTAATACCCATATGTCCATAGATTAATTGACATATTGATAGTTAAGACCCTAAAGCCCATATCTGAAATCCAAATGAGCACAAATCCATTATATACTTATTTGGATATTGAAAAAAATTCTGAGTTTCTGGGTACCCATATGTCTCCGAACGTCTTGGACCGGTTTTTGTGCCCCAGGGTCCTTAGACCACGCCTTTAATTAAGCCAAATCGTGAAATTGGTGTCATATTCAGAAAATTTCACTGTTTCTGAGCACCCAAATGTTTATGTTAGAAATTACCTATTTTTCGGATTCTTCGAATCGTAATATTATTGCAATTTTCTGATTTGTAAGGAAATCTTATTAATTTTTAATACGAGGGTTGCTATATATATTTCTGGCCTAGGCAACACTAAGTGTTGCCTGGCGCCATCTAACATTTCCATTGGAAAGTTTGACATTTTTTTTAGCATAAACGTAGTCAGAACGTTTTGACATACGACCTTTATTCGTGTTGTTTGAAAAGATGAATTTGGCAAAAAAAAGGAATTAACTCGTGAACAGTTTCGTGCGATCATTTTTCACAACTTTCGACGTGGATTATCACGACAAGAGTGCATCGATGAAATTAAATCTTTGTATGGCTGTAAAACTGGTTAAATGAATTCCATCGTGGCTGACGCTCGCTCAAAAACGGCCGTTGTGCCAGAGAACATTGATGCCGTGCATGAATTGATAATGCAAGATCGTCATGTGACATACCGTGAGATAGAGGCATCTTTGGGCATTTCTTTCACCAGCATAGCATGAACTCCTGGCCGTAAACAAGGTTTGTTTTCGTTGGATCCCGCACAATTTGACAATCGCTTAAAAAAATTACTCTTGTCGATTGTTGAAAAGCAATATTGAAAAAATACGATCGCGGTGCTTTAACAGACTTTCATAAGATCGTCACAGGTGACGAATCATGGATCTATGCGTATTAGCCGGAAGCAAACCAGCAATCGACCATGTTGTTCGTGGAAGAAGCACTTCGAAGCAAATGGTCGCCTGTTTCTTAGGCAAAACTGGTCATGTGGCGACTGTTCCGCTTAAACAACGTGGGACGGTCAATTCTGAGTGGTACACAACAATTTGTTTGCCTGAAGTCTTCGGGGAAATTTGAAAAACGAACAATACAGGACGAATCATTGTGCACCATGACAGTGCGAGCTCTCACTCATCGGCTCAAACCAGCGCCTTTTCGACCGTCCAAAACGTCGAATAGATGGGTCATCCGCCGTACAGCGCTGACTTGGCATCCAACGACTTCTTTTTATTCGTGGACATCAAGAAAGAAAGGCGTGGTCAACGATATTCGTCGCCAGAAGATGCTGTTGTAGCGTTAAAAAACCATGTTTTGAAGGTGTCTCAATCGGAGTAGAACAAGTGCGTCGACAATTGGTTTGAGCGCATGCAAACTTGTATAAATCATGCTGGAGAATACTGTGAAAAACAATATAACCATTTTTGATCATAAATATTCGCATTTTCATTATTAGACCAGAAATATATAGAGCAGTCCTCGTACGCATATGTTTATAGTTGAAGGTGATCGATTTTTGGGCACTTGGAACACTACCTCCGTGGGTCAAGTCCTCAAATATCTCAAATTTTCAAATAAATGTGATATTCTGCTTCCTGGCGAAATTTTAATTTTTTTAATACTAATAAAAGATTTTGGGGCTATTATGGCTGGTCCGAGTGGCAAATTGGCAGAAATCTTGAATAAAGGTACATATTTTGATTTGTTTGAAAAGGTCACTGTTTTTTGGATACCCATATGCCACCGGACATTAGGCGACAGTTTTTAGGCCCAGGGCCTATAGACCACGCCCATAGACCAAGGGCCCCAATTAGCCGAATTGTTAAATTAATGCCATATTTAGATTCTTCATTAAATTCCACTTTTTCTGTGTAACTAAATATGTGACAGCGCATAGAGAAAGGGACCTAAAGGATAAAAAAAACTATTTTCATTTTTTTTTCTTTTTTTTTTGATGTGAACAACATCTGAGCATCGAATGAGACCGATCCCATGCCCCAAAAGTGTTCCCTTCCAGAGATATGCGCGTTTTATGAAAGTGAAGTCGACGATTCTAAGCGCAAATAGAAAGGGACCTAATTATTAAAATGGCTCTCCTGAACAAAACTGGGTTTTAACCTTAGGTCCCTTTCTATTTTGCGCGTCACATATAGTCAATTTTCAAAGAGACCAAATTCTTAAAATCGTAAAATTAGTGAGATATGCTGATTCGTGACTTAATTTTATTATTGCTTCATACCCATATGTTCATAGTTCAAAGAGGTCGATTTTTGGGCCTCTGTGACCCTAGGAACCTTACCTCCATGGTTTTAGGCCTCAAATTTATTCGAATCGTAAAATACATATTAATAACAACATTTTAATGTTTTGTAATACACATATGTACGTTTTGTAATGAAGACGATTTTTGGGCCCCTTGGGTCTATATTGTCCGAATCCCACATTGGTCCAAACTATAGGTACATATTTGAATTTGAGAAAAGACTTTAAAATTTATGTATAGTTATATGGTCCCGGCGGACGGATTTTGGACCCCAGGTCATAATGACAACGCCCATTTACGGAAAGGTTAAAGAATCAATGCCTATTCAATTTCATAGAATAAAAGTAAAAAAATTAAAAATGTGATTGGGACATTTTTTAATTCCCTTAATGGAAAACTTTTTATCTTTAGCGTGATTTGGTTAATTTTTAAGACCAACCCAACGCCGACTATAAGACATATACCTGGTTTGGACTGAATCGTGCTACGGACATGGCTAGATAGTCTTAGAAGTGAATAAAGATCAATAAAATATATATACACTTTGTATGGTTGCAGATAAGTATATCGATGTGTGACAAACAGAATGACAAACTTATATATCTCCCATCCTATGGTGAAGAGTATAGAAACGGATATAATTTAAGGCATTCACTGCATTTACTTCAACTTTTTTATGCGATTTCCTCTCACACTCATTACCCGTGCTTGCTACTACTCATAGACATTTAAGGTCTCGCCTTGTTAGACAATCTGATTGGGAAATCCTACTGTTTGTAGTCGGAACTTTTCTCTCTCTCTCTATTGTATCCCTTCTTTTTATCGTTTTTGTTGTGCTCACAATGTAACATGAAAAATGGCCGAACAAACAATGCAATCAATTGGAAAATTGTTTTAATTAAAAAACTTTGATTGTTGTTGAACTTTATAAACTCTTTGCACCCACTGTGTACGTGTTGGTATATGAGTCATTCCATGCCAAACGGTACGATTTTGGGCAAAAATTTAACGCAATGATTCCGATTTTTATGAAAATTTGCAGATTTGGTCCTCTAGCAATTCTATTTAATCCGCGATTAGAAAAAAAAAATATAATTTTTTTTTTCAAAAGTTATGACCAATTGAACTTTGGTAAAATGGAGATTTTATCAAGGAGGTGTGTTCATTCAGTCGCATGTAACTCCGGATTTTACCGACCGATTTTACTCTGCTATACCTTATTTTGAAGGTAATTTTAAGCACTTCTAAAATAACGAAACGGTATGGCATAACGCCATAGAATTTTTTAAGTTTGTATCATTTTAATCCTTTTATTTCGATTTTGAAAATGATTACATCTTTTTTTATTTTTGGAATTTTGCAGGCGTATTCTTACAGGTCTGTTTTACCGACTGTGTAAGTTTTAAAGTGGTGAAATAATGCGTTCAATTTTTAAAAATTTTTTTTTACCTTATACCTTTTTCACTTCCATGAATATAGAAAATATAATATAGAAAAAAAAATACTTTTTAATAGTTTATTGACACAAGATATAACAACAACAAAAAAAAACAAAGAAAAAAAGAAATAAAAAAATGAGTAATGAAATAAATGTTATGCCTTGTATACCATCTTCATACAGTACTGCTCAGAAGATGATGTTGTCTGGACTTTCATTATTTTATCGGGTTGTGGAATGAATGCATGGTAGCCAAGAGTTCCAGAAATTGTTTTCGCTTTTTCAAAACGCTCCTTCAGGTGTTTCGCCCTATCTTGATATTGATAGTTATTGAAGAATTCTGTATGAATATTCTTCACGTTTTTATTCACCCAATCATAAAATTTGACGGCACTATTAATGGGATTTATGAGGCTGGACAAGCTTGCACGTGCTGCTAGTCTTTTGACTGTTCCTCCCAGACCATCGCAGGGCCATTTGCCATGAGACGTTGCAAAAAAATGCCATTCCGCTGGTATTCCAAAATCTTCTACGTGGAACGTCAGATTTAAAAAGTTTTTCTTGTTTTTGTATTGTGCGCTTGCGCCATCAGAAAAGTAAAATATTTTACTTACAGGTCCTAAGGTTTTCTTTAAAAAATTTACAAGCCCCTCCTGGAATACGTGCACGGCTATTGTATCATGTTTTTATTTCTTTTTTTCTTTGTTTTTTTTGTTGTTGTTATATCTTGTGTCAATAAACTATTAAAAAATATTTTTTTTCTATATTATATTTTCTATATTCATGGAAGTGAAAAAGGTATAAGGTAAAATTTTTTTTTTAAAAATAGAACGCATTATTTCACCACTTTAAAACTTACGCAGTCGGTAAAACAGACCTGTAAGAATACGCCTGCAAAATTTCAAAAATAAAAAAAGATGTAATCATTTTCAAAATCGAAATAAAAGGATTAAAATGATACAAACTTAAAAAATTCTATGGCGTTATGCCATACCGTTTCGTTATTTTAGAAGTGCTTAAAATTACCTTCAAAACAAGGTATAGCAGAGTAAAATCGGTCAAGTATTTCCGGAGTTACATGCGACTGAATGAACACACCTCTTTGATAAAATCTTCATTTCACCAAAGTTCAATTGGTCATAACATTTAAAAAAAAATTTTAAATTTTTTTTCTTGAAACACGTATATAATATTATTAAGAGAAGAATGCATACACAAACTAGTTAAGCAATCCAAGCTTGTGATGTAAAAAATGCGTACCGTTTGGCATGGAATGACTCATATGTGTTGTGTAGGTGTGTATGTGTGTGCGTGTGATATATTTTTTTTTGAAAAAGGCAAAAGAGCCGTATAGAAATTTATTTGTTGTTCAAAGTTATATGTTGTCGATGTTCGGCATACAAACAACAATGTTTGCAAAATATTGCCGAGAAATAGCACACAAAATTTAACACTAGCAAAAACAAAAAAAAATTATCAAGCCGTGCAACAATTTGTTTATATCGAAATTCCTTTAAACAATACACAGTGCTTGCAAGTGGGAATAATGATGACCACGATTGAACTGTTTGATATGAAACCACTCCAGTATGAAGAATTTTGAATCAGATCTTTGGAGTCATTGCAGCAATGATTTAAAAACTACAATTTCAAAAAAATTTCGAATCCTTCAAAATTGGTTTATATTATAAACTACAGAGAAATTCCTCATAACCGGACACTCACCGTAGAAGTGTTTTTGGTTTCCGGTTAAAAGAGACGTCTGCTTATGGGGGTATGTACAAAAGATAATACAAACATATACGAGTACGAGTATATTTAAAAGGTATCCTAGCGATCAGAAGCTGTCGTTTTTTTTTAAATTTTGTACGAGTTTAGAGAATTTTACATGAATCGAAAAAGTACATACATTTTACAAGTCCTAACATGTGGTCCTAACGGTTAAAAAAAATATTATAGTGATTGCTAAATATTGATTGCTCTTATTTGAAATATTTATTTTTAAAATAACTCTCAATATTTTAAATGTGTTAAAAAGCTACTATCATTGTTGGCCTCATCGTACGAGGGCGACCGCAAAAGTAACTGGCCTAACATAAAAAGAACCGGTTTTTTTTTGGAATTTATTATTATTTATTTTTCAACATAATCTCTTTCCAACTCAATACACTTTATCAAACGTTTTTCAAGTTTTTTAATTCCATCCGAAAAATAAGATTTTTCAAGACCTTCAAAATATGCCTCAGTTTCAGCAATAACCTCGCTATTGGACGAAAATTTTTTGCCATCGAGAATTTTTTTAAATTTGGAAACAAACAATAATCAGAGGAAGCTAAATCTGGACTATATCGTGGATGCGGAGCAATTTCAAATCGTAATTCGGCCAGTTTTTGTTGAGTTAAAAATGCAGTGTGTGAAGGAGCATTATCTTGATGAAAAAGAACTTTTTTTCTTCTAAATGCGGTCGTTTTATCTTGATTTCTTCACTCCACCGATCCAATAATGCACAATAATATTCACTATTTATAGTTTTTCCTTTCTCAAGATAATCAATAAATATTATACCCCTAGCATCCCAAAATACTGTGGCCATTACTTTTCCTGCTGACTTAACAGTTTTCGCCTTCTTGGGACCACTTTTACCAGCTTCTATCCATTGTTTTGAATGTTCTCTGCATTCTGGGATGTAGTGATGGATCCATGTTTCATCAACAGTTATGAATCGGCGCAAGAACTCTATTAGATTACGCTGATAAATCGCTAAAAGCTCCTCGGAATTGGTCCAACGGACGATTTTTTTTGGGGCAAAGTCAACAAACGCAGCACCCATCTTGCGGATAGCTTTTTCATGTGGAGTTCATCATGTAAAATACTCCAAACTTGTTTTTCGTGTATTTTAACAATATCAGCAAGTTCTGTGAGCTTTATTCGTCTATCTTTAGTCACTTCATTAAATATTTTTCTAATGTTTTCAAACGTAGTAGCAGTCTTCGGTCTTCCAGAGCGTTGTTCATCTTCCGTACTTGAACGACCCATTTTAAATTGTTGAACCCAGGATTTCACGGTGGAGTATAATGGTGCATTATCACCATGAACAGAATCCAATTCATCTTTGATTAATTGTGGCGTATAACCTTTCATTTAAAAGTGTTTAATTACCGCACGAAACTCTTTATATTCCATTTTTCAAAAATTATAAAACTTGTTTACTTCAATCACCTGTAACAAAGAAAATAATCATTAAATATTTCGGAAATTTTGACAGATGGCTTAAAAAAAATTGCTTTTAAACAACAAAAAAAAAAAGTTGCTAGTAAAACAGAAAATGTGCCAGGCCAGTTAGTTTTGCGGTCGGCCTCGTACGATGTTATGGTCTCACTTATTTCTTTATGAGGATCTTCTTCTGAATCACTTACTCGTATGTCCATAATATTGCTATGATCTTCTAAGAGAATTTCTACATTGTCTTTAGTGCAGACGTTTTAATCTATGTGAAGAAAAGCATTGAAATCATTTTCCAAAACGAGTCCTTCCTGAAATCTAACATAGATTGCCAGCGGAATATCGTCTTCGGGGTCAAAATCTAGAAGACAATTTCAAAAATCCTGCCTTGCGGAAGCAGTTTTGAATTGTTGCTGCTACTTTAATCCAAGACGCTTTGATAATGTAAACAGCTTGAAGCGCATAAATTGCTTTCGACAATTGTGAAGCAGAACTTGCAGCGTCAATGTCACGTAGTAAATGTTTTAAAAGTTTTTCCTTGGATGGCTTACTGCCGTTGAGTTTGGGGGCAAAAAAATGTTTATATTAGACAAGTTTAGTTCTCTTCGGTGAGATGCTGCGTCGTCCAAAAACAAGAGAAATTTTCAATTCAGTATCCATGCAGCCATTTAAACAGTACTTCTCGAGACATTCATGCTTTTTTATATGATTTCCAATCCACTGGCAGTTCCGCGATAGGAACATATTTGAATGAACGAGGGCGGGCTGCTTTACGTATAACCAAAAGTAACTCTTAATCCCCGGCCATGCTTGCACAAACAAAATTGTAAGTCATGAAATCAAATTTAACTACGAATCTCTTCAAAATTAAAACTCTCATTTGTGGACCGTAGGCGTAGCCGCCTCAATTCGTATTAGCTGCGAATTAATGGCAACGTACCGAACATATGTCCGGCATGCATCAGGGACCACAGAACTTGCTTCATATCTCTTATTGTCTGGCTAAGACCAGTCAGTTGACCCTCAGGTCTCTGTGGCAACATGCAGTTCAAATGTCAGGATTCCTTTACTTCGATATCGAACTAGATTCCTTGTACGCAATATGGACTACACTTACTACCCTCAACATCCCATTGAAAACAAAGGCATACTTTTCTTAAATCAGTTAGGGTTTTTACGATATAATCTATATACCCGTATATAAAATATATTTTATGTCTGCTGTTTGCTTGTTGTTTATAGAAGCCAAAACTACTGAACCGATCTTCTTGAAATGTTTACATAATAATAACTATCTCAAGTGAGTGGTGCCAGGCCCAAGTTAAGAACAATAAGAACTACGAATATAAGGTTTTGTACAAAAACTGCTGGTATGCAACTAAAAAAAAAATCGTGGAAAAAAGTGGGCAGTGCCACGCCCAAGCTGTAGCGCCTACAATTTGGGCCAATCGCCTTGAAATTTTAACAGTATGGAGATTGCCACATGCTATAAACGAATACGACTTAATAAGGGTCCGTGGCGCCGCCCACATATCTTGAAAAATAAACCCACCTAAAGCTCATAAGCTATTAGAACTAGTAACATTATAGTCGTATTCAGTACATATAATAAGTGTCCGTCGGAAAGGTATACTACTTTGATTTGCGGCCATTTTGGTAAACACCAGTCTTGACAGTCTTGGCAGTCGAGAAGTAGAGACTTGGCAAATTTATTATGGAAAAATATTCGATAAATCGTTAAACATTTTATTAAAATCAATCATCGATTACTGTGACGATGAGAAGGTTACGTGAATTTTTTGATGCAAACTTGAACCTTCATTGGAAACTTTGACATTTTTTAGCATAACTTCACTCAGAACGTTTTTTTAATTTGAGGGCGAATTGTTTTGTTTGCAGTGCGTTGAAAAATTCATCTCAGTCAAAAAATGCAACTATCCCGTAAACATTTTCGTGCGATGATTTTTTACGATTTTCGGCGTGGGTTATCGAGTTTAAATCAATTTGTTTCGACTTTTGGCGATGAAACACCACATAAAACCTCTGTTAATTGCTGGTACCAAGAGTTCAGTCTCGGATGCCGTTCGCTCCAGGATGAATTTCGCGAAGGGCGTCCAACTTCGGTCACTTTGCCAGAAACCATCAATGCTGTGCGTGGACTGATTAAGCAAGACCGACATGCGACATACCGTGAGATTGAGGCAACCTTGGGCATTAGTATGACCAGCATCAATAAGATATTGCATGTTCATTTGGCCGTAAAAAAAATTGTTATCGTTGGATCCCACATAATTTGACGAATGCTTAAAAAAAGGCTCGTAGCGGTCGCTCGGATTGGTGCAAAGAGATGTTGAAAAAGTATAACTCCGGCAGCTCAGAGGCAGTGTACAACTTTGTCACAGGTGACGAATCATGGATCTATGCATATGAACCCGAAACAAAAAAGGAATCGATCGTATGGGTCTTTCAAGACGAGCCAAATCCAACGAAAGTTGTTCGAAACAAATGAAAGTTGCACGAAGCAAATGATTGCGTTTTTTTCGGTATAACCGGCCATGTAGCCACAGTGCCTTTTGTTGAACGTAGGACGGTCAATTCTGTGTGGTATACAACCATCTGTTTGCCAACAGTGTCTGAAGAAATGCGGAACGATAATAGGAGAACACTGATGATTTTGCATCACGACAATGCAAGCTCTCACACATCAGCTGAAAAGATGAGTTATGTGACCACTCAAGATGTCGCATTGATGGGCCATCCATCGACACCCAATGACTTCTTCTTATTCCCTAGCATCAAGAAAAAAATGCGTGGTCAACGTTTTTCATCGCCCGAAGCAGCTGTTGAAGCGTTCAAAAATCATGTTTTGGAGGTGTCTTAATCGGAGTGAAAAAAGTGCTTAGAAATTTCGTTTGTGCGCGTGCAAAAGTGTATTGGTCTTAAAGGAGAACATTTCGAAAAACAATAAAACCATTTCCAATGATAAATTGTTGTGTTTTTTTGCCGGACCCGAAATGTTAATAGCAACCCTCGTATTCAATTAATTTTGCCTTTTTTAATTGGTTAATCTTTACATTGATAGTGGTGCAGGTTGTAATGCAGTCGGTCCTGCTTGACTTTTTCGTCTTTAAAAATGTTCTTCTTGAAGTGTTGCTTCTAAATCTGTTTGATTGTTGGCAGAAAATTGTCGTATATTGACACACAACAAATTTGCCATATAAAGAGGGCGTGACTACCTGGGACCGTTACTGGCATAAGAAGACATGGGCTGTTACTCAGGATTTATGGGTACTCTAATAAAATCACATTTTAGTACGAACATGGAACTGTTTTTAACATTTTATGACTCAGCTGATCTACTTAGCTTGTGAATTAATTCACTCTTTCGAAAATAATTACACCAAATTATCTTAACAAAAAAAAAACACAAAGAAATTTTTGTTTGGTTGGAAACCACTGTGCCATAGTAATAGTATGCATAGAGTAAAAACAAATCCCAATATGTTGGAGGCAGATTCCCGACATTCAACTAACATACTCGTATGTTGACTCCAATATTTAGGTAAAATGTATTGCATAAAATATATGAATTTTAATAAAATAAAAAATATTTTCTAAAAAATAACAAACAAGGCATATTTTTTATTTCCTTTCAAAGATTATGAATTCATTTGTTTAAAATTTAAAAAAGAACAACGTCAACACTTTTTAAACAACCTTTGCAATCTTCTACATCTTTGGATCATCTATAGGTATGCCAAGCCCTACATGTGTGAGCAATGTGTATGTCATTCAAAATATGGACGAAGTACTCAAAAATATCTTTAATATTTTTATTGTTTTTTGTTTATAATAAACACACAATTGTTTTTTATGTTTGTTGGCATTGCTGGAACGAACATAACCTAGACACTTCTATCTCCAAAAGTACTTCAGATATACATTTTCATTTATCGGTGCTATCATTTTCATGCCCCTCCACTCAGATCGCCCCCCCCCCCTTCCCCATAATATCAACATAGATACATGCGAACATTTTATGAAACATTTAAAGATACATTTTCCATTATCACACTTAACACTTCATAAAACTGTCTTTACACCGAGATACTTTTTGTGCACAGCCATACCCATATGAGTTCAGTTTTAATATTTAATGATTTTCTGTAATGATTTCATGGAGTGGGTTGTTGTACTCGTATGTGCATGTGTGTGTTTGTGTTCACAAGGAGTGGGTTTACTAGGGACGGGATGCGTGTGTGTGTGGAACATTATGGAAATTGAACAATATCCGGTGGGTGCTGACAGACAAGTGGGGGGCATATCTTTACATGTACTTTTAAAATTTTTAGAAATTTTATGATGCTACCTATTTGTAAGATTGGAAAAATAAGAGATCACTCCATTAAGCACTCAAAGGAAATTTCGGTAGAACTCAGATTATGGTACACAATTTAAATAATTTCTCATACAGGGTTATCGAGTTCGTGTTCTTGATTTTGCAAAGTATTAGGGGACGCAGAGAAATGTTGTTCAGGGAAAAAATGCTTAGTCGCTGAAAAAACGCTGATCGTTTACAAAACGAACTTAGTTCAGTGGTAAGGCTAATTTTCAAATTAACGCATCTCTCGCCACTTGACACTGCAACATGTGACGCATTGATCCGTGGAAAAAATTTTCATAAAGCCATTCGATCTTGTGGGAGCTGCTCTCTCCTGTTGTCTTTTAATTTCCGTCTGGAGCATTCTGATTCATTCGATTGATACGTTCTAACCAGCGCAATAACCTGGTTTTATGAATATGTCAGAACACAGAGTACGGTTCCATAGACGTTTAAGTCTCCTTCAATGCAATAGATTTTTCGTCTATGGTTGAATAATAGGTGACCAGTCTAGAGGTATTTTATTTAATAGGGGTTTTTCACAGATTACGGGTGAGTTGTGTAAAGCTTTATTTTTTTCAGTATTGTTTGTTTTTTCAGGAATTGAACCCCTAACTATGTTCCTGCGCGTCGTCGGTTCAGTGTTTGGGCTCTTCAAAAACTCGAAAAAGATCCGCTATTTTGATGAATGATGAGGCAAAACGTCAATAAACAAAATTGCCGCAACTGGACTAAAAAGCAAGCAGGAGAGGTTCAAAAGAAGTACCATTAAATCCAGAGAAAACCACAGTTTGGTGCGTTTTATGGGCTGGTGAAATCATGGGTCCATATTTTTTCAAAATTTATAATGGCCGGAACGTAACCATGAATGCTGCTCGCCGTGATATCGGATTTTTTGCTACCTCAAATTGAGGACCGTAATTTTGACAACATTTGGTTTTAACAAGACGGCGCCTCTTGCAATAAAGATGCTCAAACAAAGGATCTATTGAGAGGTCATTTCAAAGAGCAGCTTATTTCACATTTTGGTCCGATCAGTTGGCCACATAGATCGTGTGATACGAGGTTTGCTATATGTGACAGCGCATAGAGAAGGGGAGCTAAGGGTAAAAAAACCAATTTTCATTTTTTTTTCTTTTTTTGATCTGGACAACATCTGAGCATCGAATGAGACCGATCCCATGCCCCAAAAGTGTTCCCTGCCAGAGATATGCGCGTTTTATGAAAGTAAAGTCGACGATTCTAAGCGCAAATAGAAAGGGACCTAAAAAGGGACTTGATTTATGCTCAGTTTGGTTTGCCATTTCACAAGGAATAGTTTTACTCCGGAACAACGTTTGCAAATCGTGGAAATTTCATAGAAGAAGACCCCAATGAGCCCAGTCGTTATCGCGAGCAGCAATTGGAGCTGTGCTGGAAGATTTTGCGGGAGGATCTTGGGTTGCGGGCTTACAAAATCCAACTCGTGCAAGTATTGAAGCCGAACGACCATCAAGCACGTCGCACGTTAGGCGAATAAGCCCAAAACAAGATGGCCACCGATCCTGATTTTTACAAGAAAATTTTGTTCAGCAATGAAGCTCACTTGTTAGTTGACTGGGTACGTTAATAACCAAAATTGTGGCATTTGGAGTAATGAAAAACCACAAGCCATTGTCAAGACTCCGTTACATCCTCAAAAAGTCACTTTTTGGTGTGCTCTATGAGCAGAAAAATCATTGGTCCATATTTCTTCAAACATGTAGCCGGCCATAATGTTACAGTCAATGGGGAACGCTATAGAGCCATGATTAATGTCGTTTTTTGTGCCTGAATTGGAGGATGCTGATGTGGACGACCTTTGGTTCCAACAAGATGGCGCTACATTCCATATAGCCAACGAAATAAACAATTTATTGAAGGAAACTTTTGGTGAGCGCATTATTTCGATTCTTGGGTCTGTGGGCGTGGCCTCCAAAGTCATATGATTAAACACCGTTGAATTTTTTTTTTGTGGGGTTTTTTAAAGTCGCGTGTCTATGCAGATTATGCCGACACGATTGACGCCTTGGAAGAGAATATTCGGCTAGTTATTGCTGAAATACGGCCCCAAATGTTGCAAAAAGTGTTGGAAAATTGGGCCTTTCGGCTGGAAATTATTCGAGCTAGCCGCGTAGGCCACTTATCCGAGATCATTTATAAAACATAATGGCAAACCTCATTCTTTATAATAAAACTAAATAAATTTTGACCATAACATAAATTTATATACGTTTTATTTATTCTTGAAAGTCACACGTCTGAAATAAGCACCCTTTATATTGGACCCATATCGATTAGAATGAAATGCAGCATGGGGTCCAAATCGATGTCTTGAAAATCTCACTCTGCATAACTGTTTGGTTAGGTGATACAAGGCTTTTGCACTCACCAGTATAATTTTTACGGATTCGAAAGGACTTACTCTAGGTATTTAGGGTGTGGTAATTGACTTCTGATATAAGACATAGTCCTAACCTTTGGTAAGTTTTTTCACGCTCTTCACATGGTATTCGCTTATTTTGTGAATGGAACTCTATTACAGTGTGGCAAAGATCTTCCATAGGCCATGTTCTATTGGCAACTCGATTAGGAGATCGCTAATGTGGTAACTTTGTGCGAGAATATAGAAATGAATTTGTTTTTTGGGAAGAAGTTAATTCAAGAATAACTTTTAGTGGTTTAAAGTAGCTCGGTTATTACTCGTTTATAGTATTTCTTGAATAACTTTTGTTCTACAAAATTTCAAATCAAACGGTTTATGATGCAAAAAGTCAATCAGTTGTTATACAAAGACATTTTTACAATTTCTCGATAACTTTTTAATTTATCGCCTTAGCGACCACTTACTCGTATTAATAGAACAGACCTATTATCTTCCACCGGTCAAGTTAAAGGAGTATTGCTCCTGGCTAGACTGTGTGCTTTACGTTTCCTGGTTCTTGCAAGTTAAATGAACTTTTAGAGCGACGTACACTTCGAGGACGAGGTAGTACTGAATCTCTGTACGCTCTGGGTTTCCCATAATGCCTCCTAGCCGAATTGATACCATAAAGACATTAAACGATATAATTTTACATATTTTTTCAGTACGAGTATGTGTTTTAAAGTTCCAACTCAAAGCTTTAAAGACGACACCCATTGATTGATGTGAATTGTGAATCATTGAAATTTGTATCGACTTTATTTTCACTTTGAATTCGTTTCGGTGTTAAATCATTCAAAAGTTCCAGAGTTTCGGCAATTCAGCATTTAAAGGCATGTGTGTGCTTCAAACCTCCTCCTTTTATATTTTAACCACTTGTGACTTTCTCTTTAAACAATAAATGCTGATTTATTTTATTGCAAATATTTTGACAGCCTCATGAGAAAAAGGCGCATTTTTTACAATTTCGGTTGTTGTTTTTATTGCTGTTCTTGTAGCCGTTGTTGCTGCCTTTTTTTGTGGTTTCCTATGAAAAATCCATAAAGTAAAAGTGTTTCAAATTCCAAATCGCAAGACAGACACTCACAGCAAGAGAAAAGAGAACACAAAAGACAATGAATGCCAACCATCAAACGATGCTGGTTGACTGGGCAGAGGGGGAACTCGAGCGTGAGTTCTGTGCAATATTTTATATTATTTTCAGGGTGAATATTGACTAAGGCACACGCAGGACCTACATATCATTGTTGCAATATATGTCTACGTAAATGTGTATATACTTATATACACTAGAATATAAATGTGTACAGTGTATCTACGATGCTATTTGATACACACTGAGAAAAAGCTTGATGGCAATCGGTTCTACTAAAAATATTCAATTGGGCTGGAAGACATTCTTTTTGGTTCAAAGGTTTTGAAGATTGATGGTTAATGGTTTAGAAATACTATAATTATAGCCTGGAAAGCCATATTACCCACCCAGAGAATGCCGGCGATTTTACGAGTAAAAAATGTATCTCTAACATCTTCTCTATGAGCCAGCGCTGAACAGCAAGTGCCGAGCAAACGAATTAGATCAGGTAGGTATCACACCCCGGGTGGGGTTGGTTGTAGAGTGTCCAAAACCAATACTGAACACCGACATTCCGGGTTTGATGCCAAAAACCCGACAGTTTCTCAAAACCAGCTTAAACCCGACATATTGGTTTACCCGGTTTTTCGCTGTGGGGTTTTCCGGTTTTCGGTTTTTTGGTTGTTGTATGTAAAAGCAAAGAAAATTTATAATGGCTGTGTTTTATAGGCAACTCGCTAAGGAAATCGCTTAGTCGATAAAAAAAATATAAAAATGATTCGGTTTACAGAAAACTATAGAGAATCTGCGTTAAAATCCGCTTGTTTTAAATAATTTAAATGTTTGCGAAAAAAGTTATTCAACAATAACCTAAAGCGAGTTTAAGCGAGCTCGGTAAAAACTCGCTTAAAGTATTTCTTGAATAACTTTTATTTTCACAAAATACAAATTTTCCAGTCAAACGGTGTATGATGCATAAATCAAACCAATTATTGTATAAGAAGAAATTTTAAAGTTGTCTCGTTAAGTTTTGAGGTTATCGCCTAAGCGCTAAATTATTCGCTTACTTAACGAGTACTAATCGAACACGCCGGATATTCAAGTAACAAAAATGTAAACATCAGAAATATTTAAGCTACTTAGTAGGGACATAAATACTGTTACACACGTTTTATGCTGTAAAATAAAAAGTATTGAATGCTGCTTTTGGACCAAATATTTTTTAATATACATATTTATTGACATAAAGTAGACCTAACCGGTTAAGTGTACTGCTCGACCCAGAAATACCTGTTGATTCGATTTAACGATATCTGTCTGTCCGTCCCTCTAAGCGTCTGTTGTCTTTCTAAAGCTTGTTTTCATGACATTTTCAAAAGTAAGATTTTTGGATAAAGGCTATTGACTTTAATGAAAATCGGATAAAACTTAGACATAGCTCCAGAACATATGTTCAATCGATTTTATGTTTTTAGCTCTTAAAGCCGATTTTACATCTTTAGCTCTAGAAGCCATATAGTACTTCCAATATTGATAAAATTGGACACAGTTCATAAAGATCGATCAGATATCAGCTCAGATAAAACTGTACACGTTTTGATATAGGCCCAGTGCAAAGATCTCTCCCGATATAACAGACAACCGCTCTAAATAATTCATATTTTTTTAAATATTTAAATTGACAAACTACTAATATTGGGCCGATTTGAATCATAAAGCATTATTTTTTGAAATAGTCCCGAAAAGTATTGTCTGGGGGCCTTAACAATGGCTTCCTATATTCATGGGCGTATCAATAAAAAGTTAGGTACTTTTTAAGCGTGTGGTTTTCAAGAAGAAATAAAGCGCCTTTAATTTAATATTATGGGCAAGAATTTAACTTAATTATAAAGATAAGGGTTTGCCATTATGTTTTAAAATTTCGGTGCAGCTCAAATAAATTCCAGCCGAGAGGTCCAATTTACAACCGCTTTTTGCAGCATTTGGGGCCGTGTGTTAGCAATAACGCGCCTTATATTATTTTTCACAGCGTGTCGGGCTTATCTGCGTGGACAATCGATTTCACATAGCCCCACAAAAAATAGTCCAGCGGTTTTAAATCGCACGATCCTGTAGGTCATCCTAGAAGTTTCCTTTAACAAATTGATTGTTTCGTTGGCTGTATGGCATGTACTTGTTGATCATGGAAGCCACGCCAAAGGCGTGATATAATTCGCTCACTTTCAATAAATTGATTGTTTCATTGGCTGTCTGGCATGTACCGCCGCCTTGTTGGAACAAAAGGTCGTCCACATCAACATTTTCCAACTCAGACACGAAAAAGTCATTTATCAGGGCTCTATAGCGTTCCCCGATGACTGTAACATTGTGGCGGACTTCATTTTTGAAGAAATATGGAGCATTGATTCACTCAGCCCATAGAGCACACCAAACAGTGACTTTTTGAGTATATAACGGAGTCTTGACAATGGCTTGTGGATTTTCATTACCCCAAATGCTACAATTTTGGTTATTTACGTACCCATTCAATAGCCAAACAAAATTTTCTTGTAAAAATCTGGAACGGAACCATTATTTTGGTAATAAATTTCCACGATTTGGAAACGTTGCTCCGGAGTAAGGCTATTCGTTATGAAATGGCAAACCAAACTGAGCATTAATCAAGTGATAGCTCTTAAAAATACCAACTCTGACAAAATTGTGGTGAGATTGACAGACACATGTCTAAAAAAACACGCGTTTTAAACAAATAAAATTATTTTTGCAGTTTGCCTAAATTTGGGTGACCGAAAATCAGACCAATTTTAACATGGACATATGACTACCAAAAACATAAATTCAAATACGACCTTAGTTTTAAAATCGGGTTTTATTTAGAGCTTTTCCAGGCTACAATTACTTTTCTTCTGATTCGGAAAATAATTTTCATTCTTAGGCAAAAGGCTGAAACGGGTTTTCTGAAAACCCCGATTTTTTAGACACTCAGTTGGAAGCCAGACTAAATTTTTAGCCCAGAGACTACACGCAGAAAAAAGAAATATGGTTGTGGTGACAATAATCGAAAAGGATAATACTATTGTTGGGTATATGGTTGTTCTACAACAATATTATGATCCTCACAACAATAGTATGATTCAAATACAACCATACTATGATCCTCAAAACAATAATATGATTTACACATAACCATACTATGATCCCCACAACCATAGTATGATTTACACTCAACCATACTATGATCTCCACAACCATAGTATGATCATCACAACCATAGTATGTTTCATATACAACCATAGCATGATCGTCACAGCCATAGTATGATTCACACGCAACCATGTTATGATCCCTACAACCATAGTATGATCACACACAATTATACTATGATCCCCAATATTATTTATTAGAATTGGTTTACTTTGTCAACAATAGATGTGAATTATGAAAATTATTCAAAAATACATTAAATTCAAAATAATAGGAGTGATTTATTTCACAGTAGAAAAAATATGCTGAAATAAACGTAAGCGTTTTTATTAAAAATATTTCAGTTAAATAAAGCCAAAGCAGATTGTTTAAAAAATTTAAATTTCCTTAAAAAATTACTATTATTGCATTAGGTCCGTACCAATAACATGTGTTCTAAAAAGCACATTCAAATGAAGAAAAATGCCAATTATACAATATGATTGCCGTAACCATATTATTGTTAACATAAAACGCAAAACACAATACTTTTGACGCTCCAACCATGAAGACCGGTACGGGATCATGCACAAAATGCACGGTCCTTCAGTCGGGGAGTTTTGCAACTAATATAGCCGCAGACAAGATTATGAAACTAAGTAAACCTCCGGCAAACGAATTTGTTCTCTGAGTGTATTGTATGACAGAGTCTGACATCAACCATTTCTTCTCCTTAGATTGCCTCCGTTGCTCCACTTTCTGGATTGCTGGGCTGTTTCTCTGTCAGACTTTTGCTTTTATCTGTATCATATTATTTTTGTTATACTTTACCTCCACCGATATACTTTACCTCCACATATATTAAATATGTCATTCCGTTTGCAACACCACAAATTATTGATGAAAGACCAAATAAAGTATATATATTATTGATCGTCGTTAAATGCTAGGACGATCTAGACGTATCAGGCGATACGTCCGTGTGTCGCAGTCAAACAAAATTAATCAGGGATCAGGAAGTTTTTCACGATGATGACTTGTGTTATAAGGAATCCGCCAAGTTTCTCTTTAAAGGGACTAAAGGTACCTCGGTAAAAAGTTTTGAGTATTTGCCTAGCAAATAATTTTTTTTTGTTGAAGGGCAATTCTTAAAATTTATACTGTTAGCTGGGACGCACGTGCCGCAGCTGGACGAATAATCGTCTAAGGTACTTCTGTAAAAAGTACACTTTTTTGAGTATTAGCTTATTTTGTATTTTGGTCAAATTAAAGAGAATTTCGCTATGAATTCAAATACAGAGTAATATTGATATTTTGGCTGAGACTGGAGACACCAGGTACCAAAAAGGTCTCAAAACCCGTATTCTTTTTTGTGCCTAAGTACTGTAGGGACGGTGGAGGGTATACAAGGTTCGGCCTGGCCGAACTTAACGACGATTTTCTGGTTTTTTTTGGTAACTTCGGTAGATTTCTGTTATTGTTTCAACCACAAATGAAAAGTTTTATATGAAACACGCAGAGGCTTATGCAGTTGCTCGCTCCTTTCTGGTTTATATTCAGTAGCATGTTTTATTCTGTTTCTGTTCTCTCAGTTCGAAGTTCATAAGAAAGCGTCTTCTTGTAGTGGCTTGCACTGGTGTGGTAAGGTTTTGTGGCTTTAGTAGCAATGCAAATATCCACTGCTATATATACATTAGAGTGGGTAATGAAAATAGTGACGTGTTTGGCAAAACATTTTTAGAAATTTTCTACTCTGTTCATTTATGACAGTGTAAACGTTTTTAGATCCCCAAAGCAGGAGAAAGTTGTTAAGACGTAAGGGAACGAATGTATTTACAGGTCTCGGCGACTGCATGTCTTCTTTCTCATGATATTCCCAATAAGCAAACTTCTTCATCAAAATCGAATGATATTTTAGAAATTTTCAGCCGACGGAGCCGACTATATACAAATGTTTACAACACTATACCGGCTTTAAACACAAAGTCTTAAGACCAGTAAGTATACGACGTGATGTTCTTCAACGGGTTATAGTAAATTAAACAAATAAAAGGTGTCCTAAGAAGAGCGCAATTTTTAAATTTTAAATAAAACACAGATATTTAAGAAAAAATCGTGAAACTTTATTATATCGTAAAGTAGACAGAATGAGGTTGGAACAATATATCGTGCAGATGGCCGCCGCGGCTTTGCTGGCATGCACGCGATCTTTTAATGAAATTTTCAATGACCGTTTTGCATGAATGCTGCGGTATTTCATTAATGCAGCGTCCAATTTCGTCTTTTAAGGCTTGAGTCGTCGTCGGCTTATTCGCGTAAACCATCGACTTCAAAAAACTCCAAAGAAAAAAATCTAATGGTGTTAAATCGCACGATCCAGACGGCCAATTCTGATCTCCAAAACGCGAAATAACATGACCGGGAAATGACTGATGCAGCAATTGAATTGTTTCTCTGGCTGTATGACATGTGGCGCCGTCTTGTTGGAACCACATGCCCTCCACATTCATTTCTTCAATTCTAGGCAAGAAAAAACTGGTTATCATTTCACGATACCAAACACCATTGACTGTTTGCGCTTGACCTGCCTCATTTTCATAAAAAAAAGGTCCAATGATTCCTCCAGCCTAAAAACCACACCACACAGTGACACGTTGAGGATGCATTTGCTTCTCGTGAATCACTCGAGGATTTTCCGCACCCCAAATGCGACAATTCTGCCTATTGACGAAGCCATCAAGATGAAAATGGGCCTCGTCACTGAAGATGATTTTATCGGCAAAATCAGTATTTTCATGTTGTCTCTCCAATACCCAATTAACGAACTCCCTTCGCTGTCCATGGTCAGCTGGCTTCAGTTCCTGAGTCAATTGAATTTTGTATGCATGAAGATGCAAATCTTTCGTCAAAATTCGCTGCAAAGTGGATTTGGAGACACCAATTTGCTGAGCTCGGTGTCGAATTGAGGTGGATGGAGTTTGAGCGACATCATCACGTACAGCTGCGACATTTTCGGTCGATCGACCTGGTCGATGGCGCGTTGTTGTCTTTACATCACTAACAGACCCAGTTTCGGCAAATTTGTCCATTAATCTCTTTACAGTTGACTCTTTTGGAGCATTATTGTGACCCCAAATTAATCGCAATTTGCGAACTGTAGCCGCAAAACTTTCACCATTTTGGTAAAACAATTTCACAATGAGAATGCGTTGTTCATTCGTGTAGCGCTCCATTTTTACTAACCTCGTACCTTCTACTAACAAACAATAACAATTGTTCAAATGTCAAACAATGACACTTCGAATGTTGCCAGATTTAAAAATTGCGTTCTTCTTGGGACACCCTTTATTAACAGTAGCCTCCGAGGTTCTCGATGTATTTTAAAATGCCGCAAGGAAAGCGCTGAGGTCTATCCCCGAGAGAGTAGGAAGCTGTACATACAGCGAAATTTACCATCCGGCATTAAGAATTCTTAAGATAAGCAGCGGAATGTAGTACAGGAGCTCTACACGCTTCCCTCCAACGCGTGAGACTATTCGGCTTTAATAGCAAAAGAGAAATACAGACAAGTCTAAGTAATAGTTGACTTTTGATACTCTTATTTACATTTATTGCAGAATGCAAATAATGCAGCTTACAGTTCGTTAGATGCATATGCACCTTTTGACAATACACCTTCTTCATTTGCTTTTGATGCCACCAATGCTTCAGAGTGATATAAAGGGTAGTCCAACTAAAACGCACGCTGTTAATTGTAAATGAAACAAAAAGTTATCAGAGGATTATCTTAATAATTTGTATTATAATAGAAGGATCTATGACATTTATGTGTAAAAAAAATTATCGGGCAAATGCTCGCCACGGCTTCGTTGACCTTCCTCTATCCAAAGATTCATATTTTCAATGACTCTGAGACATAATGTCTTTAATGTGCCGAATTATCTCATCCTTCGGCTCTTGAAATGTTCTTGGCTTATTGACGTACACCTTTTCTGTTAAATATCCACAAAGAAATAAGTCCAACGGTGTCACAAATCACATGATCGTGGCGACCAGTCAACATCGCCATGAGATAACACGGCCATTGAATTTCTTGCGCAACGGAGCCATTGTTTAATTGGCTGTGTGGCATGTACATTTTCGTCTTTACCGAGAGCGGTCTATGTGGTAAAAAGTTTACCGAGCCCAAAATGTGACCTTTTTCCTAACACGATCCAGCGTTTTATTTCAGTGTTGACGTCGTTCTTTTGGTTTATTTCGAATCCAAAGTATATTAAATTGCTCTACGTCCTCGACGTTACAAAAGCCGTCTGTGACCATCTCACCTTCTTTCGTCGCTTAGCCTCTTTAGCAGTTGTGGTTCTAGTTCTCATTTTAATAAGCTTCTGTTACATTTTTTTCTGCCCTACCGACAATTTCTATGTTGTCTGAATACGGGAAAATGATATCTTCTTTAGTGATAAATGTGGTCGTTTTGTTGATCTTTGCGTTTCACCAGAGTTGCCAACATCAAGGTGTTAAAGAAGTTGCACGGTAAACTATCACTCTGTCTGATACGTCTTGTAGTGGGAATTATTCGGAAAGGTCATTTACATTTTCAACTGAGGATTTGGTTCACTTGGTGTCATTCTACGCAAGTTTTGCTGGTATCCCATACGCAGATATAGTTTAAAATTATTTACCCTTATCGGAGTGTTGAATGCAGTCTTATAGTTGATATATAAGTGGCTTGTATCGATTTGCCAATGCTATCAGTGATTTCTCGCAGTGTAATGATTCGATCGAATTTTGATTTATGTGGCCTAAAGCCCTTAGCATCGGTTGGATCTGTTCGGCGAATTGGTACTTCAATCTGTTACACAGTGTTGGCGATAGATTTTATACGCAATGGAAAGGGGACTTTGTGCGCTGTAATTTTTGGGTACGAGTACGTTTGTGAAGTGGGCCTGGTACGCTGAGGTCCCAATCATCGGTTTTGAGTTCGGTCTTCTAGATAGGGCAAATTAGCTGACGCAAGCTCATTGTTAGCTCGTCTTATCCGGACTTATACAGTTCCAGTAGAATTTTTTTGTTTTGTCCTCTTGCTCGATCAAGGATGGACAGAGGTAGTGTGTTGTTGTCATCGCAAGGTCTTCATCCGCTTATAAATTTAAAAAAAATCTTTTTAGATCCGGCTGCCTTCATACTACAGGTCAGAATATGGCAGCTTTAATTTTGATGATTTTGGGCTCAACGTCTTTCTCCTCCTTTTTGCTCGGAAAGTTTCTGCTGAAGTCGTCAGCTGACACTCTAAGTACGGCTAAATAACTACCTATAAAACTGTACCCAGTTAACACGAATATCATAGAGGCAGATATAAGGGTCCTAGCACATCTTTCGTTCGTTTGCCTACGAGCACCTTATCAGAGATTATGCTTGCATGTACAGAGAGAGGAACGTGAGTGCAAGATTGTCCCCGGTCTGGTCAGCTCATCCGCCCTTTCATTCCCAGGAATGTGTCTGTGTCCCGGCACGTAAATAAGGTGAACAACGAACAGCCATTTGAAAAAAGGAGCACGACAGTTGTGGGCTGTTTTTGAATTCAAATAAAGGGTGGTCCAACTATAATGCACGAAGTTAATTAAGAGTCGCACCTTAACGTCAAGTCTTTAGCCCAACTTAATTTTACATTTCTTTTTTTCAGTGTTTCACAAATTCAACCGTAAAGAGGTACAAAATTGAGCAGCTTGTTAAAGATTGTTAAAGTTGTTGAATATGCATTATACGTCGTAATTTTTTGGTCAGCACGGCCGACCAAATGTGTCCACAATCGGTAGAATTGTGCGCAAATTTCAGCAAATAGGGCCTGCATGAAATGTGAGAACATCTGAGCATGCTCGACCCGTTCGTTCTGTGGAAATAATTGATGTTGCCTGCGATAGTATGGGAGAAGAGCCTCGACTCGTTGTCGTTTCTAACGTTTAAGCATCACTGATGAGAATTTTGAATAAAGATTTCCACCTGCACCATAGCAAGGATCAATTTTCTCAAGAGCTTAAGTCTGTTGACCATTTTAAACGTCGTCAATACGCCGAATAGTGGGTTAAACTGGCAGAAGTGAATGGTAACTTTACAAAGAAAATCATCTTCTGCGACGAGGTACACTTTCGCCTCAGTGGATTCGTTCACAAGCAGAATTGCCGTATTGGGGCAAGTGAGAATCCACGAGTGATTGTTAAACAGCCAATGAATTCACAAAGTTTGACTGTTTGGTGCGGTTTATGAGCTGGGGGCGTCATCGGCCGTAGTTCTCCAAAAAAAATAAGGTCGGTCAAGCAGTTTCCGTGAATGGCGTTCGCTATCGTGAGATGATAACGAATTTCTATGGCCCGAATTGGAAGATATGGACGATATGTGGTTTCAACAGGACGGCGCCACTTGCCACACAGCTAACGAAACAATCGATCCTTTGCGCGACAAATTCAATGACGATGTTATTAGGCCGCCAAGATCATATGATTTGACACCGTTGGACTTCTTTCTTTGGGGTTATTTGAAAGAACAGGTGTACACCGATAAGCGAGGTGCTTACGGACCTCTTTTGGCCAAAAATTGAGGATATGGAGCTGGACAATACGGGTTGCTATTTGACAATAAAAACACAATAATTTATCCTTGGAAATGGTTTTATTGTTTTTCAAAATATTCTCTTCTAAGATCAATATTTACACTTTTTCATACGTACAAACCAATTTTCGAAGCACTTTTTCCACTCCGATCGAGACACCTCCAAAACATGATTTTTGAACGCTTCAACAGCTGCTTCGGGCGATGAAAAACGTTGACCACGCATTTTTTCTTGATGCTAGGGAATAAGAAGAAGGCATTGGGTGCCAAATCAGGGCTGTACGGTGGATGGCCCATCAATTCGACAATTTGAGTGGTCAAATAGATCGTCGTTTCAGCTGATCTGTGAGAGTTCACATTGTTGTGATGCAAAATGATCCGTCTTCTCTTATTCTTCGCTCATTTCTTCGAACACTGTTGGCAAATAGATGGTTGTATACCACTCATAATTGACCGTCCTACGTTCCACTTAAGACACCGTGGCAACATAGCCGGGTTTACCGGAAAAAAACGCAATCATTTGCTCCGATGTACTTCTTCCACGAACAACTTTTGTTGGATTCGGCTCGTCTTGAAAGACCCATACGGTCGATTGCTGTTTTATTTCGGGTTCATATGCATAGATCCATGTTTCGTCACCTGTCACAATGTTATGCACTGCCTTTGAGCTACCGCAGTTATACTTTTTCAACATCTCTTTGTACCAATCCATACGAGCCTTCTTTTGAGCATTCGTCAAATTATGTAGGATCCAACGAGAACAATTTTTGTCACGGCCAAATGAACATGCAATATCTTATTGATGCTTGTCATGCCCGGTCTTGCTTAATCAGTTCACACACAGCATCGATGGTTTCTGGCAAAGTGACCGAAGTTGGACGTCCTTCACTAAATTCTTCCTGGAGCGAACGGCGTCCGAGATTGAACTCTGGGTACCAGCGATTAACAGTGCCCTCCCAACATTTGGAAGGTTCTTTCATCGTCCCTCAAAATGGGTCAAATGGGTTACGCTTTAGTCACTTCCAGGCGTTAAATGGAAGATAGTTTGAATTTTACCAGAACAATTTACATTACAGTCGTCTTTAAATCATCCAGACGTCAATTGGAAGATTGTTTGTTGTTTACAACACCAGCCGAAAATCACATGCGCCGTAATGGATAAAATAAAAACAACATTATACACTTCTGCCAAAGTCGCAGCGACCGCGAAATAAAATTAGAATCAAAAGTAACTTCCAAGAAGGCACTAGGAAGTGACTTTTTGTAGTTACGCAGAAGTGACTTCTGGAAGTTAAATCCGGGGGGTACAACTTCTCGATACGGAAGACACTTCTGCTATAAGAAAATGGTATCGCAGGCGATGAGTTTTAACTTCCTAGCGGCACTTCTTAGTCTCTTCCGCGATAGAAAATGTTGGCAGGGTGGGTTTTGATGGTGCTTCATCGCCAAAATGTCGAAACAAGTTAAATTTAACTCGATAACTCACGGCGAATATCGTAAAAAATCAAGGCACAAAAATGTTCAGATGAGATGAATTTTTCAACACACTGTAAACAAAACAATTCGCACTCAAATGACAAAACGTCTTGAGAGAAGTTATGCTAAAAAATGTCAAAGTTTCCAATGGAAGTTCCAGTTTTCATCTGGGAACAATAGTATTGTCCGGACCCGAAATATAAATAGCAACCCTCGTACTCGCAACATGTCTGTATTTTCTGTAAACTAAATAAGCTTCAAATTTAAAAAAATATCTAACGGAGTAGTCGTCAAGAACTTCAACCCCCCCCTCCCCCCCCCTGCTCTATTTAAAGATATCTTAAAATTGCTCGTTCAACAAGTTTACATTAGGATTTTTTTTTGCAAATTTCAATCCCGAAAAATCGAATAAAAGACTTTTCTTTCTAATATGTGGTTTTAATTTTGTGGGATTTAACACTGTCTTGTTCTTGTAAATCAACTTTTCCTTTCCATTTTTTTCTGAACATGTGTTCTTTTGTTGTAGTTGGCAATGTCCGATACCTTAAGGATGTTTGCTTGATGAACCCGAGAAAAATAAAGCTCGACCAATTCTATTGTAATCTGGAAATAAGTTTCCTGTGGTTTTCAACAAACTTGCACCGTACTCTGTGGTGAAGGGTGTAATGTGTTTGGATCATGTGTTCATGCCACGTCACAATGAGACATGTTGGCAGTAGCAAGGAAAATAGTACCATTGGATAGACTTCAGTCCTCATATAAATGGTGACTAGGGATGAATTTATCATAGAGTATTAAGATTCGTTTAAGCGTTTTTAATAGACTTCACGTTGTTAGTGACGCTTAGAGTCGACCTTGACCCACTTATTGCTAACAAATTTCTTTTCCGTGCGTTTTTAAAGCAAAATCCCCTCCTTAATAGACGAAAACCGCCTCAGACAACAGACGTTATTAATTTAATCCATGTAAGTGAGGGTTGTTTGATGAACATTTCAACAGAAAAGGATTTAAATTCGAGAGAAACCCACAAAGTGTGTGTGTGCGTATGCGTTTTTGGTATATTTGATTAAATCATACTTGTGGCCAGTTTTGCAAGCATTTCCTACCATCGACACTAAGTCCATTAAGGGCCGAAATGTTTACTTTCAAGAGCTAGTTTAAAAAAATTCTGTTGGTCCTCGTCTGCTCAATCTTTAATATATAGGGTGATCTATCTAGAGGTATTTTTTCAGAACAAAAAAAATATATAAAAATTCAAATCAAGTGTGGAAACTTTACTGGTAATTTGAAAGGACATTTTATGGCATTTATTTTTTGAATATAATTTCCCTCAAATGTTGGCCGCAACTACGCTTTAGGGTTTCCCTTCTGAGGGTCCAATTCTGGATGACTCGTTCGAGCATTTCGACCGGTAGGGCTTTAATGACACGCGTAATGTTGGCTTCCAAAACCTGAATCGTAGCTGGTTTGTCAGCATAGACTTTGGACTTCACGTAACCCCAAAGAAAAATGTCTAAACGAGTGATATCACTCGATCTAGGCGGCCAACTCACCTGTCCAACACAGGTAGCATAAAGATCGATATTATGGCGCGATAGCGAGCACCATTCACGGTTACGTTCCGGCCATCATAATTTTGCGTACACCAATGATTCCACCAGTTTATTAACCGCACCAAACCGTGGTTTTCTCTGGTTATAATGGCACCTCTTGAACCTCTTTTTGTTGCTCTTCAGCCAAAATGCGGCAATTTTCTTTATTGACTTTCCCGTTGAGCTAGAAATGGGCCTTATCACTGAAATTTTTTTTTGTCGAAAACAGCGGATCTTCCCGTTTCTCACCGAACGCTCATTTCCATTATATAGTTGCTAACATTTGAAGGTAATTATTTTTCATAAAATTAATGCCATACAATGTCCTTTCAAATTACCAATAAAGATTTCACACTTGATTTGAATTTTTTTTATTTTTTTTTGTTCTGAAAAAATTTCTCTATATGGATCACCCTACATAAACACATCTTCAGAGTGGTTTCTCTTGTTTGCAATCTTTAGGATTCTGGCATCCGGCATCGCTTTTTCCATGCATATGAGTCGTGTCTCTCCGTTCTACGCTTTCAGTGCACTGAGAAAAAAAATAACCTTATAAACGGTTAACTTAACCATAAATAAACATGATTTGGAGTCTACGTTATATAAGGTTAATTTGAACATTTTGTTGTTGACTGGTATTTAACAATAATAATAGTTAATTTAACTATTCAATGGCTAAATTTTTTTAACCATAAAAATTTTTTAATTTTGAAATGATTATTGTTGTTTTAACAATGCATTGTTGAGTTTTTTAACAATAAAAATTGTTATTATTAAAATAATTATTGTTGTTTTAACAATGCATTATTTTTACGCATGATAATTGTTAATACTAAAATTTTATAGTTAATTTATTGAAACAATGCATGTTTATTTTAACAATAAAATTGTTAATATGATTAACTATAAAGATCGTTATAGAAATCATTTTTGTTGTTGAGTTAACTAATTATTGGTTACCTCTTTTAAACGGAAATATAGTTAATGTTACAATTTCTAATATTAAATTAACCTACTAATTATGTTTTTGTTTTGTTTACATTTATTCGGTCTTTTTTATTGCTATGACTTGAACAGTTTTTATTCTGGTTCGAGGCCTTTCTGTTGTTTCTTTTTCAAAATCAACCAAAAAAATGGTGAAAGGTATTGGCTACGGTTGCCAGGCAGACTGTACAGCTGTTTCTAAACCCGCCAAGGTTTTTCGTCAGTAGTCTTTGGCAACGAATACTTCGGCTACAAAATAAATGACTTATACGGGAGTCACATTGTCGCACAATTTTCTGACTCTCTCTTGAAAAATCCAACCCTATATAATGTTAACTCAATAATTTTGTATGTACATTTAACCTCATATAACGTTATTTTGTCTTCGTTATCAAACATTTACCATGAAAAATTTAACCAGACACATGGTTAAAAAAAATATTGTATTTTAGGCTCAGTGGTGTAATTATACCTTTTTTGGAACATTTTCTTCCATTCCATCAGTATGGCAAAACCAGCGCAGTCGCTTTAGGTGACGAGCTAAAGTACATTCAAGACAGGATTCAGCTCTTGGTTCATTCAACGACTGTACTCCCCGACTTTACAGCTGGGCTCGTTAATTTCTCTTGTGGAACAGGGTTAACCGGCTCGAGTACATTTTAATAGAAAACAAGTTCTTTAAACAATGACAAAGTGACTTTGATTTTCCGATTAATTCCTGTTCAATGTGTTAAAATAAAAGACCGAAATAATCAAACGAGCTAAACAGATTTTCCTATTTATGGGACACATTAAGTCATTCACGCTGAAGAAAATCAATGGCATGGAGGTGGCGATTCGACCGGACCGTATCTCGAGAAAACACTTTTATCGAATTTGACTTTTAGTAAATCGATTGTGAAGCGTGCTGTGTGGCTAGTGGCACCGTCTTGTTGAAACATATATCGGTGATGTCATCCAATTCTGGCCAAAAATAATTTTCTAACATGCCACGATAGCGCTCTCTATTGACGGTAAGATGACGATTGTTTTTATCGACGAAAAAATACGGTCAAATCACACCTCCGGCATGGAAACCACACCACATAGTAATTTTTGGCGGATGCAATTGTGTCTCCTGGAGCACATGTGGTTTTGTTGCTGTCCAAGAACGTATATTTGGTTTATTGACAAAACCACTAAGCCAGAAATGCGCTTTATGGCTGAAGATGATTTTTGGTGAATTTCTGGATTTTCGTGAAACTTTGCCAGAGCCCAATCGGAGAAGTTTCGGCGCTTCAAATGATGAAGTGGCTTAAGTTCTTGAGTCAGTTTGATCTTAAAAGGATGAAGGCCAAGATACTTTCGCAAAATACGCCGCAGTGTGGTTAAATAGATGCCTGAGAACGACGTGGAATCGACTGATTTGGCTCATTTTGAAGGGATACACTTACGGCTGCGATATTTTCGTCGCTTCTAGTGGTACGGCATCTCTTTGGAGCCGGAGCATCCAAAAGTGAAAATGTGGATCCAAATTTATCCACTCGCTATAGCACGCACAGCCTGCGGGGGGGGGGGGGGGGGTCGATTATTACGAAAATTGGAGTAAGCGCTCTTAAAGTTGCGACCACCGACTCACAATTTCGGTAGTAATTTTAAATGATTTCCAAACATTGCAGGTTTTCCTATTGGAAAACCTGCTATAATTTCAGTGCTGGCATATTTTTTGTTTTATAGCGGCATCAAGGTGTACAAATTGCCGGCCGGAACTATTTCGCATTTCTATTGTCGCGGAGCATCTCTAGCAGCTGCCAGCCTGATCATCTTCTGTCCACCAAATTCGCATTAGACGACTCTAGCTCAATTTAAAAAAGGTGCAGTTACATCTTTTTCTTTCCTTCCGGCCATGTCTATGTCGCCTGTATAAGACAGAAGGATGTAGCCTTTGTTGCTTAAAGTGCCCGAATTTTCTTTAGATCTTTCTCCATCAAGACGTCCTACCATCCCCTCTGAGAGCTCTTGTAATGATGATTATTTTGGTGAGGTCCCGTCCAATTTCAAATTAGGACTTTAATCTTACACGCAGCATAGAAGGTTGTATTCGGTGCTCGGTTGACACAGACCGTCTAGTCTGAAGGCTGGTACTAAGTTTGTTTACGAGAAAATTTTATAAAAATTTATTTTTTATAAAGAATCATTTTTTCTAGGAATGGAAGTCTCTTATAATTTGTATTCGAAGTAAAAAGGGATTATTGAAAACAGAAACCCTAGGGGGATATAAAGGGGATGGAAACAGAACATCAAGATTTTGGTTTTTATAAAACTCTACGAAGTTTAAATATTTTATTTTTAAATAAGCCTACATTCGAATCGAAAATAGCTTCAACCACAAATAACCCCTTTTGGTACGAGACCGCACTAAGGACAAAAACGAAGACTTAAGCGTACGATGTATATAGTCGGTCTCGTTCAACTCAAGACTTTCTTTAGTCGTTGGGAATTGCCTAAATTTAAACCCAGATTCAGCGCGGTAAAAATTGTCTTTCCAATATGTACATGAAACCAAAAATGCACTTTATTTAAAAATGTCACCACAATTGCTTCCCCTTTACAACCAATGGCAAACATTACTGGAAAAAGGGTTTTGGTATATTTATTTTATTTTCAGAAACACTATACCATCAGCATACATGTCCTAACCTCTACTGGAGCGCAATCTCTGGTAAAAAATGTTTGTCCTCACCGAAATTACAAATTGTCCTCTTGCTTTTAATATCGACTGCTTCAAAGGGTATAATTTATTTTAATTAAAATAAATTGATTGCCTGAGAAGATAGTCGGTCTCTAGCTGTGTATAAAGGACAGAGAATGTAAAAAATGCCTCGTCCAAAGGTCTCGAATTTCGGAGAAGTTGACATCTGTTCCTCAATGGAATAGAAAGACTCAACAATTCGACATATACGAGGTCTGCTATATATATTTCTGGCCGAATAATGAAAATGCCAATATCATCATCAAAAATGGTTTTATTGTTTTTCAAAGTATTCTCCAGCATGATTTATACATTTTTGCATGCACTCAAACCAATTGTCCAGGCACTTTTTCCACTCCGACTAAGGCACCTCCAAAACATGGTTTTTGAACACTTGAACATCATCTGCTGACGACGAAAATCGTTGACCACGCATTTTTTTCTTGATGTGCGGGCTTAAAAAGAAGTCATTGGGTGCCAAGTCAGGGCTGTACGGCGAACGACCCATCAATTCGACGTTTTAGCCGATCAAAAAGGCGCTGGTTTAAGCTCTCATAGTCATGGTGCACAATGATTCGTCTTCTCTTGTTCGTTTTTTCGAATTTCTTCGAAGACTTCACGCAAACAAATTGTGGTGTACCACTCAGCATTGACCGCCCTACGTTGTTCAAGCAGAACAGTCACCACATGGCTTCGAAATGCTTCTTCCACGAACAACTTTCGTTGGATTTGGCTCGTCTTCGAAGACCCACACGGTCGATTGCTGTTTTGTTTCGGGCTCATACCCATAGATCCATAATTCGTCACCTGTGACGATCTTATAAACGTCTTTTGAAGCAACGCGATCGTATTTTTTCAAAATTTCTTTGCATCAATCGACACGAGCCGTTTTTTTGAGCGATTGTCAAATTGTGCGGGATCCAAGGAGAACAACATTTTTTTACTGCCAGGCGTTCATGCAATATCGAATGTATGATGGAGAAAGAAATGCCCAAGGATGCCTCTATCTCACGGTATGTCACATGACGATCTTGCATGATAAGTTCACGCACGGCATCAATTTTCTCTGGCACAACGGCCGTTTTTGGACGACCTTCACAACCTTCGTCTTTGAGCTATAGGATGGTGCTTTATCGCCATACAAAGATTTAAGTTCATCGATGCACTCTTGTCGTGATAATCCACGTCGGAAGTTGTGAAAAATTATCGCACCAAAATGTTCACGAGTTAATTCCTATTTTTTGCCAAATTGATTTTTTCAAGTCACTGTAAACCACACAAATGATGGTCGTACGTCAAAATGTTCTGGAAAATGTCAAACTTTCCAATGGAAATGTCAGATGGCGCCAGGCAACACTAAGTTGCCAAGGCCAGAAATATATATAGCAACCCTCGTACATTTTTAAATATTTAGAAATGTTTGTACTCGTATTGATTGGTAAACCATTTCAAAATAATTCCAACTGATTTTTTTTTTGCATACAAATTTAAGGTTAAGAATATTGTCCACAACCCACGCAATCTCAAACCCCACAAATGCAGTACAAAAATATACTGGCATGTTCTTTTTTCATGATGAAGTATTTTTTTTTTTCGATGATATAATTTAATACAGATATTATGATTAGAGTATGGAATGAAAATGAAAAAAAGAGGAAGAAAAGAATACTGAAACCTTTTCAATAATGCTCAAATCCCAATCATCATACTCATGACCACTGAGTAGACATGAGCTGCAAAAAGAAGACGAAAAGGAAAACTTAAATATTCGTCGAGTACTCGGTATTATGTTCTTGTTAAGGATACCAGTGCTGCTTTTTTTTTGTTTCGTCCTTGTTAGCCTATAATCATACATGCACATACGAGCTCGAGTAGTTCTTACTTTTGTTGCTTCTTCGTTCATTCTCCTTCGTCCATTTCTGAGTTTTTTTTTGCTGAATTCCACAAAAAAAGTATTAAGTTACAGATTGAATTTCATGTGCTCGCTCAACAGTGCTGAGGGAGCAAATACCAATATTCTGCTGTAAGGGGGCCAATGGTGTCCAACATTATTAAAAATTGACTGAGGTTCACATACACATACAGACAGGAGGAGCCAACGAGAAGGTCTTCCCCAAAATCAAATGAATTCAGTCGCTGCCATTCATTAAACGAACTCATACACATGTCCTTGCACAGTGAATAGAAACCAATAAAATGATGGCATGACTAATGGAAATTTAATTGAAGCATGACCTCGAAAAAAGTTTTAAACCACAAAAATCAAATTGTTTAGAAACAGAAAAAACGGGTAGGAAGAAGCAGACACTTTAAAGTATTTTTTTTGGCTCATTGTGAAGGAAAATAAAGAGTTATATCAGCAAATAAAAAAAAATAAATAATTATATTTATTACATCTTAATATAACTTTTATAACTTGAGAACCGCTTAACTTGGGTGTCAGTCGAAAGCTTTGTCTTAAGTTTGGTCAGAAGGTTTCTCTTAAGTTTGATTCCGATAGGTGGCGCTGCCTTCTATATATTTACATTTTTTGGTTTTCTGAAATGATTTCAATCAAACTCACAAAATAAATTTCTTAATTGAATGACGTTTGCAAAACTTTGAGCAAGCAACTGAAAAAAGTCGGAAAGATTTGCGAGTTTATATATTTTGGGTGGAGTTGCAAAAAAACAACACTATAAATCGGAGAGAAGTACTAAAAACCTAACTGGAAATCGGGAACGAGTTGTTGATATCGAAAGAAGAGTTGTACTTCAGTACTAAAAACCTAACTGGAAATCGGGAACGAGTTGTTGATATCGAAAGAAGAGTTGTACTTCATGCTGTTATTGTTATCGACAAATCTTCCCAGGTACAGTGCAATCAATAAAAGTGCTTAAAATAATAAAGAACTTCTCTTGAGGGAACAGCCAAAATGTTCCCTATTTCTTTGATTATGAGATTGATTCGTCGCGCAGATTGTTGAATTCATCTGGCCGGCAATGCTGCTAGATAAGCAAAAAGAGGCTTATATAGCTCAAACTTCCATTGAATTGGTAAACCGACCGAAGAAGCGACAAATTATTATTGAATTTAAAGAAATTAAAATATGAAAATTATACGGGTTCAACATGCACTCAGAATAATTCATAAATAAATGCGAGACAATAGTTTTTAGGAAAAGCAGTTTTTAGGAAATGCTGCTAGATAAGCTAAAAGAGGCTTATACAGCTCAAACTTCCATTGAATTGGTAAACCGATCGAAGAAGCGACAAGTTATTATTGAATTTGAAGAAATTAAAAAATGAAATTTTTGCGGGCTCAACACTCACAAAGATTAATAAATATATGCGTTACAATAGTTTTTAGGAACAGCGACAAGAGCCGGGTTCAGCTAGTAACTCATAAGTGGAAAAACGTGTTTTTAGGTTTTTAAAAAATCAATTCTAATCACTTTGTCACTTACAACTTTTTCCACAGAGTTACACTTTCTTATCACATTTCAAGGGCGAAAACGTGCATCGTAACTTCGACTGATTTGGTATTAACAACTTTTTCCACAGAGCTGCACTTTATCATTACATTTTAAGGGCGAAAACGTGCATCGTAACTTCGACTGATTTGGTATTTAAGCTATGCGAGAAAGTCGCGACTCCATAAAATCCAGTTAAGGACTTGACTTTTCTCAAGTCAGAGAGCTGTGCACGATAAAATTCATGTACTCCTTGGCCGAGTTTAAATGATTTAAGCCTGCTGCGAGCATTTTATAAAGGAGAGCTTAGTTGATTACTTCTCGTATTAAAAGTGGCAAACATTTAGTTTGTGAGAGTCCATGCTTTGATTTTCGCCAAACCTTACAAAGCAAGGTATTTGTGGACACAATTTTAGTTTTTACCTAAAAAAAATAAAATGAAATTTGTACGGTATTGAACAGCAAACTGAAAATTTCCTTAACCAATAGACTATAAGTGAGATCTGCCAGGACCCTATCCTTTTGGAGATTTACTTTACCCATCTAAGTCTATCATTTCTTTAAGGAAACATTCACCACCCAAAAAACTTTTGCACGGTGCAATTAATGGAATTAGATAAATATATTGGGTGATCCATCTAGAGGTATTTTTTCAGAACAAAAAAATATATATAAAAATTCAAATCAAGTGTGGAATCTTTATTGGTAATTTGAAAGGACATTTAATGGCATTTATTTTTTGAATATAATTTCCCTCAAATGTTGGCCGCAACTACGCCTCAGGGTCAGGGTGTACATTCTGAGGGTCCAAATTTGGATGACTCCTTTGAGCATTTCGACCGGTATGGCTTTAATGACACGCGTAATGTTGGCTTCCAAAACCTGAATCGTAGCTGGTTTGTCAGCATAGACTTAGGAATTTACGTAACCCCAAAGAAAAATGTCTAAAGGTGATCCTCACAACCATAATATGATCCTCACAACCATAATATGATGCATACACAACCATAGTATGATCACACACAAGTGTACTTTGATCCCCAATATAATTTATTATAATTTGTTTAAGTTGTCGACAATAGATTTTAAAAATTATTAAAAAAATATTAAATTCAAAATAATAGGAGTGATTCAGTTTACAGTAGAAAAAATAAGTTTAAATAAACGTAAGTGTTTTTATTGAAAATATTTCAGTTAAACAAAGCCAAAGAGGCTTGTTTAAAAAATTTTAATTTCGTTAAAAAAAGTACTATTATTGCATTAGATCCGTACCAATAACATTTGTTCTTAAAAGCATATTTAAATGAAAAAAAAATTACAATCATACAGTATGATTGCCGTAATCATATTATTGTTAACATAAAACGCAAAACACAATACTTTTGTCGCATAAACAATATTTATATTGTTGATATAGCCATACTTTCATTTTTAATATAACCATACTTTCATTTTGGCAATAATAGTACTATTGTTACATTTCAACAATATTAATATTGCAGCAAATTTACTATTGTCAAAACTAAATTCAGTTAACAATGCTATGGTTGCGACGAAAATATTATTATTGCCGTGACCATGTAGTAACCATGTTTTTTCTCTGCGTGTAACGAGCACCATTCACGGTACGTTCCGGCCATCATCATTTTTAAAAAAAATATGCACCAATGATTCCACCAGCTTATAAACCGCACCAAACCGTGGTTTTGTCTGGGTATAATGGCACCTCTGGAAACTCTTCTTGTTGCTCTTCAGCCCAAATGTTTATTGACTTTGCCGTTGAGCCATATATGGGCCTCATCACTGAACAAAGTTTTGGTCGAAAACAGCGGATCTACCCGTCTCTCGTCGAACGCTTATTTCCCTAATAGAGTTGCCAACATTTGAAGGTAATTATTTTCAAAAAATAAATGCCATAAAACGTCCCTTCAAATTACCAATAACGATTCTACACTTGATTTGAATTTTTATATTTTTTTTTGTTCTGAAAAAATAGCTCTACATGGATCACCCTATATATCCATATTTTCCTTTATCGCTCATGTAAAGGCCAAATCCGGTATCAAAACCTGTAGCTTTGAAACCACATATAACATCCAATTCCGATCGAATATCACATACTGTGCCAAGAGAGACCAACGCCAATTTCTGGTTAAAACAAGTTAAAACGTCGTCACGTCGTTGACGAACCTAATACACCCTCCACCGCCCGAACGCTACTAAAGCTCAAAAAAAGATCCGATTTTAAGCCGTTGCGGCTTATGCGTCCGTTCCTAATCTGAGTCACAAGACCTCTATATGTGACGCGCAAAATAGAAAGGGACCTAAGAGTAAAAACCAGTTTTGTTCAGGAGAGCCATTTTAAAGATTTAAATACGTGTATCTTTGGTGTACCATCACTTTCATAAAACGCGCATATCTCTGGAAGGGAACACTTGAAAATTGATTTTTTGTTTTACCCTTAGTTCCCTTTCTCTATGCGGTGTCACATATTGGCTTGGTAGCAACTTTACAGGACATTTATTTACTGCAGCTTAAAAAAAATAGGATTGAAAAATGCAAACGTCTTTTAGTGAAGCACGCTGATAACTTGCACAGAAAAATTTTGTTTACCGATGAGAAAATTTTACCGTTCAGGAAAAATTTAACAAGCAAAATGATAGAGTATATGCGCGGTCATCTAAGGTAACATCTGAACCGATCCCAAGGGTGAAAAAGGGTCATCACCCAGCTTCAGTCATGGTTTGGTGCGGTGTCTTTTACAATGGGGTCACTAACCTGCATTTCTGCGAACAAGGAGTCAAAACATCGGCCAAAGCTTCTCAAGAAACCGTTTTGGAAGCTGTTGTGAAGCCTCTTAACAATTTCCTGTTCCAAAACCAGCCATGGACTTTCCAGCAGGATTCTGCGCCGGCCCATAAGGCTACAACGTCCCAGGCCTGGCTTCGAAACAATTTGCCAGCGTTCATTTTCTCTGAAGAATGGCCCTCGGGCAGTCTAGATTTGAACCCTTTGTATTACAAATTGTGGACGGTTTTAGAGGACAAGGTTTGTCACAAAAGATACCTTAACATTGGACCTGTTAAGACTGTTTTGGTTCGAGCTGTGGCCAATTTTCCAATGGACGAGATTCGTGCAGCTATTGACGATTGGCCAGTAAGACTTAAGGCATGTGTAAAGGCGGACATTTCGAATAAGTAGATTCTTTTTGGATACAATATACATCAATAAATATATTAAAAAAATATTTGGTCCAAAAACATTAGGTACTTTTTATTTTACAGCATAAAACGTGTGTAACAGTATTTATGTCCCTACTAAGTAAATATATTTTATAGGGCCTCTAATCAATCTTTCATGACGGGAGAAGATCTAGCCATGTCCATGTGTTCGTCCATAAGCGTGTCTGTCGAAAGCATGATAGTGGTCAAGCGGTCATAAACTGTTTTGTATTGTAAATGGACGAGATCGGACGAGGGGTAGAAAGGTACCTCGGTAAAAATAACCTTTTTTTGAGTGTTTGCTTAAGATTTTTTTTGAGTACAGACAATGGACAAAATAGGTACGGTTAGTTGGTACGCACTACATTCTTTAAAAAAGGGCATATTTGACGTATTGTTTGGCTCATGTGGCCCAAAAATCTCCCGCACGGTCAAAACGGGCGATAAATAGTAAATAGGGACGTTTAGGTACTGAAATAAAGCGAATTTTGATACTTATCCAAACATAGAGTAATTTGGAAGTTTTGGATGAAATAGGGGACGGACGTATTTGCCGAAAGGGTCCAAAAACATACCATTTTATGCTCAGTAGTAGAGTACGGATGGTGGAGGCTATATGAGGTTCGAACTGGCTAAAGTAACCGACGGTTTTATTTGTTTATTCACATTTTACTTAAATTCAACACAATCTATTGCGACTGTGAAACAACCAACACGCAAACAGAAGCTTATGATTCCGTTTTTTTTTTTGTTTGAAGCCACTGTTCGTTCATATACACGTATACATACGCACAAACATATGAAAATTTAATATTTAAGGGGTCATAAAGAAAAGAGGACGCTAATGCAAAACGTCATATTCCATAAAAGAAATTGCCTATCAAGTGGCACATTTCAAAGGCATATGGCATATTAACTTACAAACATCTTGGAGATAAATACAACAAGGACAGCCCTGACCAGTACGCAAAATACTTGTAGGCCTATAATGACCACATGACATTGTACACCACTGCGGGAACCACTTCGTTATTGGAAACAGTAGCTGAAGGATGGCCACTAGTCACAGAGGGTAGAAAATGAAATTGCTAGTTTGAACGTTAAGTTGGCATAACCAAAAGCGCTATTCACACTTTTAATGTAGAAAAGATTTCGAGCATTGCCTGGTAGACGAATTAGAACAGTTCAAACGTAAGAGGCATTTAAGTACTTCCCCATAAATGGATGAGTCATTCGGATCTGGCTTTCAGCTGTAGCTGCGGGTCAGTGAGTTAAGAACGTATATAGTTTATAGCTCACTGATTTCTCAGAGGTATGTTGAGGAAACCCCGTGTATATTGGTATATAAAATAATGTTATATGTGCAAGCCTGTATTCCCCAGCTGCTCAGAAGACTTTGCGCCACTGTCTGAAATTAGTAACTTCCAGAGCAGGAGGGACATAATTTATGGGGGATATTCATATGAAAACAAAACAGTCATATGGCACACTTATTCTATAACGCATTATTGTTTAAATACTATTTTAAAAGTGGTTTTTAGTGCGTCAAGTTTTCATATCGGAGAGAACCATTTTTCGAGGCTGTCAAAAAATGGATCAATTTCGTCAAACTTTAGTAGGAGTATAAACTCGCTCATAACGCGCTATGCTAAAATTGAGCCAAACTATTTCCAATTAGTGTCTTTTAGAGCAGCATAACCTCAAATCTAAAGATATATTTTGTATGAAGGACAGCAGAATTCGCCCTTGGCTCCACCCTGAACATTAATCATCAAAATCTATTGATATTGGCGAGTACTATCCTAATATCAAAACAAATGAACAGATGAGCGGACATCGCTCAATGGAATCAAATAGGAATTCTGAATCTATCGGAATACGGTATATCTCCTTTCATTTTAGGTGTTACAAACACCAGTGTTGATTAGGGTGCAGTTGTACTAAACAACAAGTTCAGAATAATTACACACTATGGACTAAAGGTTCAATTCCTGTCTAGGTTAGGCCAAAGAGACAAGGCGCATTGGTTGATTGGTTAATATTAATATTTATCCATGCATCCTTATGGGTTAAAGCCCACTACAGGAAGGTTCTGCAGAATTCTTAGCATCTGTAGACATTTCTATGTCCAGGAGCGCAATATTATGTTAGGACTCGATTTGCCCGAACACTTGTAGATTAGTGCTACTCTAGGCTGGTTTGCATCTCGCTGACATCCATAAAACTATTTGCGGTTTGAGACCCCAGTGGGAACCGGATATCTTGCGGTAAGCCATCATGGCTATCTGGACCCTATGTGCTCACACTAAGATCCTTTGACTGTTGTGTCTCTAGGGAGGTACAAGGCCGAAATCTTCGTAGTAAACAACACTATCGCTGATGGCCGAGCAGTGCAGTGTATTATGAGCATCGTTCATTAACTAATCTCGGACGGGGAAAAATAGGAATCGGTGTTACTACGTCATAGGCCCTTGCCGCGCAAAAGACGTAAGCCGCTCTGTAAAGCCCCTGCTGTTAACACTAGTAGGATTAAGTTAATAACCAGCAGCAAAATTAGTTCAGGGCAGATTCCACCCTGAGCAATTCCGCCCTTAAGCATGGTAAGAATCCAAGTCGGGTTACACTGGTCAACAAAATTTGAAACAAAAATCTGCGGCAGAAGGTTTCATAGTCAACTATAGGTGATCTGAGGCTGCTGATCACGAATCTGGCTCCGATTTGCCAGAATCGCTCTAGTTAAGGAGGTACTTAGTAGGGACATAAAAACTTTTACAACATTGAACACACCCATTTCAATAGTAGAACTGAACATACCCCGTTAATGTCATATGGTCAATAATGTCAATAGCGTTAGTCTGTAACGGGATTTTAAAATTGTTTCAACTTTCATCATGGTGAGCTCAGATAATGAGAACCGTATCGCTGTAATAGCGCTTTTCAAGTGTGAAATGAAAAAAGCGATATTTTCAAAACGCTCCGGTCACTTGGGATTAGCCGCATGTTCGTCTACCGATGCATAAAACTGTTTAAGGAGACTTTAGATGTAAAAGACCGCCACCGGTTGGGCCGTCCACGCTCTATTTGAACACTGCAAGTCATCAAAGCCGTTAAATCAAGAATTCACAGAAATCCGCTCCGAAAACAGAAAATCATGGCCAGTGAGATAAATATCACGCAAAAGACCACTGAGTCGAATCATTAAGAAAGACTTAGTGCTTTCAAACCACGTACCGGCCATTCATTGACTGCAGATTAAAAAAAAATAGGATTTAAAAATGCCAACGTCTTTGATGAAGCCCGCTGATAACTTGCACAGAAAAATTTTGCTCACCGATGAAAACGTTTGTACCGTTCAGAAACAATTTAACAAGCAAAATGATAGAGTGTTTGCGCGGTCATATAAGGAAGCATCTGAACTGATCCTAAGGGTGGAAAAGGGTCATCACCCAGCTTCAGTCATGGTTTTGTGGGGTGTCTCTTACGATGGGGTCACTGAACTGCATTTCTGCGAACAAGGAGTCAAAACATCGGCCAAAGTTTACCAAGAAACCGTTTTGGAAGTTGTTGTGAAGCCTCTTAATAATTCCCTGTTTTAAAACCAGCCAGCAGGATTCTGCGCCGGCCCATAAGGCTAAAACGTCCCGAAAGAATTTGCCAGCGATCATTTCCTCTGAAGAATGGCCCCCAGGCAGTCCAGATTTGAACCCATTGGATTACAAATCGTGGACGGTTTTAGAGGACAAGGTATGTTACAAAAGATACCCCAACATTGGATCTCTTAAGACTGCTTAGGTTCGAGCTGTGGCTAATTTTCCAATGGACGAGGTTCGTGCAGCTATTGACGATTGGCCAGTGAGACTTAAGGCGTGTGTAAAGGCAAAAGGCGAATTAGTAGATTCTTTTTGGATACAATATATCGTACATCAATAAATAAATTAAAAAATATTTGGTCCAAAAACATTCAGTACTTTTTATTTTACAGCATAAAACGCGTGTAACAGTATTTATGTCCCTACTTAGTAGTTCTAACTGATTTCCGACTAATTTTTTCTCTGTGTGTGGTTAATACAACCGGCTATAGAACCGACTGGATAATAAAACAACCGACTTTAGCATAAAAAACAGACTAGAGAATAAAACAACCGACTATCAATATGAAAATTCCAACATTCTTCCATTTTAATAGCGAATTCACGGTGGGGTATACGAGTATATACGATTCGGCCAGGCTGAACCTAACCACGTTTTTACTTGTTTTCTCTAGAGTTGTTTAAAGTCAAAAGTCGACGTCGCTAAACCGGCAACGATCTAAAATGTAGATGAAATTATTATTATTGTTCTTATTTACGAGACCACGTTGGCAGCACAGCAAAGAGTGTTTGCAAGTTGGACTTACAGAAAAGACCCCCACTAACGGGGTTTTTGGCCGATAGTACAGGGTGGAGCACAAATATTTGCTTATTCGCACTGCAGGCTGTGACGGCAATGTTGGTCGATGAGAATGGAGAGTATGCGTGGCTAATAGTGGCTGACGGGAGATTTGCATTCGTTTTTTTATTCGTTGCCATCATGCATTGGACACGTGAGGAGAGGTCATTAGGTGTTGAAGCGTATTTTTCAAATGCTTAGTCTATCATTGCAGTACAGCGTGCTTTTCGTTTACCATTCGCGGTTCCTCCACGTGCACATGTTCCTGGACGGCAATAAATTGTGAATTGGGTAACTTCATTGCTAACAGCAGGAAATGTGTCATGTATAAGAAGGGCACCTGGGAGAAGACATACAAGACCACAAAACAACGAGAGAGTAAGAGCAACAGTACTGCAATCTCCGAAGCGCTCTTCTCGAAAGCCATCACTTGCTCTAGGCATTTTCAAACGGCTCTTGAGGCAATACAATTAGATGATACATGGTTCCATTCTATTGGAACCATGCGAGGGTTACCATGAATTGCAAGGGTTACCATGAATTGTTTAAGGCAAATGTTTCTTGGACGGCTTATCTCTTCAAGGGGTGTTGTGAACCGACACGTACACCAGACTTAGCCCCATGCGATTTTTCCTTTGGGGTTACCTAAAGTCGAATGGTTATAGCAACCGTCCCAACATCTTGGAAAACCTAATTAACAATATTGAGGCTGAAATTTGCAGAATACCAGTCGACATGCTTTTAAGAGTTCTTGAAAACTTCAGAAAACGTATGCAGCAGTATGTGGATAGCGATACACTATTATAAACCATGTAAATTAAAATTTCCCCTTCTGTTCAATATACGAGTAATTAAAATATAAAACACATTTTTCTAAGGTTTATTTTTATTCCCAAATTAGCAAAATACCGCGCTCCACCCTATATTCTATATAATTTTTCTATTCTAAAGGGTGTTATTTATTGGGGTATAGAACTTTAAGTTGGCATCACTTTTTTAACTGGCGGCCATTTTGACAGCTGTCAAGTGATTAATGTTTAGTTTGGTTTGCCATTTCATCATGAACAGGTTGACAAAAGAACAACGCTTGCAAAATGGGCCGAAAATGAGATTCATCTCGATGCTGATTTTCATCACAAAATTTTGTTCAGTGATGAGGCTCATTTTTGGTTGAATGGCTACGTCAACAAGCAAAATTGCCGCATTTGGAGTGAAGAGAATCCACATGAGACCCTTGAGACGCCATTACATCCACAAAAACTGACTGTTTGGTGTGCTCTATGGGCTGGTGGAGTCATTGGGCCATACTTCTTCCGAAATAATGCTGGAGAGTCAGTTACCGTTAATGGAGACCGGTATAGAGCCATGATAACCGACTATTTTGTTCCCGAATTGGATGGCATGAATGTGGATGAGTTGTGGTTCCAACAAGACGGCGCTACATGCCACACAGCGCACGTCACAATCGAATTATTGAAGGAAACATTCGATGAGCGCATAATTTCGCGGAATGGACCTGTCAATTGGCCACCAAGATCGTGTGATTTGACACCATTGGATTATTTTCTTTGGGGATATGTGAAGTCGCTGGTCTACGCCAACAAACCAGAAACGTTAGGGGTCTTGGAAGCCAACATTCGTGGCGTTATTGCCAACTTACGGCCCCATATGCTCGAAAAAGTGGTTGAAAATTGGACCTGTAGAATTGGCTTTATTCGAGCCAGCCGCGGCGGCCACATGCCCGAAATCATATTTAAACATTAATGGCATAAAATTATCCTTCCAATAAAGCCAAATTGATGGACATTAAAACGATTTTCTTGTGTTTTATTTCAATTCGAAGTTCTATAAAAAACACCCTTTATATGTGACGCGCAAAATAGAAAGGGAGAGCCATTTTAAAGATTTAAATACGTGTATCTTTGGTGTACCATCACTTTCATAAAACGCGCATATCTCTGGGAGGGAACACTTTTAGGGCATGGGTCTCATGGTCATGGTCTCATTCCATGCTCAGATGTTGTCCACATCAAAAAAAGAAAAAAAAAAGAAAATTGATTTTTTTACCCTTAGGTCCCTTTATCTATGCGCTGTCACATATATATTTTTTTTCTTTCCAAATAAGCAAATTTCTGCGCTCCACCCAATATTCTCAAAAGTTACTGTCATATATTTAGCTATCGGGTTATTGTAACGATAACAACGTCCAATTTTATTCGAAATGTTTTATTTAAAATTAAACAAGCTCTAAATGTTTTACCCTTTATGTTTGAGATGCCTCCATTATAAGCTTCTATTATAGGGAGTGACTTTTGCACTTAATGTTTTTTTTGCACTAGACTGATGTGGCCCAGACACTGCCCCCACAATTCACTTGATTGATAGATTTTCCACAAATGGAAACGCTTTAACTCATTCAGACTGAATGGTTAACAATTAAAGACAGTTTTCGCGTAGGAGCTATAGCAACTACCCATAATCCTTTACAAAAGCATGCGAGTAGGTTTTCCACTTATTTGTTCTTCATTAGAGGGCATTATGGAGCACAAGTGAACTCGTAAGGGCGCTCTAAATTCAATATAAGAACAGAATCAGTTCATAATGAAAGGTTCATCATTCCACTCCCGTAAAGCGCAAATCATATGTCGCAATACAAAAGTATTGTTGAATATAATCACAGATGATGACGACGACGACCCCAGGCTGAAGCAAAAGACGCAGCCTGGGCAGGCTGGCTGGCGGTGGTTGGAAGTGGAGGCCCAGCAGCAACTACTGTGACAGTTGTAGCAAAGCCTTTCAATTACAGCTTTTGCAGTGTCTGGCAAAGAGAAAAACATAAATCTCGCAAAAAGTAATAATAACAATAACATTTATTTCCACCACCAAAAAAAAAAAAACAAAAAAACGTTTATACGAGTCGGTATGACTGTGTAAGACTTAAAGAAAACTTAAGCCACAAAATGTCATGTCCTAGGTCTGTAGGTATGTACGAGTATGTCTGAACAGCACCCGTAGCACATCGACTCCTTTCAGCCACTGTGTGTACTGCGCCACCTTAAAGGCTTTCATAAAGGAGAAAATATGTACTACTCGTATATATGGCATGTCTGTGCGGGCATAAATGTACGTACGTACATTTTTATTTGTGGTTTAGCTGAGACTCAATAAAAAAGTACTAAAGTTTCATATTCGCCAAATAACACAAACACAATTCCGGCTCGTTCCCATTCAAGGAGCAGTAGGCAGCAGCCCGGCCCGGCGCTCAGGTATGTGGGGGTATGATGATGACTTGTTAAGTTTACACAGGAGCATAATCCCCGGGAATGTACGAGACACTTTTGTGTGTCACACAAAACAAAAAAAAATAAGTTATGCTTGGCCAGTTCGAATATGTTATACCCTTCACGTGGATTTGCTATTGAAGCGGCAGAAATAGCAGTTATCACATTTATAGTCCTTGTGGTAGTTTGTTGTAACCAAAAGGTTCCTAGGGTCTACAGATATGCCCTTGCATTAAATTAATTTAAGTACCCGTATGTTGTTGTTGTTGTAACAACAATATATTTATTTTGAAGTCTTGTTCGTCTATGGGGGATCTGCTTCGATATCCAGGTGAAGGAAACGCGCCATTTGAACTGGATGCGTCCACAGAGACCTGGGGGTCAGCTGAGTGGGCTTGGCCGGACAATTGAAGAGGTGCAGTACATCATGTGGTCCCTGATGGCAGGCGGGACAGATGTCCGGAACGTTAGCATCAATTCGTGCCCAGTAAGAATTGAGGCGGCTGCACCATCCGGATCTCAGCTGCGCCAGAACCACGCGCGTCTGCCGAGGTAGTACCTTCTCATCAGGTGAAATCTCCGGGGGATGTTCCCCTAGCACTGCATTCACACGGTAGCAATCCCACGACTGCCGGTTCTATGTACCGGATTGACCCGAAACTCTTCGGCCAGGGGCAGTCACCTCAACAATATATGTTTTTTGTACCCTTATGTCATATTTACTACAGGGTGGGCCAAAACATACCATGGGCTTTACAACTTTAATAACATTTTCGTTTATATTTTTTTATTTATTTTTTTCAGATTATAAAAAAAACACTTGGAGAATAAATAATGAAGAGATTCACAACTGAACAGAGAACCAGTGTAATAGAATTTTATTATTTAAATCAGCAATCAATTATCTTAACGAAAACGCACGAGTTATGAAGATCAGTTTCTTTTGAAGGGCTTTCTTAATAAGTAGAACTGTAGGTTCTGGGGTTCTGAAAAGCCAAGAGCCATTCATCAGCGCCAGTTGTACCCCATTTGCTGTACAGTATGGTGTGGAATCACATCTGCAAATATCATTGGGCCTTACTTCTTCGAGTACGAAGATGGAAGTGCTGTAACCTTTAGCAGGACGTAGCCACTGCCCGAGACACAATGGCACTTTTAAGTCAAATTTTTTGAAGAGCGAATAATTTCCAGAAATTCGGAAATTATTTGGCCGGCACGATCGCCAGATTTGTCAGCACCCGGCCATTTTCTTTAGGGTTATTTGAAGGAGCGAGTATATGTGAACATGCCAGAGACAATCCTTCAACTCAAGACCAACATTGTTGCAGAAATTTGAACGCTACAGCCACAAATTTTGAAAGATGTTATGGAAAATGCTCTAAAACGAGCCCATCATTGCGAAGCTGAAAACGGGGTTTATTTAAGTGACATTATTTTTCATACTTAGTGTAGAAAAAATTTCCATTTTGTATATTAAATAATCTGAGAAAAAAAATAATTAACGAAAATGTTATTAAAGTTTTTAACCCCATGGTGACTTTTGGCCCACCCTATAGTAGTCACATTTTGTTTTTACGTCCTGCGATCAGTAGTGGATGCGAACACTCTGACCTCCGGGATGAGGTCGCCTATCTCGGAGAGCTTATCCAGTTAAAGTTTCTGTAAAACAGTGATACGCAACTAACATTCCGCCGATGCTCAAGTGAAAAACCAGAGTTGGCTGCCCTGCTATCTCCCACAAGCTTCAGCGCTCCCCCTTGTACCTGGTCGAGAAACTCCTAAGAAGATCTTGCTGCCGCCGACCATAATAAGGAAGTTGTTCTCAATTCTTGGCCGAATGTACGAGTATGTGATGTAGATGTTGAATGAGGAGGTCGGAGGAAACGAAGTATTTCTTGCACTTAAAGCTGCTGAACAATTTCATGTTCACGATATCTCGAAAACTACACTTGGTGGGGAAAATTCAATTTGTATTTAGGAGTTCATTTTATATTAGGATCAGTTGGTTTTGTCTAAAGGAGGGCTCAAAAGTTGTATTTTGCAGAACAGTGTAATTTACAAGATGGTGATTCGGCATATTCTACATCACTTTCGAGAGTCCAGAGAGAACTACAATTGGTACTAGCCTCATCATTGTTTGGGATCGGTGTTACATTGGCAATCTTCTAACATGAGGGGAAGACGAGAGGTTGAAAAGATTGCGCAATGATCGAACTATTGTCGACGAACACTTATTTGAAACAAGGCTGAAATTCTATCCGGGGATTTATTTACGTTGAGTTCCACAAGAGTTCAAAAAATACCCAAGGCATACCCTTAGACACATTTTCCATTACAGGAAGGTGTTGGTCCTTGCAAAAATTATATTAAAGAGATAAGCATTGCCAACCGGGTCAGTGAACAACTGGTCGTCCTTAATGGTAGTTCTTTAGCAAATTAAATCTTTTAAAAAATTACCAGAAGTTCTTGCTTCTGAGAGATAACTTTGGCACGAAGACGTTATTCATGCCGATGTTCAGACTTTTCCCGGCTGAGTTTTCTGGCACATGCATTACTTTTTTTTGTTGTGTCTTATAAAAATAAGGACCGCTGTTTGAGCCCCTTGGGTCCATAAGTCTAAGTCAATATTCGCCAAATTATCATAATAATTCTGTGTTTGGAGGCCCAGTGTTTTAGTATGAGTACTCATAGGTCCGATAGTACAACTCGCCGCTTTTTTTTGACAAGGACCGTGTTTTTTTTTGACCCATATAGTTCATGAATCAAAGCGCCAATCTCCATTAAATCAAAAAATACGTTAAAATGAAATAAGTTTTATTTTGAATGTCCATATGTCAATATTTATTATTGATCGCTTGTTTCGACCATAGGGACCAGTTTTAGACCGCTTGGGTCCATGAGTCTAAGTCTGAATCTCAATTATATTACAACTAGTAAAAAAGCTTCAGTTGGAAGTGGCCAACTATATTATCGTTTGGATTTCTAGATGTGAAATCTGAAAACACAACTGAAAATGGGTTTTTTGACTTCTTTTGATTAAATTTCTTAGAAAATTGGTTTCGTGAGAAAATTGTACTGTTACTAGATTCCCATATGTCCATGTACCGTTTTGAGACCTGTTAGCCATTGGTATGAGGGCTACTTATATTAAAAACCGGCCCACTATGGTCCAATTTGGCCCAAGATCAATTGTTTGTCTATCGTAACATACTATAACGAATTTAATTAAAGTCGGAAGTAAAACGATCGTATGTAAAATCGGGGAAGGACCTTTGTACTAATAAAAACTCTAAATAAAAACGTGAACCGATATCAACCATTGTATATAAGCTAGTAACTGGTCGATGTTTATGAATTGTGCCATATTTCATCAAGATTGGATAATTTAAGTAGGTTCTGGAGCTAAAGACAAACAAGCTATATATAAATGTTAAGCAATTTCCTTAAATTTTAGTAGCATCCGAGCTTGGCCCCTCCACGCAATTCTGTCAAATTTCTTGAAGATAGAACAACAATGTCGACCTGTTGCTTGATTGCAACCTTTAGATAGACGGATGAACGAAAGAACGGACGGACCAACAGACCGACATCAGCGTGTGATTATACTCCTACGTCGCTCAGTACTGAAAGGTGGGTCGAGCTCAATATTTTTGGTAGTTACAAGCAATTGCCATGAAATAAGGTCACATTTTATGTTGTTGTGAAATTATATATACGTAATTAAAACGCCCATATAGATGGACATAATTGAGGAGGTACTTTTCAAAACATGATTATTCCACTTTTGAAAAAAATTTTTTTTTTTTTTTTGTTTGGTAGCACTGCGAAAATAAAATGTTTCAAAATGTCAATAATTACACCAGGAAAATAATTGAAAAATGCATGATTTCATCAAAAGTAGATTATTCGACTTCAGAATGACATTATCTATTTCAAATATACATTTTTGGAACAAAATATGATTAATCCAGAAGAAAAAATAATTTTTTTTTTTTAATTTCTTTAGATTAAAATGAACCTAATGTTGTTTTATTTCAACTTAATATATCTGATACCTAATTAGTTTCAGCAAAACAAGATTAATCAACAGTGGTTTGAATCAAAACATGATTATTCCAACCAGCCGCATCAAAACAAGATTATTCCATTTTAAATCATGCATTTATTCCAAATATAGAAGTGCCAACTTTTTAAATCCTAAACAAAACAATGACTAATCTTTATGCCTTTAATAATGCACCAAAATTTCGGGTTAAATATATAGGGGCATACCCAAGAAACTATTTTCTCAATTTGTGCAAAAACACAAAAAGTGGAATAATCATGTTTTGAAAAGTACCTCCTCAATTACTAGTGATCGTCGTTTTTCTTTCAAGAGTAGGGGCCGTTTTTTGGTCCACTACGTACCACAAGTCCGCTCCAAACTCAGCCAAATCCTCAATGTAAGTCCAAACTTAAATTTGTAGTGAAATTAGCTTTGATTTGTCTATTAGCTTTACTTCGACTAGACATATTCATACGGTGATCCATCTAGAGGTTCCTTTTCAATAGGTTTTTTTTTACAAATTACGCGTGATTTGTGTTAACCTTTATTTTTCTTCTTTTCAGTATTGTTTGCCATTTCATCATGGAAACTTGTACAACGCAACAACGTCTTTAATTGGCTCTTCAAAAGTTTGAAGAAGATCCGCTGTTTTCGACCAACACTTTGTTCAGTGATGAGGCCCATGTCTGGCTCAACGGCAATGCCAATTAAGAAAATCTGCCGCATTTGGGCTGAAGAGAAACAAGAAGATGTTCAGAAGGTGCCATTATACAGAGAAAAAACCACGTTTTGGTGCGGTTCATGCGCAGGTGGAATCATCGGTCCATAATTTTAAAAAAATTATGATGGCCGGAACGTAACCGTAAATGGTGCTCGCTATCGCATCATGTTATCGGACTTTTTGTTACCTGAAATCTAAACGTCAAGTTTTTTTCTGCATTTTATGTGTTATTTCTCAGACTAACTCGATTTGAACCATAGAAAGATATACAAGCGAGCAACGCGTTAAAGTTTTTCGTTCTTATTATGAAAATAAAAATCAATTTTCGAAGAAAATCGTCTTCAGTGATGAGGCACATTTTCACCTCAGTGGATTCGTCAAGAGGCGGAATTGCCGCATTAGGGCAAATAATAATGCAAGATTGATAGGCTGGCGGCATCAATGGGCCGTACTTTTTGTCTAAAATTAGGTCGGTCAGGCAGTTACTGTGAATGGTGTTCGCTATCGTGAGATAATAACGCACTTTTTATGAACCGAATTGGAAGAAATGGATGTGGACGATATGTGGTTTCAACAGGACGGTGACACTTCCCACACAGCTAACGAAACAATGGCTCTTTTTCGTTAAAAAATAAACATAGGCCCTTAAAATTGTACCACCCTTTACGTCGCTCGCTAGTTACAAACAACTTCCAGGAAATAAGTCCAAATTTGAAGTTGTAGTGAAATTAATTTTAATTTAGACGGTAGGGACCGTTTTTTTGGGCCACTTCATCCCAAAAGTTCGACTCCGATCTCAGCCAAATCCTCAAAGTAAATCCACATTTGAAAGAAGTAGCGACATTTGCTTTAGTTTGCCTATATGTAAGTATGCATATTTACTAGTAGACGCAGATTTTGGCTATTAGGGTATTTTTTTTTTTGGACCTTAAGGGTCCATGCGTCTGGGACCTAATCTCAGCCAAATTTTCTAAATAAATTCATATTCCTTTTCATAGTGACATTTGCATAAGGTTACTCAATATGCCTTTAACCGTTAGCATTGGTGGCTGTTTTTAACCACAAGGCTCGAAATGTTTAATTCTGGGGTCCCAACGTCTACACAACAAATTCAGACGAACCTTTACAATGAATCCATATTTGGAATCGAAGTGAAAAACGCTGTATTATGAGTAGCCACATGTGAATTCTTATAATTGTCAGCTTGTTTTGAAGTTTTTTAGCTTTGTCCATTTTTGAAATATAAAGTGCGTCTCAACTAAGTGTTCCCATTTAAGCTATGGTTCGTAGTGCCATAATTTAGAAAGGATGGCAAAAACGTATTTCCTTAAAGGGAAAATTTTCTTCCTTGAGCCTAATTTCTCCCATTTATAATTTCAATCAGTTTATCCTATTTACAAAAAGTAAGATTCCTAGCCTTGTTTCGTCTTAGAATCTTAGGTCCACCAATAATAAATACACTTTATCGAGTCTCCTATCAATATTTGTAAGGTGTTCCAAGCGGAAGGAAATATTTATTATTTAGAAAGGATGACAAAAACGTACTTCCTTAAAGGGAAAATTTTCTTCCTTAAGCCTAATTTCTCCCATTTATAATTTCAATCAGTTTATCCTATTTACAACAAGTAAGATTCCTAGCCTTGTTTCGTCTTAGAATCTTAGGTCCACCATTAATAAATACACTTCATCGAGTCTCCTATCAATATTTGTCAGGTGTTGCAAGCGGAAGGAAAAATTTAGTATACGCTCCATCCTATGGTGGCGGGTTTAAAACCGTTCCAATCGCAAGCCTGTGAGTTGTTACTGATCCAGACAAAGAAGAGGACATACACACATACCCCTGCATAGAGGTATCTCTGTCTGTGTGTATGTTTGTCAGTCGGTCTGTTTACAAAGTACATCCGTCTATAAGAAGATGTGAAGTGGAAAACATTGATATTCGGCGCCATATGACGCGTCAAAATCGTAAACCTTTTCAAAAATACGTGGGGTTTTCGTGTTGTCTCTTTTCTCTTATTTTATTTGTTTGTTTGTTTTCTTTTTGGTATTTGGTTAAGAAAGGAGTGATTTACACGGATTAAATTTTTTGGATGTTGTTGTTTTTCTTTTCATACGAGTAAGAAAAAAAACTGTTAACAAAATTATTAAATTTTTATTATTGCAGTTGTTATTTTAGTTGGAGGAAAACAGACGAAATTAAGTACAAAAGTTCCAACGACAGTTTATAGCCATTCACATCGATGCTAGGGATTAGAAAAGTATATTTTGTCCATTGTCTGATTTAATGGCTCATAAAATATTAAAAATGATTCCCATCAGTGTCAATTTATTATGGAAATTATGTTTATGTGTGGCTTTCACTTTTGTCAGGGGCTGGGAACAGCCCAGCAAAACAATTCATTTGGTTGGTGTTTTAAGTTTTCTCGGGGAAGCATACGAGTACATCTAATGATGAGTTTTTTTTAAACGCTAGCGCAGAATGTTATATTCCCACAAAAAACTTAAGTGAACAGGGATGAGACGACTCGAGACCTCTTGTTTCGATATTTAAATAGAAGACAAGTTTTTAAACAAAATGGCAAAGTGACATTGATTTTCGAGGCTGCACACTGCTTTTATCGCGATTTCGGGTCCGTGGCGAACTTCATCAGAAAGATGAACTTAATTTTTTTGCTAACATATGTATTTTACTTCTACAAAGACTTTTGCGAAGTGTGCACATAGAAAACAGATTTGTTGCCACAACCAATTGTTTGTCAAACGAATGTTGGTGGTTGCACGTAGTATCCAAGTATTCCACCGCTACAACCGAATGTTGATTGGGTGCAGGGAAATTTTCAAAAGTGGGAACTGACAGTATCGGTTGAACCGAAAAAGTTTCGGTAACAGAAACTACCTTTTTTAAAACCATTTATACAATTCAAGTAAAAAACAAGTAAAAAATGTTAAGTTTAACTGTGCCGAACTTTGGATACCCTCCACCAGATTCCCAAATAAAACCAAATTTGATGCGGAAGTGTGTTCTATATAGAAATCTTTATGTGCAAAATTTCATCTCGATAGGTCAAGTTTGTAGTGAGTTATTGTCATATTATTTTTCAAGGCCCATGAGACCGTTTGTGTGGGAGGTACCAGTAGGGCCTTTCCGATCTTAGCCAAATTTAGCGCAAAAGTCTGTTCTATATATTAATCTTTATGCAGAAAATTTCGTCTCGATAGGTCAAGTGTGTGGTGAGTTATTGTCATATTATTTTTCAAGGCCCATGAGACCGTTAGTGTGGAAGGTACCAGTAGGACTTTTCCGATCTCAACCGAATTCAGCGTAGACGTGTATTGTATATAGAAATCTTGATGTGTAAAATTTCATTTCGATAGGTCAAGTTTGTGGTGAGTTATAGTCATATTATTTATCAAGGCCCATAAGGCCGTTTGTATGGGAGGTACAAGAAATGATGGCCCAATCTAAATCATTTTTACATAGATGATTGTGCCTTTATAGAGATTATTATTTGCAAAATTTCAGTGATTTTGCTCAAGAAACTGGAAGGATATTTCCAAATAAAAAACTAATTTTTATGAGGTAGTGTCGGTTGAGGGTCTCCAACACAACTTCCCGTAGAGCTATATAGCCCATTTTCAATAACAACCATGCTTGGTTAACTACACATGTGTGTGCCAAATTTCAGCTCACTAGCTGTTATCATGCAGGCTCTATCTTGTTTTCAACAGACGGACAGCCGGACTACATGGCTAGATCGTCTTAGAATTTTACGAGGATCAAGAATATATACACTTTGTTGGGTCTCCGATGATTAATTCAAGGGGTCACAGACAGAATGACAAAACTAATATACCCTCCATTGTATGGTGGAGGGTATAAAAAGACACGCCTAATTGTAATAGTTCGACAACATTCGAAAAAAGAACGAAAAGTACACTCCAATCTTAGAGATAGGATGTTAAATTTTACCGCAAATAAACTCCATTCGATTTCTCCTAAGACATCTCGTCACAAAAATTCGGTTAAACTAAGGTAAATATTCCTCACTAGTACTTTTAATTTACCACTACTTACTACTACTTTTTAATTGATTTCGTATGGTATAGCCTTGAAAAATAAAAATTTTCTTAGTCCATAAAAAATAGCTCGGACCGGACCGTCCTGTTTAAAATTAACTTTAATCCCCTAAGTCTTTCATTTCTAAAATAAATCACCGATAAAGTCCAATCTTTGTGGCATAGTGCAATACGTTTCAACAGCGAACTAAACGTTGTTTGGTTACCATAACGAATTTATTTGTTGTCACCAGCAATTATTGGAACCAAAATAAAATGTACTCCATAACTGGTTGATTGTCCTAACCACCAGTTGTGGCAACCAATAGTTTAACTGAATTCGGTTGGTATAGCTGACTTATTGGCTGCAAGAATCGTAATAAATATTATTGTAGTTACCATATTTTGGTAAGTCGAACCATGTAAACATCAATACAATGGAATGTTGGTGATTGCAACAACTCAGCGCCTTTTGACCGGATTATGGGTCATGGGCTGTACAGCCTTGACTTGGCACCCAATGACTTCCTTTTATTCCCGCACATCAAGAATGAAATGCGTGGTCAACGATTTTCGTCGCCAGAAGATGCTGTTGAAGCGTTCAAAAACCATGTTTTGCAAGTTTCTCAATCGGAGTGGAAAAAGTGCTTCGACAATTGGTTTGAGCGCATGCAAAAGTGTATAAATCATGCTGGAGAGTACGTTGAAAAACAATAAAGCCATTTTTGATGATAACTATTCGCATTTTCAGTATTAGGCCAGAATATATATAGCATCCCTCGTAATTATAGTCCATATGATAAAAAAAAGCCTACTCGTAGTAAAATCTAAAAAAATCCATATTAGGATTTTGCCTCATTAAAATTGATCGGCCTTTTTTGGCTCTATAGATCCATAAGTCGGACATGCAATCTCAGTTAAAAAATTAAATCTATGTGTTGATTTGTAGTAAAATCTAATCTGTCTAGATGTATCCATATTTAAAACTGGTCGCTTGTTCTAACCATAGAAAGCTTTTTTAGGCCCATTTGATCATACTTCAAATAATAACGAGGTTTAATTATCTTTAATTATCAAATTTTTATTAGTAACTACTATGCTATGGCCATTTAAATCGTTTTTGAGCAGCGAGAGTCTAGAAGTCTCCAGACCATTCCTTCGTTAATGTGCCCCCTTCCTTTTTCGGAGGTACTTTAAGTCCTTTAAATACATTTTTTTTTGCTTATTTACAATTACATTTACCATTTCGTGCTTTTAACACTGACGACGGACATGTCTAGATCGTCTAGCGGTCACTAATATGTGTACGATCTAGCTAATCCAATCAGTATCTCGAGGTGATGCAAAAGAACTACAATGATTCGGTTGCGATCACCAAATATTTATAATCGTAATGGATATTCGGTTCGAACTACCACATGATGATCAACATGATTATCGTATTGTACTCACAACTTATTGATCGGTTACACCAATGACACGCGACTAAGGTATTTAGTTGCCACAACTAGTGATTCTGACAACCAATAATTTTGCAAAAAAAACTTGTTGTTGTAACCAATTATTAGTAATAAATATAACCAAAAACGGGTTGTTTTATAGATTTTTTTTAAAAATAAATAGTTCGATTGCCGACTTCCATTGCCTTTCCCATTTTGTCCTCATCATGACCCTCCTTTCGAGAGGTTTAATTGTGTAAGCAAACAGTTTTTAGCCTCTGACTAAAATTTGAATTTTTTCGTTAAACAAGTGTGGTATGTGGATTTTTTTCCCTAAAATTCTCTTCTTTCGGGTTCGGGTACTAAAAATTACAGAGCATCAACTATCATTCGGCTGCACTGAAGGAATACTAGAGTTGAATTTTACCTCAATCATTCGGTTTGCAAAAAGAAAAATAGTTGTTGTCTGTGCTCCCACACCGAATTGGGATTCCTCAGGGAATCCTTAGGAAGTGCTGGTAGTGGCGTTTTAAGGCGCCCCGATGTTATTGAGCACCTTGGTTAAAGCCATCATTGAGCAGAATCACGTTAAGCGGCCACAATGCTGTAGGACCAACTCAATGCCTACTGATGTCAGGGAAGTATCCGTTTGTTCCTAAATTAAATATTGGGGCAGCATGAGAATTTATTAGTCTTGACTTACTTTGCCTATGACTGGCAAAATGTGATGCCAAAATAGTCCCGAGAAGGAAGAAGGCATTACCGATTTAAAATTCTCTAAAAAAGACACTATATCAATTCAAAATGCATTTTGAGAAAAAAAACTTTCGCTGGGTTTTCGCCTGTTGTTTCAACAAAGATCACCCAGATCGCCATAAATCATTCGGAGAAAGAAATAAAAATGACTTTAGCCCATTACAGCGAATGCAATAAACAATTCTTGGTGTCCACAAGACGAGCCGGAGAATATGTCGAAAAGTTTTGAAATGAATTTAAACTATGCTAACTGACGACCATTTCGATTTGAGGGGCTTTAGAAATTTCGTCGCCACTTTTATTCCTTTATTCCAGTACATTTCACTCATGACTTCATGATTTCATGTCACTGCTGCCCATCATTATCTTTGATGTTGTCCAAAATAACAACGGTTGCCCATCTTTCAGCAACGTATCATCATATTTGAGTTGAGTTGAATGGTCGTTTGGATTTTTTGAATAATTTCTTTTATATGCGGAGGGATAATGTTGGTATGCGTTACTCTGTAATTTCATGGTCTATGATTTTATGACGGTTTAGCTGCCGGGCCAGACAGACAGACACACAGGCGAGTCGTCTTCACTCGACAGCCACCAGTTTATGGGATGTTTTGGGGTGTATCCCGTAGATTGGGGAGCAACAAAAAAAAAAAGAACAAAAACTACAACCACACAAAAAAGTATACATATAAAATGACTATAAAATTATTATTAAAAATAATTATCGGCACGAACTAGCAGTAAATATGAAAAACCTATTAATTTCTCTTTTTGTTCATGTTACGCAGTGTGGGTGCGAGGGAGGAGCTCCTCTTAAATGTAGTTGAAAATAAAATCATAAATATTATAATTCCACATGTATGCATGCATATACAGCATAGACAAGTCAAATTGTTGTGGCGTGGCCGGGAAGAGATCCAAACATATTTACATGTTTTAAACGATTTTTCGTACGAGATAAGAATTGAAAACAATTTGGAAACTATAGACGAAATTGCTCACCGTGCCACACATGATTGCACTAAATAGAGGGTGGTATTTATTCACCTGAAATGAGAATAGAATGTATACAAAGGCGTTTAGTAAAAATATCTAAAACATGACAGTAATTTGTTTACATAATTATTGCTATTATTTTTATTATAATAATTATAGTTTTAAAATAATAATAAAAAAAATAATAAAATACCGAGAAAAATCATGCATAAACGATATATTCCAATTATTACGTATAATTTAGTAAAAGTTAAGCAAAGGCTTAAAATAACATTAAGAAACTAATGGATAAAGTAGCCCACATCAAAATTATATTCTCACTGACTTGGCCTCTACCTTTCTGCATCTGCACTCTGTAAAAATCTACACAGAAAAAAGACAACCCTTAAATTTCAAACAAAAATTGCTTGGTAAATTTTATCCCTTAATTAAAAATTTTTTAATAACAAATTTCGTAAATAATCTTATTTATCAGTTATTGTAATGATATTAAATGAATGGGCATACCAATAAAATGTACACACACACCTATCCATCATATCGTATGGATAGGTGTGTGGTTTAGAATGTATAAAGTGCAATGGATTTTTAGTGGGTTGTGTGTACATCAGTTCTCGTTAAATGAGAAACTGCCTGCCGTTAAGTGTATAGCCTCTACACATAGTTTCAGCACAATCGTTACTTGGAGCCTTATGATGAAAAAACAGGGCTGCCAATATCGACGATTTATCTTCTTTTTGACTGAAATTTGACCAAGTGATTACTAACGATATTTTAGTGTTTTACTCGTAAAAACGCCAAAAATGACGATTTTAAAAATGCATAACTTTTGTGAAATAAAGCGAAAGCCCATTTGTACAATTGTAATTGTACAACATGACAAATCTGAGGATTCGATAAGTTTATAGTAAGAATATGTAAGTGCTTCACGTGTTTATACAATAATTTATGAAGAAAAAAATATTAAGGCAAAGATCGAGCATTCAGCTAGATGAAGTTGAGGAAAAAGAAAAATTTATTTATTTGGCCATCTGTCAAAATTTCCAAAATATTTAATGATTATTTTCTTTGTTACAGGTGATTGAACTAAACAAGTTTTATAATTTTTGAAAAATGGAAAATAAAGAGTTTCGTGCGGTAATTAAACACTTTTATATGAAAGGTTATACGCCACAATTAATCAAAGATGAATTGGATTCTGTTCATGGTGATAATGCACCATCATACTACACCATGAAATCCTGGGTTCAACAAATTAAAATGGGTCGTTCAAGTACGGAAGATGAACAACGCTCTGGAAGACCGAAAACTGCTACTACTATTGAAAACATTAGAAAAATATTTAATGAAGTGACTAAAGATAGACGAACTTGCTGATATTGTTAAAATACACGAAAAACAAGTTTGGAGTATTTTACATGATGGACTCCATATGAAAAAGCTATCCGCGAAAAAGGTGCCGCGTTTGTTGACTTTGCCCCAAAAAATCGTACGTTGGACCAATTCCGAGGAGCTTTTAGCGATTTATCAGCGTAATCCAATAGAGTTCTTGCGCGGATTCATAACTGTTGATGAAACATGGATCCGTCACTACATCCCAGAATGCAAAGAACAGCCAAAACAATGGATAGAAGCTGGTAAAAGTGGTCCCAAGAAGGCGAAAACTGTTAAGTCAGCAGGAAAAGTAATGGCCACAGTATTTTGGGATGCAAGGGGTATAATATTTATTGATTATCTTGAGAAAGGAACAACTGTGAATAGTGAATATTATTGTCCATTATTGGCTCAGTTGAGTGAAGAAATCAAGATAAAACGACCGCATTTAGAAAAAAAAGTTCTTTTTCATCAAGATAATGGTCCTTCACACACTGCATTTTTAACTCAACAAAAACTGGCCGAGTTACGATTTGAAATTGCTCCACATCTGCCATATATGCCAGATTTAGCTTCTTCTGATTATTTCTTGTTTCCAAATTTAAAAAAATTCTCGGTGGTAAACAATTTTCGTCCAATAGCGAGGTTATTGCTGAAACTAAGGCACATTTTAAACGTCTTGAAAAATCTTGTTTTTCGGCTGGAATTAAAAAACTTGAAAAACGTTTGATAAAGTGTATTGAGTTGGAAGGAGATTATGTTGAAAAATAAATAATAATAATTCCAAAAGAACGGTTCTTTTTATGTTAAGCCAGTTACTTTTGCTGTCGCCCTCGTATAGCCTGTACACATAGTTTAGGCACAATCGTTGGTTGGAGTCTTATGATGAAAAAACAGGGCTGCCAATATCGAACAAGTGATTACTGACGATATTTTAGTGTTTTAAAAACGCCAAAAATGACGATTTTAAAAAGTGCATAACTTTTGTGAAATAAAGCGGAAACCCATATATACAATTGTAATTGTACGAGTATAACATGACAAATCTGAGGATTCGATAAGTTTATAGTAAGAATATGTAAGTGCTTCACGTGTTTATGCAATAATTTATGAAGAAAAAAATATTAAGGCTAAGATCGACAATTCAGCCAGATCAAGTTAAGGAAAAAGAAAAATGTGTTTATTTGGTTTCATTAAAAACATGTTTTTTTTCTAAAATAAATATAACGCATATCGTGCGGAAATACCTAATTATACAATTAGTGCGAAAAAGGTATTGCACTGAGAAGAAAAATAACCTTATATAAGGTTAACCTAACCATAAATAAACATGATTTGGAGTTCACGTTATATAAGGTCAATTTGAACATTTTGTTGTTGACTGGTATTTAACGATAATAAGAGTTAATTTAACAATTCTAAGGTTGAATTTTTAACAATGAAAATTGTTAATTTTAAATTAATCAATGTTGTTTTATCAATGCATTGTTGAGTTTTTTAACCATTAACATTATTTTCATTTAAAAGTTTGTTGTTGTTTTAACAGTGCATTGTTTTTAACCATGAACATATTTAATATTAAAATTTTATAGTTAATTTATTGAAACAATACATGTTCAATTTACCAATGAAATTGTTAATATTATTAATTATTAAGATTGTTATAGAAATCATTTTTATTGTTAAGTTAACTAATTTTTGGTTACCTCTTTCAACAAGAAATATAGTTACTGTTACAATTTTTAATATTAAATTAACCTACGAATTTTGTTTTTGACTGTACGGCAACAAATCAAATGACGTATAGGGGGGTCACATTATGATTAATGAGAATTACCCTTGCGTATAGTCTTCGAACTGTGCGAAAAACAATCTCCATAGCGTAATGATATTGATTGTACAGCTAGAATTTGCATTTGGTGGCGGGTTTTTAAAATAGCAAGGTAAATTGCAACACAATCTCACAATTACAAACGTTCAGAGCAGATGAAGAAAGGAAAAATAATGCAGGATAAGACAGTCGCATTAGTTGCAACTTTGTGCAACTTAATTCTGAACTTCGTATAACACAAAGCAGATCAAAAACTTCGATACAATAGAGCCGAATGATCTTTAAATTTTTGTTTATGTCGCATATTTTTTTACCTCTCTCTTGAAAAAACCAACCTTATATAATGTTAACTCTACTATTTTGTATGTTCATTTGACCTTATATAACGTTATTTTGTCCTCGCTATCAAACATTTACCATGGAAAATTTAACCAGACACATAGTAAAAAATATCATTCTATTTTCAGCTCAATGTGATAACATGTCTTTTACCAGGACAAAACATGTGTACAACTGGTGTTATATATATACATAAATTTATGAAGCTAGCGAGTTCACTGGTAAATAGAGTAAACTACTAATGTTAAAATTGACACGAATATGTGTGACGATCAAACGAGGATTCATATTTTTAAAAATTATGATTTTGACGATTTTTATTGATTTTGGTTGGCAGCCCTGTGGTGAAGTAACTCTCACCGAAAACGCAGTCATCCCTGCTTTCAAAAAAGTCTTTCTGAGAGCTTTTTGAAATAAATTTGCAGCCTTTTTGTAAAAATGTGATTTCTATTATCGCCTCATAACGAAAATATTTTCAATTAACGAATTACAACTTCTTTTGTAAATATGTGAATTTTTCATCATCTCATAACGAAAATATTTTCAATAAACGGCATACAAATTTTCTTGTAACTATGTGAATTTATTTATCCCATAAAATCCAAAAAAGTTTGGATAAACAACTAAGAATATTTATTACAGGACTCCTAATTAATTTTTTGATTGAATGGTTGAATTGTTTAATTGATTCGGAAACTTTTTTCTGTGTAGCCAATAGAAACGGGATACTGACAATACTAGTGTTCACAGATGCAAACTGGAACATCCATTGGAGACTTTGACATTTTTTAGCAAAACTTCGCACAGAACGTTTTGTCATTTGAGAACGAATTGTTTTGTTTTCAGTTTGTTGAAAAATTCATCTCAGTCAAAAAATTAAATTATCCCGTGAATATTCAAAACCACTGTTAATCGCTGGTACCAAGAGTTCAGTCTGGGATGCCATTCGCTCCAGGATGAATTCCGTAAAGGACATCCAACTTCAGTCACTTTGCCAGAACCCATCGATGCTGTGTGTGAACTGATTAAGCAAGACCGACATGTGACATACCGCGAGATTGAGGCTTTCTTGGGAATTAGTATAACAAGCATCACTATGATATTGCATGTTCATTTGGCCGTGAAAGAAATTTGTTTTCGTTGGATCCCACATAATTTGACGAATGCTCAAAAAAAGGCTAGTATGGATTGGTGCGAAGAGATGTAGAAAAAGTATAACTGCGGTAGCTCAAAGGCAGTGTATAACATTGTCACAGGTGACGAATCATGAATCTATACATATGAACCCGAAGTAAAACAGCAATCGACCGTATGGGTCTTTCAAGTCGAGTCAAATCCAACAAAAGTTGTTCGTGAAAGAAGTACATCGAAACAAATGATTGCGTTTTTTTGGTATAACCGGTGTATAGTGGAGCAAAGTATACCACCATCTGTTTGCCAACAGTGTTCGAAGAAATTAGGAGAGATAAGATAAGAAGATGGATCATTTTGCATCACGACAATGCGAGTTCTCACACATCAGCTGACACGTTGAGCTATTTGACCACTCAAGATGTCGAACTGATGGTTCATCCACCGTACAGCCCTTATATGGCACCCAACAACTTCTTCTTATTCCCTAGCAACAAGAAAAAATGTGTGATCAAGGTTTTTTATCGCCCGAAGCAGCTGTTGAAGCGTTCAAAAACCATGTTTTGGAGGTGTCTCAATCGGAGTGGAAAAGGTGCTCCGAAAATTGGTTTGTGCGCATGCAAAAGTGGATTGATCTTAAAGGAGAATATTTTGAAAAACCATAAAACCATTTCCAATAATAAATTATTGTGTTTTTATTGTCAGACTCGAATAGCAACCCTCGTAATCAAAGAACATTTCTTGTCGAATTCAAATACAGATTTTTTTTTTTATTTTGTATTTATTTGCGATTCATTGTTAGATAACAGGGAAATCAATACAAACTCACATTAATGCTATAGAAATTAACTTCATTTAGTAAAATCTCTAAATAAAATTTATTTAGTTTCGTTTTGGGTGTTTTTTAAGCCTTCACATCATCTGAAATGAAGGTCTAGTATGTGAAGTCTCTTTAAGCGCCTTGTTTCATTACTGTCGTCTAACAGAAAAATCGCCAGTGATTTTGGTTAGTTTTTTTTTTTAGAAAAACGTTTAATGTTAAGCTCGTTTGTTTTATTTCGGTCTGTTGCTTTTACACATTGAACAGGGATTAAACCGGACAGGGATTAAGACCTCTTGCTTCTATATTTAAATAGAAGACAAGTTTTTAACAAAATGGCAAAGTGACATTGATTTTCGTGGCTGCACACTACTTTTATCATGATTTCGGGTCCGTGACACGTTTAATTTTATCTATGATGTGTAGAGTTTAGTATAAATACTATGCTGGGATTAAGCTCGAAGTCTTGCTTAAGTCTGTGCCTGCTCCTGCTCCAATGGCAAAGTCACAGTGGATGGTAAATAAGATTCATTTTGGTCAAACTTAACGACATTTGTACATGTTAGGTGCTATAAACGTCAGCACTTAGTCTTAGCAACCTGATTTACATACGAGTGTAATGTGTAGGGTAATAAATGCATTCTAAATAAACTCTGATTTATTTTTTTTAAATCTAGTGTAAATTTGGGGCAGAGTTGGCATGGGGTATTTTTTTGCAAACAAAAATATTTTCAAAGCTCAAAAGAACGTGCATACTTAAATCATATGTGTAAGACCATATTTCTTACGTTTCTGGGAAATTGTTCCTTAACCGGTACTCGTATTACAGTTTTGTTAAAAACTTGTATTCTATTTAAATATAGAAGCAAGAGGTCTTGAGCCGGTTTAATCCCTGTTCAATGTGTAAAAGCAACAGACCGAAATAAAACAAACGAGCTAAACAAAAGTACAGAGAATTATCAAGAAACACTCAACATGCGACTCGAGCTAGGAAATATTCCGATGTCTACTTATGACAAACAGCCTCATACAAGCCGCCTTTTCACGTGTACTCTTAAATTTTAAATTTACAACCCAAATCATGCTATCATAATAAAGTTAATCTATATGTGCCGTCAATAACATCAGATTAATGCCTATGACCATCGATCAATACAGTAGGATAGTACCACAGAAAACCTTTTGAATTTCTAATAATTTTAGTTAGCAAATGGGACAGCCGCTTACGCACTTAACCTTGTGACATAAATGGTGTTTACCTCTAATGCCAGGATTACTTTCCTTTGTGTGGCTTATTTGTTCAGGCTTTTCTAAGGACCCAGTCAAACCCCGCCAAAATCAACAATACTTGCGTATGTGTGCGTGTGTATGTTTGTAAGTTATTCGATAGATTTCAACATTGTCATAAAAGGACTTTAGGTGCGCGTGTGTGTGTGCACGGTAAATAAACTCGTATATTTAGGAGTGTCTCACAAGATACTGTTTACCCTATTAACCAGCGCAAGGACTCGGTGACACGTAAAATTCTTTACACCTTTAGCAAACAGTCACCAAATGTATGTCAGTATGTGGCTTGCCTGGTGATCCAAAAATATATACGAAGAGGCCGGGTGATGTGTACGTAAAATCCCCATAAACATCGCAGCAACTTGTTGAGTAAGCCAAAATGTGGTTGAAATTCACAAAAAAGGAACGACACAACACGACACAAATTTAAGGTGTTGCTCAAATGAATGGCGTCGTTATGACATGTGTCCACTGTTTGTCGTTTTTTTTTTGGTGACCACCAAAATATAGCAACTACACCTGAAACACAGCGAAATGATTGTGTACGTCAGTTGTCTGCGGTTGTAGTTATTTTGCCACCAAAAAACAAAAAAATACGGCAAGGCATAGTTGTAGTCGACTTTATGAAACCCTACGTCAGACAATATTTCAAACGAGAGTAAGGTGCAAGGTAAAGTTAGAGTTTACTCTACCCTCCGCTGTACAAAGAAATTATTTTCTTTGCAACAACCAAATTCTACAACCAAATTCTGGAACACTAAGTCATTCTTGTTCAACTACGTTTAATGGACCCTTTCGCATCAAGCGTTAGTCCCTTATGCCGGCCAAAACTTCAAAATTTCTCTATATTTGGATTAGTAGCCAAACCTTTTTTAATTTAAGTATCCATGTGTCCATATTGAGTATTAATCGCCTGTTTTCGCCAATCGGAACAATCCGCTATACAAAGAAATTATTTTCTTTGCAACAACGAAATTCTGCGTTAAGTGCATTATAACACATTCTTGTTCAAGTACGTTTTTTGGGCCCTTTTGGACCAAGCGTTCGTCCCTTATGCCACTCAAAACTTCAAAGTTTTTATATTTTTGGCTTTTAGCCAAACTTTCTTTAATTGAATACCCAAATGTCCACATTGACTACGAGGCTTGCTATTTATATTTTTGGTCCGGCAATAAAAACACAAAAATTTATCATTGGATTTGGTTTTATTGATTTTCAAAATATTCATCTTTTCAGATCAATACACTTTTGCATGCGCACAAACCAATTTTCGAAGCACTTTTTCCACTCCGATCGAGACACCTACAAAATATGATTTTTGAACACTTCAACAGCTGCTTCGGACTATAAATAAAGTTGTCCATGCAGTTTTTTCCTGATGCTAGGGAATAAGAAGAAGTCATTGGGTGCCAAATCAGGGCTGTATGGTGGATGGCCCATCAATTCGACATCTTGAGTGGTCAAATAGCTCATCGCTTCGGCTGATGTGTGAGAGCTGGCATTGTCGTGCAGCTAATTGATCCGTATTCTCTTATTATCTTTCCTCATTACTTCAAAGACTGTTGGCAAACAGATGGTTCTATACCACTCAGAATTGACCGTCCTAAAAACGCAATCATTTGCTTTGATGAACTTCCTCTACGAACAACTTTTGTTGGATTTGGTTCGTCTTGAAAGACCTATACGGTCGATTGCTGTTTTGTTTCGGGTTCATTTTCAAAGATCCATGATTCGTTACCTGTGACAATGTTATACACAGTCTTTGAGCTACCGCAGTTATACTTTTTCAACATCTCTTTGCACCAATCCATACGAGCCTTTTTTTCCTTTGAATGGTGATGCAAAATGATTCGTCTTCTCTTATTATCTTTCCCCAATTCTTTAAACACTGTTGGCAAACAGTCGGTTGTATACCACTGAGAATTGACCGCCCTACGTTCCACTAAAGGCACTGTGGCAACATGGCCGGTTATACCGAAAAAAACGTAATCATTTGCTGCGATGTACTTCTTCCACGAACAACTTTTGTTGGATTTGGCTCGTCTTTAAAGACCCATACGGTCGATTGCTATTTTGTTTCGGGTTCATATGCATAGATCCATGATTCGTCACCTGTGACAGTGTTATACACTGCCTTTGAGCTACCGCAGTTATAAATTTTCAACATCTCTTTGCACCAATCCACACGAGCCCTGAGCATTCGTCAAATTATGTGGGATCCAACGAGAACAAATTTTTTCACGGCCAAATGATCATGCAATATCCTATTGATGCTTGTCATACTAATGCCCAAGATGCCGTAATCTCACGCTATGTCACATGTTGGTCTTGCTTAATCAGTTCACACACTGCATCGCTAGTTTCTGGCAAAGTGACCGAAGTTGGTCGTCCTTTACGAAATTCATCCTGCAGCGAACGGCGTCCGAGACAGAACTCTTGGTGCCAGCGATAAACAGTGGTTTTTAATGGTGCTTCATCGCCAAAAGTCGAAAGAAGTTGATTTAAACACTCTTGTCTCGATAACCCACGACGAAAATAGTAAAAAATCATCGCACGAAAATGTTCACGGGATAATTACATTTATTGACTGAGATGAATTTTTCAACACACGGTAAACAGAACAATTCGCCCTCAAGTGACAAAACGTTCTGAGTGATGTTATGCTTAAAAATGTCAAAGTTTTCAATGGATGTTCTCGTTTGCAACTGGGAACACTAGTATTGTCAGAACCCAAAATTGTTAAGGAAAATTGATTTGTGTTTAGCTCGTTTGTTTTATTTTGGTCTTTGCTTTTACACATTGAACAGGGATTAACCAGCTCTATAATTAAATAGAAGACAAGTTTCTAACAAAATGGCAAAGTGACATTGATTTTCGTGGCTGCACACTATTTTTATCATGATTTAGGGTCCGTGACAACCCTCTTCAGAAAGCCTTGCTGCAATTGTTGAAATTAAAACCGAACTCTATAAGGCCAGGCTCTCCCCAAACGAATGAGAACTACTGTTGTAAACCTTATTTTTCAAGGTTTCTTCACACAATTGCCCACGAAAATACATCTCACTCTTTAATAACGTTCAATCAATAAGGTTTGTTCAGGATGTTAACCAAAATCGACACAGAGGGGCGAAATGAAATAAATGTTTTCCATTTTTTTTTTTGAACAACAAAATAAGGCCGATGTGAAAGTATATGTGACACTGCATAGAGAAAGGGACCTAAGGGTAAAAAAAATCAATTTTCATTTTTTTCTTTTTTTGATGTGGACAACATCTGAGCATCGAATGAGACCGATCGCATGCCCTAAAAGTGTTCCCTCCCAGAGATATGCGCGTTTTATGAAAGTGAAGTCGACGATTCTAAGCGCAAATAGAAAGGGACCTAATCTTTAAAATTGCATTCAGAACAAAACTTTTATAAGATCGTCATAGGTGACGAATCATGGTTCTATGCGTATGAGCCCGAAACAAAACTGAAATGGACCGTGTGGGTCTTCGAAGAGGAGCCAAATCCAACGAATGTTGTTCGTGGAAGAAGCACTTCGAAGCAAATGGTCGCCTGTTTCTTCGGCAAAACTGGTCATGTGGCGACTGTTCCGCTTGAGCAACGTTGGACGGTCAATTCTGAGTGGTACACCACAATTTGTTTGCCTGAAGTCTTTGGAGAATTTTGAAAATAGAACTGGAGAAGACGAATCACTGTGCACCATGACAATGCGAGCTCTCACACATAAGCTGAAAAGATAAGCTATTTAACCACTCATGATGTCATATTGATGGGCCATCCAACGTACTAAGAAACTGGTGTAAATTCAAATTTTTAAGGGTTAAGTTAAAGGCCGTTGATGGTTTCAAAAACAAAACAATATTTTTTGTTTTTCATTTTGTAACCTCCTCTCATCTACCATATCTTTTTTTCTTCTTCTTATTCCCTAGCATCAAGAAAAAATGCGTGGTCAAAGATTTTTAGCGCCCGAAGCAGCTGTTGAAGCGTTCAAAAATCATGTTTTGGAGGTGTCTCAATCGGAGTGGAAAAAGTGCTTCGAAAATTGGTTTGTGCGCATGCAAAAGTGTACGAGTATTGGTCTTAAAGGAGAATATTTTGAAAAATAATAAAACCATTTCCAATGATAAACTATTGTGTTTTTTGTGTGAATATAAATAGCAACCCGTAAAGCATAAAGCCAATCGGTTTTTGTATACAAATAAATTTTATAAAATCTCTCTAAAGTTTACAAGTTATTACCTGAGCCAGTGGTCGCTAGGGCGATAACTACCAAACTTTATTCGTTTAAAATGCAAGTACCAATCGAACACACCTAACATCATATATTCCAAATATCGTCTTTATTTCTGTAACAGTTCATGAGGTATGATGTCACTAAGTTCAGGGTTGTATGGGCGTTGCTTCTCTCCTATGTCCTATGTCAGTTCGAGGCCAAACTTGCTATAATGTGAAAATTTCCTAATGATCAGAGTTAATATATGTGAGCTATGGGCTATGAAAAGGTGGCTTATGATTCAAAAAAAATTTTCCACTTTTTTTTTGGTTTCGATAGTTTTTGAGACGCTCTTTCACGTGGTGAAAACTAGAAAGTCCTAACTTGCTTAGAATTGTACTAAAAATGTAGAGAAAGAAGAGCACAAATGAAAGAAAAACATAAATCCAGAATCAAGATAATAAATAAAATTGAAAAATTTAAAAACAGGATTGAACGCTGCCACCTTTTCATGGGCCGGGTCACATATACAAAAACCAAAAAAATTACACAAATATAATGATTTTTCCAAAGGTAGACTTAGTCCTTCTGTGGAAAAATATTTCCCTCTTGGCCGATCCGGTACATTTTCAATAGCAACACTAACACATATTTTTGCCCACTAGCTTCAATAGTGCAACCTGTCGTTTGTTTTCCACAGGCAGACAGACGGATTGTCGGACATGGCTAGAGCATCTTAGATTTTTAGGTCGCCGACCAGTAGGTCAGCAGGTGTTGGCTAGAGCATCTTAGACATGGCTAGAGCATCTTAGATTTTAAGGTTTCCGACCAGTAGGTCAGCAGGTGATAAAGCGGAAAGACATAGGGATTATGGTCTCTATCCTATGATGAAAAGTCGAAAGACTTAGTATGGACTACCCGTTATTGTGAACCATATTTGGTGGTCATATTTCAGCAGAAAGTTTAGCGCTTAAGGAGATATGTCAGCAGTCTTCGGGGTAAATATGGGGTTATCGGCCGAATTAAGTAATAATTCGACTAGTGCTCCTTAAGAGCAAAAATATCTGTGTAGTGCCTTTTACATAACTTAAACCTTAGATCTCACGAGTCGTTCTTCCTTTTCGCCTCACATTTATATAGATTTGTATAACAAGTAGTGTGTATATCTTAATATATATTCCATGTATTGCATTTTGGGACCCCACACAAAAATCGCTGTCAATACTGTACACAAGTGCTCTTACGAAAAGGTGTACAGTTGTTGGGTCTACAGCATTTGCTTCATAATACGCCAGCCTATGAATGCCGCCCTAGTGTTTGCGTAGGATACAACATGCGTACGAGTTTATTTACATAACCCCCATACAAACGTGTTTATTATTCGACATCACCCACAGGACCCGTTTTGCGCCCGCTTTCACTGTAGGCTAATACCACCGAGTAGTGGCGTAATATTCATAGAGTTTACCCCGTCAGCCATGCTTTCCGCCGACACGCGTTCATCCGGCGAAAGTAATTGTGTTGGGTAAACAATCATTTTTTATAACATTCTATTTAAATATCATTTATTAAGTTTTATGCACTAATTAATCTTCAATGGCGTCGTCCGTTCTACTGCCTGGCTGCCAGGCCCGCCCGGCATATGAAGGAACCCCTATGGCTGTCCATGGCACACATTTCGTAGTAGTAGTGGCCGCTCTTCCGTTTTGTGGCATGTGTCGTAGTATTAATATAAGTGAAATTTCCCTCCCCCCCAAAAAATAAATAAAAGAACAACCAAAAAGGAAAAACATTTGCATGAATAACACGTATTAATACCGAGATGACCCAAATATGAAGATATTGCGTTTATTATTATGTGTGCGTTGGTGCTGAGGCGGCTGGCGAGGGTGGACGGCGAGGAAACGCCAAAAAATGCACCTACTTAGTGTTGTTTGGCGACCAATCCCGTGGGGAAATGGGTCAGGGCTAAGCGTGCCTTTCCGCTCCAGCCAAATGGAAATGCATATCTGGATAAAGTGTTGGCTTAAGAACACAAATGGATTAAATGTTGCCCTAGCTAGAAAGAGGATGGAAGGCACTCCATTTGAACGACCCATGAAATCAATACTGCAAACGCCATATAATCTAGCAATAAAATGGCAAAGTACTTTTATTTAAAAAATAGGGAGCAGGCTAAAATATCCTACAGAAAAAAATGCCAAAAAAAGAGTATACAGATTTAAATAAACCACAACTATAAAATACACTCAGAGAAAATATATGGTTACACTATGACCACCTCAACAATAATATGTTCTCTACAATAAAAGCATGTTCGTCGCAACCATAGTATTGTTTTTTGAATTTCATATTGACAACAGTATGTTTGCGACAATATTTCTATTGTTAAAATGTAACAATAGTATTATTGCCAAATTTAGAAATGAAAATATGGTTGTAACAACCATATAAACATTGTTGATGCAACAAAAGTATTGTTGTTTATAATTTGCGTTAACAATAATTTGATTACGGCAATCATACAGTATGGTTGCGACTATGAACATAAGAAAACAGGTTTTATAGAGCATATGTATGTTTTTTTTTTGATATACGAAAAAACACATACGAGGGCGGTTCGGAAAGTTCTTAGCCTATCAATGAAAGAGAATAGTTAGTTTTTCAAAAATATTTTTATTTTTTAATATATTCTCCTAAAACTTCAATACACTAAGTCCAACGATTATCTAGCAATTCTATCCCTTGATTAAAATAGTTTTCCTCGACGTCTTCAAAATAGTGGTTTACAACTGTAACTGCATCTTCATTTGAGGTAAAACGCTTGCCAGCAAGGATTTTTTTAGATTTGGGAACAGGTAAAAGACACTGGGAGCTAAATCAGGAGAATAAGGTGGGTGGTCAAGCAACTCGTACTTTAATTCGTTGATTTTAGCCATTGTTAAAACACTCTTGTGCGCTGGTGCGTTGTCTCGATGAAAAATTGTTTTTTTTGTGTTGTAAGCCAGGACGTTTTTCTCGAATTTGTACATTTAATTGATCTAAAAGGTTGCAATAGTACTCTGAATTTATTGTTTTACCCTTTTTCAGATAGTCAATCAATAAAATACCTTTGAAGTCCCAAAAAACCGTTGCCATAACCTTACCAGCCGATTGAATTGTTTTTGCCTTCTTTGGGGCACTTCCTCCAGCTTCAGCCCATTGTTTGGATTGTTCTTTTGTCTCTGGAATATAGTGGTGGATCCATGTCTCATCAACAGTTATGAAACTAAGCTTAAAATCCATTTTATTTCGCTGAAAACGATCCAAACAAGCTTGAGAAATGTTCATTCTTATGCGTTTTTGGTCGACTGTTAACAAGTGCGGCACCCATCTTGCATAAAGCTTTTTCATCTGTAGTTCTTCATGCAAAATTAAATGGACTCGATCATTTGAGATGCCCATGATATTAGCTATTTCACGCACTTTTATTCGTCGATCATTTAATACCATATCATGCACTTTGGCTACAATTTCTGTTGTTGTTGCTGTTTTTGGACGTCCACTTCGTGGTTCATCTTCAATGCTTGTACGACCACGTTTAAATTCAGCAACCCAATTTTTTACTGTTGCATATGAAGGAGCACTTTCACCTAACACATTCACCATATCATTATGAATTTCTTGTCCCGATAAACTTTTTTATGTAAATATTTAATGACACCACGCATTTCTAATTTTTCCATTGTAAAAAAATCGCGGATGCGTCTTTTGTGAACACCTGTTTCTATATGAAGGAGCAGTCAGATCGAAACAAAATTTAACATGTGTTCATAGCAGAGATGGAAGTTTCCAAAACACTTAAAAAAGGAAGGTAGTTCAAGGGATTTTTATTGTGTACTTTGTTCGGTGAAATACTCTAATACCGACCGGTTCTCGTTTATTTAAAATCTGCCTGCACTTAAGTATATAGCCATTGATCATGGTTTAATCACATTCTTTTCTTGGGGTCTACGGATGGTGAAGTAGCGTTCACCCCTTCTAGGAACTGAAAGTATTTTCGACTGCCGTTAAAATATATATTTTCGTTTCTTGAATGAAATGTTCAATAAAAACATGGCCTCAATTCTGGCTATTAACTTATTGTAATTTTTAACCTGCTTTATAAAAATCTCTACTTTTGAATAACAACATTACCCAATCCTAATGAATAATTTTGGGAACGATAGTATGGTTGAATGTGAATCATACTATAGTTGTGGGGATCATAGTATGGTTGCGCGTGAGTCATACTACTGTGGGGATGATACTATGGTTGTATGAGAAACATACTATGGTTGTGAGAATCATATCTTTGTGGAGATAATAGTAAGGTTGATTGTGAATTATACTATGGTTGTGTGGATCATAGTATGGTTGCTTGTGAATCATACTATAGTTGTAAGGATCATACTATGGTTGGATCATAAGGATCATACTATGATCACACACATACAATTGTGTGTGATCATACTATGGTTGTAGGAATCATAACGTGGTTGCGTGTGAATCATATAATGGTTGTGAAGATCATACTATGGTTGTATGTGAATCATACTATGGTTGTGAGGATCATAAAATGGTTGTGAAGATAATAGTATGGTTGAGTGTGAATCATACTATTGTTGTGAGGATCATAGTATATTTGTGGAGATCATAATATGGTTGAGTGTGAATCATACTATGGTTGTGGGGATCATAGTATGTTTATGTGTGAATCATACTATTGTTGCGAGGATCATAATATTGTTGTGCCACAACCATATACCCAACAATAGTATGATCCTTTTCGAATATTTTCACCCCAACCATACTTTTTTTCTGCGTGTAGAACACTGTAGGATGGAGCCGAATTTGTAATTTCCTAAACAACTGTCATACATAAAATTCTCATCGCTTCTGTATGGAATTTAACAAAGATCAGCTTCCATATGAATCCCTGGAGTAGCAGGGCTTCAAACCTAGATGCTACATGAACAACATGACCTATACTCGTGTACAGGGTGGCGCACGAATCGTGCTACCAAAAAAAACGTAATAACTTTTTTTCTGTGTGAGCAATCGGCTAATTCTTTATTTTATGTGAAAGGTTAGTATTAAGATTTATTAACATGAATGCTTGGGATACCAAAAAGAAGATTTGGATAGAGCAGCGGTGCCATGCTTTGCAATCCTAATTAAACACGACAATTCCCGTTTCCTACTAATCGAGAAAAATGTGAGATTTTTGCTAAAAGCTTTGCTTCCAACCATGTCGTGTCTACGTACATCAGTGAATCTGAGACGATAAGTCATGTTAATAATGCAATTCGCAACAGAGATCTCCTCCATAATGAAAGTATTAAAAACAAAGAAGGCTACAGGTATTGATGGCATTAACAAAAGTTGCTTAAAGGCCCTCCCGATGAAGGGAATCAAGCATAAGGCTATTGTCCAAATCAATTTTAAGAAGTCACGGTTTTTCCTATAAAAAAGTCTAATAAACCACCTTTGTCAATCATCCTAACGCCCAACAAGCTTGTTTACATCAATTGAGAACTCTGAAAGTAAAGTTAGCAGATTTTATTGAGTTAAATCGTATCAAACAGAATACTACTACAGAATACTTCTACTTCCGAAGGAAACATAATACAATTCACCCTCTGGTAAGGATTAAGAATATAGTCCATTAGCATTTTCAGGAATGATTCTTATACGATTTGAGGGTATATCAATAATTCCGTAACTTTTCCAACTTTCCTCGTTGTTATATGAAATGCAACACTGATTCCATCTGTTGATAGACTACTGTCAAATTTTGAGACAATTCCGTCATTGAGTTTGTGTTTAAAAGCTGTTCAAAACATACTACCTCCTGGATTTTTGTTAGAAATGTGCTCATTCAACATTATTTTTTGTAGAAAAAAACCCTCAACCAACCCAAGGAAAAGATTGATAAATACTATGGCACAATGGTACAAAAGTGTTTTACTGACTTTGGTTGTGGTCGCACAAGTACAAATGACTGTAAACGTTCTAGACGTGAATTTAGGTCAATACACCCGAAAATGTCGCAAAAATCTACGATATGGTGTTGGCAGATCGAAGAGTAAAAGTCCGTGAAATTGTTGATGCCATACACATTTCGTATGGCAGTGTGGTTTCGATTTTACATGATCAGTTAAGTTTACGAAAGCTGTCTGCAAGATGGCTGCCGCGTTTGCTCTCAATTGGTCTTAACTTAATCGTGTGACAACTTCAAACGATCGGCAGGGATACACGACTTTCCAGAAATTCACACCCATTTGTTATCGATGGGCCGGTTGACTGCACTATACACTACAGATCGAATTCGTTTTTCGCCCGTACTGTCCGTATGTGGAATCGACTTCCGGCAAATGTATTTCCCACCAATAACGACATCCAGAAATTCAAGGCGAATGTCAATAAACATTACTCCCTCTTTCCCCCTTCGATCCCTTGCTTTCCAACGACCAACGCAATGCATTGCATGTATAGGGGAAAACCCCTGAGTGTTGGCTAATTAAAAAAAAAAGAAGACCAATATGACTTTGTCGACCAATAAGGTGAAGGCAAAAGTTTTTCGGAATGCACGTGGAGTAATCCACATCGAATACCTTTAATAGGGAAAAACAATAAACGGCGAATATTATGCCAACTTATTGGATTGATTTAACCGGGATTTAAAAAAAAAACGACCCCATATGGCCAAGAAAAAAATCTTTTTCATCAAGATACGGGTGCAAGAAAAAAATCTTTTTCATCAAGTTACGGGTGCACGGATGCACACGTGTGCAGTCTCAATGGCAAAACTGCATGAATTGGGTTACAAGTTGGTACCTCATCCGCCAACTTCTTCGGATTTAGCCCCCAGCGAGTATTTCCAAACCTAAAGAAATTACTCGGTGGAAAGAGATTTAGATCCAACGATGAAATTATTGATCAAACAAATACCTATTTTATGGACCTCCAAAAATCCTATTTTTTTGGCAGGGATATGAAAATTGGAGTAACCTTGGACTAAGTACATTGAGCTAACAGAAGATTATGTTGAAAAATATTTTTTTTTGCAAAAAAATAAGTGTTTTTTTTTTCAAAAAGTCGCGGTATTATTGATATGCCCTCGTAACGATTCAGTTCTTCTTAATGTATATAAAGGCTTTAGTTGTTTAATTAAGAAATATTTTCCGAGTTACGGGACCCTAAATTTCGGACCTACAACTGAATATATCTGCTACATTTGGAATCGGACATAGGCGGTATTGGATGCCAAGCAAGCTGATGAAAATAGCTTCAATTTTATGAAAATTTAATTTTGTATATTTTTGACCCGAGTTCTGAGAAAAATGGGTCAAAAGTCGAAAAGTTGCCTATTTAAAGGTACTTATTTCTTCCTACTAGTTTAAGCTTTAATTTGGAGAAATGCCGGAGATAATGGCATTTTACTTTCAGTTTTTGCTCAAAATTTGGACGAACAAATTACATAGATCTTTTTTCGAAATACAATTATCGATCTTGCAATTTTCTAACAATATGGCAACATTTGTGGCGCGCAAAATAGAAAGGGACCTAAGGGTAAAAACCAGTTTTGGTTAGGAGAGCCATTTTAAAGATTTAAATACGTGTATCTTTGGTGTACCATCACTTTCATAAAACACGCATATCTCTGGGAGGGAACACTTTTGGGGCATGGGATCGGTTTCATTCGATGCTCAGATGTTGTCCACATCAAAAAAAAAGTGAAAATTGATTTTTTTTACCCTTAGGTCCCTTTTTCTTTGCGCTGTCACATTTGTAGACGAAATCGCATGCTGTGGTAGCATTTCTTTTAATAAATATATTCTAGAAAACTCTTTAGAAACGTAAAGTGTAGTAAATTGAATATAGAAAACAGTAGGGAATTGCGAAAATTGTTCAGCGGTGAAGATCCCTGCTCGAACAATAATTATTTTAAGGGACTGAGGGACTTAATACAAAAGGAGGGGGAACACTTCTGCCAAAAGGTCATCATCTAAGGCTTGTAAAACTAGAAAATGTTTCGGATGGATGTATTTAGAGGTAGGAAACTCATTTCTTAAGGAGAATATCCTTAAGAAATGCATAAAAACATGAATAAAATGTTGAAATAAGAGAAATTTGGGCCGCAAGCGAAAAATAATTTTTTATTTTTTTTTTTTTGAATAAAAAGCTTTATCTCTTGTCCTAGAAGGGTTAGAATGCAAAAAGTACGTGAAGTGAAAGGTTGGCTACAAAACAAGATCGATAAATACATTATTGAAAATAGGCATTTTTCCAGTCCTAATGCATGTTTAGTAAAAGGTGGTGAAAAATAAAAATGTTGCTGAACCGCTGCTTAATGGGCTAACAGATCGAATATATGTGTATATCACTGCACGCAGAAAAAAAGTATGGTTGGGATAACAATATTCGAAGAGCATCATACTATTGTTGGTTATATGGTTGTGGCACAACAACATTATGATCATCACAACAATAGCATGGTTCACACACAACCATACTATGATCCCCATAACAATATTATGGTCCTCACAACAATTGAATTATTCAAACACAAACATACTATGATCCCACTACCATATTATTATTCACATTCAACCATAATATGATCACCAGAACCATATTATGATCCTCATAACCATAGTGTGTTTAACGTACAACCATAGTATGATCCTCACAACCATAGTATGACTTACGTACAATCATACTATGTTTCCCAAAATTTTTTTAAAGATTGGGTTAAGTTGTTATTTAACAATAGAGAATTTTATTAAGTAAGTTATGTATTAATAGGAGTGATTTATTAAACAGTTAAAAATGTATTTATTTAAAATATTTCAGTTATACTAATTCGTAGTTTGTTTCGAAAAAATTTAATTATTTTTACTATTAATGCGTAAGATTCGTAAAAATAACATTGTCAAATTAAAAAAAAAAAACAGAATTTTGCCGGTATGATTGCCGTAATCAAGTTATTGTTAACATAAAACCCATGGAAACAATACTTTTGTTCCACCAACCATATTAATATTGTTCCTACAAATTTGGCAACAATACTATTGTTAAATTTCAACAATATTAATATTGCCGCAATCATGCTATTGCCAAAATGAAATTCAAAAAACAATACTATGGTTGCGACGACCATACTATTATTGCAGATAACATACTATTGTTGCCGTGACCATATAGTAACCATATTTTTTCTCTGCGTGTGGAGTTGTATTGTAATAAGCTTTCCAACGATACCCATATTGCTAAATAATAAAGAACCAGTTTCACAGATATGGCTCAATATCTGAATTATACGTCTGAACTAGCGAGGCACATATCTCGGAAACTATGGAAGACGGCCGATTTTTTTTTATTTGTATATTCAGCTTAGAATCCAAAGTTCTATCGATGTTACTAAACTAGATGTAAGCCATAGAAAAAGGAATTTTTTTTAAACTCTTTAAATAATTTTGTATTATTATACGAGGGCGACCGCAAAAGTAACTGGCCTAACATAAAAAGAACCGATTTTTGGAATTATTATTATTTATTTTTTAACATAATCTCCTTCCAACTCAATACACTTCATCAAACGTTTTTCAAGTTTTTTAATTCCATCCGAAAAATAAGATTTTTCAAGACCTTCAAAATATGCCTTAGATTCAGCAATAACCTCGTTATTGCACGAAAATTTTTTGCCACCGAGAATTTTTTTTAAATTTGGAAACAAGAAATAATCAGATGGAGCTAAACCTGGACTATATGGTGGATGCGGTGCAATTTCAAATCGTAATTCGGCCAGTTTTTGTTGAGTTAAAAATGCAGTGTGGGAAGGAGCATTATCTTAATGAAAAACAACTTTTTTTCTAAATGCGGTCGTTTTGTCTTGATTTCTTCACTCAACCGATCCAATAATGCACAATAATATTCACTATTTATAGTTTTTCCTTTCTCAAGATAATCAATAAATATTATACCCCTTGCATCCCAAAATACTGTGGCCATTACTTTTCCTGCTGACTTAACAGTTTTCGCCTTCTTGGGACCACTTTTACCAGCCTCTATCCATTGTTTTGACTGTTCTTTGCATTCTGGGATGTAGTGATGGATCCATGTTTCATCAACAGTTATGAATCGGCGCAAGAACTCTATTGGATTGCGCTGATAAATCGCTAAAAGCTCCTCGGAATTGGACGGACGGACAAAGTCAACAAACGCGGCACCCATCTTGCGGATAGCTTTTTCATGTGGAGTTCATCATGTAAAATACTCCAAACTTGTTTTTCGTGTATTTTAACAATATCAGCAAGTTCTCTGAGCTTTATTCGTCTATCTTTAGTCACTTCATTAAATATTTTTCTAATGTTTTCAGTAGCAGTTTTCGGTCTTCCAGGGCGTTGTTCATCTTCCGTACTTGAACGACCCATTTTAAATTGTTGAACCCAGGATTTCACGGTGGAGTATGATGGTGCATTATCACCATGAACAGAACCTAATTCATCTTTGATTAATTGTGGCGTATAACCTTCCATATAAAAGTGTTTAATTACCGCACGAAACTCTTTATTTTCCATTTTTCAAAAATTAAAAAAACTTGTAACAGAGAAAATAATCATTAAATATTTCGGAAATTTTGACAGATGGCTTATAAAAGATTGCTTCTAAAAAACAAACCAAAAAAGTTGCTAGTTAAACAGAAAATGTGCCAGGCCAGTTAGTTTTGCGGTCGCCCTCGTAAATGAACTGAGATAAATTGTATTGAATTGCACAATATTTGATCACCCTACTCACAGCCTATAGATCAACAATCATTTTTTTCAGATCACTAAATCATTTCGCATTATGCCAGTTGAAGGTAAATCTCTTCCCCATTGACTACATAAAGTTGTATAAAATATAAACTCCATAAATGTGCTCGACCCGTATGTCTCCATGTAATGATGATGATATTTTATAATAGATTCGATATACATTTCATTGATTCGTTTCTGTTTTCAATTTCATATTACAATACCTTATTTGCAGCACAACCCATTCTGTGAAAATCCATGCCATTGCCTGTGTTGTGTTGTATTTTCCAATCAAAATCCTTAACTAATCATGGAGAAAAAACGAGAGAGAGAGAGAGAGCGGGAGAGAGAGAATAGCATATTTTCCATTTTGACTCTGGCATGTACGAGTATGGTTTATTTGAACTGACCCATCTCTTATGGTTTGGTGCATGCAACAAAGCCATAACCATTTAGCCACAAAACTACACACGAACATACTTATATCGTAGTAGCCAGATACCGTGGTCAGACGGACATTTCGTTTCCAGTTAAGCCCCAAAACTAAATGGTACATACGGAATATATGTATGCATGTCCATCTAATAGTTATGTGCTCTATGGAACCGATAACCCAGCACACATTTTTGAATAGCACATAATCGGACTTTATCCCTGGCAGCATTTGAGCTCAATGCCAAAAACTCTCGATGGACTTGAAAGTAATCGAAATTTTGTGGGCTATGCATGTATGCTGGTATGTGTGGGTGTGTTGGTTGGTTGGCTAGCTGGCCATTATTGCTACTGTGGGGCTCATCTCGTTTATTGTTGCATGTTTGTTTCAATAATGCATTTTGTTGCTTTTGTTTGCAACAAATTGCTGTTTCGATCTCGGCAGCATTCAGTCGTTTGCCAGATGTATTCAATTCAACCGGACGGACGGACGGACCATTGCTTCGCAGCAGAACATTACCGAGAATGATAATAAAAATCACAAAAGCAGCAGAAGAACAAAACATTACATTGGAAATATCCTTTCATATTCAATTGGGAGGGAGAATTGAAAATCGTAGCTATGATTATCTATGGTGAAGAGTGGTATGAGAAAATCAGTGCAGCATGAGATGCATGTGGACATGTGGCGTAATTTTCTCCAATGTCTTATAAGAAGGCTAATGACCCTGCAAGCATTTTAATGATTGTTTTTTCCGCCATCGACAGTTTCAGACTTTATAGTCTCTTCGACAAATACATTTTACGATGTACGATGGCTGCTATATATATTTCTGGCCTAATAATGAAAATGCCAATAATTATCATCAAAAATGGTTTTATTGTTTTTCAAAGTATTCTCCAGCATGATTTATACACTTTTGCATGCGCTCAAACCAATTGTCGAAGCACTTTTGCCACTTCGATTGAGACACCTCCAAAACATGGTTTTGAACGCTTCAATAGCATCTTTTGGCGACGAAAATCGTTGACCACGCATTTTTTTTCTTGATGTGTGGGAATAAAAAGAAGTCATTGGGTGCCAAGTCAGGGCAGTATGGCGGAGGACCCATCAATTTGACGTTTTGGCCAGTCAAAAAGGCGCTGATTTGAGGCAATGTGTGAGAGCTCGCATTGTCATGGTGCACAATGATTCGTCTTCTCTTGTTCGTTTTTTGAACTTCTCCGAAGACTTCAGGCAAACAAATTGTGGTCTACCACTTAGAATTGACCGTCCTACGTTGCTCAAGTGGAACAGTCGCCACATGACCAGTTTTGACGAAGTAACAGGCGACCATTTTCTTCATAGTGCTTCTTTCGCGAACAACTTTCGTTGGATTTGGCTCGTCTTCGAAGACCAACATGGTCGATTGCTGTTTTGTTTCGGGTTCATATGCGTAGATCCGTGATTCGTCACCTGTGACGATCTTATAAACGTGACGATCTAAGCACCGCGATCGTATTTTTTTTCCAAATTTCTTTGCAGCAATCGACACGAGCCTTTTTTTGAGCGAGTGTCAAATTGTGCGGGAGCCAACGAGAACACAAACCTTTTTTTAAAGGCCAGATGTTCATGCAATATCGAATGTATGCTGGTGGAAGAAATGCCCAAGTGCCTCTATCTCACGGTATGTCAAATGACGATCTGCATTATCAGTTCATGCACAGCATCAATGTTGTCTGGCACAAGACCCTTTTTGGACGACCTTCGTCTTTGAACGGACGTCGGTCACGATAGAATTCAATTAACCAGTTTTTAACAGTGCTATAGGATGGTGCTTTATCGCCATACAAAGATTTAAGTTCATCGATGCACCCTTGTCGTAATAAACCACGTCGAAAGTTGTGAAAAATGATGGCACGAAAGTGTTCACGAGTTAATTCCATTTTTTTGCCAAACCAATTTTTTCAAGTCACTGTAAACAGCACAAATGGTGGTCGTACGTCAAAACGTTCTGAGTACGTTTATGCTAAAATATGTCAAACTTTCCAATGGAAATGTCAGATGGCGCCAGGCAACACGTAGTGTTATAAAGCAACCCTCCTAGGCCATTTTACAATAACAAAATCAATTCCAACGACTATCGGAAACTAGCACTCTTCGACCAGCGGCAGTCACCTCAGTTTTTTGGTCTTCCAGTTTTTCAACGTGGGAGCCGTCCCAGGAATGCCTGCTGCAATTATTCTTGTTCTGAGCCTGATCGAACAAAACCTCAGACCATGGATCTGGTCGGTTTGTCAAAACCCTGTTCAGCATCATGCAACTTCGGTAAGGTGTAATCTTTGCATGCAGCAGGTGACCTTAGGAGCTGTTTAGGTCTAACACACATACAGGAGTATAACAAAACGGACTTTGTTGCCTCTTGCTATATCAGCGTAGCCCACAGTGGTCGTCTGGATTTCGGATCATCGTCCTCGTCTACACCACCGCAGTCTTCCTCGCAACAGCATCAACATATGTGACAGCGCATAGAGAAAGGGACCTAAGGGTAAAAAAAAATCAATTTTCATTTTTTTTCTTTTTTTGATGTGGACAACATCTGAGCATCGAATGAGACCGATCCCATGCTCCAAAAGTGTTCCCTCCCAGAGATATGCGAGTTTTATGAAAGTGAAGTCGACGATTCTAAGCGCAAATAGAAAGGGACCTAATCTTTAAAATGACTCTCCTGAACAAAACTGGTTTTTAACCTTAGGTCAGTTTCTATCTGGCGCGTAACATATACAGCATCTTACAGCAGATATTGCTGGTGCCACCCCTGACAGTGCATCAACTTTGCACAGGTTTACGCAACAAAATCACTGCGATCCCAGAAACTAAGCTGAATGCCGTCTGCACAGTTGTGATGGATACAATGTGCTACGTTAGGATCGTGTGCCATTATTCAATGACAAAGATCAAAGTTTCCAAAAAAAAACAGTAATTTAAAAAAATTATCAATACTTTTTTTTACAAGTGATTCAAATTTAAAATTGTAAATAGCCCACCCTGTACTCCTACGATATGTTACCGCCACCGAGAAGTTCGACTCCTTCGCTGTCGTGTGTAGTCTCCTTCTTTTTGTTAAATAGCCCATTAATTAGTTTCATAAAGTATTTACTGAAACTTCAATTAGCAATGTTTTTCGTTGAATAATTTTTTGTGGGATTATCCTGTAGTCTCAACAAAGCCCTTGTCATTAGGATAAATAAACATACATAAACATTTAAATACTATTAATTTTATTTACCGACATATGTGCACAAAGAAAAAAAAACACAACACACGTTTCTATACCCTCCATCATAAAATAGAGGGTATATTCAATTTGTCATTGCGTTTGCAACACATCCAAATACCGGTTAGACCCTATAAAATACGAGGGTTGCTATATATATTTGTTTTTGGCCTAGGTAACACTAAGTATTGCCTGGTGCCACCCGAGCACTGTGAAAAACTGGTTTAATGAATTCAATCACTGCCGACGCTCGCTCAAAGACGAAGGTCGTCCAAAAACGGCCGTTGTGCCAGAGAACATTGATGCCGTGCGTGAACTGATAATACAAGATCGTCATGTGACATAGAGGCATCCCTGGGCATTTCTTTCATCAGCACCTGGCCGTAAAATAGGTTTGTTCTCGTTGGATCCCGCACAATTTGACAATCGCTCGTGTCGATTGGCTCAAAGAAATTTGAAAAAGTACGATCGCGGTGCTTCAAAAGACGTTTATGAGATCGTCACAGGTGACGAAACATGGAACCATGCGTATGAGCCCGAAACAAAACAGCAATCGATCGTGTGAGTCTTTAAAGATCCAAATCCAACGAAAGTTGTTCGTGGAAGAAGCACTTCGAAGCAAATGGTCGCCTGTTTCTTAGGCAAAACTGGTCATGTGGCGACTGTGCCGCTTGAGCAACGAGGGACGCTCAATTCTGAGTGGTACACCACAATTTGTTTGCCTGAAGTCTTCGGAGAAATGCGAAGAACGAACAAGAGAAGACGAATCATTGTGCACCAGCGCCTTTTTGACCCGCCAAAACATGGAATTGATGGGTCATCCGCCGTACAGCCCTGACTTGGCACCCAATGACTTCTTTTTATTCCCGAACATCAAGAAAAATATGCGTGGTCAACGATTTTTGTCGCCAGAAGATGCCGTTGAAGCGTTTAAAAATCATGTTTTTAATGTGTCTCAATCGGAGTGGAAAAAGTGGTTTTAGCGCATGCAAAAGTGTATAAATCATGCTGGAGAATACTTTGAAAAACAATAAAAAAATGATAAATATTCGCATTTTCAGTAGTAGGCCAGAAATATATATAGCAGCCCTCGCATATATGTATGTTCTGAATCGTGGTAAGACAATCTTGATATGTCCAAGACGATCTTGTGGCTATGTGGAAAGACAACCTTGCTATGCCCATCTGTCCGTCTGTCTGTTTGTGGAAATCAGGAAGAGCCTAGCAGGCTAAAGTTTTGCAGAAACGGTTGGTATTAAAATTGGGACATTTTGGTAAATTGTAAAAATCCTGAACCTCAAAACACAATATCTCATGAACTATTTGATATATGGCGGTGATATTTGAAGCATATGATGTTGGAATGGATCGAATGGCTACCTAATGGACTGATCGTTTCAAAAATTTAACAGAATGGAGTCAATGCCTAGGCAATTATTATAGACTACTAGCCGTAACCCGGAGCTGAAGATTGTTTGGCAGGAGATAAGGATAAAGAATTTTACCGAAAAATCGTGTTTTCACGTTTTTCTTATATCTTGGTGGCTCTATTAATAAGCCAAATTGCCAGATATCGGGTTCAGAGAACTCGAACGTGACTATTGACAACAAGTCACTGTTTGGCGTGGATTTTGGGCTGGCGGCATCATTGGGCCAAGGATAAATTTTACGCAAACCATCCGGAGACAACTTAAGAACCGAAACATGAAATCGAAGTTGCCATTGGATTCGACAAGATACAATCGGATCGGCTGATCGGATGCGGTACTGCCGAATGAGGTACTACTGAATGAAATTGTGTTCCATTACGAAATGACAAGTTTCAACCTTTCCAATAAAGCCAGAAATTTGAAAAAGTTATCGGTACGTCTTTTTCCACCCGATTGAAATTAAAACTGTTAAATCGCCCACCCTGTAACATTTATATATTTTTTTGGTGTAAAATGCAAATTTTTTTATTAAATTTAGCAGTTTTCTTTTCTTTTTATTTTTATATTTATTATTTAAAAAAAGGGCGTGACACTGCCCACTTTTACCCCCGAACGTATTTCATTACAAACTAATGAACTCTAAACTTTTACGAGCTGTTGGTGTGTTAAATTTTTGAAAACGAGGTCGGTGCCACAACCCTTTCTAAAATCGTATTTTTTTTATTTATAATAATGTTAAACTGATTGTCCTTAAAGTACTGCACCGCTTGTCAAAAAAGGGGCCTGGCACCGCCCACTATTTGCCACAACATTTTTCGTTGCTTACCTACAGCTTAAATACTAAACCTCGTGTACGTAGCTCATATAGTTTTTCTGTTATGATCATTTAAATTTGTGAGTGTGTGTGGACCCGCTTGATATATCAAAATCGAAATTGGCTATTTTAACCACCGATCAGACAGATATACTCTAGACAATTTTAAGAAGACCGGTTCAGTAGCTTAGGCTCCTAAAAGGAAACATAAAAAGTGTTCGTTGCCAAGCCCCTTTCAACAAAACACGTTAATGGCCAATCTAATGGACCGATCGATTCAAAATATTTAACATAATGAAGTCAATGACCATTACTATATTGTGGAAAAATTGAAAAAGGGGCGTGGCAGAAAATCAAATGTCTTATAAACTATTTAAGATATGACTATGATATTTGAAACATACGATGTGCCAGTGCCACGCTCCCTTGACAGCATTTTCATACTGAACCATAACCGATAAAGGAGGGTATATAAACTTCGGCACGGCCAAACTTAATATATGATCTTTTAATATTGAAGTCAAACAAAATATATAGTTTATTATATATTGAAATGAAATTGTCCATCGTACAGAAACATATAGTATAAGCACATACGTACATACATTATACCCGGATTACATTCATACAATTCCATAAATAAAATGTATCGGTTGAAATTATCATTTCAGCACTTTGACACAAATAAATCATTTATTTTATACAACAAACTCGCACTCGTACTCTCTGGGTTTCGGAAGATATATGATGATGATGACGATGGAATTTTTTAGACAGCAAAGCAAAAGTAAATGTTTACACCCAGAAAAAAAAACTTAAAATAAAACAGACCTAGAAATTTGTCGAACCTTATTTCGTGGTTATCATTTGGCCAGAATTATTATAATAAAATTATGCAAACCATAAGTGAAATCGCTCTAATTTTCAATCGAGAAATCAGATACTCAAACTCAACACTTCACACATCAGTCTGATATGAATTAATTTCGCATATCTATGATCATTTTTGATAATTAAGTAAATATGTCTCGCCATTAATACACCATTCTAAAGGTCTCAATTAAAACAGCAATTGCAGGCACCTCGGATTGAGTGTAGCATTTTGCTGGAAAATCATCTTTGCCAACTAAATTCATATTTATTTCGAAAGCTATGTTTATGAAGAGTAGCTTCCAAGCGAATGCATAAGCAGTTGCTAGTGTGGGTTGACGATTATTGGCTCAAGCTATTTCAAACCCTACCCCATAACATAGAGTGTATACTAAATTTGTCAATCAATTTGCAACAATTCGAAATATTTATTAGAGGCCTTATAAAGTATCGGGTGTTAAGACGTGTGATTTTCAATCTGGCCACACTTTTTTCGGAACTGGTCTTTTTGACAGCTGTCACTTGATTTATGCTCAGTTTGGTTTGCCGTTTCATAATGAATAGACTTACTCTGGAACAGCGACAAATGGTGCGCTACGTTCAATATTCATTCGGTCGACATAATCGCACAGCAGAGTCGGTAATTCGATCAACCATGGTTTGGTTTCGCACCACGTTTGCTCTAGTGTATAATGCGCATCCCCAAAGACGCCGTACAGTGCACATCGAAGGCGCAATTGCTGCTGTCGAGCAGACTATCAAAGAAGACCCTAATAAGTCCATCAGCCATACCGCACAACAATTGGAGCTGTGCACATCCACTTTATGGAAGATTTTTCGGAAGGATCTAGGTTTGCGTGCCAGAATTCAAGACGAACGACCGTCAAGCGCATCGCACGTTCGGTGAATGGACCCAAAACAAGATAGCCACCTATCCTAATTTTGAAAAGAAAATTTTGTCCAGCGATGAAGCTCACTTTTGGTTGAATGGATACGTTAATAACGAAAATTGTCGCATTTTCAATAATGAAAATCCACAAGCCATTGTTCAGGCGCCGTTACATCCTCAAAAAGTCACTGTTTGGTGTGCTTTATGGGCAGAAAGAATCATTGGTCCACAATTCTTCATTCATTGGAAAGTTTGACATTGTTTGGCATATACGTACTCAGAATGTTTTGACGTACGACCATCATTTGTGTTGTTTACAGTGATTTGAAGAAATCAATTTGGCAGCAAAAAAAAAATGGAATTAACTCGCGAACATTTTCGCGCGATCATTTTTCACAACTTTCGACGTGGATTGTCACGACAAGAGTGCATCGATGAACTTAAATCTTAGTATGGCGATGAAGCACCATCCTATAGCACTGTGAAAAACTGATTTAATAAATTTAATCGTGGCCGAAGCTCGAAGACGAAGGTCGCGAAGGTCGTCCACAAACGGTCGTTGTGCCAGAGAACATTGATGCCGTGCGTGAACTGTTAATGCAAGATCGCCATGTGACATACCGTGAGATAGACTCACCCTTGAACATTTCTTCAACATTCGATATTGCGTGAACACCTGGCCGTAAAAAAGGTTTGTTCTCGATGGATCCGGCACAATTTAAAAGGGCTCGTGTCGATTGGAGCAAAGAAATTTTGAAAAAAAAACGATCGCGGTGTTTCAATAGACGTTTTCAAGATCGTCACAGGTGACGAATCATGGATCTATGCGTATAAGCCCCAAACAAAACAGCAATCGATCATGTGGGTCTTCGAAGACGAGCCAAATCCAACGAAAGTTGTTCGTGGAAGCAAATGGTCACCTGTCCAACGAAAGTTGTTCATGGAAGCAAATGGGCGGCTGTTTCTTCGGCAAAACTGGTCATGTGGTGACTGTTCCGCTTGTGCAACGTAGGACGGTCAATTCTAAGTGGTAGACCACAATTTGTTTGCCTAAAACTTTCGGAGAAATTCGAAAAAAACAAACAAGAGAAGACCAATCATTGTGCACCATGACAATGCGAGCTCTCTTACATCGGCTCAAACCAGCACCTTTTTGACCGGCCTAAACGTCGAATTGATGGGTCATCCGCTGTACAGCCCTGACTTGCCACCCAATGACTTCTTTTTATTCCCGCACATCAAGAAAAAAATGCGTGGTCAACGATTTTCGTCGCCAGAAGATGCTGTTGAAGCGTTCGAAAACCATGTTTTGGAGGTGTCTCAATTGAAGTGGAAAAAGTGCTTCGACAATTGGTTTGGGCCCATGCAAAAGTGTATAAATCATGTCGGAGAATACTTTGAAAGATAATAAAACCATTTTTGATGATAAATATTCGCATTTTCATTATAAGGCCAGAAATATATATAGCAGTCCTCGTAGTCGTATTTTAAAAAAAAACACGCTTATCGAATGGAAATAGCCCGAGAAATCTCAAAATGCATCTTTTCTATTGAACAGACCTCGTATATCGCCCATTATTATTCAAAAGACGCTGTATTCAGTAAATCTTCAAATGGCAATTCAAACCTGTTGAGTTGAACGAAAATCTACGCTACCAGTGTAACCAAAACACACCTAATGTATGGCTTATGGAGCTAAGAGGCCGTGCCTAACACTGGGGAGTAGATATGTGTGGCAGCCAAATCCAAATCTATTGGAATTGAAAACTACTGAATTTTATTAAGGTTTTGGCAGTTTCATAAGATTTTGATTTAAAACTTTAGACACACTTTAAAAAAAAGGACTCCATGCCATGGGGTAAATTGAATCAGAAAGTGACTTTTTCAAAAATTTTGGAGTAGTTGCAAACACTTGCGATTACTTTGTTCAGCCAAGTCCTACAGGGTATTCATTTAAGTTCAGTGTTTATCCTTAATGACTACTTCAAATTCGAATATGCTATTAGCTAATTAGCGCAGTCGACCTTTTCGGTCCCAGTCAGGCTAATAAGTATAAAAAGGACATCATTTTTCGAGTGTAAGTGTTGATGACTCTGATGATGGTGCTTTTAAATCAAAGAATATGCATAACTCAGTATTTTATGACTACATATAATATCGAAGCATTTTTGTGATGACACAAGGATATTTTCTTTTGACTTCAGCACCGAATGGATATTTATAATGTATTAATTTATGCAATCACACAGACACACACAAACACTCATACATACAGACACAAGTCATAAATATTACTCTATAAATAAGCGATTGTGTACAGCGATTTATTACATACAAATATTAATGCCATCGTTTATTATTGCAGGACATTTCAGTATTTCAAAAATGTTGCGTAGTGCAAATAAACACATACAATAGCAACTCGACTCGCTTGACTTTCATAAGATTTCACAATACAAATAATTGGCATTCATTATTGAAACAATGTCCTTGCTCAGTACAAACAACTTCCACACACACACAGATAATGCCTGGCAATGATAATTAAACGATATAATGAAGTGTGATATCCTTGATGTAGTTAGGTCAGCATTAAATATGCCCGACCGAGGTGCGTGCAACCGACCGCCCGCCCGCCAGTGGCATGCGGAAGGATGCTTGTCTTCGTAATGCGTCAGGACGAAATGTCAATATTAGTACAATTGTTAATTATGCAACGTATGCTAAGTGGATAGACAATTGATTAAAGTGTTGTGATTACCTACGAAGGAATTTCGTTTAGAATTCGTTAACGTTTAATGAGTTTTTGAAAACTGATTTCGAACTGAAGGACACAATTTACAAAATATGCAAAATATCCATCAGGAAGTGCTTAAGTACATTAGGGAAGTTGACCTTATAGAATGTGATTTTGAAGGAAACCAGTCCATTTTAATTTGTATGTCCTACTGTGACTTAGTGCTGCCGTTTGTAACATTTGTTCGAGACAAGTGTGCTAATACGAGGGTTGAAGGAAACCAGCCAATTTTAATTTGTATGTCCTACTGTGACTTAGTGCTGCCGTTTGTAACATCCTAAAGGAAAGGAAATAGACCACGCGTTTATTATACCGACACATTCAGAATCATTATCTGATTGCACTGTTCGATGTCCGTCCTTTCGCCTGTCCACCAATAATTGCTATCAGAAAACAATATAAATATATTGCGATGAAACTGCACACATCAGTCACGATTGGGCCAAGGACGATTCCTATTGAAATAAGCCTATGAGTTTTCATAACCGATTTGAGGTCCTTCCGCTTCAGAAGTAAAATATACTTATAAATGAAGAACTTGTTCAATCAAACTTAGGGTAGCGGAACTAGAAGACACAAGTAAGCCTGGCATATAAGGTTTACGTATCGGGCCAAAATTTCGCATAGCCCTATATAAAGGTCTTAACTCCTTAAGTTCCTTTCGCTCTGTAGAAGTTATATATTTAATTCGATCTTGCTCAAATTTATTCTAGCGTATTATGAGAGACTTCTTATAATGGCCGATTAAATTGGATCATATCTTTTTTGGTATGTCTATGAAAACTGTTATGCTTAGTTGATGGTCAGATTTGAGGCCACGTTTTTTTTTGAACATTTGTTTAAAGAGAAAACCAAAAAGAAAAATTTAAAAGGCAGTCGAAAAGACTTTTTGTTCAAGCAGGATTGAGTGCAGTTTTGGTGAATGCTTCTTTACCACCCTCAGACCCCAAGCAACGAATGTGCGTAAACCATGATCATAACGGTACATGTTTCATAAAGCCCCATTACACAAGTGTTGAAAAATTTAAAATTTCCAAACAATGCTTTTTTGGTCTTTTCAAAAAATATTGCTGTTCTTGAAGGGATTGCCCCGATTCGTACTAAATTTAAATCATATAAAAGAGAACACTACGGACTACATTAAGATCATATTGGCAATTCCGTGACTTTTGGAGAAAAAAAACAGTTCGTTTTGCAAAAAAAAAATGTTTTTTACATAATCTCCCTTTATCTTTATACACATAGTCCAACGTTACTCAAAAATGCGTATCACTTCAAAAAAATAGGATTTTTCTAGGTCCATAAAATAGGCAATAATTTCATCTATGAAGCTTTCATATAAAAATGGTACGTGATGGGAGCAGTGATGCATTTTATATAACTACGAGGTAAGTTGGAAAAGTCACGGAATTATTAATATACCCTTGAATGTAGTCAAATTTTAATTTATAAAATTAATTTTTTTTTTTTTAAAAAATTTTATTTTTTTTCAAAACTTTTAATTTTTTTTATAAAATATTATTATTTTTTTTAAATTTTAATTGTTTTATAACTTCTTAGTTATCTAATTTTCTTAAATTTTACCAAATTTGCGAATTAGTCTTACAAATCAAAGCCAGCAATCAGACCACCATAATTACTGATGTTATGAACAAAATCGGCATTTTTTTAAATTTAATATTTTAATTTTTTAATATTTTTTAAATTTAATAATTTAGTTTTTTTAAGAGTTTGCTATCGCCCATTTCTATAATAATTTAACGCAATTTGCGCCTAAGTCTAACAAATCCAAAGCAGTTTATTAGATTTGTGGGATCGCCAAAATTGTTGATGGTTAGGCAAAACACTGGTCAGGATTGGTATCTGTAGTTTATTTTTATTTACGCGTTTCGTATGTGTGTTTTGGAAGGAAGCATTAATGAAAATGTGCAGCGGGTACCAATCTACGACTGTGTTTTTTCTATAGATGCAACAACAATGGCGATCTCAAAAATCTAATTGCTCCTTGAGATTTGTTAGACTTATGAGCGAATTTCGTGAAATTTAAAAAAAAAATCGCTCAAAAAACCGCTCAAAATAAGTTTGTAAAAAATAATATAAAATTTGTTAAAATAAAACATGTCAATTTACTCAATTATTTTGCCCATAACTACAGAAACTATGGCGGTCTCAAAAATCTGTTTACTGCTATAAATTTGTTGGGCTAACGCAAATTAGGTAGAATTTTTAAAAAAAAATCGAGAATACGAACATTTAAAATATTAAAATTTTAAACAAAAAATAATAAATTTAAAAACAAAATTATTGAACAGGGTTAACCACGCTTGACAACTCTTGATTCTGCTTTGTAATAGAAGAAATCTTTTAAACAAAATGGCAAAGAGACATTGACTGCTTTCATCGCGATTTCGGGTACGTGACAACCATCTTTAGAAAGCTTCGCAGCAATTGATGAAAGAAAAACTGACATCTTTAAGACTAGGTTCTCCCCAACCGACTGTTGTACGTCTTAATTTTCAAGTTTTCTTCAACCAATTTCCACGAAAATACAATTCACTATTACAACCTCAACAGAAACTCCACGTGCAGAGCCATCTATAGATTTTCTTTTACAAAGTGTGTTGTGAAAAGAGTTTAGTTCGCGTTGCCAACCATTTTGCTATGCCGTGCATTGAAATATGTTTAGCTCATTTGTTTATTTCGGTCCTTTGCTTTAACGCATTGCTAGGTTTAACCGGCTCGAGACCTCTTGCACATTTAATTAGAAGATTTTTTTTTAAAATGGCAAAGTGACATTGATTTTTGTGGCTGCACACTGCTTTTATAGCAATTTTGGGTCCGTGACGACCTTACTTTAGAAAGATTCACAGCTACTGTTTTATAAATTAGATTTTAAATACGTAACTTAGATTTAAGCGTTCTCTTTCATATGATTCAAATTTCGTACAAATAGGTAGTTTCAGAACAGCCAGATTTTTTGTAAAGCACAAAAATTAATTTTGGGCCATTTTAATTTTTTCAACCTATCAAAAAAAAGTATATGTGACGCGCAACATAGAAAGGGACCTAAGGTTAAAACCCAGTTTTGTTCAGGAGAGCCATTTTAAAGATTAGGTCCCTCTCTATTTGCGCTTAGAATCGTCGACTTCACTTTCATAAAACGCGCTTATCTCTGGGACGGAACACTTTTGGGGCATGGGATCGGTCTCATTCGATGCTCAGATGTTGTCCACATCAAAAAAGAAAAAGTGAAAAGTTGATGAAAAGTTTTGTTCAGCAGAGCCATTTTAAAGATAAGGTCCCTTTCTATTTGCGCTTAGAATCGTCGACTTCACTTTCATAAAACGCGCATATCTCTGGGAGGGAATACTTTTGGGGCATGGGATCGGTCTTATTCAATGCTTAGATGTTGTCCACATCAAAAAAAGAAAAAAATGAAAATTGATTTTTTTACCCTTAGGTCCCTTTCTCTATGCGCTGTCACATATTCCTTGATGTCTGCCAGAAACCCAGTTGCAAAATATATAAAAATTCCCTTAAATCAGTTACTCCCTAGTGTACACATAGAAATTCTAATACTTTTACAGCATGACCTACTTAAAGACTCCACGTGATTTTCCCATGCCTCACACACACATACATACACACTCACCCACTGTGCATCATTAAAGGGTTAAACACAACGGACGGAAGATGGCAGCAACGTTTAATAGAAATTTATCACGTATTGTCTGAATGTTATTTCAACAAGAGTAGAGAGAAAAGAACAGCAAAAAACAGGAGTAGCAGCAAACAACGGCTAGAGGAAAATCAAATATTTTCAGTGAAAACTTCTATCATTTCAAGCTTTGTATGCACAGGGTTACCAGGTCAGACAACACGAAAAAAAAGTAGTGACACAACTACAGACGCAGCACACACTCCCAAGCAGCGTGGAGGGACAAAGATCGAGGTGAGCCGCAAAAAGTATTAGATTAAATCACGTCCCATGTCCGAAATATACAGGAAAAATATTTTCACAGCAAAATTTTTCCAACGAAAAATAACATACATTTTTCGTCCGCCTGAGTGTGAGTGTAAAATTTCAATATGGAAAAATGTTTTGTATAACTCGGCGTGCGTACCTGAGCTTGTAGGATTTTTGCAGAATTTGGTTAGACCAAAAAAAAATGTGTACGTATAAATATTTGTTGTTTTTAGCCTTTAATACCGAAACGGGCAGTGGCATGCATCGGTGGTGTTCCAACAGGAGTCGTGGCCAAAACCAACCACGCTGACTGTTTTTCCTGCAAAAAATACTCTAAACGGCCAATGTAAGTGAGTTGGCCATGTTAGCATCGAATCGGTAGAAAACCCCAAACTGTTGTCTGTTTGTTGGACACACGCTTCTTTTTCCACTCTCGGTGCCTCTCAGCTTTCTAGTTTGTGTTCCTATCAGGAAAGTTGAGAATATAAAGAGGATGCGATAGAGTTTTTTGGTTAACGAAAATAAAGGGCGTTTATTTTAGAGGTACAGTATAAAACATAAAAATGAAAGAGACAATTCGTTAAATGGATAATTCGTAAGGTTTGGCGGGGCTGAATTTATTTTACTATTTCACTCTGTTGAGGAATATAATGGGTGATCCATCTAGGGGTATTTTTTCAGAACAAAAAAAATATAAAAATTCAAATCAAGTGTGGAATCTTTATTGGTAATTTGAAAGGACATTTTATGGCATTTATTTTTTGAATATGTGACCCGGCCTATGAAAAGGTGGCTTATGACTCAAAAAAGAAATTACGAGAAACAGCTGTTAAAGATAAACAATGCATTTCTTCAGTTTCTTAGTAGTTTTTCTTTTGCATTATGAACAGTCATGCCCAAAAGGCAACCAAAAAGGCAAAAGAGCATAAATAAATCTCAAAAACTATCGAAACCGAAAAAAAGTGGAAATTTTTTTTTTGACTCATAAGCCACCTTTTCATAGGCCGGGTCACATATAATTTCCTTCGGTGTCGGTGTGGTAGCTTTGTTTCAAATAAAATATTTTAGTCGAGTATGGCTTTGAAATCTTTAATCAGGCAAAAAGAGAAAAAACACCACGACGCTGAGAACGATACAGGAAAGCCTTTAATAAATTCAAGAAATAGTCGATTTTCTATTAGGAGTTGGAAGGCACTGCCAAAGTCTCTAGACTACGCAAGGTCCTATCCTGCACACGGAGAACAGATTCCTTGCCACACCCGATTCTTTTTGTCAGCCCAATGTTTGAGGTTACATGCAACTTGAGTATTCATCAGTACAACCGAATGTTAGTGCTATGTAATTTTGAATATTAATATTGCTGAAATGTAACAATAGTATTATTGCCACTTTTAAAAATGAAAATATAAATATGGTTGGTGCGACAAAACTATTGTCTTTTGGGTTTTATGTTAACAATGATATTATTACGGCAATCATACAGTATGATTGTAATTTTTCTTTATTTGAATATGCTTTTCAGAAGAATGTTATTGCTATGGATCTAATGCAATAATAGTACTTTTTAAATGGAAATTAAAATTTTTCAAACAACTGATTTGGCTTTTTTAACGGAAATATTTTAAAAACACTAACGTTTTTTTACACTGGTTTATTCTACTGCTTAAAAATAATCCTAATTACTAAAATTACTTATTTTTTTAAATTCAAATTTCAAAAATTATTTATAAGAATTGGGTTAAGTTTTCAACAATAGGACAACTTAAACCAATTCTTATAAATAATTTTGGGAATCAACATTAATTGTGTTTGATCATACTATGGTTGTATGTAAAACTTACTATGGTTGTGAGAATCAGAACATGGTTGTGCAGATCATAGTATGGTTGAGTGTGAATCATACTATGGTTGTAGGGATCATAGTATGGTTATGTGTGAATCATACTATTGTTATGAGGATCATAACAATAGTATGATTCATAGTATGGTTAAATTTGAATCATACTATTGTTGTGAGGATCATTATATTGTTCTACCACAACCATACACCCCACAATTGTATGATGCTCTACGTGGACACAATTAAAGTACTCAAAGGTAGTACTATTGACGAGGAAAAAATAGAAAAGTTGATGGATGAATTTTACTGGCAAAAAATGGGCAATTGATTGGCTTAAAAGTCACTAATAATAGAATTAGTTCATTTTAAAAAATACAATTAAACAACCCGTTTATGGTTATGAAATATTTTTATTTATCATTACTAATAAGTGTTTACAACAACAAAATGGTTGCAAACCTATTGGATACCATAACTGACAGTTGTGGCAACCAAATATCTTTTTAGCGTTTCATTGGTATTACTGATCAATAAGTTCTGAGTACAGTACGATGATCAGTCTTAGTATCATCTGCGGTATTTTGAACCGAATATCCATTTAGATTATAAACATTTGGTAATGCAACCGAATCATCGTAATTCCAACCGGTGTCCAACTGTTTTTCTCTGTGTGAACAGAATTGAGGTACTTAATGCGCATAGGGCTACTCATGATGAGGAAAATGTAGAAAAGATGATGGATGATTTTTACTGGAAAAAAATTTAGTTAATCCATTGACTTAAAGTCAGCTATAATCGATTTTTTTTTTAAAAATACCATTAACTAATTGGTTACAGCAACAAAAAATTTTGCAAAACTATTGGTTGCCACAACCACCGGCTAAATACCTTTTTCGCGTTTCATTAGTATGACCGATAAATAAGTTGTAAATACAGTACGATGATCATAAAGGGTGCTTAAACTAAAACGCACGATGTTAATTGTAAATAAAACAAAATGTTTTCAGAGAATTGCCTTAACATTTTTTACTTTGATAGAAGGATTTATGACAATTTTGTGTGCAACAAAATATCGGCCAAATTCTTGCTACGTCTTCGGTGGCATACCTCTATCCGATGGTTCATATTTTACATGACTCTGAGACATAATGAAAATTCAATGTCGATAGTGTACCGAACGATCTTATCCTTTAGCTATTGAATTATTCTTGGCTTATTGAGGTATACTTTTTCTTTTAAATATCCCCATAGACAGAACCCCATAGACCAACGGTGTCAAATCACATGATCGTAGCGGGCAATTAACATCACTACGACTTGGTCATTAAATTTCTTGCTCAATAGAACCATTTTTTCGTTGGCTGTGTGGCAAGTAGCACCATCCTGTTGAAATCACATATCGTCCAGGTCCATACGCTCAATTTCTGGCCCAAGAAGTCCGATATCAACTCGCAAATGTGAACACCATACAAGGTTACTAATTGGCCGACCTCGTTTTCGAAAAAGTACTGCCCGATGACTTCGCCAGCCCACAAACCGAAAAACGAATTGGGCAAGCATGCACTGGTGTTTTCACATATCCTACGGACCCGGTTTGCCTAAAAAATCACAAAGTGCACGAAATGCATTTTAATTTGAACTACCATTCTCGTAAAAGGCTTAAACAATCTTAAAGCGCTGCTCAATTATCTAGCTCTTCATGGCTGACTTTGCCAAACACTGAAACAAAGAAATGCCAAATTAAGTTGAACAGAAAACTTGACGTTAAGGCGTCACTCACAATAGCGTCGTGCATTGAGGTTGGACCACTCTTTATAGTATAGACAACATGGCATACCGGAAGCCAGGGTTAAGATATAATACGAGACTGTAGAATCACACGAACCGTATGACCAAACATTAGCCTAGAGAGGACAAAGGGGCTTCTGGCATATAAGTCATTTGATTTTAGCCGAAGTAATCGTTGCCAAAGACTGCTGAAGAAAAGCCTTGGCGGATTTAGAAACAGCTGTACACTCTGCCTGGCAACCGTAGCCAATACATTTCACCAATTTTTTAGTTGATTCAATCAACAAGAAGGTCTCAAACCAGAATAAAAACTATTGAAGACATAATAAAAAGTACGAGCAATGTGAAAAATAATTTATATATAGGGTGATCCATCTATAGTTTTTTTTTCAAAACAAAAAAAAATTAAAATTCAAATCAAGTATGGAATCTTTATTGGTAATTTGAAAGGACATTGTATGGCATTTGTTTTTTGAATATAATTTCCTTCAAATATTGGCCACAACTACGCCTCAGGGTTTAAATTCTAGGGCTCCAATTTTGGATGACTCGTTCGAGTATTTCGACCGGTATGGCTTTAATGACACGCGTAATGTTGACTTCCAAAACCTGAATCGTAGCTGGTTTGTCAGCATAGACTTTGGACTTTACGTAACCCCAAAGAAAAATTTCCAAAGGTGTGATATCACTTGATCTAGGCGGCCAGGTGAGTCCAAACCGTGAAATAAGCTTCTTTTCGAAATGACCTCTCAGTAGATCCATTGGTTGGGCAGCTGTATGGCAAGTGGCACCGTACTGTTGAAACCAAGTGTCGTCAAGATTACGGGCTTCAATTTCAGATAGCATAAAGATCGATATCATGGCGTGATAGCGAGCACCATTCACGGTTTAGTGCCGTCCTTCATCATTTTTGAAGGAAAAATGGCTCTCTGGTTTATAATGGCACCTCTTGAGCCTCTTCTTGTTGCTCTTCAGCCCAAATGCGGCAATTTTGTTTATTGACTTTGCCGTTGAGCTACAAATGGGCCTTATCGCTGAACAAAATTTTGGTCGAAAACAGCGGATCTTCCCGTTTCTTACCGAACGCTCATTTCCATAATACAGTTGCCAACATTTGAAGGAAATTATTTTCAAAAAATAAATGCCATAAAATGTCCTTTCAAATTAAAGATTCCACACTTAATTTGAATTTTTATATTTGTTTTTGTTCTGAAAAAATACCTCTAGATGGCTCACCCTTTATAATCTGAAAAAAATCTATATACGAAAAAATGTTATTAAATTTTTAAACCCCATGGTAACTTTTGGCCCACCCTGTGCTTCAATATTATGAATTTCTTTGCTTTTATGTAAAAAAACGGAAAATATGACAGCTAAAAACTGGGTAAACCGACTGTCGGGTCTGGACACATGGGACTGAAACTGGGAGTTACTTGGTTACGGAACCTGACCGGAGGTAAACCGGTACCACGGGTGTCTGGGGCTTATGGAGTTTTCTCAAGACTCCACCCAGTCATTAAAGGCCTTCGGGCCTTGTTGGGGGTACGGTCGGGCCTAGCCTTAAAATGTGGGTGCCGTTCACCGTCGTCGAGCGGAAGAGGTAGAGATAGACCTCGCTCTGAGCGGTGAGGAAAACATGTCCATGTACAGCATGGTTTTAGACCGTAACACCTATATGTGGACACTTGTGTCTGCATATATGCTATCTCATGATCGTGCCTTTAATGATGGGTGTGCAGTCCCGCGATGTATGGCTCGCAAACTGGTAGTAGCTCGGCTACGAGGTCTGACCGGAGACTTTAATCTGGTACCACGGGTAGTCAGGAGCCCCCAGAACTGTTGTTCTGGCCTGACTAGATGGTGCGGCTCTTCGGGGAGTAACGTGGTGGCTGTGGTTTAAACCCAAATCGCGGGGAGAGCTTCGGCTCGGTGTGGAGTTGCATCGCAACCGGGTGCTGTGACCCATAGAACAGCAGAGGTTTTAGATAGGCCTCGTCCCCTAACCAAGGGGGAAGTTGTGTCCACATAACACGCTTAGAATTGGTACCGGCGGGATTGGCCTTAAGGGGCGCTGGCTGTCGCTTGGTAATGGCTCCAGTGCGTTGGCGCACCATGGTTGAAGCTATCACAGCGAGAATCATGTAAAACACTCGGACGCTGTCGGGTCTGGACATTCAAACCGGAATGACGGTTTTCGGTTTTGAATACTCTGAATAACTCTAACGGACGAACGGACATGGCTAGATCGTCTTAAAATTTACGAATATAAAGAATATAAATACTTTTTAGCATCCATATTAATATTTCATAGTGTTGCAAACGAAACGACAAATTAAGTATACCATCCACCCTTTGGTGGATGGAATAAAATTGGTTCGGTATAAAGAAAAAATCGATATATTAAAAAGTTTTTTGGATGAATACGCAACCTTACCTTCCTTTTTTGTAGATTTTTATAAAAAAGTGTTTTTTATTAAATATTTAAAATAAAGACCGAATAAATAAAAATTACTGTGAAAAATAAATTATATTAAAAAATATTTTTGTTTCTGAGATTTTTGACCCATTTGTGAGTTATGAACCAATTTAAAAACATTGAATTAAACCAGAAACACGAATCAAGAATACCTAAAAACAATTTTTAAACCGAATTTAATTTTAAAATATTAATTCGAACATGAACTACGATTCAATAAAGCCTAAAACAATTTATAAACCGAACCAGCGGTTTAGTCCTGCTCCGAACCACTGAAGCGAACTCACTCGAATTCTGAAATGGTTTGCATTCCTGTCTGCAGGTGAGCTATGCTTTTAGGTGGGCCTAGGCCCCAATATGCCTCGCACGTTGCACAGACTGTGTAGGGTAAGTATGTATACTGAATATACACTACAACCTTCGTTGGAGCGAGTAAGACGCAAACAACCCATACGTAATTACTTTAACTATAATTACAAAATTACACCACTTCAGGTGGCAGAGTGGTTGTTGGTGGCAGAGCTGTCTGTAGCAAGAATGAACTCGACTCGAGTTAAACGCAGTCACACAGACACATGAACTGTGCGAGCACGGGCAAGTCTGCGCATGCAGGTGTTTTTAGCCATTTGTGTCTACGTGTGTATTGTTGCGATAAGTGTCAGAAAAGTTAACATGTATTCATTCCTTTCAAAAAAAAACAGAGGAAAAAAACAGAGAAAAAAAAACCTCTGAAACACATCAAGTTTCAAAGAAACAAGAAAGAGAGAAAAAAACATGTACAGAAATCACCCAGAGACACACAAGATCTGTAATTAATGCAACAATTGAAGCAAAAATATCACGAGTCATGTCGTATGTACGGTCCGCCAGTCGGACGTCGCTCTTCGGGGTCGGGGTTCGTGTGTGTCGGTTGTCTGGTTTCGTTGTTGCTTTTGGGCTTGTTAACACCTACGCCGACAACTGAACTGTGGTGGTCCGTCTCCAGTCGACACAAATGACAGTCCAAAGTGTTAAACAACAATTACACACACACTGACTCACATAGAGAAGGAGACTCACTCACACATTGCCTGCCATAGGTGAGGCTAAATGTGTACTTGTAAGGCAACATACGAGCATTTAAAATTGGGTTTTCGTTTTTAAACAATCCAATGCAATGCAGAGGCATGAAGCCAAGATTACAATATTTTTAAACAATTAAAATTAATTATTGACCTCTGCAAGGTGTCCACCATGTGTTGTAACTTTCTAATTGAAATAATCATAGGGTGGCCGTTGAGGAGCGACTTAGGAAATAATGGCTATCTAGCGTAGAAAGAAACAATCTTATATGTATGTAGGTCCTTAGAAAGAAAAAAAATTAATAATTTGGATTTTAGGAGAATGGATCTTAGGGTGGCCATAACCGAAAACCTGGCATGTCGGTTTACCAGGTTTTTTTCAGTCGGGTTTTTTGGTTTATTCGTTGTTGAATGTAAAATCAAACTAAATTCGTAACTAGTTTTTGAACTAGACCTTTTAAGGGTACCAATAGTTTTAAAATCACCAGTTGATGGGATGATTTAACGGTATGTGTCTATCTACTTAGTAGGGACATAAATGCTGTTACACACGTTTTATGCTGTAAAATAAAAAGTACTGAATGTTTTGAGCCAAATATTTTTTAATACGAGTATATTTATTGATGTATGTATGTTGTATCCAATAAGGATCTACTTATTCGAAATGTCTGCCTTTTGCCTTTACACACGCCTTAAGTCGCACTGGCCAATCGTCAATGGCTGCACGAACCTCGTCCATTGGAAAATTGGCCACAGCTCGAACCAATGCAGTCTTAAGAGATCCAATGTTGGGGTATCTTTTGTGACAAACCTTGTCCTCTAAAACCGTCCACAATTTGTACTCCAATGGGTTCTAATCTGGACTGCCTGAGGGCCATTCTTCAGAGGAAATGAACGCTGCCAAATTGTTTCGAAGTTAGGTCTGGAACGTTTTAGCCTTATGGGCCAGCGCAGAATCCTGCTGGAAAGTCCATGGCTGGTTTTGGAACAGGGAATTGTTAAGAGGCTTCACAGCAGCTACCAAAACGGTTTCTTGGTTTACTTTGGCCGATGTTTTGGCTCCTTGTTCGCAGAAATGCAGGTTCCCAAGTCTTTTTTAATGATTCGACTCATGGACTTTTGCGTGATATTCATCTCACGGGCCATGATTTTCTGTTTTCGGAGCATGGGCGGCCCGACCGGTGACGGTCTCCAGTCTCCTCAAACAGTTTTATGCATCGGTAGACGAACATGCGGCTAATCCCTTGTGGCCGGAGCGTTTGAAAATATCGCTTTTTTCATTTCACACTTGAAAAGCGCTATTACAGCGATACGGCTCTCATTATCTGACCACTCCATGATGAAAGTTGAAACAATTTTAAAATCCCGTTACAGACTAACGCTATTGAGGTTAGCTTTCAAAACCCATATGACATTAACGGGGTGTGTTCAGTTCTACTATCGAAATGGGTTTGTTCAATGTTGTAACAGTATTTATGTTCCTACTAAGTAGTTAGGTTTGTTCTGTTTAAGGCCGCGACTTATACGTGTGGTGATGGTGAGTAAAGCAGCTGTTGTGCTGTGGTGCTTGCGGAACCATTACTGGTGATCAGCACATGGAATGTTTCACCTTGCCGATCTCTGGGTGCTTTATAAAAAGTCGGTTAAAATAACTCGGAAATCGCTTCGGAACGTGACTGCTGTCTCACCATACTTTCCCGCAGGGTTAAAAATCGAAGTACCCGTTGTCCACAATTTACCAATTCCGAAACTTAAGTGCTGTTTCGAGTGGTCTCACCATTTGTTTCGCAATATTCATTGACCAACCTACAGATGTCAGAACTGAATTCCGTAATTCAAGGGTCAGCAGGTTTGGAGCGACGCATCTCATCAGGCTCATTTTCGTGTCGCGCTGCATCTGCTGCGAAATTTGATCGTATCTCGGGTATTCAACCAGCAGGAATATGGCATACTAGAAATGACTTACAATCGCTTGTCTTGATTCTTTAAATTTCTTTATTGTCCAAATTTGTTGTGAATATGTGAATATCACAGTTGACATCGAACATATTTTTCTTACTTCATAAAAACTCAACCCTTACGCTGAAAAATACAAAACCTAACAGCTTAGAGAGCACACAGACCTTCAAGCGATTAAATGCGGCATCACTGCCCTAAAGCCTTACCACGAACTAGAGGGCCGGACATATCCTAAAGCCACACGACCTTTATGTGCTATGAGTATGCGGGTTACGGTGGATTCAAAGAAACCAACAAACTAAATTATTTCCCAAATTGTATCCGTAATGGCAAAATTGATAAGGTCCAATCTCACAAACATAGGTGTGCGAAGGGACAATGTGATTGATACGGCCGCTGTTGACATCAAGTCAATGCGAAAAGTTTAAGGGTTAAAACGATGATGAATTTGTTTTCCGCTGTCTGAGGATGTCGCTTGGTCGGGGTTTGTCAGTCGATGAAGTTAAACGTGATTGATGGCTTTTGTATGCCGTACTTCTAGTTTGTTTTCTCTTCTCGTTTGAGCGCGCTGGCGGGGTGAAAGGCAATTTTAATTCTGAGTAATTGATTTTATTAGAAAATTTGTGTTTTGTTTGAGTTTGGTTTGTGTTCGTTCGTTGGTGGCTCGGTTGTGGTGCTGCCACTGGAGATGCCTCCCCCTTTGTGTTGTTGCATAATAAAATGAAATTGTTGCACGCATGTCAGCCAAAATAAACAAATTTCAATTATTTATTGTTTTGTGCCTCTTCGTTCTTCTTTCTATTTTGTTTTGTTTTTAGCATTTTTTTCTGTGCTTTTTTGGCAATGCGTCGACGACAGCAGCATTGTGACGATCCCGCATCGGCATTGACAATTCGTTAATCTATGACAAATCGTTACGGCATATAAATTGCCAGAAAATACATAGACGAAATTTTGTTATTGATTGTGTCTTGTGTAGAACATAAAAAAACAGGTAAACCTATTGAAATGCGCTAAAATGAAAATTATAAATTCGTGTTGTATTTTTATGTTGGCTTTGACAATAAAAAAAACGGTGGTCAGAAATATCTAGTCAGAATCGGTAAATTTAGTATACACTTCATCGTATGGTGGAGGGGTTAAACAATGCCTCGATATGCTAATTATTAACATCTATAGGTTCAATCGTGTGGGTGACGTCTGATCAGTATTAGCATGACAAACCCCAGTCCCCACTCAAAGATGTATTCTAATGTTGGCTCCAACAATAAAGAGTTCAGCATAGAAAAGCGGTATTTAGAAATGCTGTCAGAATTGAGCGCACCACCCTTTGAACGAGGTTTGCTATATATATTTTTAGGTACCAGTGTTTCCTGGCGCCATCTCACATTTCCATCGGAAAGTTTGACATTTTTTTAGCATAAACTTACTCAGAACGTTTTGATTATTTGTGCTCTCTACAGAGTGACTTGAAAAAATCAATTTGGCAAAAAAAATGGAATTAACTCGTGAACATTTTCGTGCGATCATTTTTCAACACTCTCGACGTGGATTATCACGAGAAGAGTGCATCGATGAACTTAAAACTTTTTATGGCGATGGAGCACCCTTCTATAGCACTGTGAAAAACTGGTTTAATGAATTCAATCGTAGCCGACGTTCACTCAAAGACGAAGGTCGTAAAGGTCGACCAAAAACGGCACTTGTGCCAGCGAACATTGATACTGTGAGTGAACTGATAATGCAAGATCGTCATGGGACATACCGTGAGATAGAGGCTACCTTAGGCATTTCTTCCACCAGCATACATTCGATATTGCCTGAACATCTGGCCGTTAAAAAGGTTTGTTCCCGGTGGGATCCCGCGGAGTTTGACAATCGTCCAAAAAAAAAGGCTCGCGTCGATTGGTTTCCTTTTCGTCCTTTTTTCGAAAAAGTATAAGTATAAAAATGATTCATTAATGAGAGTTTGAGTACTCGTAGTTTTTTTTTCTATAAAAATGTTCTCCAATTAATTTTAGTTGGGTTGTGTTCTTCTTTTATTAATACTTATAATATTGTATAAATGATTTTAAAAGTGGTCATTTGAGGTTTAAAATGTTTACTAAGTTACTATTTACTATTATTTTAAAAATAAACCGGCCCTTTTTCTCCTTTTAAAAAAAAAAATAAGTTTGAATTAAAACTTTAATAAATAATTAATTAATGTTTTGTTCTCGTTGGATCCCGCACAATTTGACAATCGCTCAAAAAAGACTCGTGTCCATTGGTGCAAAGAAACTTTTAAAAAAAAATACGATCGCGGTGCTTCAAAGGACGTTTATAAGATCGTCACAGGTGACGAATCATGGAGCTATACGTATGAGCCCGAACAAAACAGCAATCGGCCGTGTGGGTCTTCGAAGACGAGCCAAATCCAACGAAAGTTGTTCGTAGAAGAAGCACTTCGAAGCAAATGATAGCCTGTTTCTTCGACAAAACTGGTCATGTGGCGACTGTTCCGCTTGAGCAAAGTAGGACGGTCAATTCTGAGTGATACACCACAATTTGTTTGCCTGAAGTCTTCGGAGAAATTCGAAAAACGAACAAGAGCAGACGAATCATTGTGCACCATGACAATGCGAGCTCTCACACATCGGCTCAAACCAGCGCCTTTTTGACCGGCCAAAACGTCAACTTAGTGGGTCATCCGCCGTATAGCCCTGACTTGGCATCCAACAACTTCCCGTACATCAAATTTGAGCCCATGCAAAAGTGTATAAATTATGCTGGAGAATACTTTGATAAACAATAAAACCATTTTTGATGATAAATATTCGCATTTTCATTATTAGGCCAGAAATATATATAGCAGCCCTCGTACTCGTAGTACCACGCATTAAAAGTAAATGAATTGTAATAAGACTTGAATTAAAAAAAAAAACAAAAGTTAAAGTCGTTTCATAAAACATTTTGATGTACTTTTCTGAAAACACCAACAAATCGCTTGCGAGAGACAATACAAATTTACAAATAAAATATGTCTTAATTTTAAGCTAATCTTTTAAAACGGAGTTCTACGTCTCGGTGTTTTACTGTACTTACCGTGTAATTTCAAAAACAATAATTTTTCTTTCGCATTTTCACTTTTGCATTTTGCGAGGGCTTTCTGTACCCCGAAACATCTATTGCGCCATCAATACATGATGTTCTGCCATAAAATGTACACAAAGTGAAATACTAAATGCTAAAATTTCCACTCATCACCACTAATTGGATGGATATTATCCCGTTGATATTTATAAGGGTAACAACTCGTACTCGAGCTCTCATCACATGATGCCGCCACCCAAACGAATTGTACTCCAAAAAAAATAAAAATACAACGCATGCAAAGAATAGCAGCCATCATTTACAATCAGTGGCATGAATGAACGAGAGAATGATACATACCACACCGTCCGTCCGTCCAGCCGCCACTACATTCGCTGGCTGTCATTGGGATCCCCGTGACACTTTCTATTAGAGTTGCCAATATTTGCGTTACACTCGTAATGAGAACGAATATGTAATTTATATTCACACGCGTATTTATTGAATTTAATCGAAATAATGCAATGATCCATAAACCAATAAATGTACGATTGTCTGTACGCGTGTTTGTGTGTGTGTATGTCTGAATACGTGTATCCTGCAAGCCTGAGTGTACATTTATTTGTTACACTTTTTTCCGTTTGGCCCATAGATTCGATCATGTGAACTCTATTTTATTCATTGTTTTGGCCCGAAAGGGGGAGTGTTTCTTCTGGGCTGCGGTTGCATGTACGACAATGTATCTATCGTTTGGCATGAGCTATGAATTGCCTCTATCCAGTTTCAGTTCCATTTTGCGTTTCCGTTTGTAATTTTAAAACGTGAAGATTTGTGTGGAAATACGGTTTCGCATTATGAATTTTTCATAGATTCTTAGAAAACGATTTTGTGAGAACAGCGCGTATGTGCATACGAAGGCAGATCGGGGCAAATTGAGATATTTCAGACAAATATTTTACAAGTGTGTTCAACACGTAAAGGAACGACGTGAGATAACACGGCCATTGAATTTCTAGCGCAAAGAGGATTTGTTTCTTTGGCTGTGTGGCAAGTGACACCATCGTGTTGGAACCACATATCGTCCAGGTCTTTATCCGCAAATACTGGCCACAAAAAGTCCGTTGTAATCTTGCAACTTGACCGACCTCATTTTCGAAGATGTATGGATCGATGACGCCGCTAGCCCATAAACCGAACTTTTTTTTATAAAAGCTTTATTTGAATTATTGAATCTGCTCCAAAGGAGCCTAACAATAAGTATACGAATCTTAAGTATAATTCAATAATGAATCCTAGTATGGATTTCTTGTAATGTGGATCTCTGCTAATTGGCAGGAATTTAAATTAATTTGGTCAAAATAGTATATAACTGGTATGGATCACATGTCTGAGAATTTTAAACCTGGTTTGGCTTAAACCTCGTGATAAAGGGCCTGAGGACCCTTACAGTCATCAACAGAGTGGTCGCGATATTATGTAGAGTGAAGAACTCTAGTTATGTATGTACGAGTATAACGGATAACTCTAGAATAGCAGAGTGGACGACGTAATTTAGGGTTTGTAGGTTTTTCGTGTTGACTGTTTTAAGGATCACGTATGAGAGCATTTAAGTCACGTGACGTAGAATAAAGGATTCTACACCGTCTTTTTTGAGTGTTCGTCCGCGATTGATATTGACTGTTTTAAAGATCACGTATAAGAGCATTAAAGCCACGCGACGTAGAAAAAAGGATTCTACAAAGTCTTTCGGGCGCATGTGTTCGCGATTACTGTTACGGTTGAAGCACAAGTGAAGATTAGAATACACGGCGTTCGTTTCTCCGAAGTCTTAGAGAGCTTGGACTGCACAATAATTGTCTAGCAATTATGTTATCAAGCCGCTCGAGCTTCTCTTTGTGCTCTACATTCATTTTTGGATTGCCTCTTTAACGAGAGGTATTTCTAAGTCTCGGTGGATGTTTTCATTCCTCATATACCAAGGGGCACCGGTAATAAGCCGCAATGTCTTCGATTGGACTCTTTGGATTTTGTCGAGATTGCTCGAGCTTGCTTTGCCCCATAGCTGGGCACCGTATAACCAGATAGGTTTGATTGCACTGTTGTATAGCAGGACCTTATATTCAAGGCTTAGTTTTGAGTTCGCGTTTAGGAGCCAGTGAAGTTGATGGACCTTAAGTTTCAGTTGAGTTTTCTTGGCTTCGATATGACTTCTCCAGGTGAGTCGGCGATCTAGGTGGATTCCAAGGTATGAAACATGATCAGATTGAGAAAAAGGGATATTGTTTAATTTCAATGTCGGACAAGTGCTAAAATTCAGTGTGAAAGTTACCTGTGTGCATTTAGCCTCATTGACTTTTATTCTCCAGTCAGAGAGCCAAGATTCTACTCGTCTGAGATGTACACCTAGATTCATAGATGCAATATCCAGCTTTTTATGTGTGGCCATTATAGCGGTATCATCGGCAAAAGTAGATGTTAGCACGTTTTGGCTGGTAGGGATATCTGCGGTAAACAGATGGTAAAGGATAGGCCCCATGACGCTTACCTGGGGAACACCTGCTAGTATTTCGCGGTCATCGGTGACGTGTTGCCGACATTTGACTCTGAATCTGCGGTTTTCTAAGTAAGACTCAAGAATTCGATGCGTATTTGCCGGTAAGTATTTGCACATTTTGTAGGTCAAGCCACATCCAGGAATTCGGCGCAGCAGTATTCTCGCCGTTCAAATGATATTTCAATTGCTTGGGTCAGACGGTTTACTTGTTCGATGGTGCTGTGACCTTCCTGGAATCCAAACTGATGGTCTGGTATTATGTTATTTGACACGAGGAACGGTTTTATTTTCGATAAAAAAAAATTTTTCAAATAGTTTGGATAAGCAGGGAAGCAAACTGATCGGCCTGTATGAGGAAGGTATTGATTTGTCCTTTCCTGGCTTTAAAATCATTTGAATCAGAGAAATTTTCCACACTTTAGGAAAGTAACCATGTCTCAAAATAACGTTAAATAATTTTGTGAGGAACTTCACAGCAATGTAGGGAAGTTCCAAGATCATTTTAGGCGTGATAAGATCATATCCAGGTGCTTTACCTGGATTCACGGTTTCTTTAATGACATTCAGTTGCGTTAGTAAACAATGGAATTACGGCAGACATTTTATCATCAGGTGGAAGGAGGTCGCTACTGGCAGGATTTAAGCGAAATACCTGGGACAGATGGTTTGCAAAAACATTGGCTTTTTCCTCCGAACTTAACTGTCACTCTTTGTGGACCGACCCGGTTTGCTTACAAAAAATCACGAAGTGTACGACATACATTTTGATTTGAACGCCCATTTTTGTCAAAAGCTGTTCAATTGTGTACCTCTCCATGGCTGAATTTTTCAAACGCTGAAAAATTATGTTGGGCAAAAAACTTGAAGTTTGTGCAATCCAAGTACTGCACACTACTTCAATCCAATGTAGATTAAGTGTCATTTGTTTACTTGTTACTTTTTAAGATCTTGATTGTTTGTACATTTTTTATGATCCCTTTCTTGCTTCACCAAATAAAGCATCTCTCTTTTTGTCTTCTGTTAACGACGTCCACGTGTTTTATTTCGTCTTCATATACAACAAAGTTAAGGCGTGACTCACAATTAACATCGAGCATAATGGTTGGACCACCCTTTATAAACTGAAAGTTTGCATTTACAAAATTATGTGATCTCAATTTGAAAGTTTTCGTGCCGGAGGTCTGATTGGGCCGTATTTTTTCGTCGATGAAACCAATTGTCATGATCCCTCGTCAATGGAGAGCGCTATCGTGCTATGTTAGAAAATTATTTTTTTGGCTAGAATTGGATGAGCTTGAAATCGCCGTTATGTGGTTTCAGCAAGACGGTTCCACTAGCCACACAGCACGCGTTGCAATCGATTTACTGAAAGGCAAATTCGGTGAACGTGTTGTCTCGTAAAATGATCCGAAAGATTGGCCACCTCATTCATGCGATTTAACACCATTGGATAAGGGCCACATCATGTTATTGTCCTTTGCCAACCAGCCAACAACATTAGACGAGCTCAGAGATAACATTGAACGCGAAATTGAAAACGTTCTGGTCGAAATGTGTGCAAAACAAGCGGAAAATTGGGTCCAGATCACTGTGGTGCTGATATGACCGAAATCAAATTTCATTCTTAAAATGTTACATTTGCACTACACCTGGAATAAATTTAAACTCTATATCTTAAATATTCTGTATTTTATTAATATATAAAATTGTTATGTCCTGAATGGAAAAACTCTGTATACTCGTAGCCTCTACCATGGAATTGCAATTGAAATAGAACGTTTTTTGGGCACCTTGGGTGTGCAGCGGTTCAATCACAATTTCAGCAAAATCTTCATAATAAATCCATATGTGACGCGCAAAATAGAAAGGGACCTAAGGTTAAAAACCAGTTTTATTCAGGAGAGTCATTTTAAAGATTAGTCCCTTTCTATTTGCGCTTAGAATCGTCGACTTCACTTTCATAAAACGCACATATCTCTGGGAGGGAACACTTTTGGGGCATGTGATCGGTCTCATTCGATGCTCAGATGTTGTCCACTTTAAAAAAAGAAAAAAAAATGAAAACTGATGTTTTTACCCTGAGGTCCCTTTCTCTATGCAGTGTCACATATCTGGCTGGAATCATTGTGAATTGTTTTTTAATTGAGTTCATCCAACAAGTTATTTGGCAAGACAAGATTTATCTGATCCAACCTCGTAAGTGTTTGAACGCTGTGTAACTGTGTTGAACATTTTTAATGACTCATGAGAATTTTTGATTATTGTTCCTTTCTACATAATTGATGATGTCAACCGTTGCGATTGTGCCGTGCCACTCTTGCCACCGTCGTTCTTATTGTCATGGACGACAAAGAAAAAAAGTAACGAAAACGAAATAAAAAAGATGAAAAGACATCTAATGGATTCCTGCTTCTACAGCGCCGCCATTCGTTCGACTTATGAATATATTCATTTTCAAGGTTGTTTTTGGTTTTTTTTCTCCACATTTTCATGTTAAATGTGCAAATTTTCTTAATGGAAACTTACCTTGTAAGTTGCGTTTTATTTTTTGATATAACGTCTTCTTCTTCTTCGGCACGAATTGATGTTGACGATGATAATGGCGTATTTGGCTTTTCATGCGAAATATTCTGTAAATGTGCAAAATGATGAATTTATTATTAGATTGTGTGGCATGAAATCAATAATGTACATAAATACGAGTACGTACATATGTACATTAGGGTTGTTCTAAAGAGCGTTTTTTAAATTTGGTTATACATACTCGTAGTAGCTAATTTTGTTCCTTTTTCACAGCAAGTAAAGTGAATACTAAAGTGAATACAAACACTATCTTCTATTTCCAATTCCCAAATCGACACCAGATCAAAACAGAATTTCTAAGGACATAAACACAGGTTATCCTCCCAGCTAACCAAACTGTCAGTATATGTGACGCGCATAATAGAAAGGGACCTAGGTTTTGTTCAGGAGAGCCATTTTAAAGATTAGGTCCCTTTCTATTTGCGCTTAAAATCGTCGACTTCACTTTCATAAAACGCGCATATCTCTGGGAGGGAACACTTTGGGGCATGCGATCGGTGTCATTCGATGCTTAGATGTTGTCGACATCAAAAAAAAAAGTTGATGAAAAGTTTGCCATTATAAAGATTAGCTCCCTTTCTATTTGCGCTTAGAATCGTCGACTTCACTTTCATAAAACGCGCACATCTCTGCGAGGGAACACTTTTGGGGCATGGGATCGGTCTCATTCGATGCTCAGATGTTGTCCACATCAAAAAAAAACAAAAAAAAAAATGAAAATTGATTTTTTTACCCTTAGTTCCCTTTTTCTATGCGCTGTCACATATGGTCAGAACTCAGTACGACAATCGGCAAAATGTTCCGATTTCAGATCAGAATTCTTACCGAGTTCGCAACGACAAACATATGAGAGGGTTGACATGAATTCGGAACTACTTCTCTTCGGAAATCGTGATGTTTTTGCCGTTATTTCGAACCGATTTCTGACCGAATTCTTAATTGTAGTCCTGGGAAATTTGAAAGGAAGTTCCGATTTCTCGCATCGAATTCTGAACTAATTCTGAACGACTTCGGTCAGAATTCTGGCATGTAAGTCTTATTAAATTCTGATGTTTTTACCGACATTTCGAACCGAATTCTGAACGAATTCTGAGCTTATGTCATGGCAAATTCTGAATGTAAACAATCAAAAAGAAGAAAATATTTTTGTTCTACAAAAAAAAGTTGTAAAACATTTTCAAAAAGCAATCGGAAAGACTTTTATTTACAGCAGGGGTGCCTGCAGTTTCGCAAGCAATAATTGTGCTGTAACTATGTTTAGTGGCTATACACTTAAGGGCAACCAGTTTCTTAGTTAACGAGAACTGCCGGCAGTAGAGTTTTCCTCAAAACACAATAAAAATCCCTCGCACAACTAAGCTAACCAAACGTTCAGTATTTGAATTTGAAATATAAAAATACCTCAGACAAACAGTTAAGAATTCGTTCAGAATTAGTTCCGACATGTCTGAACACAAGAATAACAACTGTAAAATATAAAGCAAATAACAAAAATTTTAAATGAATAGACTACCTCAGATAAATAGTTCAGAATTCGTTGCGAGTTCGATAAGAGAAGTCTGAACAAAAAATTAATAAAAATCCCACAGTTAAGTCTAACACAATTCGGGCCTAATTCGTTCAGATATTAGGGAACATAATAAATAAAAAATCCTCAGACAAATCGAACAGAATTTGTAACGATATCGGTAAGAATTCTCGATAGAGTTCATATATTGTTCAGAATTATCTGATATCAGATATTGTCGGCAAATTTGGTTTACTGGGCTATAACAAATCTTTTGAAGCGTTGAGTAACCTCTAAATGTTGTTCGATTGAAAATCCTTCTTTCAGGTTTGTTTCGCTCTCCAAGTGGCGCAAAATAAGCTACCATGCGATAAGATCTGAAAAAAATTTGTTTTCCCATTATGTCGTGAACAGACCTAATGTACATCATACACATACATATGTATGTATTTTCTATTAAGGATACAACATTATAATTCGTATAGGATAACATTGTGTTTTAATAAAAATTATTTTAAGGGCTGTGTGGTAAAAATATTAATATTAAAAAATTTCTGGGAATTCATTGAAATTCAATAATTTTTAAAAAAAACAAACAGATGTTTTTGTTAGCCTGGATTTTATGTTTTTAACGCGTGGACAATTTTTTAGTAAAAACGCTTTTTAAACATTCTGCACCAAGTACTGCTCTTAAAGTGTCTTAAACAGTATAGGGGGTTTGTGGTGGATACAAACAGGGCCGGGTTCAAAGGTTTATTGCCTAGGGCACGGCTAGCAAACCCAGAAATAAGAAGAAAAAAAATTATACAACTACAAGAGTTAATAATTCATTGATTACTTGAATACAGTGGGTTAAATATCTCTTACCGAGTCCGTCTTCAATATCCACCGAGGAAAACCTTACAAAAATACGATTCCTAGACAATTTAAAATTTTGGCAAATGGTCTACTTTTATTAAGCTACTATTAATCCAAGCTTATACAGGGTGGCTGATGAAAGCCGCTACCAAAAGTTAATAACTATTTTCTATTTAATTAATCTGATTATTTTTTTTTATTTTGCAGATTCATTTTTAGATTTAATAAAAATAAAATATTAATAAAAATAGATAACTGGGATACTGAAACAATAATTTGTATTCTCCGCCGCTATAACGCACTGAAGTCCGTAAATTCGGTTCAAAAAAAAGTATAGGAGCACGTTGGGCGGCACTCCCCTAGCAGATGGACCATAATGAGAAAATAAACCAACTAAAGAAATAATGAGACTTGTTAACAATTTTGCCAAGCATGGGACAGTCAACAGAAGACCTTACCATCGAAACCCTTCGGATGGAGGAAACAACCGCTGCTGCCATACAAAACAATCCAAGAGTTTCGACAAGAAGCTTATCTGCTCAAATGGGTATAAGCAGACAGTCATTGCAGTCAATTACGCACAAAGATTAGGATTTATTCCCATATAAAATTCAAATGGCCAACAAACTGAACGCAGCAGACTACCCGATTCGCTTGGAATTTTAACAGAAAATCCTTCAAATGGTGAAAGAGGACAAAAACACGTTGAACTGTCTTTTCAAGCCTGACGAGGCCCTTTTCGATTTAAAACTCAACAAAAACGAACAAAATTGTCGAATATGAAGTGCTTCCAAACCACAGATACTCCATGAGACCGAATTGCATCCACTTCGTGTCACACTGTGGTGCACGCAGAAAAAAAGTATGGTTGGATTAACAATATTCGAAGAGCATCATACTATTGTTGGTTATATGGTTGTGGCACAACAATATTATGATCATCACAACAATAGTATGGTTCACACACAACCATATTATGATCCCCATAACAATATTATGGTCCTCACAACAATAGAATTATTCACACACAACCATACTATGATACTCACAACCATATTTTATATTATTCACATTCAACCATAATATGATACCCACAACCATATAATGATCCTCATAACCATAGTATGTTTAACGTACAACCATAGTATGATCCTCACAACCATAGTATGACTTACACACAATCATACTATGATCCCCAACATTTTTTGTAAAGATTGGGTAAAGTTGTTATTTAACAATAGAGAATTTTATTAAGTAAGTTATGTAATAATAGGAGTGATTTAAAAAAATGTATTTATTTAAAATATTGCAGTTATACTAATTCGTAGTTTGTTTCGAAAAAATTTAATTATTTTGCGTAAGATTCGTAAAAATAACATCGTCAAATTAAAAAAAAAATACAATTTTCCCAGTATGATTGACGATATCATGCTTTTGTTAACATAAAAGCCATGAAAACAATTATTTTGTTCCACCAACCATATTTATACTGTTGCTACAACCATATTTTCATTTTAAAATTTGGCAACAATACTGTTGTTACATTTCAACAATATTAATATTGCCGCAATCATACTATTGTCAAAATGAAATTCAAAAAACAATACTATGGTTGCGACGACCAAACTATTATTGCAGATAACATACTCTTGTTGCCGTGACCATGTAGTAACCATATTTTTTCTCTGCCTGTGTGCAGTCAGTTTCATCACGCTGCATTGTCGGGCCCTACTTCTTCGAAGAAAACGGTCACACCATTGCGGTTACTGGAGACCATTACTTGAGCATGTGGAGAGAGTTGTTCTATCCAGAATTACGCCAAATGAGAATCTCTTTAAACACTGTGTACTCATAGTTTCAGCAAGACGGTGCAACTCCTTACATAGCCCGGCCTGTTATGACAGACTTGCGACGAAAATGTCCCAATAAGCTGATATCCAGAAACTCCACATTCCGTTGCCCCCCCGGTCTCCTGACCTTACTGCACTTGATTTTTTTTTGTAAGGCTATTCCAAACAGGAATTCTACAAAGTAAAACCAACAAATATGAGTGAACTGGAGCAATCCATTCGAGAAACAATTGCGGCAATTCCTGTCTCAACTCTCCAAGCTGTAGTGAACAACTTTTTGGTAAGATGCCGCACATGCCTCAACGAGCAGGGGGGGGGGGGGTTAAATGCCATTATTTTAAAAAATAATTACGTTTTATTTAATAAAATTGAATGATCTTTAACATGAATAAAAGAAAACTGAATCATTCAATTTTATTTAATAAAATTGAATGACCTTTAACATGAATAAAAGAAAACTGAATTCCATACACTGAAAAAAATATTTGAATTTCTTACTAAAGCAATATTTATCAGCAACCCTGTATAAGCGCTTTGAAACTCGCATATTTATAACGATGTCGATCGTATTTGATATAGTACGAGGGTTGCTATTTATATTTCGGGTCCTGACAATACGAGTGTTCCTACATGCAAACTGGAACTTCAATTGGAAACTTTGACATTCTTTAGCATAACTTCACTAAGAACGTTTTTTCCTTTGAGGGCGAATTGTTTTGTTTACGAGGGCGGTTCGGAAAGTTGATAGCCTATCAATGAAAGAAAATAGTTAGGTTTTCACAAATATTTTTATTTTTCAATATAATCTTCTGAAACTTCAATACACTTGGCCCAACGCTTTTCTAGCAATTCTATCCCTTGATTAAAATAGTTTTCCTCAAGGTCTTCAAAATAGTGGTTTACAACTGTAATTGCATCTTCATTTGAGGTAAAACGCTTGCCAGCAAGGAATTTTTTTAAGATTTGGGAACAGGTAAAAGTCACTGGAAGCTAAATCAGGAGAATAAGGTGGGTGGTCAAGCAACTCGTACTTTAATTCGCTGATTTTAGACATTGTTAAAACACTCTTGTGCGCTGGTGCGTTGTCTTGATGAAAAATAATTTTTTTGTGTTGTAAGCCAGGACGTTTTTCTCGAATTTGTACATTTAATTGATCTAAAAGGTTGCAATAGTACTCTGAATTTATTGTTTTACCCTTTTTCAGATAGTCAATCAATAAAATACCTTTGAAGTCCCAAAAAACCGTTGCCATAACCTTACCAGCCGATTGAATTGTTTTTGCCTTCTTTGGGGCACTTCCTCCAGCTTCGGTCCATTGTTTGGATTGTTCTTTTGTCTCTGGAGTATAGTGGTGGATCCATGTCTCATCAACAGTTATGAAACGACGCTTAAAATCCATTTTATTTCGCTGAAAACGATCCAAACAAGCTTGAGAAATGTTCATTCTTATGCGTTTTTGGTCGACTGTTAACAAGTGCGGCACCCATCTTGCAGAAAGCTTTTTCATCTGTAGTTCTTCATGCAAAATTAAATGGACTCGATCATTTGAGATGCCCATGATATTAGCTATTTTACGCACTTTTATTCGTCGATCATTTAATACCATATCATGCACTTTGGCTACAATTTCGGTTGTTGTTGCTGTTTTTGGACTTCCACTACGTGGTTCATCTTCAATGCTTGTACGACCAAGTTTAAATTCAGCTACCCAATTTTTTAGTGTTGCATATGAAGGAGCACTTTCACCTAACACATTCACCATATCATTATGAATTTCTTGTCCTGATAAACCGTTTTTATGTAAATATTTAATGACACCACGCATTTCTAATTTTTCCATTGTAAAAAAATCGCGGATGCGTCTTTGGTGAACACCTGTTTCTATATGAAGGAGTTGCCAGATCGAAACAAAATTTAACATGTGTCCATAGCAGAGATGGAAGTTTCCAAAACACTTAACTTTTTTCTGTTTATTCCTCGCTTTTTGTGCTAGGCTAAGAAGTTTCCGAACCGCCCTCGTACAGTGTGTTGAAAAATTCATTTTAGTCAAAATATTGAATTATCTCGTGAACATTTTCGTGCGATGTTTTTTTTACAATTTTCGGCGTTCTACATTTGGCGATGAAGCACCATCAACAACCACTGTTAATCGCTGGTACCAAGAGTTCAGTTGTATAGTTCAGATGTATCGAATTCCGCAAGATCGAAGGAGGAGTCCTTTAACCCATTTTATTTAAAAGCTATCTTGCCACACTTCCTAATCGTTCGGCAGATGTTTCGGAATTGTCGTGCGCCTCCATCGTCAAAATTGGTACCTTTTGTCAGCAATTGACTTAACAATCGCGCTTTTGCTAAGCCACGTCGGCTATCGAGGCCTAAGCTAAAACGTCAGCAATTAATCGATGCTTAAGTTATCCCCTAAATATAAAACGCTACTAATTAGTGCCGGCTCTGTTCTCCGACTCACCAATTGCGATACTTATTGCGGTGGCGGGGTATTCATAAATTAAATAAAAAAATTTCGGTTAGTCCATGGCATTTTTTAACTTTAATCGATTCGCACATATTGACTTATTAATTTTTCAGCTTAGCCAAGGAGAAACAACAACAGTAGGGGCAAAAAAAAACTAAATATTTTGAGACGTGATGTGTAACATGATGGCGCCACCAAAGTTATTTATGACACTTTTCATTTCTTTGGCAAGTAAACAACGCAAACGTGCGTCGTTGGCTTTAATGGCACAAACGCACACAAACACACTCAAAGCCGCACATAGACGCTCGCATACATGCATATGTACACACCTACAACAACAACAAGAGGAAATTCATAAAATTATTACAAACAAACAGACGCAGACGAGAGATAATATGGCCCGAAGGTACGAACAGCACTGCGCCAACAAAGGACGTCTTCTCTTGGCCCATTTCTCCCAGCCAACTACAAGTGGAAACGTCTGTCTATACGCCTCTGTGTGCGTGTGTGTCTGGGTCTGAGTGTGTTCACATGCACGTCTGTAGGTGTGTCTGTCTGTGTGTCTGTCTGTCTGTTTATGAGATATGGTTTAATTAATTACACTAAATGTCGTTTTATTATATTTTTATGACATTTTATTTAAGACTCTTAATTAATACTAAAACAAACAAAACTGAAAAAACCCACATCCCGCCGAGCGAGAAAGAAAACTACGTAAAATGTTCCATCATAAAATAATAATAATAATAATATTAAATAATTTGTCCATATATGAACGTAAAAAAACAGCGAGGAAAATTATATAAATGTAATTGAGTGCATGTAGTTGTGTGGCATTTTTTTAATATGCAACATAGGTTAAGTCGCATAAAACTTGACTCAGCGCAGTTGACATTTCTGATGGGGTGTAAAAGCGTCTGCGTGATACACTCGAGGGGAATCCCGAAAAATCCAAGTATCTTAGTTTTTAAAATCCCCGGAATGGTTAAAGTCAGTCCCGATGGACAACCCTAGTTAGAGAAAAAGTCAGTTAGAAATCGGTCCGAACAAGGGATGTCGATCGGGACTGACTTTAACCATTCTGGGGATTTAAAAACTAAAATACCGGGAGTTTTCGGGATCCCGAAATAAACGGTGTTTAAACTTTAAGGGCCGATGACATTTCTTGCCACCATTCTGACCATTAACGACGTTTGAAATGGTAAAGAGGCTTTAGTTTTTGAGTCAATTGCACTTTGTGAGCGTGTTAATGCTAGTCTTTATGCATAATGTTCATCAACGAGGAGCGTGGGAGGTGCAATTGTTGGGCACGACGACGAGTTGAGGTGAACGGCTCTTCAGCCACACTATCGCGAACAGCAGCAATATTTTATGCGGTACGAGCTGAATAAGCATGCACTGGTGTTTTCACATCTCCTACAGACCCGGTTTGCTCAAATTCTTGCACGATTTTTCCGATTGTTCGCACATTAGGACGATTACTTAGTGGGGACATAAATACTGTTACAACATTGAACACACCCATTTCAAAAGTAGAACTTAACGTACCCCGTTAATGTCATATGTGACAGCGCATAGAGAAAGGGACCTAAGGGTAAAAAAAAACAAATTTCATTTTTTTTCTTTTTTTGATGTGAAAAACATCTGAGCATCGAATGAGACCGATCCCATGCCCCAAAAGTGTTCTCTCCCAGAGATATGCGCGTTTTATGAAAGTGAAGTCGACGACTCTAAGCGAAAATAGAAAGGGAGGGACCTAATCTTTCAAATGGCTCTCCTGAACAAAACTTTTCATCAACTTTTCACTTTTTTTTGATATGGACAACATCTGAGCATCGAATGAGACCGATCCCATGCCCCAAAAGTGTTCCCTTCCAGAAATAAGCGCGATTTATGAAAGTGAAATCGACGATTCTAAGCGCAAATAGAAAGGGACCTAATCTTTAAAATGGCTCTCCTGAACAAAACTGGTTTTAAACCTTAGGTTCCTTTCTATTTTGCGAGTCACATATGGTTTTGTAAGCTAACCTCAATAGCGTTAGTCTGTAATGGGATTTTAAAATTGTTTCAACTTTCATCATGGAGTGGTCAGATAATGAGAACCGTATCGCTGTAATAGCGCTTTTCAAGTGTGAAATGAAAAAACGATATTTTCAAAACGCTCCGACCACTAGGGATTAGCCGCATGTTCGTCTACCGATGCATACAACTGTTTGAGGAGACTGAAGATGTAAAAGACCGCCACCGTCGGGCCGCCCACGCTCTGTTCGAACACCGCATGTCATCAAAGCCATTAAATCAAGAATTCACAGAAATCCGCTCCGAAAACCGAAAAGCATGGCCCGTGAAATGAATATCACACAAAAGTCCATGATTCGAATCATTAAAAAAGACTTGGGACTTGGGGCTTTCAGACGACGTACCGGACATTTATTGACTGCAGCTTTAAAAACAAGTAAAAAATGATAAGTTTGGCTGTGCCGAATTTTGGATACCCTCCACCAGATTCCCAAATAAAAAACTATTTCTTGAATTTTTGTAATTTGTTTATTGTAATTTATTTTAAGCAATATAACTTATATAATTAATTATAACTTAAAATTAACATATTTCCTTTTTTTGCCTTTTTTTCATTTACTCACAATATTTCTTATTAAGAAGCCTAAAAATTATTATAAATAAAAACTAAATGCCTATTACTATAGCATCATGATGACTGTGAGCTGTAGAATACGTTTGCACATTATTTCTCAAGGCCCTTAAAGCTGTTTGTATGGGAGGTATCAGAAGGGACTACCCATTCTCAACTCAAATTGGTCCAGAAGTATGCGCTATATAGAAATGTTTATGTGTAAAATTTTATTTCGATAGGTCAAGTTTGTGGTGAGTTATCGTCATAGTATTTCTCAAGGCCGATAAGACCGTTTGTATGGGAGGTATCAGAAGGGGAATGTGGGTTGCGTGACGCTGTTCTATCGTTACTTTCATGGTGTGTGTTCATCAGACATCCGTCGCCTTATTCCTGACCTGAGGATGTTCGGCAGGGATACGCGACTTTCTAGGAATTCACACCCGTTTGTTATCGATTGGCCAGTTGACCGCACTATACATTACAGATCAAATTCGTTTTTCGCTCGTACAGTCCGTATGTGGAATCGACTTCCGGCAAATGTGTTTCCCACTAATTGCGACATCCAAAAGTTCAAGACAAGTATCAATAAACATTATTCCCTCTTTCGCCCCTCCGATCCTATACTTTCCACTCGCCAACGCAATGCACCGCATGTATAGGGGGCATCCCCTAAGTGTTGGTTATTTAAAAAAAAAAAAAAAAAAAAAATTGGTCCAGAAGTGTGCTCTATATAGAAATCTTGATGTGTAAAATTTCATTTCGATAGGTCAAGTTTGTGGTGAGTTATAGTCATATTATTTTTCAAGGCCCATAAGGCCGTTTGTATGGGAGGTACAGGAAATGGTGGCCCAATCTAAACCATTTTTACATAGATGATTGCGCCTATATAGAGATTATTACTTGCAAAATTTCAGTGATTTTGCTCAAGAAACTAGACGGATATTTCCAAATAAAAAACTAATTTTTATGAGGTGGTGTCGGTTGAGGGTCTCCAACACCAACTTCCCGTAGAGCTATATAGCCCATTTGCAATACCAACCATGCTAGGTTAACTACACATGTTTGAGCCAAATTTCAGCTCCCTAGCTGTTTTCATGCAGGCTCTATCTTATTTTCAACAGACGGACAGACGGATAGCCGGACTACATGGCTAGATCGTCTTAGAATTTTACGAGGATCAAGAATATATATACTTTGTTGGGTCTCCGATGATTATTTCAAGGTGTTACAGACAGAATGACAAAACTAATATACCCTCCATTGTATGGTGGAGGGTACAAAAAAAATAGGATTGAAAAATGCAAACGTCTTTTGGTAAAGCACGCTGATAACTTGCACAGAAAAATGATAGAGTGTATGCGCGGTCATCTAAGGCAGCATCTGAACTGATCCCAAGGGTGGAAAAGGGTCATCACTCAGCTTCAGTCATGGTTTGGTGGGGTGTCTCTTACGATGGGGTCACTGACCTGCATTTCTGCGAACAAGGAGTCAAAACATCGGCCAAAGTTTACCAAGAAACCGTTTTGGAAGCTGTTATAAAGCCTCTTAACAATTCCATGTTCCAAAACCAGCCATGGACTTTCCAACAGGATTCTGCGCCGGCCCATAAGGCTAAAACGTCCCAGGCCTGGCTTCGAAACAATTTACCAGCGTTCATTTCCTCTGAAGAATGGCCCTCAGGCAGTCCAGATTTAAGCCCATTGGATTACAAATTGTGGACGGTTTTAGAGGACAAGGTTTGTCACAAAAGATATCCCAACATTGGATCTCTTAAGACTGCTTTGGTTCGAGCTGTGGCCAATTTCCCAATGCACGAGGTTCGTGTAGCTATTGACGATTGGCCAGTACGACTTAAGGCTTGTGTAAAGGCAAAAGGCGGACATTTCGGATAAGTAGATTCTTCTTGGATACAGTATACATCAATAAATATATTAAAAAATATTTGACCAAAAACATTCAGTACTTTTTATTTTCCAGCATAAAAATGTGTAACAGTATTTATGTCTCTTCTAAGTATAAACTTTTTAAGCAACAATTATGCGAACAACGTAAATGTTTTGACCATATTTCTTGTTTAAAGAATCTATCAGTTGGGCCGCCTTTTATTTTGTGATGTATTAAAAAACGTACATCGTTTGTCTTTTCTTGTATGTGCTCTAAAACACACAACTTAGTAGCTGTTATTGAGATTTACCAATAATTGAGGCTTACAGTTAGCATGAATGCCTTTCAACATGTATAATTGGCAAAAGAAAATTTCTATGCTGTGAAACCCAAGTTTGAAAATAAAATGATTCTTCCACGCTGACCTTAACACTAGCTGGCTGTTGCTCTTTAAACTCTGCACATGCTAAATTTCGACACAACCTAATATACATACGTATATGAAAGTGGCATGAACGTGTTAGTGTGTGTGTCCGTAAAACTTTTCTCTGTTAGCAAATATTTGTGAAATTGCATTGTATTGTTTTGGTTTTAATTACTTTAATTATATTACAACACATTTCTGTTCCGAGTGGTTTGTTGAGTTTCCTCCGCAACGTCAGGCAACAGTAACAAATTGTTGTGAACACAATTTCCGAAATTGTGTGGTTACATCACAGTGGTTGCATAAGTTCCACAGGTAGGACAACATTGGCCAAGTGAGACAAAATTATGCCACACATAACCGCATTAAGTAGTTGATATAGTAATACTAGTTTCCATATAATAATTTGGTTGTTTTGAATATAAAATCTCGAAATATGAATTTGAGGTATGCAAGAGTATACAAGGGATCGCCGTGAAAATCTACAGCGATATAGACATGACCATCTGTCGGAATGTCCTTCAGTGGATAGCAAACTAGACACAGTAAGTTTGATGTTTGACGTTTAACATCTTAAGGCGCGGGAAGGGATTAAACTAACAAAGTGAACACATCAAAACAAAAAATCACACAGATCTGTCTGACTGCGATCACACACATAGTTTGGCGTTAAACTTTTCCGAAACGGCTGGACCGATTTGTATGAAATTTTGTGCGCATATCGGATATGTCTCAGTATCGGCCAACATCTATTTTTCATACTCCTAGTTGAAGTTTACCCACCCCTATAGAACACAGATTTGTCCGACTGCGAAACACAGATTGTTAGACTGCGAAAAAAAAACACACACTGATGTATCGGCAGCCAATGTTCTCTTGTATGGGTAAGGAACACTCCCAGAGCAAAGAGAATACCCAACAAACCAGTCCCTAAGCGTAATATAACTAAATTGGAGAATACACTTACTACTAACAAATTTCTACAACTTTTCTTAAACATACATCATTTGAACCCATAGATTTCGTAACAAAGAAAAATAAACACAAAGTCGTCAACTATACGCTGCTTGCTTCACACAAGAAACAAAAAAACCCAAAGTCGCTGCGACGTATATGATGTGCCGTTATTTGTACACGTGCATTTTGTTTTCTTTGTTAAAGTTCTCAGTTGTTTTGTTCATGTTGAATTGTAAAGTTGGAGTAACAAAAAAGTTAAAATTAAAGAGAAGTAAAAAAGTGAAAAAGTGAATAAATTAAAGAGAAGCAAAAAAGTGAAGAAATAAAGTTTGTAAAAGTAAAATAAAATATATAGAACTATAAAAAAATGTCTTACAAAGCCTGTCTAGCCTGTTTAAAGCTTATATTTCTAAGCTTGTTCAAAGCTTACATTTGTAAGCTTGTTCAAAGCTTACATTTCTAAGCTTATTGTATATTATAGACTAGCAAGCTTATAACAGGGTTCAATTTTGTTTATTATATAATTGTTACCAAGCGTATTACTATAGTTTTCACTAACGTTTTCTAAGCTTAAGGCTTATGATAGTAAGTTTGTTACAAGTTATTTCTAAATGGTTTTGGTTTGTTGGGTAACGACGTAGTTATACGCTTATAAAAAAAGAGATAGCAAGAGAGCAACGAAAAAAACAACCCAGTAAACCAAATTTGCCGACAATGTCTGATATCAGACAATTCTGAACAATATCTGAGCTCCATCGAGAATTCTTACACAAATCCTTACGAATTCTGTTCGATTTGTCTAAGGATTTTTTATTTATTATGTTCCGAAATATCTAAACGAATTCGGCCTGAATTCGGTTAGACTTGTCTGAGGGATTTTTTTATTAATTTTGTGATCAGACTTCTCTTAATGAACTCGCAACGAATTCTAAATGATTTATCTAAGGTAGTCTGTTCGTTTAAAATTTTTGTTATTTGCTTTATATTTTACAGTTCTTGTTTTTGTAATCAGACACGTCGGAACTCATTCTGAACGAAATTCTGCATTAGATTTATAATTCAAATTATTGTTTTTGTTTGTTTACATTCCGAATTTACGAAGACATTAGCCCAGAATTTGTTCAGAATTCGGTTCGAAATGTCGGCAAAAACATCAGAACTCCCTCAGAAAAGTAGTTCAGAATTCGTGTCAACCTTCTCATATGTTTTTCGTTACGAACTCGCTAAGAATTGTGATCCGAAATCGGAACATTTTGCCGTTCTGTAGGTTTGGTTTGCTGGGAACGTACATGTGTCTTTTGCTGTGCCTTCTCTTTGTTTTTGTGGTTATGAAATAAAAAGTATTGAGCAAGAAAATAATAACACTTGTCTTTAAATATTTTTAAGTGATATTAAGTATAAATATTATTTAAATAAAATGTCGTTTTATATAAGGTAAGTTCAATAAAAAAAAAGTTTAACTTATATCGCGTGATCCATTTCGAGGTTCCCAACTTTTTTTAAGAAAAAAACACAGAAAATTCAAATTGAATGGGGAATGTTTATTATCATTTGAAAGATAATTTTTTGCATTTAGTTTTTGAAGATTATGTCTATCAAATGTTGGCTATGGCTACGTCTCAAATGGTCCATCTGTTGAGTCCAATTTTCGATGACTCGTACGATAAAGGTGGCCATTGACGATTTCGTTCTCACCGGCATAATTGTTGAAGAAATATGGACCAATGATTTCACCGGCCCACAAACCACACCAAACCGTTGTTTTTTCTGTATGAAGTGACAGCTCTTGAACCTTTTCTGGTTGCTCATCGTCCCAAATGTGGCAATTTCGCTTGTTTAGTTATACATACCCATTGTGCCAGAAATAGGCCTTATCGTTGAACAAAATTTGACTCGAAAACGTTGGATCTTCTTGGAACTTTTCAAGATCCCATAGAGCGAAGCGATGTCGCTTGGGAACGTCGGGCGGCTTCAGTTCTTGCACAAGCTGTGTTTCTTACGCTTTCAATTTAAGATCTCGACGTAAATTGCGCCAAGTCGTTCCATACGTCAGTCCGTGTTGCTGCGAATGGCGCCGAATCGACTCTCCACGGTCTTGGTGTACACTCTCAGCTGCGGCCGCTACATTTTCTTCGCTGCGTGCTGGACGTGGTCTATTCGGTCGAATATTATCCAATAATGAATGCTGGGTCTCAAGATGGGTGATGGTGTGGCGAATAGTACGCTCAGTAGGCCGATTATGTTGACCATAAGTTGAACGAAGTGCACGAAGTGCCTCACAGAACGTGAATTTTCGTTAAAAAGTTGAACGATTAGTAAACGTATTTCAGGAGTAAGTCTTCAAATGATGAAATGCCAAACAATACTAAACAAAAATAACATGACGGCATGAAACGACTCACACGTGATCTGTCAAAAAAGGCTATTGAAAAAGTAACTCTACTTGGATCCCCCATTATGTCACATCAACAATTGAACTTCATCATGCAACAAACTTCACAAAATACCTTTTCGATTGGTGGCATTAGTAGCATTTAATTGAAATAACCGACAGGGCGAAAAAAAATTTGTATTGCCATCTACATTTCGCCAATCCAGTCTGTCCAAATTTTCACTTCTGCCCTACACACAAAATGGTTCACGCGAACTACAAGAGGAATATTTTCCAATACCAATAATTAGAGGTGGTGACTTCTATACGGATTTTTTTAACCCCAGAAGCGCTGCCTCTTATCGAATTCCTCTACAAAAAATTTAAGATTACTATTAATACAGGGTGTCCGTCGGGAAGATACTCGTATACTACTTAATTTGTTTATAATTTTTGATTAAATCAAAGAAAATGGATCTTATATTGATAAATATTTTATTAAATGTCGGCAATTATGTATGAAATACAATATCAGATAAAAAAGTCCGCCTCTGTTAGCCTCGCAAATGCGAGCCCTTTTGGGCACATTTTTCATTATATTCTCACGCATTTCACGCGGTATTTCATTAATTTCATACCGAATCTTTTGTTTAAGTTGCTCAAGCGTTTCTGGCTAGTTTGTATAACGCTTGCTTTTCAGATATTCCCACAAAAAGAAGTCCGGAGCAGTCAAATCCGGCGACCGTGGAGGCCAATAAACATCACCATTTCTTGAAATAACTTGTTGTGAAAAAAAGGTCTCGCAGTAATTCCATTTAAATCCTGGCTGTATGCGATGTGGCATCGTCTTGTTGATACCACATGTTAATCAAGCCCAAAGCATGCAGTTCCGGCGTTAAAAAGCTTTCAAACATATCACGATATCGCTCCCCATTGACAGTTACCGTTACGCTGCTTTCATTTTCATAGAAGTAAGGTCCAATGATTCCTCCTGAGCAAATTGCACTCCAGACTGTCACTCTTAATTAATGCAAAGGTGACTGAAGAATAATTGGAGGGTTTTCCACTGCCCAGAACCGTCTTTTCTGTTTATTCACATATCCATTCAAATGAAAATGTACCTCGTCACTCATTATGAATTTTTCATGAAAATCGGGGTTGCTATGGGCAAACTGTAACATTCTATTGGCATATTTACGGCGGCGTAAATGGTTTTGTGGAAGAAGCTCTTGTGTCTACTGAATCTTAAATGAAAACAAATGCAAATCCTGCCAAAGTTGTTCTTTGAAGAAGAAACCCCTGATCACGGCGTCGAATTGTGGTTGATGGATTGCTTTGAACACTTTCTTGAGGAGCAGTAATGTTTTCAGCCGATCTTGCAGTACGTTGTGGTCCATGCTTGGGCCTATCAGCTACAGACCCTCTTTCTTCGAAATCATTCACTACACGATAAATAGGGCGTTTTGTTGGCACGTTGTTTTTCCCAAAATTGAACGTAACTTTTCCATCACAGTAATCGATTTTTGATTTTAACGATTAAACAGACCGATTAAGGAAAGTCTTAGGTCAGGCGAAAGCGCTTTAATGAAATATAACATAGGATTATATTGATTGTTTTATATAAGTTAATCACAAACTAGATTTTTTTGAAGTCTAATGAAATTGCCTTTTCTTAGATTTATTGGTTCTTAAATCGAGAGATACACTTGCATGGCGGCCAAATCAAAACAACGATAATTCGGTTTATTTTAAGCGCGTTTTATCCTATGAGTGGTTCTGCTTAATTTCCAAACCAATAAACCACGTTTTATTGAAATCTAATGAAATAGATTGGATCCAAGATTCCGACCCAAATCTTAGTTGCATCTTTAAAATAAATACATACAGATATGGATTCGTTTTCAAACACGTTTTAATTTGAGTAGCCATAGGTTTATATTGACTGAAGACCGCAGTTTTGACCTACCTCCGTTTTTCTGGGCCTCATGAGATCAAACGTTCAGCAACTACGACTATGTATTTTTTTGAGTCATACATTTTGTCTTAAGTAAAATCTACCATTTTAACGATTGCAAATACTAGAAAATATTTAAATTCAGTATATCGGGTGGTCAATACTTATATAGGGTATCTTTTTAAAAATAATAAAAAAAAAAAATACTAAAATTAAATCAAGTTTGGAATTTTTATTGTTCATTCCAGAGGGTATTTTCTATCATACGGGGGCGGTTCGGAAAGTTCTTAGCCTATCAATGAAAGAGAATAGTTAGTTTTTCAAAAATATTTTTATTTTTCAATATAATCTCCTGAAACTTCAATACACTTAGTCCAACGCTTATCTAGCAATTCTATCCCTTGATTAAAATAGTTTTCCTCAAGGTCTTCAAAATAGTATTTTACAACTGTAATTGCATTTTCATTTGAGGTAAAACGCTTGCCAGCAAGGATTTTTTTTAGATTTGGGAACAGGTAAAAGTCACTGGGAGCTAAATCAGGAGAATAAGGTGGGTGGTCAAGCAACTCGTACTTTAATTCGTTGATTTTAGCCATTGTTAAAACACTCTTGTGCGCTGGTGCGTTGTCTTGATGAAAATTATTTTTTTTGTGTTGTAAGCCAGGACGTTTTTCTCGAATTTGTACATTTAATTGATCTAAAAGGTTGCAATAGTACTCTGAATTTTTTGTTTTACCCTTTTGCAGATAGTCAATCAATAAAATACCTTTAAAGTCCCAAAAAACCGTTGCCATAACCTTACCAGCCGATTGAATTGTTTTTGCCTTCTTTGGGGCACTTCCTCCAGCTTCAGTCCATTGTTTGGATTGTTCTTTTGTCTCTGGAGTATAGTGGTGGATCCATATCTCATCAACAGTTATGAAACGACGCTTAAAATCCATTTTATTTCGCTGGAAACGATCCAAACAAGCTTGAGAAATGTTCATTCTTATGCGTTTTTGGTCGACTGTTAACAAGTCCGGCAACCATCTTGCAGAGAGCTTTTTCATCTGTAGTTCTTCATGCAAAATTAAATGGACTCGATCATTTGAGATGCCCATGATATTAGCTATTTCACGCACTTTTATTCGTCGATCATTTAATACCATATCATGCACTTTGGCTACAAAGTGCTGTTTTTGGACGTCCACTACGTGGTTCATCTTCAATGCCTGTACGACCACGTTTAAATGCAGCAACCCAATTTTTTACTGTTGCATATGAAGGAGCAATTTCACCTAACACATTCACCATATCATTATGAATTTCTTGTCCCGATAAACCTTTTTTATGTAAATATTTAATGACACCACGCATTTCTAATTTTTCCATTGTAAAAAAATCGCGGATGCGTCTTTTGTGAACACCTGTTTCTATATAAGGGAGTTGCCATATCGAAACAAAATTTAACATGTGTTCATAGCAGAGATGGAAGTTTGCAAAACACTTAACTTTTTTCTGCTTATACCCCGCTTTTTGTGCTAGGCTAAGAAGTTTCCGAACCGCCCTCGTATAAACATATCAATCGTGTCGGGCATATCTGCGTAGACAAGCGACCCCACAAAGAATAATCCAGCGGTGTTAAATCACACGATCTTGGAGGCCACGCCACAAGCTTACGACGCGAGATAATGCGCTCTCCAAAGGTTTCCTTCAATAAATTGATTGTTTCGTTGGTTGTATGGCGTGTCGCGTGGCCAAAAATGCTTAAACTCAATGTCGGAAATGATTTTAAAACACATCACGAATCGACAGCAAACAGCTCGATTATAAAGCCTTTAAAATATTTGTTCGATACTTTAGTCGCTTCGGAGATATGGGGTCACAAAGTTGAAGTTATTGGTTAATGCGTTATTATCACTTAAAACCTAGAAAAATTTACGTGTTTCAATTTACTTATATTTACAAATCTTTGGCCAGATGAATGATCATTAAAACAATATACTAAGAAACATGAGTTTTTTTAATATCGTCGCCTTAATTGGACTGTGAAAAAAAAGTTGAAAATCGTTGAAACACACAATTTTACGGGATTGTTAGCTCAAAGTATGTTGTTTCTGAATATATTAACTCCTGCTGCGGAGAGGTGCGGACTTATCTGTTGTTAACATTATTCAGCGTCAACATCGTTGAAAATAGCACAATGTTACCTACCGTTTGAATAAAAAATATAAAAAAAATCACAAGGCCAGACATTCTAAAAAGTTTTATAAATTTGCCGAAATTTTTTTATAAAATCGGTAAAATGATAATGAAATGAGTGAGCTACATATTATCGCAGTTTCAAGTTTTATACGCACGTCTTTAAAACAAAATTACAAGTAGGTTATATTTTCGATAACACTTTCAGTATTGTAAGCATTTTTTAAGAATTTTTAAGTTGCAATGAAATTTATTTTGTGTTCGCAATAATAGTTGGAGACATACCAGAAAGTAGAGCAAAACCCATATACTTCTACGACCAGCAGGAAAAATTAAAGACTACATTAAAGACTATACAATCAAAACCAATGAAAATGTGAATCTGCAAGATTTGAGAAATTTTAGAAAATTATTCTGCTAAATTTGAAAGAACCAAACTTCATATTTCAGGACTTGGGGCAAGTAGGCGTATCCCTTGACGGATATGAACCAAACTTTTTATTTTCTCTTTTTTTCACTTAAAAACTGTCTATGCAATTTTGGACGTAGTACACCTTCTTCCATTTTTGGCCAAAGCTATAAGCAAATCGCGACACTGTGCGCCGTCTTAGTGAAACCAAATGTCGTCACGATTACGGGCTTCAGTTTCAGGTAGCAAAAAGCCGCGAAGTTTTTGCTACCTTGCTCTAGCGAGCACGATTCACGATAACGTTTCGACCATCATAATTTTTAAAAAAAATATGGAACGATAATTCCACCAGCCCATAAACCGCACCAAACCGGGTATAATGGCATCTCTTGAACCTCTTCTGGATGCTCTTTAGGCGGCAATTTTGTTTGTTGACGTTGAGCCAGAAATTTTTCACCGAACGCTCATTATTATAATACAGCCAATATTTTCAGGAAATTATATTCAAAAAAATATGTGACCTTGTCCGAGAAAAGGGACCTACTGTGTCAAAAAACGGGTTTGGACTTAAAAATGGATTCGGGTACCTAAAAGGGTGTAGAATAAGATGAAATGAGTTAGATTTCTGATTTAAATTTATTTACCACTCTAAAACGTACAAAACGAACTTGGGAAAATCGATAAAAATGAGAAAAACAATAAAATTTTACTTTTGTTGATTTTTTGGTTTTAAATTGTTTTTCCGTCAGTCTTCGAATTTTTTCGGAGTTTGGACTTTGTTTTCGGTGTTTCATGATCTGGTACTTCGATTTTCTTCCGTTTGACAATTTCCGCTTTTTCGTTTTTTGGCGCTATGACTTCAGCTTTCTTTTTCTCGTAATCCGGTGTTTCGATTTTTTTCTTGCTGGCAGGTTCAGATTTATTTTTCGGTTTTTTTTGGCTTTGGGTTCACTCGGTTTAGGAGCTACAACATCCCGTTTCGGTGAATCAGTACATAAGACCCTGACATTCTCATACAAATGCCATTTTCGATCTAACGATAAACCGCTTGGTGCAATAATCGGAGGTAATTCGTTTGGTAGCAACAATAGCAAAGGTATTGTCACACTAAAAGTGAAAAAAATACGTCACCAAAGTCGGCACCCAATCATAACTAACCATGCTAAGTCGCATCTCCCAATTAAAGGTGTGTTCACAGTGATAATGCGTTATGAAACTTTAAATGCGTTTTTCTCAAAACTTTAGGTCCCTTTTCTCGGGGAAGGTCACATACGAGGGCGGTTCGGAAACTTCTTAGCCTAGCACAAAAAGCGCGGCATAAACAGAAAAAAGTTAAGTGTTTTGGAAACTTCCATCTCTGCTATGAACACATGTTAAATTTTGTTTCGATATGGCAACTCCCTTATATAGAAACAGGTGTTCACAAAAGACGCATCCGCGATTTTTTTACAATGGAAAAATTAGAAATGCGTGGTGTCATTAAATATTTACATAAAAAAGGTTTATCGGGACAAGAAATTCATAATGATATGGTGAATGTGTTAGGTGAAATTGCTCCTTCATATGCAACAGTAAAAAATTGGGTTGCTGCATTTAAACGTGGTCGTACAGGCATTGAAGATGAACCACGTAGTGGACGTCCAAAAACAGCACTTTGTAGCCAAAGTGCATGATATGGTATTAAATGATCGACGAATAAAAGTGCGTGAAATAGCTAATATCATGGGCATCTCAAATGATCGAGTCCATTTAATTTTGCATGAAGAACTACAGATGAAAAAGCTCTCTGCAAGATGGTTGCCGGACTTGTTAACAGTCGACCAAAAACGCATAAGAATGAACATTTCTCAAGCTTGTTTCGATCGTTTCCAGCGAAATAAAATGGATTTTAAGCGTCGTTTCATAACTGTTGATGAGATATGGATCCACCACTATACTCCAGAGACAAAAGAACAATCCAAACAATGGACTGAAGCTGGAGGAAGTGCCCCAAAGAAGGCAAAAACAATTCAGTCGGCTGGTAAGGTTATGGCAATGGTATTTTGGGACTTCAAAGGTATTTTATTGATTGACTATCTGCAAAATGGTAAAACAATAAATTCAGAGTACTATTGCAACCTTTTAGATCAATTAAATGTACAAATTCGAGAAAAACGTCCTGGCTTACAACACAAAAAAATAATTTTTCATCAAGACAACGCACCAGCGCACAAGAGTGTTTTAACAATGGCTAAAATCAACGAATTAAAGTACGAGTTGCTTGACCACCCACCTTATTCTCCTGATTTAGCTCCAAGTGACTTTTACTTGTTCCCAAATCTAAAAAAATTCCTTGCTGGCAAGCGTTTTACCTCAAATGAAGATGCAGTTACAGTTGTAAACCACTATTTTGAAGACCTCGAGGAAAACTATTTTAATCAAGGGATAGAATTGCTAGATAAGCGTTGGACTAAGTGTATTGAAGTTTCAGGAGATTATATTGCAAAATAAAAATATTTTTGAAAAACTAACTATTCTCTTTCATTGATAGGCTAAGAACTTTCCGAACCACCCTCGTATATCTCCTTTTTATCGAGGTACTTTAAAGGGAAACATTTTTGTCCTAGGCCGATTTCGCATGTTTACGACGTTTTTGAAGTTGTTTTTATCAAAAAAAATATAAAGGAACTCTCAAAAATATTTGGTTATTGAACAGGGATTAAACCGGCTCAAGACCTCTTGCTTCTATATTAAAATAGAAGACAAGTTTTTAACAAAATGGCAAAGTGACATTGATTTTCGTGGCTGCACACTACTTTTATCATGATTTCGGATCCGTGACAACCCTCTTCAGAAAGCCTTGCTGCAATTGTTGAAAGTAAACCCGAACTCTATAAGGCCAGGCTCTCCACAAACGAATGAGAAGCAAGAGGTCTTGAGCCGGTTTAATCCCTGTTCAATGTGTAAAAGCAACAGACCGAAATAAAACAAACGAGCTAAACAATATTTGGTTATCGTAAAATTTAACATTTGCTGAAAATTCAATTTTTTCTAATAACAACAAAGTCCAGTAAGGAGCGGTATCTCCAATCAAAAACGTTTGATTTAACTGTCATTACAAAGCAAAGTTTAAATGACTGCAAAACTTTCACAGACACTTCTGTCATTTACTTGTTGTAGCCGCCAAATTAACTCAGATTTCATAAATTTTGGCAAATCGTCCCATAAAACCAATCATTTCACTGCTGCACTTTCCCTCTGTCTTCATAATTCATTGTAACCGGCACACCATTGCCCCGGCAATGTAGTAAATATACGGGTATATGCGAGTATGGAGGAGGAGTACATACGAGTACGACTGTAGCCGTTTGGGTGTTGAGCAAAAAGCCTTCCCACAACACATATAAATTTCAAAAATCCTAAATGTTTGTATGGCATGTCTTGCAACCATTGCTAAAGTGTTTAAAGCCACAATCTTGGCCAATTTATAATATTTTACACATTCTCCACACACAACTCATGCACAATGGGTGAATGTATTTCGAAACCATAAGATACTCGTACACTTTTCGGTTTATTAAATAATAAAGTTGCCGAGGACTATGACTACACATCAATGCACAGAAAGAAAAATATTCATGCTTATTCACATATTTGAATTAGTGTTCGAACACAATGAACACTCGGAAGATTTTCATTGGCAGTGATTTGCCAATTTTACCAAAAACGTACCAGAAGAACCTCTTCTTGGCCTAGGTCTGACTTATAATCACTTTGGTTCAGAAAACGCAGTCGACTCGGTGCAGAAAACGGATTCGACCCTACATTTTTTGCAGCCGCTCGAAATTGATGAATTGCAGTCAGCTGTAAAATGTTAATCCGATTAAAGTCGTCCTGCTCAGTTAAGCCACCAAATTTACCTAAATGATCGACGCTTGATACAAACTTCATCTCCCTCAGGAAAATTTCATGATTTTCATCAAGATTTCTTTGTCATTGACATCATGTCAACGTCCATTCAAATATTTCCATGACTAAAATTAAGATAATTCCTTTCATTGGTTCATCCATAAATGGCGTACCTTAGATTCTAACCGATTTTTTTAATAAGATTTTTCAACGTTTTTCGGATGGTTTACCCAGTGATTTCTATTTGGCAGTGATTTCTATCTGCCAACGAGTTTACCTTATAACTTCATTTTTCAGTATTGATTTTTAGTGAGATCGTATAAATAGTATTAGCGATATTACAAGAATTCAAGACTATGATTTTTTCGATGCGTTGCACTTTTTGTCTATACCAAAAAATATATCCAGTAGGGTGAGGGTATACATAGTTAATATTTCTTCTAATGAAAAACCAGGAATCCATTTTCGGGTGTGGGTTTATTACATTGAACAGGGATTAAACAGCTCGCGACCTCTTAAGTCTACATTTTAATAGAAGGCAATTGTTTTATTACGCGATTTTGGGTTTGTTGAAAGGACAACTGAACTCTTTAAGATCAGGTTCTCATTAAACGAACAAAAACTACTCTTGTAAATCTTACTTTTCAAGTTTTCTTCAAACAATTGCCGGGCATAAAATAAAAACCTCTATTTACAACGAGTGATTTGTTTGCATTTCTACATGGAGAAATCTTTTCCATTCCTTGGCAAAAGGATTAAACCGGAATGTCGGTTAATACCAGTATTTTTACTTTTAAAAATATCCGACAGTTCGGTTTTTTTTTTAAAAACCCGTAATACCGGTTATAGCTTTCGCAAAACTCACTTTCGTTACATCCCTAGCTTGTACGTCCAACACGCAAGATGAAAGCCTACCGTCGATCATAGCATGATCGAATTTTAATCAAGTTTGAACATCATATTCAGAAAAAGAGTGCATCTCTTTTTCTCGGTGTACTAATGCCGTATGACAATGTCTATTTATTTAAGACAATGTTTTTCGGCAAAGTTTTACTAAACGGCGAATGATGAAGAAGTGAATGTTGTTGATTCGCACAAAGCGCTTATGACAAATTTTCCCTAAAAGTTTGTGGTCCTGGCGTTGGTGCAACTTTTCCAGCCACAAACAGATTTCCATGAACCACGCAGAATGTGGTAAGTACTCGTATCTCATGGAACCACTATACAGTAAACACTACCATGCATGTGGTGTAATTTTAAATGTACATGAGTTATTCCATGACAAATTAGGCAAACAGAAAACGAATCCATGAGCTCATCAGTCAGTGGTTTCGTTCAGCTTGTTTCAAATCAATACGATCTAAGAGAAGAAATGTCCAAAAACTGACCACTTGTTCGTTTATTATTGTAATCAACATGAAGATCTTAAATAAGAACCGATCTCAATGAATCTTTGCAAATTGCAGTCAGGAGAGTTCGGACTAAGCCCCCTTATAAATGTTCCTTCCAATTTTAAGTCTAACCGGCCTAATACTGGCAAATTTCACCAGATTTCAATGCAGTTTGGTTTGTAACGTTATTTGACACACAAGAAATACTTGATTAATAATCGACGAGATCGGTTCATGTTCTGATATAGCCTCCTTCCAAATGTACCTTCGTTTTGTGGTCAAACCGACGTCAGACCGAAAAAGTTTATCAGATTTCAAAAATAGTTGATGCCTTGGAGCGTGCGTAGGTGGAATATGGGGTATAAGGAGTAAGGGTTTCATGTAATTTTATTCTAATAAAGTGACATAAGAAGCTATCCATATTTTGGGCAATAAGGCGATTTTTAAGCGGACGTGGCCCCTACCACTTTCCCAGGTATGAGCTATATTTCAATGTTATTATCGTATGTCTTTAAGTTATCTTTTTAGGAGTGGTCTGGTCGGAGAAACATGACCTTATTTACACTGCATCGATTTTTAGACCAAAAAGCATAAGTGACAGCGCATAGAGAAAGGGTCCTAAGGGTAAAAAAAATCAATTTTAATTTTTTTTGATGTGGACAACATCTGAGCATCGAATGAGACCGATCCCATGCCCCAAAAGTGTTCCCTCCCAGAGATATGCGCGTTTTATGAAAGTGAAGTCGACGCTTCTAAGCGCAAATAGAAAGGGACCTAATCTTTAAAATGGCTCTCCTGACCAAAACTGGTTTTTACCCTTAGGTTCCTTTCTATTTTGCGCGTCATATATAATGTTAAGTATTTCGTAGTGATCGGAGTTGATAATAAAGATATGTAAGCAAAATCCCAAGCAATATCAGAAATATTCTGATTTTTCCAGAGATTGCTACAGCCTTTGTGTGGGAAAAATGTGTCTTTCCTTTTTCAATTCCGACCGTTTAGGAGCATCAGCAGTACTTCTAAAATTTGTCCGCCTCACAACTACGAGGGCTGCAATATATATTTATGGCCTAATAATGAAAATGCGAATATATATCATCAAAAATGGTTTTATTGTTTTTCAAAGTATTCTCCAGCATGATTTATACACTTTTGCATGCGCTCAACCCAACTGTCGAAGCACTTTTTCCACTCTGATTGCGACACCTTCAAAACATGGTTTTTGAACGCTTCAACAGCAACTTCTGGCGACGAAAATCGTTGACCACGCATTTTTTTCTTGATGTGCGGAAATAAAAAGAAGTCATTGGGTGCCAAGTCAGGGCTGTAACCATCAATTCGACGTCTTGGCCGGTCAAAAAGGCACTGTTCAAGTCACTGTAAACAACACAAATGATGGCCGTACGTTAAAACGTTCTGAGTACGTTTATGCTTAAAAATGACAAACTTTCCAATGGAAATGCCAGATGACACCAGGCAACACTTAGTATTGCCTAGGCCAGAAACATATATGTGTCAGCGCATAGAGAAAGGGACCTAAGGGTAAAAAAAAACAATTTTCACTTTTTTTTGATGTGTTCCCTCCCAGAGATATGGCGCGTTTTATGAAAGTGATGGTACACCAAAGATACACGTATTTAAATCTTTAAAATGACTTTCCTGAACAAAACTGGTTTTTACCCTTAGGGCCCTTTCTATTTTGCGCGTCACATATAGCAACCGTAAAACTGTCAGCCTCACAACTACAATCTGTGGTTTGCTTTCCACAGACAGGCAGACAGATTGTCAGAAGGACATGACGAGATCAGCTAAGAGTTTAACAACGCTCAAGAATATATTAAAGTTTGAAGCCCCCGATCAATATTTCAAGACGTTGTTAAAGAAACGCCTAATGGTTTATAAAGGGTGGTGCAACCATAATGCAAGGTGTTAATTATGAGTCACACCTTAACGTCAAGCTTTTTGCCCAACTTAGTTTGATATATAGTTTGACAAATTACCTTGAATGGTGTTCGCTATCGCGAGATGATAACATACTTTTGTGGTCAGAAATTATGAATATCGAGCTGGAACATAAGTGGTTCGGTCGACATTCCATAAAAACGGGTAACTTCCCTTACATCTGCTTGCTACGATATACTTCTTTTATACTCACTGACCTAAGCCTACTGTTTAATGTCGGCTTCTAATGTTTTTTTTTTTTTTTTTTTTTTTGTAGAAGACTCGTAAACCTGATACGCTGATAAAAATATACGAGGGCGGCCGCAAAAATATTAGGCCTGGCACATTTTCTGTTTTACTAGCAACTTTTTTTGTTTTTTAAAAGCAATCTTTTATAAGCCATCTGTCAAAATTTCTGAAATATTTAATGATTATTTTCTTTGTTAAAGTTGATTGAAGTAAACAAGTTTGATAATTTTTGAAAAATGGAAAATAAAGAGTTTCGTGCGGTAATTAAACACTTTTATATGAAAGGTTATACGCCAGAATTAATCAAAGATAAATTGGATTCTGTTCATGGTGATAATGCACCATCATACTCCACCGTGAAATCCCGGGATCAACAATTTAAAATGGGTCGTTCAAGTACGGAAGATGAACAAGGCTTTGGAAGACCGAAAACTGCTACTACTATTAAAAACATTAGAAAAATATTTAATGAAGTGACTAAAGATAGACGAATAAAGCTTAGAGAACTTGCTGATATTGTTAAAGTACACAAAAAACAAGTTTGGAGTATTTTACATGATGAACTCCACATGAAAAAGCTATCCGCAAGATGGGTGCCGCTATTGTTGCCTTTGCCCCAAAAAATCGTCCGTTGGACCAATTCCGAGGAGCTTTTAGCGATTTATCAGCGTTATCCAATAGAGTTCTTGCGCCGATTCATAACTGTTGATGAAACATGGATCCATCACTACATCCCAGAATGCAAAGAACAGTCAAAACAATGGATAGAAGCTGGTAAAAGTGGTCCCAAGAAGGCGAAAACTGTTAAGTCAGCAGGAAAAGTAATAGCCACAGTATTTTGGGATGCAATGGGTATAATATTTATTGATTATCTTGAGAAAGGAAAAACTATAACTAGTGAATATTATTGTGCATTATTGGATCGGTTGAGTGAAGAAATCAAGATAAAACGACCGCATTTAGAAAAAAAAGTTCTTTTTCATCAAGATAATGCTCCTTCACACACTGCATTTTTAACTCAACAGAAACTGGACTAATTACGATTTGAAATTGCTCCGCATCCACCATATAGTCCAGATTTAGCTCCTTCTGATTATTTCTTGTTTCCAAATTTAAAAAAAATTATCGGTGGCAAGAAATTTTCCTCCAATAGCGAGGTTATTGCTGAAACTAAGGCATATTTTGAAGGTCTTGCAAAATCTTATTTTTCGGATGGAATTAAAAAACTTGAAAAACGTTTGATGAAGTGTATTGAGTTGGAAGGAGATTGATTATGTTGAAAAATAAATAATAATAATTCCAAAAAAAAACGGTTCTTTTTATGTTAGGCCATTTACTTTTGCGGTCGCCCTCGTATGTCTATAAGTATATTCTTACCCGGATTTGAACCTGGGATTACTGTTGTAATAGTCGTGCACACTACCCATCACACCATAGCGGCCCACGATATTTTTGCGTAAATATTGTGTGAGCCTAAAGAGTTTTTAGGTCACACATTTCTTGTGAGCTGCTGTTGCATGAGGTTCTTGCATACATCATCGTCTCAACGGTTGTAAAATATAACCGCTCAAGTGCACAATGTATGTGAAAATTTGTATGCGTGTGTGCGTGAGTGATTTAGCTGTTTATTTAAATTTAATAATATCATTATGGCCAACTTTACGTATGTGTGCGTTAGCCAACTATGCATGTAGTAAACGAGCGTGCTTAAAAAGCCACCTTTTAAGGCAACACATAGATTTGTAATTGCTTCCCTGTGATTTATACGTGCGAACTTAAAGAAAAACTAACCGTGGCCAGGAACGACAAACAAGTGAAGGCGTAGTGTTAAAATATTAGCAAGGCTATTTGCGCATGGCTGAATATACTTACTTTGTTTACTACACTAAATTATTGGCTTAGGGCGATTTAACATGAGATCTTCTTTAACTTGAGATTTGTGCATGGTACCTCCTGGCTAAAGTCTTGGTCTTTGCAACGTTCATATAAAATTCGATGTAACGATTCAGGAAATATACCATTTAACAAAAATACGATGTTAAGAAATTGAAAAAAAACGTTTTCTCGAAAACTTCCTTACCCCGTTTCGTCAACATGCGTTTCAATGTTTCGAAATCCACTTGTACCGGAGCGTGACTGAAAGGCTCGAAAGAACGAACGACGATCTCTTTGACAGTTCTTTTCAAGTGTCGCAATTAGTACTGATATCGACGAAAAGTCGATATCTGTAATTTCAGCAAGTCCTTTAGGAAAAATCGCAAAAAGCCCAAGAACATTACTATTGCTGCACTATACCGTAGCCCCGAGATACTCCCGCTTCAAAGTTATATCTATTTTACTGAAGTATATATACTTTATAGGGTCCCTTTGATGTTACAAACGGAATGACAAATTTATTCATCCATCCACCCAACGGTAGGGTGTATATAACAACAAACAACCCTTTATTATAAATTGTTTGTTGTCAGCACTTCTAATTGGTTCTAACAATTAATATTCGGAAACCCTTTTTGGTTGCCACAACCTCCAGTTATGACAACTAAATATTTTACAGCATTTCATTGGCATAACCGATCTATTTATTGTGTTTACCATACTCTGATCATATTTATTATGTGTTCGAGACGAATATTCATTTCAGTTAAAAACATTCCGTAATAACAACGAACATTTTTTTTTTGCAACCGATTTTTTGAAGTTCCAAACGATTTTCATTTAACCATTTTTGTGTTTGGTTAAAATTAGCACACACAGAGAAAACCTTAGTTGAAAATCGGTTGGAACTACTAAAATTCCGTTGAAAACTAAGAATTTAGGTTGCAATCACTGAATTTTTATTATCGTAATGGATATTTTCTTCCAATTGCCACAAGATGATAAACTTGTTCATCGTCTTATAGACACGACTGATTGATCGGTTGGTCATACTAATGAAGCGCATAAAATGCTGCAAGTTGTCATAACTGCTGGTTGTGACAACCAATAGTTTTGCTAGCATTTTGTTGATGAAACCGAATAGTGGTAATGGTATCAAAACTTTCAACCTAACTAAAAGCGAAAATAGTTCTACTACTGCTTTAAGCAAATCGATTAATATAATTTATTCAGTTAACATCCTTTATCATCTTAACCTCTACATGGCCCTCCCTATGTCTAAGGGTATTACAAATGGTTTAACGGTACTACAAAGATGCAAAGTTTAGCCGAATTTCTGTAGTTGTTATAGCTGAGATATTTCGATATTTTCATGTGTGGTTCCAACAAAAACGCCATGCCATAAGGCAGCGTAACGCTCAATGTTGAAAATTTTCCGCCGCGATCATGCGACTTGTCACAAATAAATTATTTTCTCTGGGGCTACGTCAAGTCCTTAATCTACGCTAACAAGCTAATGGGTTTGGACGAGCTCAAGGACACTTATATTGCCGCATATGTGACGCGCAAAATAAAAAGGGACCTAAGGGTAAAAACCAGTTTTGTTCAGGAGAGCCATTTTAAAGATTTTAATACGTGTATCTTTGGTGTACCATCACTGAGCGTGTTGGCGCATATCTCTAGGAGTGAACACTTTTGGGGCATGGGATCGGTCTCATTCGATGCTCAGATGTTGTCCACATCAAAAAAAAGAGAAAGCAATACTTAATAGAATAATTGTAGCAAGAAATTAAAGGCAGAATCAATATGATATCTCACACCATTGTTGTGAAGAGTTTTTTTCAGACGTGTGGTTTTTAAGAGGAAATAAAGCGCATATAACTTAATGTAATGGCCAAGAATTTAGCTTTATTATAAAGGGTGGTTGCGTTTTAAGGGCCGATGTTGAATGTGAAACACAACCTAAACGTCAAGTTTTTTCTGCATTTCATTTGATTTTTCTTAATTTCAGACTAACTCAATTTGAACTAACTCAATTTGAAAGATACACAAGCTAGCAACGCGTTAAAGTTATTAAGGCTTCGGGCAACAGTGGATGATCAATTTTCGAAGAAAATCATCTTCAGTGACGAGGCACATTTTCAACTCAGTGGATTCGTCAATTAGCAGAATTGTCGCATTTGGGCAAATGATAATCCAGGAAAGATTGTCGAAAAAACAATGCACTCACAAAGAGTGACTGTTTGGTGCGGCGGCATCATCGGGCCGTATTTTTTCTCAAATGAGGCCGGTCAGGCAGTTACTGTTAATTGTATTCGTTATCGTGAGGAGATAACGAACTTTTTATGGCTCGATTTGGAAGATATGGATGTGGACGATATGTGGTTTCAACAGGACGGTGCCACTTGCCACACCGCTAACGAAACAATGGCTCTTTTGCGCGACAAATTCAATGGCCGCGTTATCTCACGTCGTATTCAAGAGCTAAAGGATGAGATAATTCGGCACATTAACGACATAGAACCTGAATTATGCCTCAGCGTCACCGAAAATGTGGACCATCGGATGGAGGAGTGCTGGCGAGGTCGCGACGGTCATTTGGCCGATATTTTGATCCATACATAATTGAACCATACCAATAAGAATATTATCATAATAAAAATATATGAGAATAATTTTCTAAATAATTTGTATTTTATTCAAAATCAACATCGTCCCTTAAAATTTAACCACCCTTTAGATAAGGGTATGCAATCATGTTTTAAAAATGATTTCGGCCAGGGGCCGCCGCGGCTGGCTCGAATGAATTCCAGCTGAGAGACACAATTTCCGACTACTTTTGACAGAATTTCGGGCCGTATGACAGCTATGATAAGCCGAATATTCTTTTCCAAGGCGTCAATCATGTCGGGCTTATCTGCGTAAACAAGCGACTTTAGATAAACCTACAAAAAATAGTACAGCGGTGTAAAATCTTACGAACATGGAGGCCACGCTGCAGGCCCACGACGCTAACCAAAAGTTTTCTTCAATAAATTTATTGATTTGTTGGCTGCATGACATGTAGCGCTGTCTTGTAGGAACCAAAGGTCGACCACATCAACAACCTCCAATTAAGGCACAAAAAAGTCATTAATCAGGGCTCTGTAGCGTGCCCCCTTGACTGTATCATTAAGGCCTGCTTCAGTTTAGAACAAGTATGGACCAATGATTCCCTCTACCCATAGACCACACCAAACAGTGACTTGAATGTGAATATAACAGCGTCTCAACAATGGCTTGTGGATTTTCATTACTCCAAATTCGATAATTTTAGTTATTAATGTACCCATTCAACCAAAAGTGAGCTTCATCGCTGAACAACATTTTCTTGTAAAAATGAGGATCGGTGGCCATCTCGGTTTGGGTCCATTTACCACGATTTGCAAACGTTGTTCCAGCGTAAGTGAAATGTCAAACCAAATTGAGCATAAATCAATTGACAGCTGTCAAAAGACCAGCTCCGAAAAAAGTGTGGCCAGATTGAAAACCACACGTCTAAAAATAAATACCCTTTCTGCTTTACTTTTTCACCCTTTATGCTTTACTTTTTTACTTTTACTTTTTTTGTTAACGAAGTGCGACCACTGAACTTTTAGATTCAACAATTCTTTTCTGGATGTTCAGATACTTTGTATCTTCTACCGATACTTCAGTTACAATTACTGAAAGTTACAAAGCTACCACTAACATTCGGTTGTACTGATGAAATACAAGAGATGCATTAAACCTCAATCATTCGGTGTACATAAAAATTCGGTTGTGGCAACGAAACACTTCTCTGTGTGCAAATATGGTAACTATAGGGTGATTCATCTAGAGGTATTATTTTAGAACAACAAAAAAATATAAAAACTCAAAACAAGTGTGGAATCTTAATTGGTAATTTCAAAGGACATTTTATGGCATTTATTTTTTGAACATAATTTTCTTCAAATGTTGGCCGCAACTACTCCTCAGGGTTTCCATTCTAAGGGTCCAATTTTGGATACCTTGTTCGAGCATTTCGACCGGTATGGCTTGACACGTGACACGCGTAATGTTGGCTTCCAAAACCTGAATCGTAGCTGGTTTGTCAGCATAGACTTTAGACTTTACGTTACACCAAAGAAAAGTGTCTAAATGTGTGATTTCACTCGATCTGGGCATCCAACTCACCTGTCCAAAACGCGAAATAAGCTGCTCTTCGAAATGGCCTCTCAATAGATCCATTGTGGAACCGTCTTGTTGAAACCAAGTGCCGTCAAGATTACGGGCTTACCAAAAAGTCCGATATCACGGCGCGATAGCGAGCACCATTCCGACTATTATCATTTTTGAAAAAATATGGACCGATGATTCCACCAGCTTATAAACCGCACCAAACCGCGGTTTTCTCTGGGTTTAATGACACCTATTGAACCTCTTTTTGTTGCTCTTCAGCCCAAATGCGGCAATTTTGTTAATTGACTTTGTCGTTGAGCCAGAAATGGGCCTCATCACTGAACAAAATTTTGCTCGAAAACAGCGGATCTTCCAATTTCTTACCAAACGCTCATTTCCATAATACAGTTGCCAACATTTGAAGGTAATTATTTTCAAAAAATAAATGCCATAAAATGTCCTTTCAAATTACCAATAAAGACTCCACATTTGATTTGAATTTTTATATTTTTTTTTATTCTAAAAAAACCTCTAGATGGATCATCCTATATAAATATGATAATTGTTGTTTCTGCTAACCGATGTTAATACTTTGTTATTAACGACGTAACTTGTTTTTTGTATACTTTGGACCACCCTATGTTTGACCTATTACTAAATGCCTAGAACTCCGTTCTTGCTTAGAAAGTAATTAATTTGACTAAGACAAATACCTCGTCTTGAATGCTTCGCCAGAAAAAAAGATAATATTTTTCCAACAAATTTAAATTAAAACCAAAAATAATATTTTCAGAATTTTAATTAAGTATCTATTTCCCGTACAGGCACTTTTTAACTTTTGAAAAGTCGGAAAAAAACTAACATCAGTTGTTTGCGAATATTAATCTTCAAGCTGGCATTTGGTGGGCTGCTTTAAATTAAAGACCAAAAGCGGAAGTACGCTTTGTTTCCAACTTGGCGGCGAGGAACGAACCACCACCGCGCACCGCCACTGCTCGCTTTAATATCTGTGAGAGTTTTTTTTCTTCTTCTTTGTTTCGCACCGTACACCCACTTTCTAGGGTATCTTTTTTCTTTTGGTTCTTCTTTCTTGGTCGCTTTGTTGTAATAAAACAAATTAATTTTTAATTAACCTTTGCTAATTTGAAATTAATGATGAAACAAAGGGTCAACGGGGGCAAACAAAAAAAGAAAACATTGGAAAGCTTAAAAGCAAATACAAACAGCGTCACTGGCGAAAACCTTAAATAATTTCATTAGGCCTTATTAAAAACAAAATGTACTTATTGGCCACCATTGGCAACCGGAGAGGGAGCACTGGCAACAATGTACAATATTGTACACAAAACAGTTCATTAAACCAAATGGCCAAGTCAACGAACGAACAAACGGGCGGACCGCACCGGACCGGGACAAATGGGAACCCTTTTTTTGCTGCATGTGTGTGTGAATTAAACCGAATATTTTTGTTTTCCTTTTTGTTGTTGTCGCTGTTATTGAGTGAACTGTAACAAATGTGAAAACTACATTAAACACCTCGGCCTATAGGCCACAACACAATATCACAGCAGCATCCAGCAGTCGGTGTGGAAAACCTATCCGCACTCCTGCCTTGTGCAGGGCCACACGATCGAAACGTAACAAAGGCGTACGTATTGGCTTTTTTCGACCAAAAGAACACCCAAAAAAAAACAGTATTGCTTCGGCCGAGTTGCACTGCATGATTAACTGGGCGTAAAACTCGTGCCCCAGCGCAAATCCCCCTCTCGAACGAAAAAGAGAGTACCAGAGTACCAAACCGACACCAAAAACAACAACTACAACATCAGTGTATAACGTCAAAATAAATGTTATAAACTTTGCATGCCGCTATATAATTAATAACGGTAATATATTTTGCATATGCCATGACACGGTGTGTGGTTGGCTCCCTCCGCCACATACATACTCTCCGAAAAAACACTCACTCACACACACACACTTGCACACAAAAATGGTTAGTTAAGCCCACTCCCGGCCCGCCGCTATATCCTTTGTCCCTTCCGAAACGAACACAAGTTGCATGAGCTTAAAGTGCTGCCAAGACTGGGCTCCCCCCCACATAACTCTTTTATCGTACTTGTGCATCATGTCGTTGGTTTTTTTTTTCTTCGGCTGCACAGTGTTTCGGAACGCGAAAAATGCGGGAAATAATGCACACAGAGAACAAATCTGTTGCCACAATCGAACTTTTTTGACAACCGAATGATTGAGATTGCATGAGCCATTTAGTTGACATCAGTACAACCGAATGTTGGTTGGTGTACTGCAATTGCCAGTAAATAAAAGTAACAGAAGTGAAAAATATCGGAACCCCCCTAAATGTTTTTACCGGATATAAATATCCATTTTCCGTTTACAACCTCTATTTACTTCGATCATTACGAAATTTTCATAATATCTAACGTTCGGCCTAATCTTTGTATGGTACATAACGATGTGATTGGACTAGAGGCGTGGCACCGCCCATACAACCCTTAACTTAAAGCGAGCATAACCCATCAAGTATTAGAGATATGACGATGATTTTTAAAACCCATGATTTTGGCTTGCAGCGCGGCACAACCTGCTGGAAAACTAAGAGGTGCCACGCAACCTTTTATATTGCATTTATATCAAAAGTAATGAGCCGATCGTTTTATTTGTATGAATATGTTAATTTAATTATTTTATCAGCATATGTTGTGTTAAAATTAGACAAAAGGGCGTGGCACTGCCCATTTAACTCAAAACTTAAAAAGACCAATAGTTTTGCCAACATTTTCTTGTTGTAACCAAATAGTGGTGTTGATATCTAAACTTTTAACACAACTATAAACGAAAATAGCCCTATTACGAGGGTTGATAAATAAACTTCTGGCCTAGGCAACACTCAGTGGCGCCATCTGACATTTCCATTACAAAGTTTGCCATTTTTTAGCATAAACGTACTCAGAACGTTTTGACGTACGACCATCATTTGCGTGACTTGAAAAAATCAATTTGGCAAAACAATGGAATTAACTCGTGAACATTTTCGTGCGAGCATTTTTCACAACTTTCGAAGTGGATTGTCACGACAAGAGAGCAACGATGAACTTAAATCTTTGTATGGCGATGAAGCACGATCCTATAGCACTGTGAAAAACTGGTGAAATGAATTCAATCGTGGCCGACGCTCGCTCAAAAACGAAGGTCGCCTAAAAACGGCCGTTGTGCCAGAGAACATTGATGCCGTGCGTGAACTGATAATGCAAGATCGTCATGTGACATACCGTGAGATAGAGGCATCCTTGGTCATTTCTTCCACTATCATACATTCGATATTGCATGAACACCTGGGCGTAAAAAAGCTTAATTCTCTTTGGATCCTTACAACTTGACAATCGCTAAAAAAGGCTCGTGTCGATTCGTGCAATGAAATTTTGATAAAAAATACGATCGCGGTGCTTCAAAAGACGTTAATATGACCGTCACAGGTGACGAATCATGGATCTATGCGTATCAGCCTGAAATAAAACGGCAATCTACCGTGTGGGTCTTCGAAGACGAGCCAAATCCAACGAAAGTTGTTCGTGGAAGAACCACTTCGAAGCAAATGGTCGCCTGTTTCTTCGGCAAAACTGGTCATGTGGCGACTGTGCCGCTTGATCAACGTAGGACGGTCAATTCTGAGTGGTACACCACAATTTGTTTGCCAGAAGTCTTCGAAGAAATTCGAAAACGAACAAGACAAGACAAATCATTGGGCACCATGACAATGCGAGCTCTCACACATCGGCTCAAACCAGCGCCTTTTTGACCGGCCAAAACGTCGAATTGATGGGTCATCCGCCGTACAGCCCTGACTTGGCACCCAATGACTTCTATCGCTAGTCGAATTGATGGGTCACCCGCCGTACAGCCCCGATTTGGCACCCAATGACTTCTTTTTATTTCCGCACATCAAGAAAAAAATGCGTGGTCAACGATTTTCGTCGCCAGAAGATGCTGTTGAAGCGTTCAAAAACCAAGTTTTGGGGGTGTCTCAATCGGAGTGGAAAAATAGATTCGAAAATTGGTTTAAGCGCATACAAAAGTGTATAAATCATGCTGGAGAATACTTTGAAAAACAATTAAACCATTTTTGGTGATAAATATTCACATTTTCATTATTGGGCCAGAAATATATGTAGCAGCCCTCGTATAACCGAATCGTAGAACTAATGTTACTTTCGGATTCGTGACAAACATTTTTGTTGTTTTTTAATACCGATATGCCCATAGGAGAAGGACACCCTTTGGGGGATATACCTTTGGTACTAGAAGAAACACACCCTGATAGAAAATAGACCAGTGCCACGCCCTCATGACAACATTTTTTATTGGACAAAAATCCATGATGGTGCATCGGCACGGCCGAACTCACCCTTATAGAAAATAGACCAGTGCCACGCCCTCATGACAACATTTTTGTGCTTCGGCACGGCCGAACTTGTTTTTTATTATAAAAGTTTTTATAAAATTCAATCTTCTAAATATAAATAAAAATCCCAGTCCTTCTGTTTATTGCGGCTATTTAAACCACTGTATGTTGCTCCTTACTCCAAAGCAAATTCCCTCAGGGCAGAATGGCTGTGTATGTTTGTGCCTGCATGGCAGAAAGGCAACCAAGGCAAAAAAACTAACCAGAAATCCGGTTAAAAAATTTGTGGCAATAATATTTAATGGCAAAGAACATACTCGTACATACTGACAAAAAACCAACTTGTGGCTTTTTGTCTTGTTCGTTCATCATATCGTTTACAGGCGGCGGCGGCAGCGGCCAAGAGACAGAAGTAACAAGAAAAGAATGGCATTTTTGGGGGATATTTCGACTAAGCCACAATTAATGATAGCGGCTCTGTTTAAACGGTAGGTTAGCAGACTGACTTATAGGAAGGTCTCAAGAACGACATCGTGAAATGCATCTGTTTCATTGAAGGAAACACAAGTCAAGACAGCTTCTCAATTTTCTACTACAGATAATAATTACAAATTGAAATTTTTATAAGATAAACCGTATCTTGAAATCATTTTATGCAACTGCATAAAGCACATTTTAAAATCACACCTAGCCAGATTTGACTATTTGCGGTGGGAAACGTGTTTATAAAAACGTTATTAAAAAATGTAATGTAATAAACTTGAGGCATTATAATTAACTAAAAACTGACCATATTAGACACATCTGCAGGAAGTCAACTACTATGACCAACCCCCTTTTCAAAATATATAAAAAAGATCTTAATAGAGCTAAGAGCACTTCATGCAATATTTTGAATTTTATTCAAAGACTCTAGTGTACTTGGCATCATTCACATGAAATATGGTTCTATCTAGCTCTGTGATACATTGGATGCTTTGGAAGATCAATAAGTAGAGCAGAATGTGCGATTTGAACCATACAATTCCGCAAGACATATATCTGGCAATGTAAAAACACAGTATTCAAAAGGTAGTGTCAGCCTTGGTTGACAGATACAAAACAGGATTACTTTTGGGCTATTATTCCTCGTCTTTTCTACTGAAAACATTAAAATTGCGTTGGCCCTGTACTTGAGAAACTCCATAGATATTCATACGCGTCATTAGTGGGACTCAGTATGTTTATCTAAAGGGATAATACGTTGAAAATGCGCTTTGGAAAAATGTACAATCCAGAATCTAAAAAGACAATATCTCATAAGCTGTAACAGATTTGATGAAGATATTCGGAAAACATGAAATTGGACAAGGGGTGTGGCGCTATCCACAAAACCTTGGACTAAAAAAAGACATGAACTATATCATAAACTATAAGAGATAATGACAATGTTATTTGTAGGCATGGATCTAAACTCATTCTGGAACAAAAGTGGGCGGTGCCAAGCCCCGTTTAAAAAGTCGCATTTATGGCCAAAATAATGTATCACGCGATACACTTGAATTTTTATTTTGTTCAGTAGAGTACTTTACTGCCGGCAGTTTTTCATTTAATTGAAATCTGCATGCACTTAAGTGTATAGCTTTTGATCATTGTACAAGCAGATTCGTTTCTTGGGGTCTGAGTGGAGTAGCGTTTACCGAATCTGTAGTTACTCCAGCTTGCAACTAAAAGTCTTTTGGACTGCCTTTTGAACAACTTTTTGGTTTCAAAAATGTTCAAAAGAGACATGGACCTCAATCTCACTATGAACTAAGCCTTTAAAAAAAGTGAAATTCAATGTTTTGCAACTTGTTAGAGATTATGTTGTGCTACAAATTGGACCAAAGGGCCTGCACATGGTTTACGTGATGTCGGTACGAAAGAAACACACCCTGATAGAAAAGAGGCCATCGCTACGCCCCCTTGACAACATTTTCCTATTCATACATGATGAAGAGTGTATAAACCTCGGCTCGGAAGAAATTAATTTGTTCACTTGTTTTATACTATATTTCACCATGGGATGAAATATTTCAGAATCCATGGAGCAAAAAATTCCTTACAGAAAGATCCTAAGCTACCTCTGAAATATAAAACTCTGTGAGTATTTGTCCAAAATATCTTAATTTCGAAATATGGCATAAATATGGACTGTAAGTTTAGAATCACTTTAAGCCCTTAAAAGGGTGCTTAGTTGCTATTGGTTTCAGTCTTTGGGCGGGAGTTTGGCGAAACATCCCCGAGTAGATAAACCATTAGGAGGCTGCCAAACTCATTTGCCGAATCTGGTAGCATCGCACGAATCGCCCAATGTTCGGGTTATGATACTTTCAAGGCTGTAGCACCGCCAATTCACACGCAGAGAAAAAACATGGTTACTACATGGTCACGGCAATAATAATATGTTCACCGCAATAAAAGTATGTTCGTCACAACCATAGCATTGTTAACTGAATTTATTTTTGACAATAGTATAATTGCTGCAATATTAATAATGTTGAAATGTAACAATAGTATTATTGACAAATTTAAAAGTGAAAATATGGTTATAGCAACAATATAAATATGGTTGGTGCGATAAAAGTATTGTGTTTTGCGTTTTATGTTAACAATAATATGATTACGGCAATCATACTGTACGATTGTAATTTTCCTTCATTAAAATATGTTTTTAAGAACAAATGTTATTGGTACGGATCTAATGCAATAATAGTACTTCTTTATCGAAATCAAAATTTTTTAAACGAGCTGCTTTGGGTTTGTTTAACTGAAATATTCTTAATAAAAACGCTGACGTTTATTTCAACTTATTTTTTCTACTGTGAAATAAATCACTCCTATAATTTTGAATTTAATGTATTTTTGAATAATTTTCATTAATCAAATCTATTGTCGACAACTTAAACAAATTCTAATAAATTATATTGGGAATCATAGTATAATTGTGTGGTTGTAGGGATCATAACATGGTTGCGTGTGAATCATACTATGGTTGTGAGGATCATATTATGCTTGTATGTGAAACATACTATGGTTGTGAGGACCATACAATGGTTGTGGAGATCATAGTATGATTGAGTGTGAATCATACTATGGTTGTGGGGATTATGGTATGGTTATGTGTGAATCATACTATTGTTGTGAGGATCTTAGTATGGTTGTATTTGAATCATACTATTGTTGTGAGGATCATAATGTTGTTGTGCCACAACCATAACCCCAACAATAGTATTATCCTCTTCGAATATTGTCACCACAACCATACTTTTTTTCTGCGTGTAGCGCACGATCTAACGTTCGGTTGTGCTGATAGAATACCTGGAGTAGACGGAACCACAATCATTCGGTTGGCCAAAATGTTGGTTGTGACAACCAATAGTCCATTAAAACAATCGTTGAAGCGATTCCATGAAGGTAATTTACGGTCTATCATCTTCAAACACTATAAGTCCTATAAAATTAAATTGAGTTTTCTATACAATAAAAAAAATTATGAAATACATTGATTAAAAAAAGTCATTCGAGTTTCTTATTGTAGGACAATTGGTGCGCCACCCTATACATGTATTTCCAAAAGCACGCCTTATCACATCTCCATACCCCTGATCTGGTAATGTAGGGCACCTAAAATGTACACGTTTCTGATCTCCAATTCCAATGCATTGCTCCCATGCCGATGGCCGACGATGCTGTCCTCACTAAACGCATTATTTCGACATGAATGCATTCAGTGTGGTGATGTTAAAACTAATAATATACCGTATACAATATACGTGTTTTTGTGGGTTTGCGAAAAAATATTGTAACAATGTTCATTTATTTGTTTTTTAGCTCTTTGTTTCTTGTAATATTTGTTAAAAAAAAGAAAGCATATCTGGGCTACAAGAGCAGAGTAAGGGGTGATCCATCTAGCGGTTTCTTTATGAATGATATGTTATGTTGACAGTGACAGTTTTTTTCTGCTCGAAATCTTGACCAAAATCTAGAAGCGAAATGTTTTATGCTGGAAAAGGGTGGTTACATTTTAAGGGCCGATGTTAAATGTTAACCACACCTTTTTTTCTGCATTTCATTTGATAATTCTCAATTTCAGACTAACTCAATTTGAACCATGGAAAGATACACAAGCGAGCAATGCGTTTAAGTTATTCAGGCTTATTATGAAAATGGGCGTTCAAATCATATCAATTTTCGAAGAAAAACAGTGATTAGGCACATTTTCACCTCAGTGGATTCGTCAATAAGCAGAATTGCCGCATTTCGGCAAATGATAATCCGAGAGTGATGGCCGAAAAAATAAGGCACCCACAAGAGTGACTGTTTGGTGCGGTTTATGGGCTGGAGGCATCATTGGGCCGTATTTTTTCCAAAATGAGGCCGGTCAGGCAGTTACTGTGAATGGTATTCGCCAATTGCCACACAGCTAACGAAACAATGGCTCATTTGCGCAACAAATTCAACGGCCGTGTTATCTCACGTCGTGGCGATGTTAATTGGCCGCCAAGATCATGTGATTAGACACCGTTGGACTTCTTTCTTTGAAAGAAAAGGTGTACGTCGATAAGCCAGCAACAATTCAAGAGCTAAAGGATGAGATAATTCGGCACATTAACGGCATAGAACGCCAATTAAGCCTCAGCGTCATCGAAAATTTGGACCATTGGATGGAGGTGTGCCGCCGAGGTCGCGGCGGCCATTTGGCCGATATTATGTTCCATACATAATTGAACCATACCAATATTATCATAATAAAAAGAAATGGCATTAACATCCTAATTAATTTGTGTTTTATTCAAAATCACCATCAGCCCTTAAAATTTAACCACCCTTTACATCGCAAGCCATGTAAAAACTTCTCTATAAAGACTAAAAAGGCAAATGACTAAAAAGTCATAAAACGGATTTGGTCAAAACATATGTGACGCGCAAAATAGAAAGGGAGCTAAGGTTAAAAACCAGTTTTGTTCAAAGAAAGAAAAAAAAAGAAAATTGATTTTTTTTACCCTTAGGTCCCTTTCTCTATGCGCTTTCACATATGTAGGGTATGTAGTGCCTAGTATGGTGTACAAAAGTAAGTAGTAAGGGTACGAGGGCTGCTATATATATTTCTGGCCCAATAATGAAAATGAGAATATTTATGAGTAAAAATGGTTTTGTTGCTTTTCAACGTACTCTCCAGCAATTGTCGAAGCACTTTTTCCACTCCGATTGAGAAACCTCCAAAACATGGTTTTTGAACGCTTCAACAGCATCTTCTGGCGACGAAAATTGTTAGCCACGCAGTTTCTTCTTGATGTGCGGGAATAAAATGAAGTCATTGGGTGGCAAGTCAGGGCTGTACAGCGAATGACCCATCAATTCGATGTTTTGGCCGGTCAAAAGGCGCTGGTTTGAGCCGATGTGTGAGTGCTCGCATTGTCATAGTGCACAATGACACGTCTTCTCTTGTTCGTTTTTCGAATTTCTCCGAAGACTTCAGGCAAACAAATTGTGGTGTATCACTCAGAATTGCCCGTCCTACGTTGCTCAAGCGGAACAGTCGCCACATGACCAGTTTTGCCGAAGAAACAGGCGACCATTTGCTTCAAAGTAGTCCTGCCACGAACAACTTTCGTTAGATTTGTCTCGTTTTTTGAAGAACCACACGGTCGATTGCTGTTTTGTTTCGGGCTCACACGCATAGATCCATGATTCGTCACCTGTGGGGATCTTATAAATGTCTTTTGAAGCACCGCGATTATTTTTTCATAATTTCTTTGCACCAATCGACACGAGCCTTTTATTTAAGGGATTTTCAAATTGTGCGGGATCCAACGAGAACAAACTTTTTTGCGGCCAGGTGTTCATGCAATATCGAATGTAGGCTGGTGGAAGAAATGCCCAAGGATGCGTCTATCTCACGGTATGTCATATGACGATCTTGCATTATCAGTTCACGCACGGCATAAATGTTCTCTGGCTTAACGGACGTTTTTGGAAGACCTTCACGACCTTTGTCTTTGAGCTAGCGTCGGCCACGATTGAATTTATTAAAACAGTTTTTCACAGTGCTATAGGATGATGCTTTATCGCCATACAAGGATTTAAGTTCATCGTTGCACTCTTGTCGTGATAATCCAAGTCGAAAGTTGTGAAAAATTATCGCACGAAAATGTTCACGAGTGAATTCCATTTTTTTGCCAAATTGGCTTTTTCAAGTCACTGTGAACAACATAAATGATGGTCGTACCTCAAAACGTTCTGAGTACGTTTATTCTAAAAAATGGCAAACTTTCTAAGGGAAATGTCAGATGGCGCCAGACATGTATATATATAGCAACCCTCGCATTCAAAATATGATATTTAGAAATTACACTACTGTGAATTTAGCCGAGGCTGCCACGAAAGAAATTTGATGTTCAATAAATAATGGGAACGTTGGTTCTTTAAAATAAACCTAATTGTATATGTGACAGCACATAGAGAAAGGTTCCTAAGGGTAAAAAAAAAAATCAATTTTCATTTTTTTTTTGATGTGGACAACAACAAAACAACAACAAAAGCAACACAAATCTAAAAATAACATAAATTCTACGATTCGACCATATTTTATATTCTTAGCCCAAAGATCAAAGGTTCCTAGGGTGTCGAAAACTAGGTCCTTTCGAACATCGACCTATGGTTACTCATAAGTAAGATTTGTGTAAATTTAAGGCCCGAATATACGGGCTCCCTAGGATCCATATGTGACAGCGCATAGAGAAAGGGACCTAAGGGTAAAAAAATTAATTTTCACTTTTTTGATTTTTTTGATGTGGACAACATCTGAGCATCGAATGAGACCGATCCCATGCCCCAAAAGTGTTCGCTCCCAGAGATATGCGCGTTTTATGAAAGTGAAGTCGACGATTCTACACCAAAGATACACGTATTTAAATCTTTAAAATGGCTCTCCTGAACAAAACTGGTTTTTACCCTTAGGTCCCTTTCTGTTTTGCCCGTCACACATTTTAAAAAGAAACTCGAAATTGCACTACCCTCTAAGTTGTTCACGATTACCACCGGGTCTCTGAACATGTGAGCTAACATGCAACTGTTGTTATGTGGTGTCCACACCCATATTGCAAAGTTGCCGTGGTGTACGTTTTTGTGTTTTTTTTTGCTTCCTTCCATTCTTTGTTGCATACCCCCGTGTGTTGCACTTAGATTTTTCTTTTTGTTTTTTAAGGAAAATTTACGTTTTGTTTCCCGCGTAGTACGGGATGAAAAAGAAAATATCTGCCACAAATAGGGTTTGGTCAACCAGAGTGAGTGGAAATGTTGTTATGCTGTTTCTTCCAGTTAACTTAGCTCGTTGGCTCGCTGCTGTTGTTTGTGTTGTCTTCCTAAATGGAATTTATGTTGGTTCTTCGCATTATGATTTCGAATCCCCCCACTTTATTATTTTTTCAATACGAGTTGTTTTTCTTTTTGCTTCACATATAATAAATGGAAATATTGTATAAACACGAAAAAGCAATTGTTCGCTAGAAAAAATGTATTTCTAGTGTCGTTGCAAGTATTGATACTCGTACACATGAAGTGTGATTGGTTCATATTAATTTTGTTCTGAGCTCTCTCTCAAAGTCATTGGACCCACTTGACATTTTTTCGTTTTATCGTTGTGCTAGGTGGCCGGTCAACGGCCTAGGCATGAACTTAATAGGTCAGTTTACTGATTAAGTATGTGACAAGAGAGACACGCAACGACAACGACGCAAATATCGGCGGCTTCGGCTTGATCTCCTTGTACACTGGTGTCATTGGTGATTGATTCTTTGCAATTTTATTTTTGCCATGAGACTGTGTGTGGTGGCCAGCGTGGAGTGCTAGGTGGCCGGTACTTAAGGTAGAAAAATGTTTAATAAGCGGATAGTTCAGCAATAAGCTTTATTGTTTCTTGGTCTATCAGTCACCTGCTGACAGTGTTTATACCCTACACCACACAGTGGCACAAGGTATTATGACTTAGTGCTCATATTTGCAACACCTTAATAGAATGTTAAGTATACCGATCGACTCAGAATAATTATCTGATTCCATTCAGTGATGTCCGACCACCTGCTTATCTACCATTGTACAGTTTACAATTATGAACCGATTTCAATGAAATTTGCCACATTCTTTATGTTTTAAGGCCCATTTAGTCTCGACGGTTGACGGTTGACGGTAGGCAATCAGCTATTTCAGTTGAGGGTTGCATTTTGCATGTGTTAGAGGGAGATAACTACAGTTTGACGGTTGACGACGGTAGACTTCTGCAGGTTGCAGAATCTACCGTCAACCGTCAACCGTCGAGACTAAATGGGCCTTTAGGCAAGGATGAATCCTATTTAAACTAGTCCAAATAAGTATAGGACCTGCATTTCTGCGAACAAGGAGTCAAAACATCGGCCAAAGTTTTTCCAAGAAACCGTTTTGGAGGCTGTTGTGAAGCCTTTTAACTATTTCCCTGTTTCAAAACCAGCCATGGACTTTCCAGCAGGATTCTGCACCGGCCCATAAGAATAAAACGTCCCAGGCCTGGCTTCGAAACAATTTGCCAGTTGTTGTTGTTGTTGTTGTAACAACAATATATTTATTTTGAGGTCTTGTTCGTCTATGGGGGATCTGCTTCGATATCCAGGTGAAGGAAACGCGCCATTTGAACTGGATGCGTCCACAGAGACCTGGGGGTCAGCTGAGTGGGCTTGGCCGGACAATTGAAGAGGTGCAGTACATCATGTGGTCCCTGATGGCAGGCGGGACAGATGTCCGGAACGTTAGCATCAATTCGTGCCCAGTAAGAATTGAGGCGGCTGCACCATCCGGATCTCAGCTGCGCCAGAACCACGCGCGTCTGCCGAGGTAGTACCTTCTCCTCAGGTGAAATCTCCGGGGGATGTTCCCCTAGCACTGCATTCACACGGTAGCTGGATACTGCTGCTGCGACATCATCGGCGTGAATGTTGTTCAAACCTGCCTGATAGTTTCGATGATCTAAAGGTTCTCTCTTATACCGCTGGACCTCTCTCTCTAGATCATGAAGATCGTTCCTGATCTGCCTGGGTGGAGGCATCCTGTTCAAGAGATGGTGGTTAGGATGACTGCTGCGAAAACACCCTAGCAGGTATTGCTTAGACAACAGGAAATTGTGTCTGCGCACGGTAAGGACCTTCGTCTCCTCATGTAGATGGTCCTCAGAGGACATAAGAAGACACCCTGTTGATGTTCTAAGGGCGGCATTCTGGCATGTCTGAATTTTCTTCCACTGCGTCGTACTCACGTTCGCCGACCATACAGGTGCTGCGTAGTTTGCTACAGACCGACCTATCGCTTTGTAAGAGGTCAACAAGGTTTCTTTGTCGGCTCCCCAAGTACTGCCGGCAAGTGACTTGAGGACCTTGTTCCTACTTTTGAGTTTATCGCAGATAGCTGTAGCATGTGCAGAGGATCTAAAAAGGCTGTCCAATGTGACCCCAAGGATTTTGGGGTAGTTGGTGGTCGGGATGTTGACGTCATCGACTTTCACATTGAGTGACAACCGCACCTCTGCGGTCCAAGCAGTAAACAGTGTGGCTGATGATTTGGAGGCGGATATTTTCATATTCCTCGCAGTGAAGAAACGTGCTAAGTCAGTGAGGTAATAGTTGATTTTCTCGCAAATGTCATCCACTTTAGGTCCTGACGCCAGAATTGTGCAATCGTCAGCGTACGACACAATTTCAACGCCGTCTGGTGGTGCAGGAATTTTAGAGAGGTAGAGGTTAAACAGAGCCGGGGATAAAACTCCACCCTGGGGAACTCCTTGTTTAACTCTACGGGGCTTCGACTTTCTGTCTCTAAATTCTACATATGACTGGCGCCCACACATATAGTTTACGACCCAACGTTTCAAACTGGGCGGAAGGGACGTTTCTTCAATGTCCTCGAACAGAGTGGCATGATTGACCGTGTCGAAGGCTTTTGTGAGGTCAAGAGCCACGAGGACCGTCCTGTCGTTAGGCTTGTTCTGGTTAAGGCCGCGACTTATACGTGTGGTGATGGCGTGTAAAGCAGTTGTTGTGCTGTGCTGCTTGCGGAATCCATGCTGATGATCAGCACTAAGAAAGTGTTCGATCAGGCTGGGGAGGAGCAGTGCTTCAAGCGTCTTTGCTACTGGAGAAAGCAAGGAGATCGGCCTGTACGAATCTCCCTTACTTGCGTCTTTGCCTGGCTTCAGTAGCGGGACCACTCTGCCCATTTTCCAGGCATCGGGAACTTCGTGAGTGGCTAGCGACAGATTGAGCACTTTGGTCATGTACTCTACTCCCGGGGTATCCAAGTGCTTTAACATCAGCATTGAGATTCCGTCCGGACCCAGCGCCTTTGATGACTTTGCGCTGCGGATGACATGGGCAACTTCGCCAACGGTAAATTGTGGTGGTGCCTCTTCGACTCGGAGAGCGCGGATACGACGCAATACTCTCCTTTTCGCCTTATCACTCTCTGGGTGCTCAATAAAAAGCCGGTTAAAATAACACGCGCACCGCTTCGGATCTGTCACTGTTCTATCACCGAACGTGACAGCTGTCCGATCATCCTTCCTTACAGGGTTAGAGAGTGATTTGACCGTTGTCCACAACTTACCAATTCCGGAACTCAAGTTGCACTGCTTTAAGTGGTCTAGCCATTTGTTCCGCTTATATTCGTTGACCAACCTACTGATCTCGGAGTTGAGATCCCTAATTTTAGGGTCAGTAGGGTTGGAGCGACGAATGTCATCACGCTCGTCTGCGAGTCCCGCTGCCTCTGCTGGGAAGTTTGGTCGTACTTCGGGTATTCGACCAGCAGGGATATGGCGAGCGGCTGCTGCGTTGATGATGGCCCGGAACTTTTTCTCGGCTACCCGAACGTCCGACGGAATAGCTAGATTATTAAAGCTGCGGTTGGTGGCTTCTCTGAAGGCCTCCCAATCAGCCTTTTTTTGATTGAGAAACGTACGGCGTTCAGAGGTTATGAAATCGGGTGGTCTATTAATGGAGAGAATTATGGGAAGGTGGTCCGATCCTAGTGAGATGACGGGTTGCCAGGTGACGTCGTTGATCAGGCCAGGCGATGCCAAAGTGATGTCTGGCGAGCTATGGCAATCGCCCATAATCCGCGTGGGGGCGTCCTCATTCACTGTGCAGAACGTAGAGCTATCAATTTGCTCTGCCAAAGCTATGCCCCTCTGGTCGTTGTCTAGGAGAGAATGCCACAGTTCGTGGTGAGCATTAAAGTCTCCTAGGACCAAGCGGTTATTGCCTTGTAGCAAGTTGCCAGTGTTCGTTTCCTCTGAAGAATGGCCCTCAGGCAGTTCAGATTTGAACCCTTTGGATTACAAATTGTGGACGGCTTTAGAGGACTAGGTTTGCCACAAAATATATCCCAACATTGGATCTCTTACGACTGCTTCGGTTCGAGATGTGGCCAATTTTCCAATGGACGAGGTTCGTGCAGCTATTGCCGATTGGCCAGTGCGACTTAAGGCGGGTGTAAAGGCAAAAGGCGGACATTTCGAATGAGTAGATCTTTTTGGATACGATATACATCAATAAATATATTAAACAATATTTGGTCCAAAAACATTCAGTACCTTTTATTTTACAACATAAAACGTGTGTAACAGTATTAATGCCCCTACTAAGTATAATTAAAATATAAAATAAATTTTTCTACGGTTCATTATTTTTTTTATTTCATTCCCAGATAAGCAAAATACCGTGCTCCACCCTGTAAAATTGCAAATCAAACTAAGCACGCATCAAGTGACAGGCGCAAAAAAGACAACTCCGAAAAAAGTGTAGCCAGATTGAAAATCACACATCTAAAAAACACTATATGTGACAGCGCATAGAGAAAGGGACCTAAGGGTAAAAAAAAATCAATTTTCTTTTTCTTTTTTTGATGTGGACAACATCTCAGCATCGAATGAGACCGATCCCATGCCCAAAAAGTGTTCCCTCCCAGAGATATGCGCGTTTTATGAAAGTGAAGTCAACGATTCTAAGCGCAAATAGAAAGGGACCTAATCTTTAAAATGGCTCTCCTGAATAAAACTCTTCATCAACTTTTCACTTTTTTTTGATGTGGACAACATCTGAGCATCGAATGAGACCGATCCCATGCCCCAAAAGTGTTCCCTCTCAGAGATATGCGCGTTTTATGAAAGTGAAGTCGACGATTCTAGGCGCAAATAGAAAGGGACCTAATCTTTAAAATGGCTCTCCTGAACAAAACTGGTTTTTAACCTTAGGTTCCTTTCTATTTTGCGCTTCACATATAAGTAAGTATTCGACTGTTTTTGAATAATTTTATGTTTCTATTGGATTAAGTGTTCAATAGCAACATTTTCTCAAATCGGCCTTTGACTTGAGTAAGAAACTCAATTTTCATTAAATTAATGCACAATATTTGTCAAATAGATGTACGAGTACATTGGTCGTGACGTTGATGTACGTTGCTTTTTAGATTGATGTACAGTGTCCTTCAAATTGATGTACAATTTTCATCAAGTTGAGGTCAGAAATTGGAGAATTATTATTGCAAAGTTCTATATCGAAGACAATTATTGTAGCTTGATAATGATATTTTCGATATAAAATGGAATTCGTGGAAATGATATTGCGCTATAAATATTGTTCTAAGCACAGTTCGAAGACTATACGCAAAAGGTAATTCTCAGTTATCCAAATGAGACTTCTGTATTAAGTCATTTGATTTGTAGCCGAAGTAATCGTTGCCTAAGACTGCTGAAGAAAAACCTTGGCGAGTTTAGAAACCGCTTTACAGTCTGCCTGGCAACCATAGCCAATAGATTTTACCAATTTTTTAGTTGATTCTAAAAAAGAAACAACAAAAAGGTCTCGAACCAGAATAAAAACTGTTCAAGACATAACGTAGTAAATTAACTACCTAAGTTAGTGATAAATTAAGTTGAAGGGATCCAGCAATTGTCAACTTCAAGTTGGAACATGCCACTCTTTAACATTTGACAAAGCTTCCGTTTAAATCACCCAACAACTTTCACTTATTTCGCTTCTCTTTGAATGACTTGGGCTAAGATAAAATGTTTTCTTTGTCCCCATCAATTCCGACATAACAACTTTGTTAAAATGAGTACATAAATCAAATAACCACATGATAAGTAGGTACAAAACATTCCTTTTCTTATACTCGTAATTGTATATTTGGTACATGATCTGTGCCGGCATGTACAAATGTATGTATGCTTTTTTACATTTGCCACGTAATGAGACTCAATTTCATAATTCCTCAACATCGTTGCAGGCACTTGTTCAACAAAAGGGTATTAACTGAAAATTTCAGAGTTTTTAGTAGAGTTAAAAATATGGTTTGATTCGGCCCTTATAGTACTCAAAAACATACACGCAGAGAAAAAATATGGTTACTATATGGTCGCGGCATCAATATTATGTTCTCTACAGTAAAAGTATGTTCGTCGCAACCATAGTATTGTTTTTTTTAATTATATTTTGACAATAGTATGATTGCGGAAATATTAATATTGGTAAAATGTAACAATACTATTATTGCCAAATTTAAAAATGAAAATATGGTTGTAGCAACAATATAATTATGGTTGGTGCTACAAAAGTATTGTTGTTTGGGTCTTATGTTTACAATAATATGATTACGGAAATCATACTGTACGATTAAAACTATATTTATTTAAATATGCTTTTTATTTATTGTTACGCAGCTAATGCAACAATAGTACTTTTTATATGGAAATTAAAATTTTCACACAAACTGCTTTGGCTTTGTTTAACCAAAATATTTTTAATAGAAACTCTTAAGTTTTTTAAACTGTTTTTTTCTTCCACTCTTATTATTTTGAATTTGATGTATTTTTAAATAATTTTCAAAATTCAAATCTATTGTTGACAACTTAACCCAATTGTAATAAATAATTACGGAGATCATAGTATAAATGTGTGTGATCATACTATGGTTGTAGGGATCATAACATGGTTGGTTGTGAATCGTACTATGGTTGTGAGGATCATACTATAGTTGTATGAAAAACATACAATGGTTGTGAGGATCATAATATGGTTGTGGAGATCATAGTATGGTTGAACATGAAACATACTATGGGTGTGAAGATCATAGTATGGTTATGTGTGAATCATTTTATTGTTGTGATGATCATAGTATGGTTGTGAGGATCATAGTATTATGGTTGTGAGGTTGTATTTGAATCATACTATTGTTGTGAGGATCATAATATTGTTGTACCACAAACATATACCCAACAATAGTATGATGCTCTTCGAATATTGTTATCCCAACCATACTTTTTTTCTACGTGAAGATTGGGCCCTGACTCTTATTAGACAAAAAAAATGAGACATCGGTGGCAAATAGCTACAGTGGGTACATAGGGAGGGCCCCTTCGCCTCGTTGGCTTACACAAATATTTAAAATTGGAAATTTTTGAGTTAATACCCTTTTGTTGAACAAGTGGAAATACATACAGACCATTACAGACGTATTTGTACCTCCATGTCGGTGTAAAACAATTCCAATAAAGTAAACTTCCTACACTTAAAATGTTTTCACCCATGACTTATAAAGACAGACAACATTAATTTGTCATTTTTTGTGCACACACACCGGCAACGTGTGTTACAAACGGCGGAGACGAGACGACGTTCAAACATACATACAGACATACATTTGCGAATACCCTCTAACACATGTTTCCTTAAATCAAGCATATCATCATCATCATCGTCACCATTGCCACCACACACACGGTGCACAGTGGATGGAGCCAAACAATCAGACCAGTCCGTCGTCCGCCATGGCACGGGAAGGCACATACACATACATCACATCACCGAAAGACCACCTCCACACAATGCCGGAAAAAAGTTTGGTACTTGGATGCGTGTGTGTGTGTGCGAGAGTGATCACTAATTTGTTTAGGGGCAAAATGAAAATCTTCAACAGGTGGTGCTCTTAGAATGCGCATCCGCGACAGGTGCTTGAAGAATTGTTCAACCAATTGTTTAAATCGTTAGGATTTTTAAGTAAGCTACAAAAACTTGCTAATGATAGCTAACTTTAATTTGTTTATCTGGTAATGATACCAGATTACCCTTGGCATTACTTTGAAGCAGAAAATAATGACAAGTAATTTGCAGAACAACCAACACAAGGTATGCTGTTACGGAATGTGGCTGAATCAACCTTGGAACATCCTACTGATAGTTTTGCAAACTTGCGAATATTTACACTGCAAAATTATCCTTTTGGAAGTTATCCCTCGACTGGCTTAAGGTGGGCGATTCAGACTATGTGATATTCTATACCACTCTGCTATTTAGAAGAGAACATCCGGCTGTCAGCAACTTGACGAGTAACAAATTTATCTCTAAGCCTTGAGCATGCTTCTCGTTATCGTATCGAGCATAGCTCACTGAATTGAGGAAGTTCTGCGTTTTTTCCTCAAATTACATGTTAGGGGAATTAAGTGGACCGATATAGTCCAACTCCACAAAGATTAGTAGTAGGTCGCATATAAAGCACTTTGCGTTATTAACGCTTTCGAATTTGTACTGTGGCCATTAGAGCAGAAGACCTCAAATCGGAAAGAGCCTTTTTACTCGGGCTATAATAAAAAGGTCGAGCTAAATATTAGCATGATTGGAATTTTCATTTGGCTTCTAGAGAATTTACGGTCTCACATCGGTAGGACCTTTGTATGGGGGCCATATGACAATATGAAAAGATATAGTCGCAATTTTCCAGGTTTTTTATAGTAACTAATATATAAGTATTAATGTGGGTTTTGGTACTTTATTTGGGAGCAACTTTGTATGGCTACAGCAAAGAAACGGATATTTTACTAGGCTTAATAAAAGATCACTTACGTAGTAGGGACATAAATACTGTTACACACGTTTTATGCTGTAAAATAGAAAGTAATGAATGTTTTTGGACCAAATATTTCTTAATATATTTATTGATGTATATTGTATCCAAAAAGAATCTACTTATTCGAAATTTCTGCCTTTTGCCTTAACACACGCCTGAAGTCGCACTGGCCAATCGTCAATAGCTGCACGAACCTCGTCCAATGGAAAATTGGCCACAGCTCTAACCAAAGCAGTCTTAAGAGATCCAATGTTGGGGTATCTTTTGTGACAAACCTTCTCCTCTAAAGTCGTGCACAATTTGTAATCCAAATGGTTCAAATCTGGACTGCCTGAGGGCCATTCTTCAGAGGAAATGAACGCTGACAAAAGCCAGGCCTGGGACATTTTAGCCTTATGGGCCGGCACAGAATCCTGCTGGAAAGTCCATGGCTGGTTTTGGAACTGGGAATTGTTAAGAGGCTTCACAACAGCTTCCAAACGGTAAACTTTGGCCGATATTTTGACTCCTTGTTCGCAGAAATGCTGGTCAGTGACCCCATCGTAAGAGGGGTGTCTCTTACCAAACCATGACTGAAGCTGGGTGATGACCCTTTTCCACCCTTGGGATCAGTTCAGATGCTTCCTTAGATGACCGCGCATACACTTTATCATTTTGCTTGTTAAATTTTTCCTAAACGGTAAAAGCTTTTTCATCGGTGAACAAAATTTTTCTGTGCAAGTTATCAGCGTGCTTCACCAAAAGACGTTTGCATTTTTCAATCCTATTTTTTTTTTTTAAAGCTGCAGTCAATAAATGTCCGGTACGTCGTTTGAAAGCCCCAAGTCCCAAGTCTTTATTAATGATTCGACTCATGGACTTCTGTGTGATATTCATCTCACGGGCCATGATTTACTGTTTCCGGAGCGGATTTCTGTGAATTCTTTGAGCAAAAATGTTTCTGGCCAGAAAATATTTGTGGATTTGTTTCGCCAAAATCCAGATCTCCGTGTCACATTCCAGCGCTTAATGAGCAAAAGCGAAATCACGGCACCGGACAACCCAATTGTCCGACTTCAAATCTTGCTTCAGCACAGTTTTAGACTGAAATTGGCTGCCAATTCTAATTGAATTGATTTACCGTATAATTGCTACTGGTCGCTTAGGCGAAATGTATAGCACCTACGTTTCCGTTTGGGGTTTAAAGTACAAAGGCGAATACGCGCAGTCATACAATTTAACGTGCGTTGAATTGCTTGTACGCTGAAGCTTCTCGTATGAGGAAAACAGACCCCAGGTCGAAGTTTACAATTCGTAATTACAACTGAGACGGAATTGGACAAATATTTCTTAATAATTTAAAAAATGGGTGATCCAAGTAGAGATACTTTTTCCAATAGCTATTTTTGATAGATCACGTGTGAGTTGTGTCATGCTTTCATTTTATTTTTGTTTAGTATTGTTTGGCATTTCATCATGGAAAGACTTACGCCTGAACAACGTTTACAAATCGTTCAACTAATAAAGTTCTGTGGGGAATTCCCGTTCTGTGGGGAATGTTTTTCGTGGACTTCGTTCGTACTGAGCGTACTATTCGCAACACCATCACCCATCATGAGACCCTATATTCCTTATTGGATAATTTTCGACCGAATAGACCACGTCCAGCACGCAGTGAAGAAAATGTAGCGGCTGTAGCTGAGATTGTACTCCAAGACCGTGGAGAGTCGATTCGGCGCTGTTCGCAGCAACTCGGACTGACGTATGGAACGACTTGGCGCATTTTACGTCGAGATCTTAAATTGAAAGCATACATAATACAGCTTGTGTAAGAACTGAAGCCGCCCGACGTTCCCAAGCGACATTGCTTCGGTCTATGGGCTCTTGAAAAGTTCCAAGAATATCCGACGTTTTCGAGCCAAATTTTGTTCAACGATGAAGCCCATTTCTGGCTCAATCGGTATGTAAACAAGCAAAATTGCCGCATTTGGGACAAAGAGCAACCAGAAGAGGTTCAAGAGCTGCCACTTCATCCAGAAAAAACAACGGTTTGCTGTGGTTTGTGGGTCGGTGGAATCATCGGTACATATATCTTCAAAAATGATACCGGTGAGAACGTAACCGTCAATGACGACCGCTAACGTGCCATAATAACCGACTATTTGATGCCTGAAATTGAAGCTTGTGATCTCGGCGACATTTGGTTTCAACAAGACGGCGCCACTTACCACACATCGCATCAATCAATGGATTTATTGAGAGAACACTTTGGTGAGCAGATAAATTCAGGTTTTGGGCAGGTCGATTGGCCACCAAAATCGTGCATCGTGGGAATATGTAAAGTCTAAAGTTTATGCGGACAAACCCGCTTCGATTTAAGCCTTGGAGCAAAACATCACGCGTGTCATTCGTCAGTTACCAGTCGAAATGCTCGAACGAGTCATCGAAAATTGGACTCAACGGATGGACCATCTGAGACGTAGCCGCGGCCAACATTTGATAGACATAATCTTCAAAAAATGAATGCCAAAGAATGTTCTTTCACATGAAAATAAACATTCCCCATTTAGTTTGAATTTTCTGTGTTTTTTTCTTTAAAAAAGTAGGGAGCCTCGAAATGGATCACCAAAATGAGTGGGCTTGGCCCTTACAATTGACGAGGTGCAGCACGTCATGATGGCAATAGGTCTTGATGGCAATCGGGACAAACGTTGCCATCGATTCGAGCCCATTACGAAATAACCGTATTTAATCCTTAAAGAAATTGAACATAACCAACGAGGCTTATCTGTACATGAACACTGCATTACTCTTAACACACTACACGCACACAGCCGTCAGCAGAAATTTGTCAAAAAGCCCAAAACGACAGCAACAGTCAAGAAAAACGGCAACACACAAATTCGTACATTCAAACAAAAAAAATTGAAAACTTTTTGTTTTTCTGATAAAAATCTTATTTGAACACAAAAATGTTTTCTTAATTTCTTTGCTCATTAAAGACCGGGGCGGAACAGAAAAAAACACAACTGAACAACAACTGAAATAAAGCAAAGTTGAGACACTTCCAAACAGCTACGAGTAGTGAGCGGTGAGTGTTCCCTCTATCGACAAAGTACGGCAGGCACATGTAGTGCCGACTACCCGTAGGTTCCTATGTCTCCAACCGAACTCATTTCTCAACACAATCAGTGACAACACTCGGGCACAGTGTTGTATTTGTTGACTTGACAAATACAAATGTCAAAAATAATTTGTCATTTTTTAATGAAAAACAACATATACTCGTACCACCATCGCAATGGGTTCCATTGCCATCGCCACCGTCGTCGCCGTCGTCGTCATCATCTTCGTCGTGTGAAACAAGTAGAATGCGTACAATTCTTTCATGTTCCGTACTTGTAGACGTCGACGTAGTACATGTCTTTAATCATATTCTTTTTGAAAAATTACAACATTTCCACACATTTGGGAAAAAAGTGCTTTCGATTTGAGGAGATCATTGCGACGACACTCCCTTTGGGACGAGGAAGAATTTTTCAAAACGGCCGTTGGGTGAATGCCAGGCGATTTCCAAATTTGCTCCTTTTGATAAGGGCATAATCGCAACAGTTCATAACAATTTAATCTATATGTACCTGGTCTTAGAGATTACCTGGTCTCATTTTAAATGATCGTCAATTAGAAGATATAATTCGAATTCGAACTAAAATAAGAAGTAAGACTTTATTTGGAGTATACTTATATACACAGAGAAAACGGATTCGTTAACACAACCGATTTTGTTTGCCAAACGAATGGTAGATATTGCATGCACCTTGAGTTTGCCATCAGTACAACAGAATGTTAGTTGATGCTCTGTAACACTCAGTAATGATAACTGAAGTAATGGTAAGTGAAGATCCAAAAATTCTTAACTGAAGTATCCAGTTAAGAATTTTTTGATCTTAAAGTCCACGTGTCGCACTTTTTTAAAGAAAAAATTTCAAATTTTTGGAAGCATCCAAAAGGGAGGGTCATTTTGAGCAAAAGATGATGGAAGATGTTAACTGAATAAATTAGATTAAACGAATTGCTTAAGGCAGGAAGAATATGATTTTTTTCGCATTTGCTTATGATGGAAGTTTAGGTATCATCACTAACAATCGGTTACGACAACAAAATGTTGGTTAAACTATTGGTTGCCACAACCACCAGTTATGAAAACTAATTGCATAGTATGCGTTTCATTAGTATGACCGATCAATTAGATGAGTCTATATGCGATGATCATATGTGCCAGCGCATAGAGAAAGGGACCTAAGGGTAAAAAAATCAATTTTTTATCTTTTTTTGATGGGACAACATGTGAGCATCGAATGAGACCGACCTCATGCCCCAAAAGTGTTCCCTCCCAGAGATATGCGCGTTTTATGAAAGTGAAGTCGACGATTCTAAGCGCAAATAGAAAGGGACCTAATCTTCAAAATGGCTCTCCTGAACAAAACTGGTTTTTAACCTTAGGTCCCTTTCTATTTTGCGCGTCACAAAAAATGAAAATTGATTTTTTTTACCCTTAGGTCCCTTTCTCTATGCGCTGTCACATGTGCTCGGTCAAAATTGGGAAATACTAAAAACTAACTTCCAAAGTAGAGATTGTTAAACGCAAACTGTAAAAAATGTACGTGGAAAATGTTCGAGAAAAGATGGGCCTTCAGTTCAGATTGTGCGTCAAGCGAGTTCATAAAAATGAATCGTTATTAGACAAATAAACCGGAGTACGTTCTCGTCCCGTGCTTTCAATCGAAAACATTGCTGCTGTGGCAGATAATGTCTAAGAGCATCCATCAACACCAACTCAACGTCGTGTTTACACGCAGAGAAAAGATATGGTTACTATATGGTCACGGCAACAATAATATGTTCTCTACGAAAAAAGCATGTTCGGCGCAACCATAGTATTGTGTTTTGAATTTCATTTTAACAACAGTATGATTGCGACAATATTTCTATTGTTGAAATGTAACAATAGTATTATTGACATATTTAGAAATGATAATATGGTTGTATCAACCATATAAACATGGTTGGTGCAACACAAGTATAGTTGTTTAAAATTTACGTTAACAATAATATGACTATGACAATCATACCGTATATGAACATAACAAAACAGGTTTTATAGAGCATATATGTATATACCAAAAAAACACACACACACGATACAGTGCATGGTTCTTGTCCATTATAAAAAACAACAACAATCGGAAGGTAGTTTAAGGGATTTTTATTGTGTTTACTTTCTTCGGTGAAATACTCAAATCTGGCTACAAACTTATTGTAACGCAATTTTAAATAACTTGTTTGATAAAAATCTCTAGTTTGGGTTAACAACATTACCCCATCCTAATAAATAATTTTGGGGATCCTAGTATAGTTGAGTAAATCATACCATGGTTGTAGGGATAATAGTATGGTTGAGTGTGAATCATACTATGGTTGTGGGGATCATAGTATGGTTGCGTTTGAATCATACTATGGTTGTGAGGATCATACTATGATTGTATGAGAAATATACTATGGTTGTGAGGATCATAATATGGTTGTGGAGATAATAGTATGGTTTAATGAGATTCATACTATTGTTGCGAGGATCATAGTATGGTTGTAGAGATCATAGTATGGTTAAGTGTGAATCATATTATGGTTGTGGGGATCATAGTATGGTTATGTGTGAATCATACTATTGTTGTGAGGATTATAATATTATTGTGCCACAACCATATACCCAACAATAGTATGATCCTCTTCGAATATTGTCACCCCAGCCATACTTTTTTTCTGCTTGTAGGAATGAACCATTTCTCGTACTTCTCTGAGAAGAGTTTTACATACAGACCTCGGTCTGATTCGGTACGATTTTGGATTGACAGCATCATTTGGACATTTTTTTTAATGAGCCGCTTTCACCTTCAACATAGAGCGTTACCGCGTCATGATCAGCGAATTTTTGTTTCCAAAATTTCAAGAGAATGGCATAGACGACATTTAGTTTCCACAAGGCGTCGCCACATGTGACACTGCCAATGCCACCATCGATATTTTACGCACTATTTTTGAATAATCAGCCGAAATTGAGATCTCGATTGGCTGCCTCGGAGCTGTGATTTGAGCTCTTTGGATTAGTTTTCTGTGGGTAGCCGTTAAAAATGTTACGCAAAGCGAACTTGCCATTGAAGGGATTCGACCCGAAACAATAGAAAATGTACTGAATAATTGATGGGAAAGGGTACTGCAGAGCCAGTTGTGGTAGTCATAAGAATGATATAGTGTTCCATTTTTAAATAACAAAGTTCAACCTTACCAATAAATTTGAAAAATGTTCAGTACTTTTTTTACAGCCTATTCAATGTAACTGGCCCTCCCAACTAATTTACCACTTATCTCTTAAACTGTCCAGCTTACCATTGTACTAAGTAGGGACATAAATACTGTTACAACATTTAACACACCCATTTCAATAGAAGAACTGAACATACCCCGTTAATGTCATATGGGTTCTGAAAGCTAACCTCAATAGCGTTAGTCTGTAACGGAATTTTAAAATTGTTTCCACTTGCATCATGGAGTGGTCAGATAATGAGAACCGTATCGCTGTAATAGCGCTTTTCAAGTGTGAAATGAAAAAAAGCGATATTTTCAAAACGCTCCGGCCACTAGGGATTAGCCGCATGTTCGTCTACCAATGCATAAAACTGTTGGAGAAGACTGGAGATGTAAAAGACCGCAACCAGTCGGGCAGACCACGCTCTGTACGAACACCGCATGTCATCAAAGCCGTAAAATAAAGTATTCACAGAAATCCGCTCCGAAAACAGAAAACCATGGCCCGTGAGATGAATATCACGCAAAAGTCCATGAGTCGAATCATTAGAAAATACTTGGGACTTGGGGCTTTCAAACGACGTACCGGACATTTATTGACTGCAGCTTTAAAAAAAATAGAATTGAAAAGTGCAAACGTCTTTTGGTGAAGCACGCTGATAAATTGCACTGAAAAATTTTGTTCACTGATGAAGAAATTTTACCGTTCAGGAAAAATTTAACAAGCCAAATGATAGATTGTATGCGCGGTCATCTAAGGAAGCATCTGAACTAATCCCAAGGGTGGAAAAGGGTCATCACCCCATGTCTCTTACGATGGGGTTACTGACCTGCATTTCTGCGAACAAGCAGTCAAAACATGGGCCAAAGTTTATCAAGAAACCGTTTTGGAAGCTGTTGTAAAGCCTCTTAACAATTCCCTGTTCTAAAACCAGCCATGGACAACAACATCCCAGGCCTGGCTTCGAAACAATTTGCCAGCGTTCATTTCCTCTGAAGAATGGCCCTCAGGCAGTCCAGATTTGAACCCATTGGATTACAAATTGTGAAAGGTTTTAGAGAACAAAGTTTGTCGCAAAAGATACCCCAACACTGGATCTCTTAAGACTGCTTTAGAGCTGTGGCCAATTTTCCAATCGACGAGGTTCGTGCAGCTATTGACGATTGGCCAGTGCGACTTAAGGCGTGTGTAAAGGCAAAAGGAGGACATTTCGAATAAATAGATTCTTTTTGGATACAATAAACATCAATAAATATATTAAAAAATATTTGGTTCAAAACGATTCAGTACTTTTTATTTTACAGCATAAAACGTGTGTAACAGTATTTATGTCCCTACTAAGTATACTGGAAGCCACTTTAGACGCCCAGACAATTTGTACGGACACTATATCCAAAAACTAGCACGTATGTTTGATCGAAGATTGCTTGTTTGTCCCTCGTTATGGGGTGGGCGTATTAACATTTTTAATTTGAATCGGCTCGTAAAAAAATACTGCTAATTTTTATAAATTTCTGGTTTTATTGGAAAGGTTTAATTTAATTATTTAATAATGAAATACCATCCGATACGTTTTCGCTTCGCCCTATGATCTAAAGATTGTTTGGCAGGAGCTAAATAATTTTACCGTAAAATCGTGTTTTCAGATGAAGCTCAATTTCGTCTCGGTGTCAATAAGCAAAATTGCCGCATATGGGTTTCAGAGAACCCATACTTGACTATTGAGAAGCCACTGCATCCACAGCGAGTCACTGTTTAGTGCGGAATTTGGGCTGGCGGCATAATTGGCCCATTTTTCTTCGAAAAAGGGCAGGGAGTCTCTGTTAACGTTAACGGTGAGCTTTACCGCGCTATGCTCAACCAGTTTTTGTTTCCAAAAATGCAAGAGAATGACATGGACGACATTTGGCTTCAATATGACGGGACCAGGTGTTACACAGCCAACGCAACCATCGTTATTTTACGCACTGGTTTGAAAACGAATAATCAGTCGAAATTGTGATGTCAATTGGCCGCCTCGCAGCTGTGATTTGAGCCCTTTACAGTGGGGAGCCAAGAAGGATAAACGTTACACAAAGCATCCAGAGACAATTAAAGCGTTGAGACATGAATTCGAAGCTGCCATTAAAGAGATTCGACCCGAAACATTTAAAAATGTACTGAAAAATTGGGTTGATCGGATGAGGTACTGTCGTCTCAGTTGTAATAGTCATTATGAATGATATTGTATTCAATTATTAAATGAAAAAGTTCCTCCTTTGAAAAAGTTATCAGAACTTTTCTCTTACAACATAGCAAACTTGATCGAAATTGGTATTAATATGTTTGTTTGCTGTCGGTAATACGTTTGCTCGATTTATATCGAACTTTCTTAGAGATCGCACTATTAGAGTTGTTGTAGATGGGTTCTCATCCAACACACATAGGCGGACCGCAGTTGTACCACAGGGCTCTGTCCTTTCTTCCTCTTTATTTCTTATTTTCATTGACGATCTATTGGGTCAGATCGTGAATCCAATCTATTCTTTCCCCGATGATAGTAATCTCTGCCATTCATATTCCTTCGACCGTAGGCCGAGTCTTCGAGATATATGGATGGGACACTTGGCCGGGATCTACTGGCCACTTCCGAAAGGGGCCAAGTGGTCAGAGTAGATTTTAAGGCGCGTGAGACGTAGTGCTGCTTGTTGTCTCACAAGCGATTTGCAGACCCAACAATATCGTCAATTTCTTTCGATGGTACGGATATTGAACAATCAGAAGCTCTCGATGTTCTGGGCATGAAAATAATATGTGACGCTCGTTGGGCGAGGCCTGTATTCGAAGTGTCGAAAGAAGCACTCAAGTAAATAGGCTTTTTAAAGCGGTGCAAGAAATATTTCACTCCTTCTGATCTTTTCAATATCTATACAACTTACATCCGGCCGAAGATGGAATACAACTCCCATATATGGGCAGATGCTCCGAAATCATCCTTGGAGCTACTTGACCGTGTTCAAAGGAGAGCGATGGTGCTGATAGGGGACAGTAGGGTATCCAACTCTATTGTTTCCCTTGAGCATCGTCGGAATGTGGGTTGTGTTGAATCCATAATTTAACAATAGTTTTAAGATTTAATTTCATATTCATTTCTCTATTATTTTCATGTTTTTTCATTATATTTCATATCCTTCAGTTTAAAGTACCCTTAAGTTTCTAAAGTGAATTCGACTGAAATGGCATATATTGGTCTTATTTACATTGAATTACTCTCTTTCTCTTTCTTTCTCTAAATCATTGTAATATGGCCGCTTGAGGCCACCTAAGCTTTAGTTTTACAATTAGTTACCATCAACTCATGAAACAATAAAGACGGTCGCACTGCTACCTCTTAGAAGTAATTCCGGTTGGTCTTTTTATTTGTTTGAAACGGCCAGCTGGAACCCCCTTTTCTATGAACTCAGAAACCAGAGGGTAAGGAGTTCATCAGGTTGCGTGACGCTGTTCTATCGTTACTTTCATGGTGTGTGTTCATTAGACATCTGTCGCCATATTCCTGACGTGAGGATGTTCGGCCGGGATACGCGACTTTCTAGGAGTTCACACCCATTTGTTATCAAGTGGCCGGTGACCGCACCATACACTATAGATCAAATTCGTTTTTCGCTCGTACGTGGACTCGACTTCCGGCAAATATATTTCCCACTAATTGCGACATCCAGAAGTTCAAGGCAAGCGTCAATAATCATTACTCCCTCTTTTCCCCCCTCCGATCCTTTACTTTCCACTCCCCAACGCAATGCACCGCTTGTATAGGGGCATCCCCTGAGTGTTGGTTATTTAAAAAAAATATATGTTTGTTTTAAAGCGGTTGGAACCCGTACTTTGGCATCTTTGTACTGCAACTATGCAATTTCAAAACGAAATAAGATGTAATATGTGTCTTACAGAGCATAAGGCATAAAATCGGTTGAACATAGGCGTGGAAGCTATATTCAAATTTTAATCGATTTCAACAGCCAACGTTCTTTGTCCACGCAACTTGCTACTGCAAATGTTATAAAGATTAAAATTAATATGTGGCTTCTGGAGTTAGAAACATAATATGCTAGAGCTTTATCTAAATCTTACCTAATTTTTCCAATTTCAGTAGCGTCCGTTCTGGGCCCAAAAAACTCACTTATACCAAAATTATATGAAGATCGGGCAACAACGGTGGCTTTTAGCTTGATAACTAGCATTAGAAAGACAGTAGACGGACGGAGGGACAGATAAAGAGATATCGATAAATCGCACTAACGGTTGATTCTGAGACTATCCGTACCCTTAATGATGGGTCTAGCTGAAAAACCAGTCAATATTAAGAATTTTCGTTAATTTTAAATTTAACAACAACAGCATAAAACCGGATTTGACGTTTTTGAGAAACCGACTGTCGGGACATAAAAACCAGAATGTCGGATTTCGGTTGTGGACACTCTACCCATTCTTTCACTTGTGAACGTCTACGAGTTTTTAGAATTAATATTAATAATTTTAAATATTAATAATTTTAAATATTCTTTGCTGGAGGACAACTTGCTTCCTGCTGTCTCCTTGCAGGACATATTATAATTCCTAAACAAACCTGTCATAACGTTCACACTTGTTCGTTTTGTTAACATGTAATTTATGTATGTCTGTATTATGCAAATAAAAATGTAGTGTTTTTTTTCTTGTCTATCCCATTGAATGATGTGACATGAAGTGGTGTTGAAATTATTGTTTTAAATGGTTTTAATTTTTTATAACTATTTTGTATCTCTACCCTCCTGGCCCCCTTACTCCCTGTATTTTCTGTCACTATCACAGTGAACGACAACCCTCTTGTCATGATGACAGTTAATAACTCCCGGTGCGGAGCTCCTGGCTTTGGCGAATTTGTCTGCTTCCGCCCTTGTCTGTCCGTTCGTTCGTTTGACAGTCTGTCTGCCTGTCACCGGGGTCGGTCTGAAGTTTGTCTAATTGTAAATGATGGTGTAATGAAAACACTCATGCGTGTATTTTGTTGATTTGCCAGAGAAATAAATGCACACTCGCATACACACACGTACACGGAATAAACGAAATAAATGATAATAATAATAAAACAAAAAACAAAACAGAAAATTACTATTATTAAATAAAAATGACATTTAAACATGAAACTTGACATTACAGGGTTGTCGCCGCTGTCGCTGTGTGCTTGGGTGCTGCTTTGTTTTACTTGTTTTGTTCGTTTTCTTAAATTTGAACGCAAAGCACCTGCAAACAAAAAAAGAAATGTCACTATAAATGCCATTTAAATGTAACATATGCGCTTTATGGGCGCATACGAGGGCCAAGTCGACAATATCTGCAGCACCCAAATTCTAAACGTTCCATAGGAATACGATTGAAGACAACATCGTATGTTTGCTGATTAATTTTTAAAGTACTAGAAGGCAAATACCGAGTTCAGCCATAAAAGATATTCTTGAAAAAAAGGAGTCCCATTTCTGGATGTACAGGAACATCAATAAGCAAAATTCCCGGATTTTGGATGCAATCATTTTGCACTACCATGGCCGAAAACCACTGTTTAAGGTGAATTGAAGACGGACTGCATTACATTGCTACGAAAGCTGCTATACATATTTCTAACCTGGGCAACACTAATTCAACAGCCTGGCGCCATCTGACACTTCCATTGGAAAGTTTGACATTCTTTAGCATAAACGTACTCAGAACGCTTTGACATACGACCATCATCTGTGTTATTTACAGTGACTTGAAAAAAATCAATTTGGCAAAAAAATGAAATTAACTCGTTAACATTTTCGTGCGATCATTTTTAACAACTTTCGACGTGGATTATCCCGAGAAAAGTGCATCGATGAATTTTAATCTTTGTATGGCGATGAAGCACTAACATATAGCACTGTGAAAAACTAATTTAATGAATTCAATCGTGGCCGACGCTGGCTCAAAGACGAAGGTCGTCCAAAAACGTCCGTTGTGCCAGAGAACATTGATGCCGTGCGTGAACTGCTAATGCAAAATCGTCATGTGACATACCCTGAGATAGAGGCATCCTTGGGCATTTCTTCCACCAGCATACATTCGATATTGCATGAACACCTAGCCGTAAAAAGGTTTGTTCTCGTTGGATCCCGCACAATTTGACAATCGCTCAAAAAAAAATGCTCGTGTAGATTGGCGCAAAGAAATTTTAAACAAATACGATCGCGGTGCTTCAAAAGACGTTTATAAGATCGTCACAGGTGACGAATCATGGATCTATGCGTATGAGCCCGAACCAAAACAGCAATCGACCGTGTGGGTCTTCGAAGGCGAGCCAAATCCAACGAAAGTTGTTCGTGGAAGAAGCAATTCGAAGCAAAACTGGTCATGTGACGACTGTTCCGCTTGAGCAACGTAGGACGGTCAATTCTGAGTGGTACACCACAATTTGTTTGCCTGAAGTCTTCGGAGAAATTCGTAAAACGAACAACAGAAGATGAATCATTGTGCACCATGACAATGCGAGCTCTCACACATTGGCTCAAACCAGCGCCTTTTTGACCGGCCAAAACGTCCAATTGATGGGTCATCCGCCGTACAGCCCTGACTTGGCACTTAATGACTTCTTTCTATTTCCGCACATGAAGAAAAAAATGCCAAAACGTCGAATTGATGGGTCATCCGCCGTACAGCCCTGACTTCTTTTTTTCCCGCACATGAAGAAAAAAAATGCGTGGTGAACGATTTTCGTCGCCAGAAGATGCTGTTAAAGCGTTCAAAAACCATGTTTTGGAGGTGTCTCAATCGGAGTGGAAAAAGGGCTAGGGCAATTGGTTCGAGCACATGCAAAAGCGTATAAGTCATGCTGGAGAATACTTAAAAAAACAATCAAACTATTTTTGATGATAAGTATTCGCATTTTCACATTGAACAGGGATTAACCGCTTCAAGACCTCTTGCTTCTATATTTAAGTAGAAGACAAGTTTTTAACAAAATGGCGAAGTGACATTGATTTTCGTGGCTGCACACTACTTTTATCATGATTTCGGGTCCGTGACAACCCTCTTCAGAAAGCCTTGCTGCAATTATTGAAAGTAAAACCGAACTCTATAAGGCCAGGCTCTCCCCAAACGAATGAGAACTACTGTTGTAAACCTTACTTTTCAAGTTTTCTTCACACAATTACCCACGAAAATACAACTTACTTTTATTATTAGGCCAGAAATATATATAGCAGCCCTCGTACCCAGAGCGAAACAGGGTTTGGTGCGGTTAATAAGCTGGTGGAATCATCGGTGCATATTTTTTTAAAAATGATAATGGCCGGAACGTAACCATGAAGCCATGATATCGGAACTTTTGCTACTTTAAACAAAAACCCGTAATCTTGACGACTTTGGGTTTCAACAGGACGTTGCCATTTGCCGTGCAGCTGCTCAAATTTGGACCGGTGAGTTGGCTGCCTAAGTCGTGTGATATCACACCTTTAGACTTCTTGCTTTTGGGCTACGTAAAGTCTTAAGTCTTTGCTGACAAACCAACTACGATATAGGTTTTGGAAGCCAACATTACGCGAAATGCTCGACAATTCATCCACAATTGGACCCTCAGTATGGACACCCTGAGGCGTAGTTGCGGCCAACATTTGGAGGAAATTATATTAAAAAAATAAACTAGTAAAGCGAAAAAGACCAAAGTCTAAATATAATCCCAGAATACAGCAAAAACATGTTATTTCTAAGTTGTTGACTGGAACTAGATTGCTTTAAAAATTTGCAAGAACTTTTTTTGTTATACATTCACAGAAAATTCTGCTGTAAAATTTACTTAGTTGGCGCTAAGCCTTCTCTCTGAGGTAGAGTATGTACTGTTTATTATCTGCTTTAAACGGCATAATCATTTTACTGAGAAACTTTTACATGACTCAAGGATTAATTTCTTTCTCTCGAAGATGCCGCATTTACAAGCTAAAAAACCCGCAGCCAAAAATGTTTAACGCTTTTTTCCCGGATTCGAAAATATGGTTACTTGTATGATAGTCGTGCACAGCGAACGTTGCACAACAACAGACGACGCTTGAGCCGTTTGTCTTTTGAATTATATTTTTAAAGTCAAATGTTAAGAGTCGTATAAATTGGGACTAGGCATTTTCACAAATAATCAAAATTGCGAAAGTCGAGTCGAAGCCAACATTTTCATCATGATAAAGTTCACTTACCAGCAACGTTTGGAAATTATCAGCACTTCTTTTTATGGCCGATTTAAATTTAAAATGCTGAATCGTCCGACCTGAAAGAAATAAATTATTTGAAACCATGTCTGCGTGTGGAATACCATAACAACTTCAAGGGCTTTGTAGAATGACACTGTGTGGCACCAAATCCTTAGTAAAAATTTGAAGCGGCCTTCTCGAGCTACTCACTACGACAAGAGGTCTCAGGATTCTTTGTGTTAAGCTTTTAATTTAGTGTCTTTTTAGACTTTATCAAAAAAAAAAAAATATTTTTTTATGATCACTCAGTTAAAACACTGTCTGTTGAAAGCGCGGTACCGATCAAATTTAACAAGGTGGGTTCCTAAAATTTTAGTATTGTTTCTAGCACAGATGCTATTGAAACTAGAGAAATTTGGTTTAGAATTATTAGTAGCCTTATAACCCACAGTCTGTTTTTTAACTAAAAAACTGTCATTAACCGACGTTTAGGTTTAAGCTTTTAGTCGAGGAATGGAAATTAAGTTCCGAATCAGAAGTAAAGTATTTGTGCCCTGGAAATTTGCCCAGATTTTAAAAATAATTTTATATTTGAAATTGTGTTTAAGTTAAATTTAGCCTTTTTTCGGACAGCAAGTTGCAACACTGATACGAGTTCGCAGCGCGATAGCTGCCAAATTTAACGAGATGGTGTCCTCAAGTAATGCTGCTAGCACAGATACGAGTAATATTAAAATTGAAGAATTTGTTTTTCAGATTTATTTTTTTTCCGTATCAGAAGTAAAATAATTGTGCACTGCAGCAGCTTTAAATTATAGCTCTAAATAAGTCTAGCTTAATTACTTTTAATATTTAAATATTTCGTACTTAAATATTATGTTTTTTTTGCGTTTACATACAACTACCAAAAAACCCGACAGCAAAAAACCGGTTAAAGCGACTTGTCCGCTTCGACTTTGAGAACTCGACGTTCCATAGAAGTACATAAAAACCGGAATGTCGATTTGGGACACTCTAGCACCCAATCATTGGTTATAAAAACTGGGCCCTTTGCATCATGAACTCAGAAGTACCAAAAAGCAATGGCATTTCATTTTCAATCCAGATATGACATTACGATACAGATTTATTTAAATTTAGGAGAAATCGGACCAAGTTCTTAAAGGGTTTTGCAATAGGGAAATAACAATTTCTTATATTTATGACAACGCACCCTCAAACATATTTAATGATCTTTCAGTGTCAAGTCAAGTCAACACTTGAAGCTCAATACGAGAAGTTACTACCGAAATTCGGAGTCGGTGGTCGCAACTTTGAGAGCGCTAACTCCAATTTTCGGCCTCAATAATCGGCCCACCAGAAAGGCTTCAAAATGAGCAAATCAGTCTATTCTACGAGGTTCCTAGGAATTGAGCATCTCTCAAACCACACTGTGGCGTAGTTTGTCAAAAGATATTGGCCTTCATCCTTATATTATCAAACTGACTCAAGACCTAAAGCTACTTGATCATTTGAAACACCGAACTTCTCCGCTTGGGCTCTGGCTCAAGTTTCACGAAAATCCATAATTTTATCGTAAAATCATCTTAAGCAACGAATCTCATTTCTGGCTGAGTGGTTTTGTCAATAAACAAAATAAACGTTATTCGGCAGCAACAAACCCATCCACATGTGCTCCAAGAGACACAATTGCCTCCTCAAAAAATTACTATGTGGTGTGGTTTTCATGCCGGAGGTGTGATTGGGCCGTATTTTTTTGTCGATGAAAACAATTGTCATGTTACCGTCAATGAAGAGCGCCATCGTGCCATGTTAGAAAATTACTTTTGGCCAGTTTTGTTTGAGCTTGACATCGCCGATATGTGGTTTCAACAAGACGGCGCCAACAGCCAGACAGCACTCGGTAAATAGATTTACTGAAGGAAAAAATGCGGTGAACGTGTTATCTGAAGAAATGGTCTGGCCGAATGGCCACCTTACGAGGGCGGTTCGGAAACTTCTTAGCCTAGCACAAAAAGCGCGGTATAAACAGAAAAAAAGTTAAGTGTTTTGGAAACATCCATCTCTGCTATGAAAACATGTTAAATTTTGTTTCGATCTGGCAACTCCTTCATATAGAAACAGGTGTTAACAAAAGACGCATCCGCGGTTTTTTTACAATGGAAAAATTAGAAATGCGTGGTGTCATTAAATATTTACATAAAAAAGGTTTATCGGGACAAGAAATTCATAATGATATGGTGAATGCGTTAGGTGAAAGTGCTCCTTCATATGCAACAGTAAAAAATTGGGTTGCTGAATTTAAACGTGGTCGTACAAGCATTGAAGATGAACCACGTAGTGGACGTCTAAAAACAGCAACAACAACTGAAATTGTAGCCAAAGTGCATGATATGGTATTAAATGATCGACGAATAAAAGTGCGTGAAATAGCTAATATCATGGGCATCTCAAATGATCGAGTCCATTTAATTTTGCATGAAGAACTACAGATGAAAAAGCTTTCTGCAAGATGGGTGCCGCACTTGTTAACAGTCGACCAAAAACGCATAAGAATGAACATTTCTCAAGCTTGTTTGGATCGTTTTCAGCGAAATAAAATGGATTTTAAGCGTCGTTTCATAACTGTTGATGAGACATGTATCCACCACTATACTCCAGAGACAAAAGAACAATCCAAACACTGAAACTGAAGCTGGAGGAAGTGCCCCAAGGCAGGCAAAAACAATTCAATCGGCTGGTAAGGTTATGGCAACGGTTTTTTGGGACTTCAAAGGTATTTTATTGATTGACTATCTGCAAAAGGGTAAAACAATAAATTCAGAGTACTATTGCAACCTTTTAGATCAATTAAATGTACAAATTCGAGAAAAACGTCCTGGCTTACAACACAAAAACATAATTTTTCATCAAGACAACGCACCAGCGCACAAGAGTGTTTTAACAATGGCTAAAATCAACGAATTAAAGTAAGAGTTGCTTGACCACCCAGGTCTTCTTCAGGAGATGTTGAAAAATAAAAATATTTTTGAAAAACTAACTATTCTCTTTCATTGATAGGCTAAGAACTTTCCGAACCGCCCTCGTATTCATGCGATTTAACTCTTTTGATTTTTTTTATGGGGCCACATCAAGACATTGGCCTAACATCTTGGGACGAGCTCAGAGACAACATCCAACGCGAAATTTCCAGCGATCCAGTCGAAATGTGTGCAAAAGTGGTGATAAATTTGTTCCAAAGTATAGATCGCTGTACACGGGCTCGTGGTGATCATATGACCGAAATCAAATTTCACTCTTAAAACGTAACATTTGCACTAGACCTATAATAAATTTGAACTCTATGACTTAAATATTCTGTGTTTTACTGTTATATTAAGTTGGTATGTCCTCAATGGAAAACCCTGTAAATGTTTACTTGGAAGGATGGTCACACAGTTAGTTACCTTAACTAAATCTTTAATAAGAAACAATCAACCGATCGTGAGCTCTCTTTGTGAGGCAGGTTTTCAAAACATCAGCGTTAAGTTTATAAGCCACCCCTCGTACCTATCAACAGCCAAGATAGCGAGGACCAGGCAACTTTGAGCACGGCATACTACGCCATGCGAATGAATGTTGTTGACATAAACTGCATTCAGCGTCAGGCCGCATGTATCTCTAACAAACGTTTTCCAGAGGAATTCGTACAATAGGATCTATAATCGTTCCACAGATACACATTTAGACTGACTAGCTTCTGCTGTTGGCACTCATATGCATGCATGGACTATTCCGATATACTCGCAGAGGTTTTTCGGTGTAAGTGCGAACAGCTTTAATGGTTATAAATGCATGTAGGTGTTGTTGTTGTCCGGGCCACTGCCGTTGATGTTGTTATTGCTGTTCCTACATATGATTAATGTTTCATAATGGCCAGGTAGGTAGGTAGTGCCACCACCACCATCGATGTTGCTGCTGGTGCAGCTTATGCCCACTGTCGCAACATGTGCCTGGGCGCAGGGGAACGGATCGAAACGGTAAAGTGGAAGCGGACGAAAGCGTTATAGTAGGACATTAACTAATGTTCTAGGCATTTTTATTCAATTTACCAAAAAATGCCAGAAAGGTGTAATTTATGAAAACGGTGAAAATTAGAGGAGAACAAAAACAACAACGACTGCCCAATTGCCAAAGAAAAGGTGTACATTTGATAAATGATATTGAAAATATAATGAATGCTAACCCCTCCCCCCCTTCACAAGGCTATAGCAAAATACGCAGAAGGAAATTGTAGTTAATCAAGACTGGTCATAAACTACTATTTTAGTTATGGGGCCATATAATTTACTTTATTATTTGGTGGCAAATAAGTGTCCTGCTGGAAGAGGTCATAAATTTTATGGAAGTTCTCCAAACCTACCTACACCTACTCGCAGTTGTGTTTCGCATGAATTACTGACAAACGTGAAGGACAAATCGTAGTATGGAGGAGTCTTAGTGTGGCTATAAAATAAATTTATGTAGCAGGATCAGTGAAAAATGTGCTAATCGACCTACGACTGGTGTACAAACATCCTGAATAAAATTGCACACACAATACGAGAAAAAATTGGTTGCACAGAATAAATAAACCTAAACCAGGACTCCCTAGAAATACAAGTATGACTAAATGGCTTTCGAAGTGAACTAATAATTTCTTAAAGGGTTCTGTACAAACTCAAAATGTGACAGCGCATACAGAAAGGGGCCTAAGGGTAAAAAAAAATCAATTTTCACTTTTTTTTTGATGTGGACAACATCTGAGCATCGAATGAGACCGATCCCATGCCCCAAAAGTGTTCCCTCCCAGAGATAAGCGCGTTTTATGAAAGTGAAGTCGACGATTCTAAGCGCAAATAGAAAGGGACCTAATCTTTAAAATGTCTCCTGAAACCTAAACCAGGACTCCCTAAAAATACAAGTATGACTAAATGGCTTTCGAAGTGAACTAATAATTTCTTAAAGGGTTCTGTACAAACTCAAAATGTGACAGCGCATACAGAAAGGGGCCTAAGGGTAAAAAAAATCAATTTTCACTTTTTTTTTGATGTGGACAACATCTGAGCATCGAATGAGACCGATCCCATGCCCCAAAAGTGTTCCCTCCCAGAGATAAGCGCGTTTAATGAAAGTGAAGTCGACGATTCTAAGCGCAAATAGAAAGGGACCTAATCTTTAAAATGTCTCTCCTGAACAAAACTGGTTTTTACCCTTAGGTCCCTTTCTATTTTGCGCGTCACATATGACAATCATCAAATTCTCTAAGAAACTTCGCGTCGCATAGTCAGAACTCATCTACCCAATCATAGGCAAGTCTTCAAAATAAATGCTAATATTGGATTCGTTTTTTATTTAAATACGAAAATATGCATTAGGGTGGGCCGTTTTTTAAGGACAAAAACAAATCGATATTTCGATAGCTTTTGGCATGAGGGAAAAAAGTTCAACTACGACATATCAAAAAAAAATCATTTTCGAGGCGCCCAAATTTCAATTTTTTTTTGTCTTTTTCTCAACTTTTTCAAGGTGCGGTATCAATTTCAATTTTTTGTCTTTTTCTCAACTTTGTTAAGGTGCTGTTGCGGCCATATTAATATTGTTGAAATGTAACAATAGTATTATTGTAAATCATACTATTGTTGTAATGATCATACTATGACTGTATGTAAAACATACTACGGCTGTGTTTGAAACATACTATGGGAGAGTGGTTCATAATATGATTGTGGGGATTATACGAGTAGTACGGGTGTGTGGGAATTATACTATTATTGTGAGGATCATAATATCGTTTTGCCTTAACCATATATCTAACACAAGTATGATGACCTTGGAATATTGTCAGCCCTACTATCATTTTTTCTTCCACCAGCTACTTTGGAAGAACTGAAAACCAATATTTAATCCACCAATAACGCCAAACGGCCACATTTATTAGAATGAGTTCTTAAAAGTTGGACTCATCGAGTAAACCCTGTAACTTGCCATCGCAACGGACACATGCCGGAAATCATATTTAAAAAAATGCCATGAAATAATCGACCGGATCGAAAACAATAAAAATTTCACACCGAAAAAAAGTTTGGTTGGAGAAACAATATTTAAAGAGTATCATACTATTGTTGAGTATATGGTTTTGGCACAACACTATTATGATCCTCATAATAATAGTACGATTCACACACAACCGTATTATAATTTAAACTCAAACACAGAATTATCTCTAAAACCATACTATGAACGAATGTGATTGAACCATGACCAATGGCTCCGATATAAACTTAAGTGTAGGAAGATTCTGTCAAGTATTCCACCGAACAAAGTGAACACAATTAAAACCTACAGCGCACTGTATCGCTATGTCTGTTTTTTATAATGGACAACTACCATGCACTGTATCTAGTATGTGTATGTTTTCCAATTTTCATTTTTTTCTTTTTTTGATGTGGACAACATCTGAGCATCGAATGAGACCGATCCCATACCCCAAAAGTGTTCCCTCCCAAAGATATGCGCGTTTTATGAAAGTGAAGTCGACGATTCTAAGCGCAAATAGAAAGGGACCTAATTATTAAAATGGATCTCCTGAACAAAACTGGTTTTGAACCTTAGGTCCCTTTCTATTTTGCGCGTCACATATATATTTCTGGCCTAGCCAACACTAAGTGTTAACTGGCGCCATCTGACATTTCCATTGGAAAGTTTAACATTTTTTAGCAAAAACGTACTCAGAACGTTTTGACGTACGACCATCATTTGTGTTGTTTACAGTGACTTAAAAAAATTAATTTGGCAAAAACATGGAATTAACTCGTGAACATTTTCGTGCGAAAATGTTTCACAACTTTCGACGACGATTATCATGACAAGAGTGCATCGATGAACTTCTTTGTATGGCGATGAAGCCTATAGCACTGTGAAAAATTGGTTTAATGAATTCAATCGTGGGCGAGGATCGCTCAAAGACGAAGGGCGTGAAGGTCGTCCAAAAACGGCCGTTGTGCCAGAGAACATTGATGCCGTGCCTGAACTGATAATGCAAGATCGACATGTGACATATCGTGAGATATAGGTATCCATGGGCATTTCTTCCACCAGCATGCATTCGATAGTGCATGAACACCTGTAAAAAAGGTTTGTTCTCGTTGGATCCCGCACAATTTGACAAGCGCTCAAAAAAAAAGGTTCGTGTCGATTGGTGCAAAGAAATTTTGAAAAAATACAATCGCGGTGCTTGAAAAGACTTTTATAAGATCGACAGAGGGGACGAATCATGGATATATGCGTATGAGCCCGAAACAAAACAGCAATCGACCGTATGGGTCTTCGAAGACGAGCCAAATCCGTTCGTGGAAGAAGCACTTCGAAGCAAATTGTCGCCTGTTTCTTCGGCAAAACTGGTCATGGTGCGACTGTTCCGCTTGAGCAACGTAGAACGGTCAATTCTGAGTGGTACACCACAATTTGTTTGCCTGAAGTCTTCGGAGAAATTCGTAAAACGAACAAGAGAACAAGAGAAGACGAATCATTGTACACCATGACAATGCGAGCTCACACATCTGCTCAAACCAGCGACTTTTTGACCGGCCAAGACGTCGAATTGATGGGTCAACCGCCGTACAACCCCGACTTGGCACCCAATGACTTCTCTCGCTAGTCAAATTGATGGGTCATCCGCCGTACAGCCCCGACTTGGCACCCAATGACTTCTTTTTATTCCTGCACAAGAAAAAAATGCGTTGTCAACGATTTTCGTCGCCAGAAGATGCTGTTGCAGCGTTCAAAAACCAAGTTTTGCAAGTTTCTCAATAGGATTGGAAAAAGTGCTTCGACAACTGGTGCGCATGCAAAAGTGTATAAATCATGCTGGAGAATACTATATAACAGCGCTATGGAAAAAAATAAAAAAATATACGAGGGTTGCCAGGCAATAAAAACAGAAAAATTCATCATTCGCAATGCTCTTATTGTTTTGGAAAATATTCTCCTTTAAAATCAATACACTTTTGCATGCGCACAAACTAATTCTCAAAGCACTTTTTCCACTCCGATCGAGACATCTTCAAAAAATGATTTTTGAACGCTTTAACAGCTGAAAAACGTTGACCACGCATTTTTTCTTGATGTGCGGGAATAAAAAGAAGTCATTGGGTGCCAAATCAAGGCAGTACGGTGGATGGCCCATCAATTCGACATCGTGAGTAGTCAAATATCTCATCGTTTCAGTTGATGTGTGAGAGCTCGCATTGTCGTGATGCAAAATGATCCGTCTTCTCGTATTATCTTTTCTCATTTCTTTGAACACTGTTGGCAAACAGATGTGACGCGCAAAATAGAAAGGGACCTAAGGGTAAAAACCAGTTTTGTTCAGGAGAGCCATATTAAAGATTAGGTCCCTTTTTATTTGAGCTTAGAATCATCGACTTCACTTTCATAAAACGCGCATATCTCTGGGAGGGAACACTTATGGGGCATGGGATCGGTCTCATTCGATGCTCAGATGTTGTCCACATCAAAAAAAAGAAAAAAAGTGAAAATTCATTTTTTTTTACTCTTAGGTCCCTCTCTCTATGCGCTGTCACAGATGGTTGTTTGCCACTCAGAATTGACCGTCCTACGTTCCATTAAAGGCACTGTGGCAACATGGCCGGCTATACCGAAAAAAAACGCAATCATTTGCTTCGATGTACTTTTTCCACGAACAACTTTTGTTGGATTTGGCTTGTCTTGAAAGACCCATACGGTCGATTGCTGTTTTGTTGCGGGTTCATATGCATAGATCCAAGATTCGTCACCTGTGACAATGTTATACACTGTCTTTGAGCTACCGCAGTTTACTTTTTCAACCTCCCTTTGCACCAATCCATACGAGCCTTTTTTGAGCATTCGTCAAATTATGCGGGATTCATAGAGAACAAATTCGTTTCAAGGCCAAATGAACCTGCAAAGTCTTATTGATGTTTGTCATACTAATGCTTAAGGATGCCTTCATCTCAGGGTATGTCTCACGTCGGTCTTGCTTAATCAGTTCACGCACAGCATCGATGGTTTCTGCAAAGTGACCGAAGTTGGCGTCCTTCACGAAATTCATTATGGAGCGAACGGCGTCCGAGACTGAACTCTTGGTACCAGCGATTAACAGTGGTTGTGATTGTGTTAAAGTTGCTTACGTTTGCATTTTAGCTACATTGCAGGAGGGAGAAAACTTATGAAATCCCTTTCTCTGCTAGAGGTAGGAAGACAAAAACTTGCCAAAAAATAAAAGAAGTTCTTCTCCTTAGCACGAAATTCATCCTGGCGCGAACGGCATCCAAGACTGAATTCTTGGTACCAGCGGTTAACAGTGGGTTTTGATGGTTCTTCATTGCCAAAAGTCGAAACAAGTTGATTTAAACACTCTTGCCTCGATAAACCGCTCCGAAAATCGTAAAAAATCATCGCACGAAAATGTTCAAGGGATAAATCCATTTTTCGAATTTTTCAACACACTGTAAACAAAACAATTGCCCTCAAATGACAAAACGTTCTGAGTGAAGTTAAGGTCCAATTAGTCTTGACGGTGGACGGTTGATTCTGCAACCTGCAGAAGTCTACCGTTGTCAACCGTCAAACTGTAGTTATCTCCCTCTAACACATGCAAAATGCAACCCCAACTGAAATAGCTGATTGCCTACCGTCAAGACTAATTGGCCCTTTATGCTGAAAAATGTCAATGTTTCCAATGGAAGTTTTAGTTTGCATCTGGAAACACTAGTATTGTCAAGACCCGAAATATAAATAGCAACCCTCGTATAAACGAAGAAGGTGAACAATTTTTAAACACCACGGTAACTGTTGGCCCACCCTGTGTATAAAAATTAAATGGCATAAAATGTCCTTTCGAATGTACAATTAAGATTCTACACTTGATTTAAATTTTTGGTTTTTTTTTTTTTATTTTAATAAATATCTCTAGATTGATCACCCTTAAAGTCATGCCATGCATGGTATAACAAAGTATCAAACTTGTGTTGAATTGCCAATGTCTGGATAAAATTTAACTTTTCCACCGTCACTGTACAATTTAAATTTTTTCCTTTGAACTTTTGACTAAAGCCAGATTATTTTTGCACCCATAACTTTAAAATTAAATCCGTGGTACCTCCAAAGTCAGCACTGGCACCGAGACTCACAAGCTCATACATTGTAGCCGATTCCAGTGACCATGCACCATGACTATGGTTTATGTTGACAAATAATGTTGCAAGGAATTCCAAATATGATTTAAACGTTTGGCGTGTCGCAAACAAAAAAAAAAGTCAAGCGGATTATAGTAATGACTACACATAGACAGCAAAGTGCTGATGTCGGCTAAAAATATATATACGAGGATATATATGTATGAAGGTCTATGCTATACTAGTATATGTCTATATGATATAGCCACCAGTGTACAACTACAACTACGTGCATTATATATATTTATATATACGAAAGCATCGCTATAGCAAAAGTAATAAAAATAACCACGAAAAGAAGAAAATAAAAAAAAAAAAACACTCGTCGCTATATGATCACCATCAGCAACAAACTAAGCAGAAAAACTGCTCCAGATAGTCGACATTCATTCATAAAATGTGGGGGAAATGTCCTGACAGCAGCAAAAAAGCCACAGCTACAAAAAATGTCGTCGACGGACTGGGGAGTGTTTCTTTTCCTCTCGCCACTCCATTTAACTACACTTGAAGTCGCTGCTGAAAAGGACAATAATAAATTGCTGGAAACGCGTTATGAAATCAACAACCACTTCACTGGTGTCGAGAACATTCTCAAATGTCTCCAAAGCTTTATATCAACAATTCTTCCTGTGTCACGATTTTTCGGTTCTTATGTTCCTTTGTGCACTCCGAACTCTACCAGGACAATGGCGTACCAGAAAGAAAAAGTCAGTACGAGTACAAGTACTGCTACTAATAATTTTACCCACAACTTGAAATGTAAAAACAGTTAATAATTTATAATGTGCTTAAAATAAGCTGGTGAGGTTCTTTTTTAGAGCGTCTGTGGCTGGGGATGGTGTGTGCGCTCTAGTGGAAAGTCCTTGAACGGAAAAGTCCAAGGATGTTGATATTGCAGTCTCCGCATTGATTGTGTTAAAGTTGCTTACGTTTGCATTTTGGCAGCATTGCAAGAGGGAGAAAACCTATGAAATCCCTTTCTCTGCTAGGGGTAGGAAGACAAATACTTGCCAAAATATAAAAGAATCTCCTCTTCTTAGCTTGATAAGCGAACAAAAAAATAAGGAATTTAAGAGTAACAAATAGAAATCTATGAAATGCTTGAAATAATAAAAGATTTTAATGAAATCTAGGACTAAAAAAATTAACCCACTTGCTTAAATCACTTATCATTACGTTAAGAAACAGACGGGTACATCGCTCAAACCCAAGAGCTGTGCACAGTTTGTCTTGTACCAAAAGCCTAGGACCTACTGTTTTATACCGGCTCAGACTCCAAGAAACCAGCGGCAAGATCGCTACACTGAGAAGAAAAATAACCTTATATAAGGTTAACTTAACCATAAATAAACATGATTTGGAGTCTACTTTATATAAAGTTAATTTGAACATTTTGTTGTTAACTGGTATTTAACAATAATAATAGTAAATTTAACTTTTTAATGGTTGAATTTTTTAACCAGGAAAATTGTTAATTTTAAAATTATAATTGTTGTTTTAACAATACATTGTTGTGTTTTTTAACCATTGAAATTGTTATTATTAAAATAATTAATGTTGTTTTAACAATGCATTGTTTTTAACCATGAAGATTGTTAATTTTAAAATTTCATAGTAAATTTATTGAAACAATACATGTCAATTTAACAATGAAATTGTTAATATTAACTGGTATTTAACAATAATAATAGTAAATTTAACTTTTTAATGGTTGAATTTTTTAACCAGGAAAATTGTTAATTTTAAAATAATAATTGTTGTTTTAACAATACATTGTTGTGTTTTTTAACCATTGAAATTGTTATTATTAAAATAATTAATGTTGTTTTAACAATGCATTGTTTTTAACCATGAAGATTGTAAATTTTAAAATTTCATAGTAAATTTATTGAAACAATACATGTCAATTTAACAATGAAATTGTTAATATTATTAACTATGAAGATTGTTATAGAAATCATTTTTATTGTTATGTTAACTATTGTTTAGTTACCTCTTTTAACCAGAAAGAAAGTTCCGTTAAAATTTTTAATATTAAATTAATCTACTAATTATTTTGTTTTGTTTACATTTATTCGGTCTTTTTTCATTAATATTACTTGAAAAGTTTTTAATCTGGTTCGAGACCTTTTTGTTGTTTCTTTTTCAGAATCAATCAAACAATTGGTGAAATGTATTGGCTGCAGTTGCCAGGCAGATTGTACAGCTGTTTTAAAACCTTAGTGTTGCCTAGGCCAGAAATATATATAGCAACCCTAATTATGGGTAAAATGAAATATCGATGACATACCTCTTGATGGTGCATATTTTCAATGACTCTAAGACATAACAGTGGTTCAATGCCGTTAATGTGTTGAATTATCTCATCTCATCTCTTGATTTGTTCTTGGCTTACTGACGTACACTTTTTCTTGTAAATATCCCCAAAGAAAGAAGTCCAACGGTGACAAATCACATTAACATCGTTACGACGTGAGATAACATGGCCGTTGAATTTCTGGTGCAAAAGAGCCATTGTTTGGTTGGCAAGTGACACCATCCTGTTGAAACCACATATTGTCCAAGTTCATATCCTCAAGTTCTGGCCACAAGATGTCCGTTATCATCTTGCGATAGCGAACACCATTCACGGTTACTGCTTGACCGACCTTATTTTCGAAGAAGTACGGCCTGATGACAGAACGAACTGGGCGAGCATGTACAAGTGTTTTTAGTTTTCCTTCACACCCAGTTAAGGAGTGATTTTCCTTTAACATCTTGCATTAAGGTTGCACCACCCTTTATATACGTACGTAGAAACATTTGTTTGAACAAGCTGTCTGCAGTCACAGTTGACTAATATCTATTACGATAAACAGCTGGTTCGATTTTTTTTGAAATCAGCTTGACCTTTTAACAAAGGTTTCTGCTCTTAAACATTTGAAACCAACTTGAACATCCAAAAATGTTTTAAAGCGATTTGAGAGACACATTTGGTGGATCGACTCTCAAATAATCTACTATCCAGGCAGGCAGTATTCTTTAAGGTCCACCCATGATCAAAGCAGGTGCTCCACTGACTACTGTTCTACGTTCTGGCAACTCAAACCTGGGATTCTCATGCGCACCGTCATAACGTATATTAAGTAGGAGGAGGACTCCTATGAGGGTTCACATTAGTCGTCTTCCATGCTAGCAAATTCCTATTACGGTCTATCGCAGGTCTTAGAGATAAATTCAGTTCCATCCCTGGTTTCATGACCTCCATTTCATTTAATCAATGGGTATTCAACTTGTAGAAATGAGGTGGTCTGAGGTCTTTCAATAGGTAACTTTCCCTTATTAATATAAGCTCTTGTGGTTTTTGGTCTGCTAACAAAAATTGTATAAGCACTTCGGTCATAGGCGCGCTTCCTCCGGTTTCCTATGGTAAGGATTCGCGAATCTGCTTTCAACAAGTCCGCACTTTACTTGATAACTATCGTCTAATGCTTAAATCGCTTCGTTCATTTTCATTTGACCGACATTTCCATAGCAAGAGCTGCATTTTAAAGCGCTCAACTACATTTATGTCGAGAACAAATTTCTCGGTTCGTTTGATGTAAATTTTCCCAAGGATTTTGTTCTCGAATTCATGAGTGTTTTCGGAAATATCTTCATAGATTTGGCCCGATGTGCCCATACTGTATGAAAAGCGAGGAGGATGCCAACGCTACACTACCCTTGATTTAAGTGAGCGGACCTGGCAAGAGCTACTCGCAGGCTCAACTCAATAGCTACATTCGAGCCTAGATGTTGGCAATAAAGGTTAAAAGAGTAATAACCTTGAGATATCTTCGTTGCTTACCAGCCTCATGGAAGTAATACTTAATGGCAGACCCGTGGAAGAGGAGATTGATTGAAGTGTGAGGGGGTATGGTTTAGAACGTAGGCGCCAGTATGTTGAATCTTGCATACTATTCGGGCCTATGTCATCTACGATATTCCACACCTCCGGTTTGCAAGCAAAAAGAGTAAAAGGATTTCTGAGCAGTACGGGTTGGTTTGGCAGGGACCAGAATGGATGCTAAGGTTTCGAACTACACTTCGAGCCTCCAGGGCGCATCCATTAGTAACCTGTAAGGGGTGTATACTTTTCAATATGTGGCTTCACAACGGTCCTCAATGGATAAAGTGTGTCAAAAAATTGTCAGCCACTTCTGCCCAACATACGGTTCATGAAATGAGTCTACAAAAGGATTCCATAGGTGAGAGGGAATAAGGATGATGTGCTGCACCTCTTCAATTGTCCGGCCAATCCCACTCAGCTGACCGCCAGGTCCCTGTGGACGCATCCAGACCAAGATTGTTCCTTTATTGAATTTTACTATCCTTAATATAAAATAAAATAAGCTTATAGCTAACAAATTATTAGTAATACTATCTTATATCCAGCATACATTAAGTATTTTTCTAGAACATCGATTCAAAAATGTTGTACGTATACATACATGTCACTCTTACAATAAATTTAATTAACTAGAAATTCCCCAAAAAGTATATAAAAGGGGATTGCTCAAACACTCTTAACACTAACACTTAAAACACTACTTAACAATAACACTTAAAGACTAAATATTTACAAGACCCGTTCCAGTCTCTGTTATTGGTCAGTGATGTAGACTAAATTGTCCAAATCATATGTACCATATCTCCTATGATATGTTTGTCCTCCCAGTATCTGTTATTGGTCAGTGATGTAGACTAAATTGTCCATATCATATGTACCATATCTCCTATGATAAAATATAAGTTTATCCTCCGTGTAGAGGAGTCCCTCTGTTTCTAAAGTAGGAAGAGCGGCTGGGGGCAACCAGTCATCCTCAAGTAGCTATCTTAGGCTGAAATCTAGACTAAAAGCTCTCCTAACTAGTCCGTTATCTAGAGAGGCTGCCTCTCAAGATACTTTAATGTACCCTTTATGAGGAATACGTCAATTCGATCAAACTCCGCGGAGTCATATATGGTCCTACAAGATGGTCTTCTTATAGTGCCGTCTTCAGCAACAGTTGCCCGCAGTCCCATGCAGGAAGCCAGAATGCGACGCTCCCATCTCATAAGCCTTTCCATTTGACAGGAAGAGATTCCAAACCAAGCTGGAAAAGCATAGGATAAGACAGGCCTAATGATTTGTTTGTAAATCAAAGCCTGACTCTTTTGCTAAGGCCTCTCCTCTTTAGGAGCCTAGGGTAAGAAAAATAAATTTTCTTTACCTTAACTAAAATGTAATCAACATGCTTGTCGAATCTAAAATTCTGCTGGAATATAAGCCCAAGGTATTTGATCTGATCAGATGTACTGATGATGTCGTTACCTATCCTCACTACAGGTTCATGAGCCCTGGCATTGGGATAGAGAGTCTGTCTCTTACCCTTAAAAAAATGCTATCGCATTTCGCTGTGTTCAGCCGTAATTTCCATTTTTGGAAAAATTCAGAAAGTGCAAACAGATAAACATTGAGTCTTTCATTCATAGTCCTTGCAACAGGACCAGAACAAGCCACAAGAATATCATCGGCGTAAGCCAGCAGCAAATCACCACTAGGTGGCTGCGGTATATCACTCACAAGTATATTGTAGAGGATAGGACCGAGAAGAGAGCCCTGTGGTACACCAGCCACAACCGCCCTTCTATCTGAAACCCTGTCTCCTACATCCAGAGCAAATGGCGCGTTTCCTCCACCTGGATATCGAAGCAGATCCCCCATAGACGAACAAGACTTCAAATTAAATATATTGTTGTTACAACAACAACAAAAGGGATATGTTTTCGATGTATTCCAATTGGCCGTTAAGACCAACTAAATCAGGTCTTCACGTTAACTAAACCAGGGTAAAATGAATTTTTACGTCAGGCCTCAAATAAAAATGCCTTTTATTGCACAATTATTTTCTTCTGTTCATGTCAGTTCCGACTCCTGCTCTGAATGCAAAACTCCGGCTCTAACTCCGACTCGCCTCTCAATCTGGGTTACTTGTATGACATGGCGTCCCCAACAACTATGCTGACTTTGAAAATATACCAGTCTGAGTCCATGTGCTGCAACCTCTTAGGGACACATTCTTTAAGAATTACTTTTAGCAGTATGCCACACACTGAAAGCTACGCTAATATGGCATGGAACAAAACAACAGCTTTTCTCATGAAGCGGAAGGAGAAATGCCGCACGATGAAACAGCCCACATCCAAGTCAGCCGCGTATGCATGTAAGGATGGTGGAGTGATGTGTCTCGTGTGCCGTATGCAGTGTGTATGGTGCACGAGTAGGTTGTAATGTAAACTTGTACACTGAAATGCCTTCAACTAAATCATTGTAGTAACAAGTGCGTTTCATGTTTGTTTCATAATAAGAACAACACGATGCCAACCAGGCTCTTTACCCGCCCGCCCCCACACCCCATGGCGTAGCATGCCACAACGCCGGCCGCCTCCCACCACAGCGTGCTCAAGCCACCTAAATGAAAAGTGTCTTTTTATTTAGAAAGAAGGAAGTCAAGAAACGCAGGAACAAAAAAGAAGAAAAAAGCACACTCCAAAGGAACAGAACATAAACCTTTGCATTATACATATTTTTACGTTTCGTTATGATATTTCTCCTTAGTCGTATCTGGAGCAGTATATTTATATTTACGAGCGTTTGTATGAGGTTTCGCATTGTGGTTCCAAACGGAAATATTTTTTACCCACCTAATAAAATTCGCCGCTAAAATAGGTTCTTACTTAAGACCGGTGATAGCTCTGGTTAATTTGTTGGGATATGTTTGATAAAGTCTATTGGAACCATGCACAAGACGTTTTAATTTCAAATTAAAAGTACAGGAGTTAGGAGGAGAAACACATGGATAAACGACTTTATATTGAGAAATACATACAATCCTAAAAGGACTTAGATAAATTAAATTTAAATATTGAAAGAAAAAGTAACAACAGTAGTAACAAGTACGAGTACAAGTGGAATAACGAAAAAAAAAAATAACAAAAAAACATTAGAGTAAATTTATTGATATTAAATGGCTCTGAAATATAAATTAAATTTAATTTATTTGAAGTATCTGAAAATATGATTTCTTAAAAATTAACGCGTTAATGTTTTTACGGCCGTGTCCACGTCCGCGTCCAAAATTCAATGAACGCGCGTTAAAGCCTGTACAAAAAACATAGGCAGTTAGGTATGGGAAAAAGTCGCTATCATATTGGACGCGTTTTCCGATAAGTCTCGTTTACTATAAACTCGATTATTTTTGCAATCGAAACACACCCATACCTATAAATGGCAACGCCGCAAATTGCACATCCCTATTAAAACAGCTGTTTATCAGCATAAACATAAACCGCTGCTGGTACTGCACATTTCCATTAGGCGCAGTACCATTTGATCCCTATTTCCCACTGCGGTTAGCAAAATAATATCATTTAACTCCATGATAATGCCACAACACAATAATATTAAACCTTTCGCACCACAAACAAAAACGCAAACGTGGACGCAAAACACAATGGAAACACCATTACACATTTTCGATAAATCGTTGACGCGGACGTGGCTGCGACCGTAGTGGAAACAGCCTATAAAAGAATATTCCAAATACATTTTGTATTTTCCAAGAATTGTCCTCATGAAACTAACCAATCAAAAAAAGGATTACTCATTTCAATTTGTATTACAAGGTAATGACCTCTCATTACAGTCTGCCTTATTTTAAAACAAAAAATAAGTAATTCTGAGTATTACCATATTATGTGGCTGTATTTCTATTTAAAAGCCAATTACTAAGCACCATTTTTTGATCTATCCTTTCAATTTAGCTCTTACCCATACTCGCTCTTAGATTACACATTTTCGATAAATCGTTGACGCGGACGTGGACGCGACCGTAGTGGAAACAGCCTATAAAAGATTATTCCAAATACATTTTGTATTTAACAAGAATTGTCCTCATGAAACTAACCAATCAAAAAAGGATTACTCATTACAATTTGTATTACAAGGTAATGACCTCTCATTACAGTCTGCCTTATTTTAAAACAAAAAATAAGTAATTCCCGAAAATAATAAAAAAGTACTTACGAGTATCAGCAGATTATGTGGCTGTATTTCTATTTAAAAGCCAATCACTAAGCCCCATTTTTTGATCTATCCTTTCAATTTAGCTCTTACTCATACTCGCACACAGACCACACCGTTGAATTGTAGTTATTAAAAGGAGGGCTGTGAAGAGAAAAGTAGCACAAAACTATCACCTGGAATTACCGGCTGTGGCGCAGGGGCTAGTGTCTATGTGTACTAACCAAAGTGTTCTATGTCCAAATCCCCGCAAAAGTATTTTTAATACCCTGCACCACTCTGTGGAACAGGGTATTATAAGTTAGTTTCATCGCAAATGTATGTAACTAAGAACATATATGAGCTAGACCCAGATTCAACTATACCAATCGACGAATAATCACCTGCTGATTTCATTTAACGCTGTATGCTTGTTTATAGCTTGTAATAAAACTACAGCCCGCAAAAGTGTCCGATTTTGTTGAAGTTTGGCTGAAGTAAGTTTTTTAAATTAAGAACAGGCGCTATTGAAATTATTGAAAATCGGTTAAGATTTAGATATAGCTCCCACCTATAAGTTCATCTGATTTTTTATGTTTTGAGCTCTAGAAGCCACATCTTACATTCAATCTTGTTGAAATTAGGCAGAAGCTAATTCTTTGGAGCGGAGAAGGACATTGATAAAATTGAAGAAACTCGGTTAAGATTTCGATTTAGCTAAGTGTTGTCTGGCGCCATCTGTTTTTTCCATCGGAAAGTTCGACATTTTTTAGTATAAACGCACTCCGAACGTTTTGACGTACGACCATCATTTGTGTTGTTTACAGTGACTTGAAAAAATATCAATTTGGCAAAAAAATGGAATTAACTCGTAAACATTTTCGTGCGATCATTGTTCACAACTTTCGATGTGGATTATCACGACAAGAGTGAATCGATGAACTTAAATCTTTAAATGGCGATGAAGCATCATCCTACAGCACTGTAAAAAACTGGATTAATGAATTCAATCGTGGACGAAGGTCGCTCAAAGACAAAGGTCGTCCAATGACGGACGTTGTGCCAGAGAAAATTGATGCCGTGCGTGTACTGATAATGCAAGATCGTCGTTCGACATACCGTAAGATAGAGGCATCCTTGGGCATTTCTTCCACCAGCATACATTCGATATTGCATGAACACCTGGCCGGAAAAAAGGTTTGTATTCGTTGGATCCCGCACAATTTGACAACCGCTCAAAAAAGGCTCGTGTCGCTTGGTGCAAAGAAATTTTAAAAAAAAATACGACTGCAGTGCTTCAAAAGACGTTTATAAGATCGTCACAGGTGACGAATCATGGATCTATGCTTATGGGCCCGAAACAAAACAGCAATCGACCGTGTGGGTTTTCGAACACAAGCCAAATCCAACGAAAGTTGTTCGTGGAAGAAGCACTGCGAAGCAAATGGTCGCCTGTTTCTTCGGCAAAACAGGTCATGAGGCGACTGTTTCGCTTGAGCAACTTAGGTCGGTCAATTCTGAGTGGTACAGCACAATTTGTTTGCCCGAAATTTTCGGAGAAATTCGAAAAATGAACAAAAGAAGACGAATCATTGTGCATCATGAAAATGCGAGCTCTCACACATCGGCTCAAACCAGCGCCTTTTTGACCAGACAAAAAACGTCGAACTGATGGGCCATCCGCCGTACAGCCCCGACATGGTACTCACTGACTTCTTTTTATTCCCGCACATCAAGAAAACAATGAGTGGTCAACGATTTTCGTCGCCAGAAGATGCTGTTGACGCGTTAAAAAACCATGTTTTGGAGGTGTCTTAATCGGAGTGGAAAAAGTGCCTCGACAATTGGGTTGAGCGCATGCAAAAGTGTATAAATCATGCTGGAGATAACTTTGAAAAACAATAAAACCATGTTTGATGATCAATATTCGCATTTTCATTATTAGGCCAGAAATAAAGGGTGTCCCAAGAAGAACGCAATTTTTAAATCTGGCAACATTCGAAGTGTCATTGTATGACATTTGAACAATTGTTATTGTTTGTTAGTAGAAGGTACGAGGTTAGTAAGCAGCTGACCATGGACAGCGAAGGGAGTTCGTTAATTGGTTATTGGAGAGACAACATGAAAATGCTGATTTTGCCGATAAAATCATCTTCAGTGACGAGGCCCATTTTCATCTTGATGGCTTCGTCAACAGGCAGAATTGTCGCATTTGGGGTGCGGGAAATCCTCGAGTGATTCACGAGAAGCAAATGCATCCTCAACGTGTCACTGTGTGGTGTGGTTTTTGGGCTGGAGGAATCATTGGACCTTTTTTTATGAAAATGAGGCAGGTCAAGCGCAAACAGTCAATGGTGTTTGGTATCGTGAAATGATAACCAGTTTTTTCTTGCCTAGAACTGAAGAAATGAATGTGGAGGGCATGTGGTTCCAACAAGACGGCGCCACATGTCATACAGCCTGAGAAACAATTCAATTGCTGCATCAGTCATTTCCCGGTCGTGTTATTTCGCGTTTTGGAGATCAGAATTGGCCGTCTAGATCGTGCGATTTAACACCATTAGATTTTTTTCTTTGGGGTTTTTTGAAGTCGATGGTTTACGCGAATAAGCCGACGACGACTCAAGCCTTAAAAGACGAAATTGGACGCTGCATTAATGAAATACCGCAGCATTCATGCAAAACGGTCATTGAAAATTTCATTAAAAGATCGCATGCATGCCAGCAAAGCCGCGGCGGCCATCTGCACGATATATTGTTCCATACATAACCTCATTCTGTCTACTTTACGATATAATAAAGTTTCACGATTTTTTCTTAAATATCTGTGTTTTATTTAAAATTTAAAAATTGCGCTCTTCTTAGGACATCCTTTATATATAGGAGCCCTCGTATCCAATAAGGGTGGCAGTACACACAACTAAATGTTGTGTATTCCTTGTTATTTAATTTTCATTATAAAAAAAATAAAAAAAAAATTGTTTGGTGTTTTTTTCAAGGTTTCTTATGAACACATTGAACAGGGATTAAACCGGCTCAAGACCTCTTGCTTCTATATTTAAATAGAAGACAAGTTTTTAACAAAATGGCAAAGTGACATTGATTTTCGTGGCTGCACAATACTTTAATCATGATTTCGGGTCCGTGACAACCCTCTTCAGAAAGCCTTGCTGCAACTGTTGAAAGTAGAACCGAACTCTATAAGGAACCATAAAAAGAGTGAATTAATTTGTAATTAATAAAAATAATAATAGTTATACTCGAACATAGTTTATAAATCATATGTGACGCGCAAAATAGAAAGGGACCTAAGGTTAAAAACAAGTTTTGTTCAGTAGAGCCATTTTAAAGATTAGGTCCCTTTTTATTTGCGTTTAGAATCGTCGACTTCACTTTCATAAAACGCGCATATCTCTGGGAGAGAGCACTTTTGGGGCATGGGATCGGCCTCATTCGATGCTCAGATGTTGTCCACATCAAAAAAAGGTGAAAAGTTGATGAAAAGTTTTGTTCAGGAGAGCCATTTTAAAGATTAGGTCCCTTTCAATTTGCGCTTAGAATCGTCGACTTCACTTTCATAAAACGCGCATATCTCTGGGAGGGAACACTTTTGGGGCATGGGATCGGTCTCATTCGATGCTCAGATGTTGTCCACATCAAAAAAAAGAAAAAAAAATGAAAATTGATTTTTTTACCCTTAGGTCCCTTTCTCTATGCGCTGTCACAAAAAGTTCGAATGCCTATTGCATACTTTTTTACATTCAATCAAAAAACGGCCTCAAAGGATAAATTCAACAAAATTCTGAAATGTACGATGCCTAATTCACGGGATTCGCAGTTTATAACCTTGAACCTTGCTTTAACTCAAGACAGAGGCACACAACAGTTGAATATCAGAGAGGTGCAGGCACCGTTTGACTTGACGTGGTTTTAGTACCGCCGCGATACATTTTCAAAGAAAAGAAAGTATAAAATAAAAAAAAAACCTATTTTACATCCCTGCTCTAGAAATATCACAAAGGATACAATTCCTCCACATTGAAAGACCTATTCTCATCACAAAGTATACGTTTGAAAACACTGTGCTTTCGCTTGTCTGCATGTCTGTTTGTTGATATGAACATTTTTCACTTTTGTGGCACAGTGTGTACTCAGTCGGGCTTTGTTTCTGTTTCTTGCACTGCACTTTGGCGTGGTGTGTTCTTCTTTGTTCTTTTGAAGTCATGAAGTTATTCAATTTGTTAGCAACATGGAATTTTAAGTAGTAAATAGTTTTCGTTTTGTACTCAGCGTTGTTCCTTTTTTTGCGTGTACTTTTCGTTCTACGGCTTCTTTCCTTTTTATTCTTCTTTTCGTTTTTAATGTTATGTTTCAAAATTTATGGATATTGTTCTTTTGGTCTTTGCTCAGTTGGACGGTACGGTACGTCTTTGCTCCAGCTCGAGCTACAGCTTCTGCTGTTACAGTTTCCCCGTAAAACAAATGCTAACAAGTGTAAACTTCAATACAAACGGGTGTACTTGTGTACCCTATAAATTGAGGGGAGCAAAATATTCTTTGAAAACATTTGTTAGAATATGTGAAGAATATATAAAGATTTAAATACGTGTATCTTTGGTGTACCATAACTTTCATAAAACGCGCATATCTCTGGGAGCGAACACTTTTGGGGCATGGAATCGGTCTCATTCGGTGCTCAAATGTTGTCCACATCAAAAAAAAAACATTGCTCTTCATATGATTCGGCTACAATCCACTATGTGGTCCACGGTGGTGTGATCTTTAGTGTGATCAACTATCACACAACCACTTATGTAAAGTAAACTTGGCTAGTGGCATTCTTATATCCTCTATGAAAGGATCAAGTGCATTTTCAGTTTTTTATTTCATATGCAACACCTCGAAATATTGATCGCAGTTTATAACAAATGGAATAATAAAATTGGCGAACGGTCCAATATAAAGATGTTGCAAAGGGACGTGACACCGATCTCTTTTCTCACAGGCTATTTTTGTAGACGTTTTTTTTCAATCTGGCCACACCTTTTTCGGAGTTGGTCTTTTGACTGCTGTTACTTAATGTATGCCTAGTTTTGTTTGCCATTTCATAATGAATAGACTTACTCCGGAACAGAGTTTGCAAAACGTGTTGAATGGGCGCAAGATGAGGTGGCCACCGATGAAAATCCACAAGTCAGTGTTGAGACGTCGTTACATCCTCAAAAAGTTACAGTTTGGTGTGCTCTATGGGCAGAGGTGTTATCAATGGTGCATATTTCTTCAAAAATGAAGGCGGCCATAATGTTGCATTCAATGGGGAACGCTATAAAGCCAAGATTAATGACTTTTTCGTGCCTGAATTGGAGAATGTTAAAGTGGACGCCCTTTGGTTCCAACTCATGCCATACAGCCAACGAAACAATCAACGCATTGAAGGAAACTTTTGGTGAGCGCATTATCTCGCGTCGTGGGCATGTGGCGTGGCCTCTAAGATTGAACACCGCTGGATTATTTTTTGTGGGGTTATGCGAATTCGCTTGCTGATAAACCTGACACGACTGACGACTTGGAAGAGAGCATACGGCCCCAATTGCTGCAAAAAAGTGGTCTAAAATTGCGCCCCTCGGCTGGAAATTATAACGATCCACTTCAGCATCATGTGTCCCAAATATCATTATTCGTTCCGGAGATATTTCCTTTTTAACCTTAGAGTTGTGTGGAAGGTGTAACGCCAATTTTACGATAACATCGTCTATAATAATTTCCATGTGATGAGGGTATAAAAATAATAAAAAAAATGTTTAAGATCATCGTAAAGTCTTAGACGATCTAGCCATGTCCGTCTGTCTGTCTGTGGAAAGTAAACTCCAGGCAGCAGTATTGAAGCTAAGTGGCTGATTTTTGTCAAAGGATTATGTTAATATGTCTGAAAAGGTTAGTATTTAAAATAAACCAGATCGATTAATGTCGAACCCATTAATCCATGGTACTCAAAAAACGAACCTAGTGGCTATTGATAAATGTTCAATGCGGGTGTGGAATTATTTTTGTGATTTGACAGAAAGTGAGGATTTTATCTAAGGACAAGGTTCAAGAGAACCAAAAAAAGGTTTTTCTGATCTACTTAAACGACACACAGAAAGTGTGGATCGTAACCATGGACCCTAGGTAACCAAACAAAAGGTTCTTCTGTTTAATATAAACGACTATTGCGGCTGAAAATATGCTTATTGATATTTTAAATATTTCTATATGTGACAGCGCATAGAGAAAGGGAACTAAAGGTAAACAAATCAATTTTAATTTTTTTTCTTTTTTCAATGTGGACAACGTCTGAGCATCGAATGAGACCGATCCCATGCCCCAAAAGTGTTCCCTCCCAGAGATATGCGCGTTATATAAAAGTGAAGTCGACGATTCTAAGCGCAAATATAAAGGGAGGGACCTAATCTTTAAAATGGCTCTCCTGAACAAAACTGGTTTTTAGCCTTAGGTCCTTTTCTATTTTGCGCGTCACATATAGACTCGACCATAGAGTGTAGGAAAGATTCGGCCTGGGTCAACTTTGCGATTTTTTTTACGTGTTACTTTTGCGGAAATAAGCTTAGGTGACTGAATTTTTTTCTCAGGAATATGTTAATACTCTAATAATGTTGTTATTGGGCAAAGGTCAGATCGAAAAAGGGGTTAACATTTTTCCTTCAAACAAGAACTGAATAAGTCTCTGGCAAAATCACCACAATTTATAGTAATTTTTGGAGTTTTTCGCTTTATACAAACATATTGTTGGAGGAAGGGCCTCAAATCTAAATGTATAGGGCAGGCGATTTAACTTTTAAATTTGAATCGGCTGAAAAAAAAAGTCCTGATGATTTTTTCAAATTTTTGGTTGAAGGTTGAACTTTGTCAATTAATAATGGAACACCATCTGATACGTTTTCGCTTCACCCATGGGCTGAAGATTGTTTGGCAGGAGATAAAGAATTCCACCGAAAAATCGAAATTTTAGATAAAACTCATTTTCATCTCGGTGCATATGGGGTTCAGGGAACCCACACGTGACTATTGAGCCAATGCATCCACAACGAGTCACTGTTTGGTGTGGATTTTGGGCTGGCAGCATCATTGGGCCATTTTGCTTCGAAAATGAGCAAGCAGCCGCCGTCACCGTCAACGGTGAGCGTTACCGTACCATGCTCAACGAAGTTTTGTTTCCGAAAATTCAGGAGAATGACATGGACAAGATTTGGTTTCAACAAAACGGGGCGACATGTCACACATCAAACGCAACCATCGGTATTATAAGCACTGTTTTTTAAAGTCGAATAATCAGCCAAAATTGTGATGTCAATTGGCCGCCTAGGAGCTGTGATTTGAGTCCTTTGGATTATTTTCTGTGGAGAGCCATTAAGTAGAAATGTTACGCCAAGCATTCAGAGCCAATTGAAGCGATGAAACAGGAAATCGAAGTTGCCACTGAAGAGATTCGACCTGAAACAATCAAAAATGTACGGAAAAATTGGGTTGATCGGATGAGGTACTGCCGAGCCAGCTGTGGAAGTCATTTGAATGATATTGCGTCCCAAAGTTCAAAGTTCAACCTTTCCAATAAAACCAGACTTGGTCGCATGGACCATGTCATGAGGCTGTACGAGGGCGGTTCGGAAAGTTCTTAACCTATCAATGAAAGAGAATAGTTAGTTTTTCAAAAAACCTTTTTATTTTTCAATATAATCTCCTGAAACTTCAATACACTTAGTCAAACGCTTATCTAGCAATTCTATCCTTTGATTAAAATGGTTTACAACTGTAATTGCATCTTCATTTGAGGTAAAACGCTTGCCAGCAAGGAATTTTTTTAGATTTGGGAACAGGTAAAAGCCACTGGGAGCTAAATCAGGAGAATAAGGTGGGTGGTCAAGCAACTCGTACTTTAATTCGTTGATTTTAGCCATTGTTAAAACACTCTTGTGCGCTGGTGCGTTGTCTTGATGAAAAATTATTTTTTTGTGTTGTAAGCCAGGACGTTTTTCTCGAATTTGTACATTTTATCGATCTAAAAGGTTGCAATAGTACTCTGAATTTATAGTTTTACCCTTTTGCAGATAGTCAATCAATAAAATACCTTTGAAGTCCCAAAAAACCGTTGCCATAACCTTACCAGCCGATTGAATTGTTTTTGCCTTCTTTGGGGCACTTCCTCTAGCTTCAGTCCATTGTTTGGAATATTCTTTTGTCTCTGGAGTATAGTGGTGGATCCATGCCTCATCAACAGTAATGAAACGACGCTTAAAATCCATTTTATTTCGCTGAAAACGATCCAAACAAGCTTGAGAAATGTTCATTCTTATGCGTTTTTGGTCGACTGTTAACAAGTGCGGCACCCATCCTGCAGAAAGCTTTTTCATCTGTAGTTCTTCATGCAAAATTAAATGGACTCGATCATTTGAGATGCCCATGATATTAGCTATTTCACGCACTTTTATTCGTCGATCATTTAATACCATATCATGCACTTTGGCTACAATTTCTGTTGTTGTTGCTGTTTTTGGACGTCCACTACGTGGTTCATCTTCAATGCTTGTACGAACACGTTTAAATTCAGCAGCCCAATTTTTTACTGTTGCATGCATATGAAGGAGCACTTTCACCTAACACATTCACCATATCATTATGAATTTCTTGTCCCGATAAACCTTTTTTATGTAAATATTTAATGACACCACGCATTTCTATTTTTTCCATTGTAAAAAAATCGCGGATGCGTCTTTTGTGAACACCTGTTTCTATATGAAGGAGTTGCTAGATCGAAACAAAATTTGACATGTGTTCATAGCAGAGATAGAGGTTTCCAAAACACTTAACTTTTTTCTGTTTATACCTCGCTTTTTGTGCTACGCTAAGAAGTTTCCGCCCTCGTAATACGTTTTTTAGGTTGTCCGTTTGGAAGGTCTAGCCAATTTTAGTTTTTTTTTGAAAGACTATTTGGAATGGGCTTCCTAATGTTTTTTTCTCTCAAAGTTGATGTTTTCTAGGTCAACGAGGAGTCCCCAGATTTGTATACCTGCTTATTTTTTGCTCAGTTTTGAAAGACCTTTAGTGTTCAAATAGCTGGAATTTGGAATATACTTTCCATTGAATTAAGAAGCTTTGCTCTCACGGAAAACAACTTCAGAAACAAACTTTTTCTTTCCTAACGAGGTGAAGTTATTACCTCTCATTGAACGGGGATTAACCGGCTCAAGACCTCTTGCTTCTATATTTAAATAGATGACAAGTTTTTAACAAAATGGCAAAGTGACATTGATTTTCGTGGCTGCACATTGCTTTAATCATGATTTTGGGTCCGTGACAACCCTCTTCAGAAAGCCTTGCTGCAATTGTGGAAATTAAAACCGAACTCTATAAGGCCAGGCTCTCCCCAAACGAATGAGAACTACCTCTCGTCTTAATTATTCACATAGAACTTTTACTTTGTTGAACTTAAACTTTTTTGCCGCTATTTTGGTAAATATTAGTCTTGACAGTTCATATTTGGCAATCGTGAAGTAGAGACGTGACAAATTTTTGATGGAAAAATATTCGATAAACCAACGTGTTTTAATCATTCACACATTTTATCAAAAGCTACGTGAAATTAGTGGGTGAAACAACGTGCCTATTTATCGTGTAGTGAATGATTTCGAACAAAAGAGGGTCTGTAGCTGATAGGCCCAAGCATGGACCACAACGCACTGCAAGATTGGCTGAAAACAATACTGCTGCTCAAGAAAGTGTTCAAAACAATCCATCAACCTCAATTTGACGCCGTGCTCAGGAGCTTGGTTTTCAAAGAACAACTTTGGCCACAATTTTGCCCAAGGATTTGCATTTGTTTCCATTTCAGGTTTGGTTAACACATGAGCTTCTTCCACAAGACCATTTACGTCGCCGTGCATATGCCAATAGGATGTTACAGCTCGCCCATGACAACCCCGATTTTCATGAAAATATCATAATGAGTGACGAGGCTCATTTTCATTTGAATGGATATGTGCACAGTATAGTCGGTTCTGGGCAGTGGAAAAGCCTCAAATTATTCATCAGTCACTTTTGCATCCATTAAAAGTGACAGTCTGGTGTGCAATTTGGTCAGGAGGAATCAGTGGACCTTACTTCTATGAAAATGAATACGGCGTACCTGTAACTGTCAATGGGGAGCGATATCGTGATATGATTGAAAACTTTTTAATGCCAGAACTGCATGCTTTTGGCTTGATTAACATGTGGTATCAACAAGACGGTGCCACATCGCCAGGATTACAATCTTTCCACAACAATTTATTTCAAGAAATGGTGATGTTGATTGGCCTCCACGGTCGCCTGATTTGACTGCTCCAGACTTCTTTTTGTGTGGATATCTGAAAAGCAAGCTTTATGCAAACAACCAGAAACTCTTCTTGAGCAACTCAAACAGAATATTCGTGCTGAAATTAATAAAATACATCGTGAAATGTGTGAGGATGTAATGACAAATGTGCGCAAAAAGGCTCGCATTTGTGAGGCGGACATTTATCTGATATTGTATTTCATACATAATTGCCGACATTGAATAAAACATTTATCAATATAAGATCCATTCTCTTCAGTAAATCAAAAATTATAAACAAACAAAGTAGTATACCTTCCCGAAGGACACCCTGTACAACATACTCAGCTATTTACCGGCAATACGCTGTTTTTGGACTTCATAGCTTATTTTATTGCTTCTTAATAAATTAAAAAATATAAAGATGGACAGAGCGACGAGAAGAATAAAATCAGATAGAAATTCGGAATTACTCGATATAATAAGCACTATCTCCATTTACACTATCTCCATTTCTTTATGGTGTTACAAACAACAACTCGAAACCATAATACCCTGTACCACAGTGCTGTGGTGTAGGGTAAATACAACAGCACTTAGCTGGAGTACGTTCTGTGTGGAACATTTCAGTTTTTCCCCGTTTTATTCCAAAAGGGATGATGCCGATGATGACTTCTGCCTTTGGAGGAGGAGGTAAACAAACATAAACTAATTTTTGTTTTGTTTCGAGAACATTTATTTCGAGAAACAAAACAACCAAACAAACTTAAAAATCAAAACTTACTTTGAAATATTTGCCGGTTGGCCATTGTTGTTGCACCGCTCATAAAATGTAATAATGGCAAATCTGCAAAAGAAGAAAATGCAAAAACTTTAAGATTTTTTTTAATAGATATTTAAGAAATTGCAGACTAGAAAAAGTTTAGTGTTACTATTCATGAGTGGTTTCTGAGAGCGACATGCAAAAACTATGCTGCTGCTAGTAGTTTAAATGGCTGAGGCCACAAACAAACGTAATGAAATTATATCAAATATCTGAAAAACTGTTCTAGGAATTCAATTCTTCTCTTTTATTTTCTTAATAATTTAATTTAGAACAATTTTCTTTGCTTTAAAAATGTATGTTGTCGTCGAATGATTTTAAATCACAATTATTCAGTCACAATCTCATGTATGTTCAATGGTGGTTTGAAATCATAGCCAGTGTTGTGGTCTTTCTAGGAAAAGTGATTGAAATGCATTTAATCGTATCATACACAAGTGGAATCACAGTGGACTAATGATAATGTGATTATCACGATAAGAGTGCATCGATGAACTTAAATCTTTGTATGGCGATGAAGCACCACCCTATAGCGCTGTGAAAAACTGGTTTAATAAATTCAATCGTGGCCAACGCTCGCTCAAAGACGAAGGTCGTCCAAAAACGGCCGTTGTGCCCGAGAACATTGATGCCGTGCGTGAACTGATAATGCAAGATCGTCATGTGACATACCGCGAGATAGAAGCATCCTTGGGCATTTCTTCCACCAGCATACATTCGATATTGCATGAACACCTGGTCGTAAAAAAGGTTTGTTCTCGTTGGATCCCGCACAATTTGACAATCGCTCAAAAAAAGGCTCAAGTCGATTGGTGCAAAGACATTATAAAAAAAATACGATCGGTGACGAATCATGGATCTATGCGTATGAGGCCGAAACAAAACAGCAATCGACCGTGTGGGTTTTCGTGGGTGTGGGTCAAAGAAAATTTTCGTGGAAGAAGCCCTTCGAAGCAACTGGTCATGTGGCGACTGATACGCCTGAGCCACGTAGGACGTCTACTCTGAGTGGTACACCACAATTCGTTTGTCTGAAGTCTTCGGAGAAATTCGAAAAACGAACAAGAGAAGACGAATCATTGTGCATCATGACAATGCGAGCTCTCACATATCGGCTCAACCGCTTTTTTTGGCCGGCCAAAACGTCAAATTGATGGATCATCCACCGTACAGCAATGACTTGGCACCCACTGACTTCTTTTTATTTCGCACATTAAGAAAAAAATGCGTGGTCAACAATTTCGTCGCCAGAAGATGCTTTTGAAGCGTTCAAAAACCATGGTATGGAGGTGTCACAATCGGAGTGGAAAAAGTGCTTCGACAATTGATTTGAGGGCATGCAAAAGTGTATAAATCATGCTGGAGAATACTTTTAAAAGCAATAAAACCATTTTTGATGATAAATATTTTCATTTTCATTATAAGGCCAGAAAAATATATAGCAGCCCTCGTATTATTCTGGCTAATGTTAGAATAGTTATTAGGCGCACTGATTGCTCGATAGCATAAAAGGATGGAAGTCCAAAGCCGATACCAAACATTTAGGTTTTTATGCCCAAAACAGACTGTCGGTTTCTCAAATGTAGCTAAAACCGACATGTTGGTTAAACCGGTTTTAAGCTATCGGGTTTTTCAATTTTTTGTTGTTCTATGTACTCGCAAAGAAAATTCACAATTTACACGTACGGAATACTATTTTTATACCCAGCTACACTCAGTTTAACAGAGTATACTAGTCACAATTGTTGTCTACTCTTTGTGAAATTTGGAAAAATGAGTTTTTGGACCCACGACGGACGCTAATGATAATCCGTTCTTAAATGAAAAGGTCATATAAAAATGGGTTATATCAGAGGACGTTTTAATACAACCCCCGTACAACGGGTTTTCCCGATTTAACATACAACCGCTTTGAAACACGCATATTTATTACGATTTCGATCATATTTGGTATAGTCAGTTTTTTTGATCTGGCGTTATATAGAATACATAAACATAGGGATATCAAATAGAAATAAATCCAAATATAAAATTATGTTTTCTGTTTGGTTAAATGCGGGTGACAGGCCCTAGACCCATTCAAATACGGACTTTTTAAAATATTGGAGTTGTCTCATATATTCAAATGAAAATTTATTTGTGTACATAGCCCTGTTTTCGTAACCGACTAGTTTATTTTTAAATAAAAAAAACCAATTTACATATTTGAATGTATTCTCAAGGTTTAAAAATGGCTTCAATCACTTCATTTCTGAATGGGGAAATACTTTTTATTCTTAAAAAAAAGGCTGTAAGCGGAATGTCGGTTAATGCCGGTTTTTTTTACCTAAAAATCGGGTTTTTTAAATACGGTTTTGTAAAAAAAAACAAAGTTTTTTTAAAACACGGTTTTGAAAAAATGTTTTTTTAAATGCCGGTTTTCTTAAAACAACGGTTTTTGGACACTAATTGAAGTTCGTGATTTTGACAATTTGTATGATTCAACTAGATTATACAAAAATCATAACAACTCTAAACTCCTCAGAGGTCACAAAACAGTAATTTTTTAGTAGGCAAAAAATTCGCCTTTGAAAACCTAGCTTTGAAACTCTGCATTGCTCAACTAAACCACCGCACCTCGAAGCCCACACTCGAAATACTTGAACGTACAATTAAAAATGTAAACTCAAGAATAGACTAGTTTAGCCATAGATACAGACAATATTTTAAGAAAAAAATGATTTTCTTCCACTATAAATAGCGGGAGTCCACTGTCTTTTGTGATTTATTCGCCATCATTTCTTCAGCAAGAAATCAAACAAAATATCTTGTTGCAAGTGGCAATAATCGTTTGCTCATATATTAAGGATAGCTAGAAAAAAGCCTGAGACAACCGAGTAACTACATGGTTCATCACACAGTGATCGCATTAAATGATCAACGTCAGTGTCGTCGGTGTCTTCCGTCATTGTCACTGATACGTTGATTGTTTATGGCCATAAAGCAACATTGTCCGCTTAATGTATCACGCCGCATACTTCATATTTAACGGCAGAGCAATGCGGGCTGCATATAATTTTTGTTCTATGCTAGGTTGAATGCAAGCGGAAAAATAGCGATAAACGGTACTAGATATAGATAAAATGAATGGTTAGTGGCATGGTTAGTATGCACGACTTTCACACAAGTAAAGTGGGTTTCAAAGCCGTAAAATCCTCTGTTTTCAAGAGCTGATTTTACGATCTTTTTAATCCGTTTACTTGACAAGAAAGTGATTAATTTATTAGAGCTGTAAAAGCTGCTGACTAAAATGCATAAGCAGAATAGCCATAATATTCAGTTCCGGTTTTTACGAGTAGGAATATTACAGATAAAATTATTATATGAGGTTTATTGATTATGGAAATATCATACATGACAAATTTTTTGTTTTCAATAATACAGTACATGATGTTCTGTGAATTTATTCGTGGTTTTCTTAATAAAAGTAATTTCGTATTTTCCACGAAATAAGGGGTGTTTTTTTTATAAACGCGTGGTTTACAATCTGGCCACACTTTTTTCGGAGTTGGCTATTTGACAGCTGTCATTTGATTTACGCCCAGTTTGGTTTGCCATTTCATAATAAAAAGACTTACTCCGGAACAACGTTTGCAAATCGTGGTGCATGGGCCTAAAACGAGATAACCACTGATCCTTATTTTTACAAAAAAAAATTTGTTCAGCAATGAAGCCAACTTTTGGTTGAATGGGTACGTTAATAACCAAAATTGTCGCGTTTGGAATAATGAAAATCCACAAGCCTTTGTTGAGACACCGTTACATCCATAACAATTTACTGCTCTATGGGCAGAGGGAATCATTGGTCCATATTTCTTAAAATTAAGCCAGCCATAATCTTGCAGTCAATATGGAACGCTATAGAGCCATGATTAATGACTTTTTCGAGCCTGAAATTAAGGATGTTGGTGTGGACAACCTTTGGTTCCACCATGACGGAACAACATGCCACACAGCCAACAAAATAATTAATTTATTGAAGGAAACTTTTGGTAAGCGCATTATCTCGCGTCGTTGGCCTGTAGCGTGGCCTCCAAGATCGTGCGATTTAGCACCGCTGAACTATTTTTTGTTGGGTTATGTGAAGCCGCATGTCTACGCAGATAAGCCCGACACGATTGACGCCTAGGTAGAGAATATTCGGCGCCTTATTGCTGCTATATATTTTTCCGAATGCTGCAAAATGTAGTCAAAATTGGGCGAAATCCAATGCTAAATCAACGTGCCCAAAATCATTTTGAAAACATAATGGCAAACCCTTGTCTTTATAATAATGCTAAATTCTTGGCCATAACATTAAATTATACGCTTTTTATTTCTTCTGAAAAACCACACGTCTACAAAAACACCCTTTAGAAATTTAGTAGCATTTCGATGACTCTAAAATGGTCTTTGTACAAGTATGAGCAAGATTACATTTTAGCTTGATCTGCGTAGAATTTCATTCAAATCGGACGAACCTGTCATATATGCCTCATCACTTTCAAATTTAACCAACTGTTCTCTTATTGTCACGTTAAACTCGGCGAATCTGTCGTAGGCATTTGCCTTATTTTCTCAAAAATACACAAAAGTCAGAAATACACAAAAGTATGATTGCGGTAACAATATTCGAAGAGCATCACACTTTTGTTAAGCATATGGTTGTGCTGCAATTATGATTCCAAAAATAATAGTTTGATTTACACACAACCATACCATGATCACCACAATTATACTATGCTTCACACTCAACCATACTATGATCCACACTACCATATTATGGTATCCACTCAACCATACTGTGATCCTACAACGTTACTATGAACTCATAACTATAGTATGTTTCGCATACAACCATAGTTTGATCCTCACAACCATTGTATGATCTACACCACCATAGTATGTTTAAGTATGATAGTCAGAATCATAGTATGATTTACACGCAGCCATGTTAGGATACCAACAACCATAGTATGATTCTCCTCATCCATACTATTACCCCAAAGTTATTAGGATGAGGGTATGTTGTATTTCAATAATAGAGATTTATATTAAGTAAATTAATTAGAAATACATTTTATATTAAAATAATAGAAGTGAATTATTTTACAATAGAAAAACATCCGATTGAACGACGTATTTCATTAATTAAAAATATTTTAGTTATACAAATCCAAAGCATTTTGTTTTGAATTTTGATTGCGTTAGATTCATAACAATAACATTATTCTACAAACCATATTTAAATCTAAAAAAATTAAGCTCTACAAACCATATTTAAATCTATAAAAATTACAATCATACAGTATAATTGCCGTCATCATGTTCTTATTACTCATAAAATCCACAAACCAACCATATTTATAATGTTGCGACAACAATGTTTTAATTTTTTAATTTGGCAATAAAACTTTTGTTACATTTTAATAATATTCGCATTGTCGCAGTCATGCTATTGGCAAAATTAAAGCCAAAAACAATACAATGGTTGCGACGAACATACTTTTATTGCAGAGAACTTATTGCTGTTGTCTTAATCATATATTTTCTCTTCGTGTGGTAAGACTATTTCCAATAACAGCCATAAAGGTTATATATTTTAGGTTTCGAGCAACAGTGACAGTTGAGCAGACCACAATCTCTTCTATCTATAAATTATATTGTCCTCCCAATAACAGGTCCTTTTATTAAAACAACTTTAATATTAAAACAACTTTAATCGCAATGCACCATTTCATATCAAAAAAAAGAAATACTTAATTGCAACAAATCTTCTCTTTGCAATAATTTATTTTCTTAATTTAACTTTCAAACAATGCAGACGACCACAAACCGAAGGCAGCGGCGGCAACCCTAGCTATCAGTAAATTACATCTAAACCCCAACAAACACAGTCAAATACAGACAGCAAAAACATATAAACGCATCTAAAACAATTAAACTCAAGATATTTTATGGCTAGATTTTACTTTAAGGCACTGAAATGCGTATCCACTCTACATTCAACAACAATTGCTGAACCATTGCTTGGTAGACGTTTAGTACAATTTTACAGACAACGCACAGTGGTTTGAAATAATCAAACTGGTGAAAATTTGCCATCAATCTCTATTAATTTCCGGAGTTTTATCGGGTAAATTTTTTATAGGTAGGATTGCAAAGCTCGGGTAAGAACATCTATAATTTTCCAGCGGAGGGTTTTCCACTTCGTAAATGTTGGCGACTTTCAAAGTAAGAGATTTATCTCGAAGCTTTGTAAAGATTCTTTTCAAAACCCATCAGTGGTTCAGAGCCGGAGTTAAACAGAAGGCCCCGGCCAGTAAGTATGCGAATCGCATTGTGTACAGCTCTGACTGATTCGAGAGAAGTTCCCCTTTGTTGCTGCATTCCTCGGATCCACCATAAAGCAAAGGAATTATGTCAGAACTGAAATAAAACGAAGGGTCGTTAGCAAAAAGATGTTATTTTGGGCTCGGTAAACAGAGCCCTCTCTTAAAAAACGAGGAATACACTTTACACTTTACTGATACTACCTGCTCCTTAAGGGAAATTATTTATGTATGCATAATCTAGGCCGTCTAAATAAAACCATGGTTATCATCACAATTTGAGCCAAATTTTGTGATAGCCTTTTATGTAGTTTCGTTAGAAGTAGGGCAGTAAATAAAAAGAAAATCGCCAACAAATTTTCTTAACGAGTCAAACACCGGACGAAAGAATCGAATACTGGCATAGCTTTGTGAAGAGATGGCGATGAGAATTTGGTAACTGATATGTCGAGTGTGCTGAGAATTTGAAAAGAATATTTTTCCAGCTTAGAAGCAGCTGATAATCTTGGCGAGGTCAGCCACACATACGCAGAAAAAAAGTATGGTTGGGGCGACAATATTCGAAGAGGATCATACTATTGTTGGGTATATGGTTGTGGCACAACAATATTATGTTCCTAGCAACAATAGTAAGATTCACACATAACCATACTTTGATCCCCACAACCATAGTATGATTCACACTCAACCATACTAAGATCTTCACAATCATACTATAATCCTCACAACAATAGTATGATTCACACTAAACCATTCTATTATCTCCACAACCATATTATGATCCTCACAACCATAGAATTTTTCTTATACAACCATAGTATGATCCTCACAACCATAGTATGATTCACACACAACTATTCCAAATATTCTTAAAACCATACTATGATTCACTCAGCCATACTATGATCCCCAAAATTATTTACTAGGATTGGGTAATGTTTTTATTCAAAAATAGAAATTTTTATCAAGCAAGTTATATAACTTAGTAGGGACATAAATACTGTTACAACATTGAACACACCCATTACAATAGTAGAACTGAACATACCCCGTTAATGTCATATGTGACAGCGCATAGAGAAAGGGACCTAAGGGTAAAAAATTAAATTTTCACTTTTTTTTTGATGTAGACAACATCTGAGCTTCGAATGAGACCGATCCCATGCCCCAAAAGTGTTTCCTCCCAGAGATATGCGCGTTTTATGAAAGTGAAATCGACGATTCTAGGCGCAAATAGAAAGGGGGAACTAATCTTTAAAAACTGGTTTTTAAACTTAGGTCCCTTTCTATTTTGCGCGTCACATATATAAAATTGTAAGACCTTAATGGATAACCCTGTATATAACGAGTGATGAATCTTGGGGTATTTTTTCAATAGCCTTTTTTCGCAGATTTCGCGTGAGTTGTGTTCAACTTTATTTTTTTTTCAGTATTGTTTGCCATTTCATCATGAAAAGACTTACACCAAAACAACGTCTCAAAATTGTGCAACTGTATTTTGGAAATGAGCGTTCGGTGAGAACACAATTTTGTTTTCGACCACAATTTTGTTCAGTGATGAGGCACATTTCTGGCTCAACGACAACGTAAATAAACATTATTGCCTCATTTGGGCTGAAGAGCAACCATAAGAGGTTCAAGAGGTGCCATTATACCCAGAGAAAACCACGGTCTGGTGTGGTTTATGGGCTGGTAGAATAATTGGTCCATTATTATTTAAAAATGATGATAGTCGGAATGGAGCTCGCTGTGATGCCTTGATATCGGTCTTTTGCTTCCTGAAATTAAAGCCCGTAATCTTGACGAAGTTTGGAGTTAACAGGACGGCTCCACTTGCAATACAGCTGCTCAAGCAATGGATCTATTAATAGGTCATTACGAAAAGCTGCAAATTTCACGTTTTGGACCTTTGTAATATCACAGCTTGAGACTTCTGACAAACCAGCTACGATTCAGGTTTTGGAAGCGAATATTACGCGTACGGTCGAAATGCTCGAACACGTCATCCAAAATTGGACCCCCAGAATGGACATCCTGAAACTTAGTTGCGGCCAACATTTAACGTAAATTATATTAATAAAATAAATGGCATAAAATGTCCTTTCGAAAGAACCGCAAATATGCCACATTTTATTTGATTTTTTGAACTTTTTTTATTTTGAAAAAATGTCTTTAGATTGATCACCCGATACATAGTATGGGAGCTACCTTTCAATTTGCATTCTTAACAACCTAACAGCTGTTATTTTCATCAGATTTCAACTGAATTCGTTGTGTGGCGTTACTTTGCATTCAGGATAAACACTGCTGAAAGTATTCGCCAGATCGGAGCAAATCTTGCTATAGCCCCCATACAAATGTTTCTTGAAATTTGGGGTCTAACTGACCTAACATCAGCATTTTTCATCAGATTTCAACTCATATTGGTTTGTGTCGTTATTTTTCACACACAGAGATAAACATGTATATAAAGCCCAAAGAGCCTAAGGTATGTGGTGAGGGTATCATGCAGTCGGCATCGCCCGAGTTTTCATACTGGTTTAAATATTCTCGTATTTTTAAAAATTATCTCATAACATTTTTCTGTTACCTTTTCTGCATATGTGAGGCGCAAAATAGAAAGGGAGCTAAGGCTAAATACCAGTTTTGTTCAGGAGAGCCATTTTAAAGATTAGGTCCCTTTCTATTTGCGCTTAGAATCGTTGACTTCACTTTCATAAAACGCGCATATCTCTAGGAAGGGAACACTTTTGGGGCATGGGATCGGTCGAATTCAAAAAAAAATTGATTTTTTACCCTTAGGTCCCTTTCTCTATGCGCTGTCACATATGCAGAGTGGTTCAGGGTACATAATGGGTGGCTCAGTACGACTTTAGTTTTATTTTACTTCATGTGCTTAGCATCACATTTGCTACTCAGAACCACAGTACCACAATTGCGAGACCGCTTACGATTCAGTCAACACTAGACAGTCGCAATGGCGCTTTTCCACAGTGATACCGCCGCCTCAGTAAGTCTGAAGGCAGAGCACATAAAATGATATAACGAAAATGTTACTATGATATCATTATAATGTACGACGGACGGACATGTCGTATATACGCACACACACATACGTACGTACACATTCCATGGATGCCATGGTACATGACAAGTTAGGGTCCTCGGGGATGTTATGAAAAGCACAAAACGAAAAATGAAAACATAATGAAATTCCTTAAGTTTAATAAAAATAATGATAACAGCAACTGGATGATGACCAAAACCGTACAAAACGCCACACGCACACACACACACACACACACAAAAGACCTGACGACAAGAAGCCTTGGCCACAGAAGAAAAAAAAAATAGACGTAAACAGGAGATAGGAAACTTTTGCGTTCCTATCAGTGGCATATTTACTTCATTTTGCTTGGTTCCTGCTCGAGCCTTCTTGCATCGTCTACTCGTTAGCATTCACTGAGGAGAGCAGGCAAGGGTTCTTTCCTGTGTGCCATGGCCAAGATTTGCAACATTAATGCATTTGTTCATTAGTAAGTAGTCGAGGCAACGTCTCAAAGGAGAATTTTACCTTTCTGGTCTACGACGGGGGTGAGCAACCTATGGCACATGCACGAGAGTTTTAGGTCTGCGAGAAATAAGCGAGAAAGGCTTACACTGTACTTACTTACATGATTCCCTCCAATAATTCTTAGACTCACTGACCGGGACCTTTTTGTGAACTCCGGCTTCAAAGGGCTAATGCATTTGAAAGGGAAGTATGCGCATGACTTAGAGATTAATGTCTTACTCTCGGTACGTCGCCGATATTTACAACCTTTAGATTTATGATGTTAGATGTTCTTAGCCGAAGCTGAACCTACGTTTGTTGTATAGGGTGGGCGCTTTAACATTTTAAGTTTGAATCGTCTGTAAAAAAGTACCTATAGTTTTTGAATTTCTGGTTTTATTGTAAAGCACCCTGAGCAAATTGGTCATGCAACTAACCATCACACCACAGCGGCTTACTTTACGCAAACAGGGAGTTTTCGATAAGGAAAACAAGTAAAATCGGCGTGAACCTCGGCCAGTACGAATCCAATGAAGCCACTACTATGACCGCTATCGAAAAGGGAGAAATGCAACTACACGCAGAGAAAAAATATGGTTACTATATGTGACAGCGCATAGAGAAAGGGACCTAAGTGTAAAAAATCAATTTTCACTTTTTTTTTGATGTGGGCAACATCTTAGCATCGAATGAGACCGACCCCATGCCCCAAAAGTGTTCCCTCCCACTGATATGCGCGTTTTATGAAAGTGATGGTACACCAAAGTTACACGTATTTAAATCTTTAAAATGGCTCTCCTGAACAAAGCTGGTTTTTACCCTTAGGTCCCTTTCTATTTTGCGCGTCACATATATTGTTTCGACAAATTAATTATGAAATTTTAATAATAACAATTATAATGGTTAAAAAACTCAACAATGCTTTGTTAAAACAACAGTAATTATTTTTAAATTAACACTTTTCATGGTTAAAAAATTCAACCATAGAATAGTTAAATTCACAGTTATTATTGTTAAATCACAGTCAACAACAAAATGTTCAAATTTATCTTTTATAAGTAGAATCCAAATCATGTTTATGGTTAAGTTAACTTTATATAAGGTTATTTTTCTTCTCAGTATAGTTTTAAGTTATAGGAGCAACAACCTACATGCATTCCTGATAAAGTTTAGCACGAATACTTTTTTTGGACTAAAAAATGCGTAAGTGAAGTAAATTGGTTCAGATTAACATACAGCCCCCACACCCATACGTTCATCAGATTTTATGTTTTTAGTTCAAGGCGCCACATATTGCATCTAATCTTGATGATATTTGGCACAGTTCAGCTTTTGGACCATGAAACGAAGTTATTGAAACTGTAAAATACCGGATCAGTTTCTCGTTTTTTACTATTTTTGTTAATTACCTAAATATCAGCTAAACTTCAGCCTTTCGTTTCTACTTAGTAGGGACAAAAATACTGTTACACACGTTTTATGTAAAATAAAAAGTACTGAATGTACTGTATTTGGTCCAAATATTTTTGAATATATTTATTGATGAATCTACTCATTCGAAATGTCCGCCTTTTGCATTTACACACGCCTTAAGTCGCACTGGCCAATCGTCAATAGCTGCACAAACCTCGTCCATTGGAAAATTGGCCACAGCTCGAACCAAAGCAGTCTTAAGACATCCAATGTTGGGGTATCTTTTGTGACAAACCTTGTCCTCTAAAACCGTCCACAATTTGTAATCCAATGGGTTCACATCTGGACGGCCTAAGGGCCATTTTTCAGAGAAAATGAACGCTGGCTAATTGTTTCGAAGCCAGCGCCGGCGCAGAATCCTGCTGGAAAGACCATGGCTGGCTTTGGAACAGGGAATTGTTAAGAGGCTTCACAACAGCTTCCAAAACGGTTTCTTGGTAAACTTTGGCCGATGTTTTGACTCCTTGTTCGCAGAAATGCAGGTCAGTGACCCCATCGTAAGAAACACCACCAAACCATGACTGAAGCTGGGCGATGACCCTTTTCCACCCTTGGAATAAGTTCAGATGCTTTCTTAGATGACCGCGCATACACTCTATCATTTCGCTAGTTAAATTTTTCCTGAACGGTAAAATTTTTTTCATCGGTGAACAAAATTGTGCAAGTTATCAGCGTGCTTTACCAAAAGGCGTTTGCCATTTTTCAATCCTATTTTTTTAAAGCTGCAGTCAATAAATGTGCGGTACGCCGGTTGAAAGCCCCAAGTCTCAAGTCTTTTTTAATGATTCGACTCATGGGATTTTGCGTGATATTCATCTCACGGGCCATGATTTTCTGTTTTCGGAGCGGATTTCTGTGAATTCTTGATTTAAGGGCTTTGATGACATGCGGTGTTCGAACAGAGCATGGGCGGCCCGACCAATGGCGGTCTTTTACATCTGCAGTCTCCTCAAACAGTTTTATGCATCGGTAGACAAACATGCGGCTAATCCCTAGTGGCCGGAGCGTTTTGAAAATTTGGTTTTTTTTTCATTTCACACTTGAAAAGCGCTATTACAGCGATACGGTTCTCATTATCTGACCACTCCATGATGAAAGTTGAAACCATTTTAAAATCCCGTTACAGACTAACCCTATTGAGGTTAGCTTTCAAAACCCATTTGACATTAACGGGGTATGTTCAGTTCTACTATTGAAATGGGTGTGTTGAATGTTGTAACAGTATATATGTCCCTACTAAGTAGTTTGCCATCATCTGCCGTCACAAATGTTGGCTCTTCGCTGTTATCAAGGGACTTGCATAGGTCTTAGCCGCAGCTTTAGTGCCGCTTTTTTCGTCTTCGTTGCGGCGAATTGTCGGCTGGTCGGTGGTGGCTGCTCCGCTGATTTTCTGTAATGTAATTTGTATATTTACTTGTGTCATTTTAATGACAATCATGATATTTTTTGTCGCTCGTCTGTGTTTGCCTTTTGTCGTCTGGTTCATTTTCATAAATACAGCATTTTACAAGCAAAAATTACAGCGATTATGTTTAGTGATGTCGTAGTCGTCGCATAAATGTACCACGAACACATGTTTGTCGCATGTCGCAGTCCCAGTCGCTGGCTGGCTGCATCTAGATGTAACTTAAACACATTTAGCCAAAGTTTATGGACAAGTTAACAGCAACAACAGAAAAGAGCTCAACAAAAAAAATCTACAAAAATCGTCATCATCATCATCAACATCAGAACATCTCGGAACATTATCAAAACAAAATATCTTAACCAAAGCAAATGACTGGCCGGATTCCATGGTCATCCCACTGCATGTGTAAGATGATGTCGATCGGGGCAGGGAATAGAAATGATAAAAAAAAACAGCCAAACCTGAACCGTTTTGTGGTGTGTGCGTGTGTGTGCGCGCTTTATGTAGTAGTTTATGACCGGTTTCGAATTGCATTTAAGCGATGCGAGAGATAAACTCATATGGGCATCATCTACTCAGTCACAGACGTTTTAAATCAGACTGGCATGTAAATCTTGACAAAAGTCATTTACGTATAGGCCAACACAGATACAGTTCATTTGAAACTGAATATTGTTACGATTGTAGTCGTATGTGTTACCAAATAAATGGTGGTAACCAAAATTTAAATCCATCATTAGTTATCACTACGCTGGCCAAGATGATCTCCATGGTTGGGCATTTTTGAGTTTATAGCGATTTTGGGCTGTTAAAGGCACATGTCTATCAAAAGCTAAACAGAGTCGATTATCGGGTTTCAGTGAGCAGCTTAAAAGCAAGCACACGCAGAAAAAAGTATGGTTGGTGCAACAATAGTCGAAGAGGACCATACTTTTGTTGGTTATATGGTAGTGGCACAACAATATTATGATCATCACAACAATAGTATGGTTCGCACACAACCATACCATGATCCCCATAACAATATTATGGTCCTCACAACAATAGAATCATTCACACACAACTATACTATGATCCCCACAACCATATTATTATTCACATTCAACCATACTATTATCCATATGATCCGTACAACCATAGTATTATCCTCACAACCATAGTATGACTTACGCACAACCATACTATGATCGAAAAAATTGTTTGTAAAGACTGGAATACGTTGTTATTCAACAATGAAGAATTTTATCAAGTAAGTTATGTAACAATAGGAGTGATTTATTTAACAGTAAAAAAAATCATTTATTAAAAATATTTAAGTTAGTTTTTTTTACATTGAACAGGGATTAAACCGGCTCAAGACCTCTTGTTTTCTATATTTAAATAGAAGACAAGTTTTTAACAAAATGGTAGTTTTTTTTTTTAAATATAATTTTTATTTCTATTATTGCGTAAGAATCGTAAAAATAACATTGTCAAATTACAAATTAAGGTTTTGCCGGTATAATTGCCGTAATTATGTTATTGTTAACATAAAACCCATGAAAACAATACTTTTGTCCCACCAAGCATATTTATATTGTTGCTACAACCATATTTTTATTTTTAAATTTGGCAACAATGCTTTTGTTACATTTCAACAATATTAATATTGCCGCAATTATACTATTGTCAAAATAAAATTCAAAAAACAATACTAAGGTTGCGACAACCATACTATAACATACTATTGTTGCCGTGACCATATAGTAACCATATTTTTTCTCTGCGTGTAGTTGTCAGAACTGAGGTCGGACCAACAGACCAATTTGTGTGACAATTGGAAACATTTCTTTTCAAAAAATGTTTTGATTAGACCCGTGCCAATTCCCACTCGCAACCACACCTTCTTCCTCATCCAATGAAAATTGGAATATAATAACTTACACATTGGCATTGCCACACATTTGTGCACATACCCAAAATGCGTAGTACAAATGGAATGGAAAAGTCAATATATTCTTTGATTCAAGGTCATTCAAAAAAATTGTGGATCTAATTTTTTACATTGTTTAGTTGCTGTGATAACCTTTTTTTCAATCATTGAACAGGGATTAAACCGGCTCAAGACCTCTTGCTTCTATATTTAAATAGAAGACAAGTTTTTAACAAAATGCAAAGTGACAATGATTTTCGTGGCTGGACACTACTTTTATCATGATTTCGGGTCCGTGACAACTCTCCTCAGAAAGCCTTGCTGCAATTGTTGAAAGTAAAACCGAACTCTATAAGGCCAGGCTCTCCCCAAACGAATGAAAACTACTGTTGTAAACCTTACTTTTCAAGTTTTCTTCACACAATTGCCCACGAAAATACAACTCACTCTTACCACCTCTAAAGAGACTCCACATCGAGAGAAATCAATAGATTTCTTTTACAACGCCATCAGTAGATTTCTTTACAATTTTTTTTTATTATTAAATTTTTTGGTTTTTCATTCCCTTCATTATTTATTTAAAAACAAAAGTATTACAACTTTTTTCGCACCCAGTACAATAATCCATGGTGGAGAGTATAAAGTTTCGGCCCGGTCGAACTTACGACATGTCCACTAGTTTTGCCTTCATCTCGCCTGTTCTTGTGTTTCTGAAGAGTGGTGTTGAATACATGTTGATATGAGTCAACAAACGCGGCATCGATTTTGCTGATAGACGCTTGATATAGAAATGATCAGGCGCAATCTTATACACACTACCTGTACAGATGTTTACGATATCCGCTATATCGCACACTTGCGCACTTGGCTTTGTCGATCAACTTGCATGAAACGCATTTCTTTTTCATACGGCATATGACAAGTGTCATGCAACCCACATAAATCACAGTAGGACCCAAATACTTATAGGTATCCCAACAGTCCTTTGCGTCATGTGAATGGAAATGTTTTGGCTTTGCTTCGTTTGACCACCTACACCCCATGCCGGCCACTGTAGCGAGTACTCTCGGAAAGATAACATTTTTCGTGCTTTAAAAAACTTCCAGAATAAAATTTAACTAAACAACTGAGGGTGTAATATGGCAATAGACAAGCGTTGAATGCCACTCTAAACGGTATTAAGGTGGAAATCTTCTCTTAATCCACCATTTTCTAGATATGCACGACTACATAAAGAACAATTATCATAAAGATTATAATAATGATGATGCCGTATAATGTTGCAGCGCAAGAAGAGAGATCTTTATGCGGCGATAACTCTCTAAATAACATCAACTTCGTTCTAGTCATGGCTGATGTTGCCACAGTTGCAGTTGCACGATAAACATCATCATTAAGTTGTACAAATGTGTCTCTTGATTACCATAATGCCAGCCAGGAACGGCTGCAAACATACTCGTACATTGTCCCCATGTTGCATGCGTCGTTTGTCCCATACTCAGCCAACAAAAATCACGATAAGACTAACTGATGCACAAAGGCCGAGCGATACACAGACGGTGTCCGTCTGCATTTCTGGAGAATGAAAGATTATCGCATTTTGTTGGCTGCAGTTCATGTTCTCTTCGAGCATCTAACGGATGGGGGCAATTTTGAGTTTTTGTTGGATTCCTTGGAGTTGGATAAGACTGATCGAGTACAGAAATGCAGACTGGGATTTTTTTTTAAAAAAAAACCCAACTAAAAAATTAACTTAATCTGTGGTTTTCTTCGATGATATTTGTATAATCTGGCCCGCAGGTTTGAGATTATATCGTCTATCGTTTGAAGACTTCACCACCGATAAATGATCAACTGAGCAGTGAAAAAAAGGAAGATTTGCTGAACCATGGCGTACATAAAATCGCCCAATAAAGTGCCCACGGACATCATGGCATTATCGTGATATAGGGACCCGATTACCTACCACTAGGCGAAACTGGACCAAATCGGCCCATATTTTTGAATAGCTCCCACACAAAAGTCCCACAAATTGAATTCGATCTTGCTTAAACTTCTCTTGGTAAAAGGCTTATCAATAATACGAATATAAGATTCCTTTCAGAACGGTAACTTCCTTTCCATGGAAACTTTACTACCAAATTTTTAACTGAGTCCCCAGCCACACCACTCATACGAGAGCTGCTTTATATATATATCTGGCCTAATAATGAAAATGCGAATATTTATCATCAAAAATGGTTCTATTGTTTTTCAAAGTATTCTCCAGCACGATTTATACACTTTTGCATGAGCTTAAACTAATTGTCGAAACACTTTTTCCACTCCGATTGTGACACCACCAAAACATGGTTTTTGAACGCTTCAGCGTTCTTCTGGCGACGAACATTGTTGACCACGCAATGTTTTCATGATGTGCGGGAATTAAAAAGAAGTCATTGGGTGCCATGGCAGGGCTGTACGGCGGATGACCCATTAATTCGACGTTTTGGCCGCTCAAAAAGGTGCTGGTTAGAGCCGCTGTGTGTGAACTCGCATTGCATTGGTGCACAATGATTCGTCTTCTCTTGTTAGTTTTTCGAATTTCTCCGAAGATCTCAGGCAATTACATTGTGGTGTACCACTCAGAATTGACCGTCCTACGTTGCTCAAGCGGAACAGCCGCCACCTGACCAGTTTTGCCGAAGAAACAGGCGATGCTTTTTCTGCGAACAACTCTCGTTGGATTTGGCTCGTCTTCGAAAACCCACACGGTCGATTGCTGTTTTGTTTCGGGCTCATACGCATAGATCCATGATTCGTCACCTGTGACGATCTTATAGACGTCTTTCTTAAGCCCCGCGATCGTATTTTTTCAAAATTTCTTTGCACTAATCGACACGAGCATTTTTTGAGCGATTCTCAAATTGTGCGGGATTCAACAAGAACAAACCTTTTTCACGGCCAGGTGTTCATGAAATATCGAATTATGCTGGTGGAAGAAATGCCTCTATCTCACGTTATGTCACATGACGATCTTGCATTATCAGTCCACGCACGGCATCAATGTTCTTTGGCATAACGGCCGTTTTTGGACGTCTTTGAGCGAGCGTCGGCCACGATTGAATTTATTAAACCAGGTTTTCACAGTGCCATAGGATGGTGCTTCATCGCCATACACAGATTTAAGTTCATCAATGCACTCTTGTCGTGATAAGCCACGTCGAAAGTTGTAAAAAATATTCGCACGAAAATGTTCATGAGTTAATTCCATTTTTTTCGCCAAATTGATTTTTTTAAGTTACTGTAAACAACACAAATGATGGTCGTACGTCATAACGTTCTGAGTACGTTTATGCCAAAAATGTCTAACTTTCCAATGGAAATGTCAGATGTCGCCAGGCAACACTTAGCGTTGCCTAGGCCAGAAATATATATAGCAACCATCGTATTTATACCTTCGCCCTATTGCGTACGAGGATATATGTGACAGCGCATAGAGAAAGGGACCTAAGGGTAAAAAATCAATTTTAATTTTTTGTCTTTTTTTGATGTGGACAACATCTGAGCATCGAATGAGGCCGATCCCATGCCCCAAAAGTGTTCCCTCCCAGAGATATGCGCGTTTTATGCAAGTGAAGTCGACGATTCTAAGCGCAAATAGAAAGGGACCTCATCTTTAAAATGGCTCTCCTGAACAACTGGTTTAGGTCCCTTTCTATTTAGAGCGTCACATATATCATTCTGTTCTTCAAATGCTCCATTTTAAACCTTTAAAACTCTCAAAGAGCTCTATTGAATACAAAGGACATTTCCAAGCATTTTGCATAACCAAAAAAGAAGAAAAAAAATAATCAGATTTATTTGCAAAATAAAAAATAAATCTCTTTTGTTACATATAAAAGCATTAAAATTGCACAGAGAGCACTCTGCCAGCAGTGATTTCATTCCAATGATGATTATTTCACTAAAGACCAGGGGGGAAGAAGGACAGCATCCGTAGGAATCTTTGAAATCACGCATGTCATCACTTATCTTTGAAATGTTTGTCACACAAAAGGACGAAGGATAATTAACGGGCATTTATGGTGCTTAATTGGTATAGTCTACACCATGGAATGGCGATGCAATAAAAATTTATTATTCTCTTAGGAACCACACAGACAATACATTCCAGAAGTCGTTGCCAATGACATTTTTGTATACGAGTACATGAAACACTTTTCTAATATAACAATGAGAAATAATTCATAAAAAATATGAACTAATTCATAAAGTTTAATGAAAATATTTCTTTGGCAACAGAACTAAGAAAAACACTCAAATTTTGTTCAGTGCATTTGTAATTAAACGGGTAGTTTTTCTTTAATCTGTGACTCCGTCTAGGCATTCTTGATGAATGATCCGCTCTCATTGCATGCGAACTTAAATATCTTTCTCTATATCCCTCCCCCCCCCTCTCTCTCTCTCTCTCTCTCTCTCTCTCTCTCTCTCTCTCTTTCTCTCTTTCTTTCTCTCAAAATAAAGCAATAAGGCTTGTTCACGAAACTTTTCGATAAAAATCTTTCTTTCCAGAATCCTTTTGTATGCGATCCAGCTTATATTCAGCACAGTGACCCAAATTTCGATATTCAAGTCCGCTCTCATTTCATGCGAACTTAAATATCTTTCTCTATACCCCCCCCCCCTCTCTCTCTCTCTCTATCTTTCTCTCTCTCTCAAAATACAGCAATAAGGCTTGTTCACGAAACTTTTCGATAAAAATCTTTCTTTCCAGAATCCTTTTGTATGCGATCCAGCTAACAAAAGTTGGAGCAAATCGGTCTATATTTTTCTATAGACCCAGTACATAAAGACATGTCGGTCTAGAAGCCACATATTAAATCCGATTTTGCTGAAGGTAAACGTACAGTAAATAAGCAATTAAATCTGTCGAAGTTGAACCACATTGTCCCATGTTTTCATATAACGCTTTTAAAGGCTAGTCCAACTAAAGGACTAGCTGATCGCATTTGGTGTGGGTAATACTTTTGCTCGATTTATATCGAGCTTTCTTAGAGATCGCACTATAAGAGTTGTTGTAGATGGGTACTCATCCAACAAACATAGGTTGACCGCAGGTGTACCACAGGGCTCTGTCCTTTCTCCATCTTTATTTCATATTTTCATTGACGATCTTGTAGGTCAGACCGTGAATCCAATCTACTCTTTCGCAGATGAGTGTAACCTCTATAATTCATATTCACTCGACCGTAGGCCGAGTCTTCAAGATATTGAGGACAAGAGGCGAATTATGGCCGGGATTTACAGGCCATTCCTGAATGGGGTAGAATGGAGCAGATTTGAATGCGCGTAAGACACAGTGCTGCTTGTTGTCTCACAAGCGATTCATTGACCCATCAGTATCGTTATTATCTATCGATGGTATGGATATCGAACAATCGGATGCTCTTGATGTTCTGGGCATGAAAATACAATGTGACGCTCGTTGGGCGAGGCCTGTATTCGAAGTGTCGAAAGAAGCACTCAAGTGCATAGGCTTTCTAAAGCGGTGCAAGAAATATTTCACTCCTTCTGATCTTTCCAATATCTATACAACCTACATCCGGCCAAGGATGGAATACAACTCCCATATACGGGCAGGTGCTCCAAAATCATTCTAGGAGCTACTTGATCGTGTTCAAAGGAGAGCGATGGTGCTGATAGGTGACAGTTGAGTATCCAACTCTATTGTCTTCCTGGAGCATCGTCGGAATGTGGATTGTGTGTCGCTATTCTATCGTTACTTTAATGGTGTGTGTTCTACAGACATTCGTCGTCTTATTCCAGACGTGAGGATGATCGGCAGGGATACAAGACTTTCCAGGAATTCACAATCATTTGTTATCGATTGGCCGGTTGACCGCACTACAGATTAAATTCGTTTCTTGCCCACACTGTCCGTGCTCATTCCGGCGAATGTATTTCCCACCAATTACGACATCCAGAAATTCAAGTCGAATGTCAACAAACATATCTCCCTCTTCCCCCCTAGAACTCCATTACTTTCCACTCACCAACGCAATGCATCGCATGTAAAGTGGTAAAAAAAAGGATGAGATAATTCGGTACATAAACAACATATGAAGGTTTAAGGTCGATAATGTCACGAACGTCTCAGAGTCATTGAAAATATGGACTGTCGGATTAAGGTAGGCCATTGAAGCCGTGGCGAGAAAATAGCACATATTTTGTTTCACACATACGAAAGCGATCGCAAAACTAACTGGCCTGGCACATTTTCTGTTTTACTAGCAACTTTTTTTTGTTTCTTAAAAGCGATCTTTTATAAGCCATCTGTCAAAATTTCCGAAATATTTAATGATTATTTTCTTTGTTACAGGTGATTGAAGTAAACAAGTTTTATAATATTTGAAAAATGGAAAATAAAGAGTTTAATCAAAGATGAATTGGATTCTGTTCATGGTGATAATGCACCATCAAACTGCACCGTGAAATCCTGGGTTCAACAATTTTAAATGGGTCGTTCAAGTACGGAAGATGAACAACGCTCTGGAAGACCGAAAACTGCTACTACTATTAAAAACATTAGAAAAATATTTAATGAAGTGATTAAAGATAGACGAATAAAGCTCAGAGAACTTGCTGATACTGGTTAAATACACGAAAAACAAGTTTGGAGTATTTTACATGATGAACTCCACATGAAAAACCTATCCGCAAGATGGGTGCCGCGTTTGTTGACTTTGCCCCAAAAAATCGTCCGTTGGACCAATTCCGAGGAGCTTTTAGCCATTTATCAGCGTAATCCAATAAAGTTCTGTTGATGAAACATGGATCCATCACTACATCCCTGAATGAAAAGAACAGTCAAAACAATGGATAGAAGCTGGTTAAAGTGGTCCCAAGAAGGCGTAAACTGTTAAGTCAGCAGGAAAAGTAATGGCCACAGTATTTTGGGATGCAAGGGGTAGAATATTTATTTTGATTATCTTGAGAAAGGAAAAACTATAAATAGTGAATATTATTGTGCATTATTAAATCGGTTGAGTGAAGAAATCAAGATAAAACGACCACATTTAGAAAAAAAAGTTCTTTTTCATCAAGATAATGCTCCTTCACACACTGCATTTTTAACTCAACAAAAACTGGCGAATTACGATTTGAAATTGCTCCGCATCCACCATATAGTCCAGATTATCGCCTTCTGATTATTTCTTGTTTCGAATTTTAAAAAAAAATTCTCGTTGGCAAAACATTTTCGTCCAATAGCGAGGTTATTGCTGAAACTGAGGCATATTTTGAAGGTCTTGAAAAATTTTATTTTTCGGATGGAATTAAAAAACTTGAAAAACGTTTGATGAAGTGTATTGAGTTGGGGGGAGATTATGTTGAAAAATAAATAATAATAATTCCAAAAAACGGTTCTTTTTATGTTAGGCCAGTTACTTTTGCGGTTGCCCTCGTAATTGCCATAGATCCTCCTATCACAATAAAAACTATTAAGATACTTCTCTGAATTCTTTTTTTAATTTATTTACAATTAATATCGGGCATTTTATTTGCACCATCGGTTTAAACGACAGTCGCACTGTCTCGCTGCGATTGTCTTCTAGGGCTGACTCGTATACACTCCGGTGCACCAGTTCTCTTTCCCCTTGGACCTCCCTTTGCCAGTCTAAGATATCTCTCCTGACGTGTCGAGGTGGTGGGTGCAACTCTGCCAGCTAGAAAAACAGATGATACCTCCATTGACATCTAACAAAAACTGCTTGGACACCATATTATTCTTCTCAAGTAGGCGATCCTTTACGAGTCTTGAGTAGGCAGATCTAAAAAGCTCATCCATTGAGTGTCACTGACATAAATCAACACACAGGTGAAGTAAGAGCATATCAACAATTCCATGACTTTTCCAACTTCCCTTGTAGTTATATGAAATGCAACACTGCTAGCATGAAGTACCAGCTGTTAAAAGACTACTGTCATATTTTGAGAGAGTTCCGTCATTTAGTTTGTGTTTAACATCTTCAAAAAATACAATTTCATGGATATTGTTAAAAATGTGAAAAAGTGAATTTCGAGTGCTCAGTAAACATTATCTTTTGAGAAGAAAAAACCATCAATCAAACCTACGAAACAAAATCCTGGGACTATGACAGATGTGGTAGAAATTTACAGCCCAACTTGAGCAGTTATGTTGTCATTCCTTCATTATCTCAAGCGTTCGCAGGTATCTAGTTCTGTGCAAATACGACGGCCTTCTTGCTGAGAAGGTTTTAAAACTCAACTTAACTTGCAATTTCGAACCCACAAATGCATATGATATGCCTATGGTCTCAATAATTGCGCACACCTTAAATCTTCTAGAGGGCGCATAAAAAAACATTTTGTTAAATATTGCTGAGCCAGTAGAGTTATTGCCTAAAAAGCAAAATAAATCCGACCTCGAGCTTGAGTATGTAATTATTTCATCAAATAGTTATAGAAGGTCTAATATTTATCTACAACTAAATCCTTATAAGTTCATTTATACACTCTGATATAGTTAGCAACTGCAACATGTTAAAAATCATAGCATTTTATTGAAAAAAAAAACAAATCTCCCACAACTACTAAATAAACAAATATGTTCAAATGTAATCAAAACATCGAACTAAACGTCTGCTCTCCGTAAAAAAGAAAGTGAATTAAGTGGCCCAGATTTCTATGCAGCCGCGATGAAATGAATTTAAGGAAAATTAAATTAAATCACACACACGTACATCTGCACTATATCAATATAAGCCAATGACAAATTTCCATTTCGATGGCCAACTCAATTTTAGAAATAAATCACGATAAATTGGAAAACAAAATCAAAAGCCTGTCCCCCTTTACCACCATCCACCCCGCCACTAGTTTCTATGTCATCGCGAACTAATGCAAAAACCTACAGATTGGAGAGACAGCATCACAAACCGCCAGCCACCATAGAGGTCGGCCAGCGTATTTGGAGCAAGCACATCAGATGGCCAAATTGAAATTTGATTAACTGTCGTCGATAGTTTAATATGTTGGGTAGTTGAAAAAGCCATAGTGAGGCCGAAAGGAAGTTTATTAAAAATTCCATTTGACCACAACTATTTGGGCTAGCAGCGAGCGTACATGTAAATGGGCAATAAAGGACTGACGCTAGCATTTGGAGTTTTGGTCCAAATTTAAGAAGGTGTTGCTCGGTAAAGTCATGTAAAATGAGGTAGATAAAATTTACATACAATTAACGGATTTGGATTAGGGGTCTAATCAGAGGTTTGACCACCTGTACCGAAATGGCCGCTACTGAACCCCTTTTTGTTTTTTTGTTATGATTTTTGTTTAGTTTTTAACTGTTGTTGCTTTGCGTTTATTTTTCCATTGTTTCACTGTCCTTTTTCGGTACATTTTGAGTGTCAAAAGTAACATTACAAGGTTCAAAAAATAGTTTTTTTTATTGATATGCTTCAAAAAGATTGTTCTATTTCGCATCCCTGACACAACATGACGACTAAATTGTGTATCATCACGCATGCGCATTGTTCTGAAAAGATAAAATAATTTTTCGGGAGAAATTTTCCAAGAAAAAGCTTGGAATTAATGTGCTCAATGAGAATTTAAATGAAACATAGTTTTATTTAAACAACGAAGAGCGATAATGATGTTCTAGGAGTATGCAACGCCAAATTTAATAGCTCTTGCGGCGGCAAATCGGATATAAAGTAGAGTCCCATATACTTAGTAGGGACAGAAATACTGTTACAACATTGAACACACCCATTTCAATAGTAGAACTGAACATACCCCGTTAATGTCATATGGATTTTGAAAGCTAACCTCAATAGCGTTAGTCTGTAACGGGATTTTAAAATTGTTTCAACTTTCATCATGGATTGGTCAGATAATGAAAACCGTATCGCTGTAATAGCGCTTTTCAAGTGTGAATTGAAAAATATCGATATTTTCAAAACGCTCCGGCCACAAGGGATTAGCCGCATGTTCGTCTACCGATGCAAAAAACTGTTTGAGGAGACTGGAGATGTAAAAGACCGCCACCGGTCGGCCCACACTCTGTTCGAACAATGCATGTCATCAAAGCCGTTAAATCAAGAATTCACAGAAATCCGTTCCGAAAACAGAAAATCATGGCCCGTGAGTTGAATATCACGCAAAAGACCATGATTCGAATCATTTGAAAAGACTTGGGACTTAGGGCTTTCAAACGACGTATCAGGCATTTATTGACTGCAGCTTTAAAAAAAATAGGATTGAAAAATGCAAACGTCTTTTGGTGAAGCAGGCTGATAACTTGCCCAGAAAAATTTTGTTCACCGATGAAAAAATTTTTACAGTTCAGGAAAAATTTAACAAGCAAAATGATAGAGTGTATGCGCGGTCATCTAATGAAGCATCTGAACTGAACCCAAGGGTGGAAAAGGGTCATCACCCAGCTTCAGTCATGGTTTGGTGGGGTGTCTCTTGCGATGGGGTCACTGACCTGCATTTCTGCGAACAAGGAGTTAAAACATCGGCCAAAGTTTACCAAGAAACCATTTTAGAAGCTGTTGTGAAGCCTCTTAACAATTCCCTGTTCCAAAACCAGCAATGGAGTTTCCAGCAGGATTCTGCGCCGGCCCATAAGGCTTAAATGTCCCAGACCTGGCTCCGAAACAATTTGCCAGCGTTCATTTCCTCTGAAGAATGGCCCTCAGGCAGTCCAGATTTTAACCCATTGGATTACAAATTGTGGACGGTTTTAGAGGACAAGGTTTGTCACAAAAGATACCCCAAAATTGGATCTCTTAAAACTGCTTTGGTTCGAGCTGTGGTCAATTTTCCAATGCACGAGGTTCGTGCAGCTATTGACCAGTGCGGCTTAAGGCGTGTGTAAAGGCAAAAGGCGGACATTTCGAATAAGTAGATTCCTTTTGAATACAATATAATACATCAATAAATACATATATTAAAAAATATTTGGTCCAAAAACATTCGGTACTTTTTATTTTACAGCATAAAACGTGTGTTACAGTATTTATGTCCCTACTAAGTATAATCGTCGCACCACCATCAATATTGCACTTTCTAATTAGTTGGTTGTCATAACCATTTGTTGTGGCAACCAATAATTTTCATGAATTCGGTTGGTATAAACGACTTATGAAAGAATCGTGTTATTATTGTAGCTACCATCTTATGGAAAGCCCAACTATGTAACTATCAATACCATGGAATGTTAGTCATTGCAACAAAAAGTATGTTTTTCCAACCGAATACCTGTTGTTTGGGCCGATATCCAACTGGTTTTTTCTCTGTGCGTTAAAAACTATGTTTCACACTTCATTTTGTCCACTTAATGGCTTTCGAATTTGACAGATGCAAATCCGGTGGTTTACTCCATCTAGGCCATTTTGGCGAGCAAGGTTAGCACTTAAAGATATGCCCGAATGGATGCGCTCAAAATAGATATTGTACGGAAAAGGGCTACCACACAGCAAGATCGTACTTGTGTAGCATCCAAATCGTTTTGTATCCGATGGAGAGCCATAGCCAAGGCAAAAGGTGGCCACATCGAGCGAAAGTAAATGGATTTTAAAAATTAATTATTTCCACTTATTTTGTAATTTGAATGATAAAAAAGTTTCACACAAAAAAATTTGGTCGTTTAAATGCTGAGCAAAAATGAGTGGAAAAGTAGTCTGGACAGCAAAAATTCGTTTGGGTTAACTATCTGTTGCAATCGCCAACATTCTATAGTGTCTTGGTGGTAAGATGGTTCGACATACCATACCTCACAGCAATTTAATTCGGTTATACAAACTGAATTCAGTAAAACTATAAGCTGTCACAACTGTTGGTTATTAAAACCAGGCAATGCTGATATGCATGTTGCTGCGGTACCAATAATTGTTGGTGACAACAGAAAAGGTCTTCGTAGTAACCAAACCCCGTTGTAACTTGCTTGTATCATGGCTATATCCCAATAGTGTCCCTATAACCATTTATCTGGCCACTACGAAATTTTGATTTCAGCCGAAAACACATTTTGAAATCCATAGAAAAGGGAACAGAAATAAAACTTTTCTGTTTATTCTGGTTTAGTTTCTTCTTCTGTTAGACAGTTTAAGCTTCTTGGACCAGGCGGCTAGTTCTTCCAAACATTCGGAATAAACAACAATTGAAAGCCCTAAAAAGACAATATGTGACAGCGCAGAGAAAAAGGGACCTAAGGGTAAAAAAAATCAATTTTAACTTTTTTTTTTGATGTAGACAACATCTGAGCATCGAATGAGACCGATCCCATGCCCCAAAAGTGTTCCCTCCCAGAGATATGCACGTTGTATGAAAGTGATGGTACACCAAAGATACACGTATTTAAATCTTTAAACTGGCTCTCCTGAACAAAACTGGTTTTTACCCTTAGGTCCCTTTCTATTTTGCGCGTCACATATAATTGTGGTATTATTTCATACGAATTATGATTTCTTGTACGCGTAGAAAAAAAGTATGGTTGGGATAACAATATTCAAAGAGGATCATATTATTGTTGGGTATATAGTTGTGGTACAACTATATTATGATCCTGACAACAATAGTATAATTCAAATACAACCATATTATGATCCTCACAACAATGTTATGCATCACACATAACCATACTAAGGCACTCACAACCATTGTATGATTCACACACAAACTATGCTGACCACAACCATAGTATGATTAACACGCTACTGCTTATGATGCCTACAACCATAGCATGATCACACAAAATTATACTATGAACCCTAAAATTATTAGAATTGGGTTAAGTTGTCAACAGATTTGATTTCATAGTATTATTAACATAAATCCCAAAAATAAATACTTTTGTCGCACCAACGAAATTCATATTGTTGCTACAACCATATTTTTATTTTTAAATTTGGCAATAATACTATTGTTACATTTCAACAATAATAATATTGAGTCAATCATACTATTGTCAAAATTAAATTCAATAAACAATAATATGGTTGCGACAAACATACTTTTATTGCGGAAAACATATTATAACTGCCGTGACCATATGTGACAGCGCATAGAGAAAAGGACCTAAGGGTAAAAAAATCAATTTTAATTTTTTTTCTTTTTTTGATGTGGACAACATGTGAGCATCGAATGAGACCGATCCCCCCACCAAAAGTGTTCCCTCCCAGAGATAGGCGCGTTTTATGAAAGTGAAGTCGACGATTCTAAGCGCAAATAGAAAGGGACCTAATCTTTAAAATGGCTCTCCTGAACAAAACTTTTCATCAAATTTCATTTTTTTTTTGATGTGGACAACATCTGAGCATCGAATGAGATCCCATGCCCCAAATGTGTTCCCTCCCAGAGATAGGCGCGTTTTATGAAAGTGAAGTCGACGATTCTAAGCGCAAATAGAAAGGGACCTAATCTTTGAAATGGCTCTCCTAAACAAAACTGGTTTTTAACCTTAGATCCCTTTCTATTTAGCGCGTCACATATAGTAACCATATTTTTCTCTGCGTGTATAAAAGATAAAGCTCACATAATACAATTTTCGAAAAACTTGCATTTTTTTATTTTATTACATTTACCATTAAGCAAAATTGTTTTATTTACAGACAACAATGAAATGTAATCTCGAAGCAATTAACAGCAGATATTTTTTGACTAAAACGAATATTTGCCCGTAGAATATTTGATGTGAACGTTGAACAATTTTTCCACAACAACGAAAACAAAAATGGAAAGGCACAACATTTTACGCAATGCCGTAAATCTATATGTGATTAGATTGTGTGATTTCTTTTACGAGTCACGTGTTAAATTAACGCTGTAAATGATACCATCAACTGCAACGCCGCCAAAGAAAGAACCCCATTCCGGAGCTGGCTATTTTTGTGTGAGCCGAACTCCATTTCACAGGCCAAATATCTGCCGTTTGAAAGGATCAGGAGGCAGCAGACGCAATGTGACGTCCGCCAAAAAAAAACAAATGACAAAACCACACCCAAACCACGGTCACTCAATAGAGACAGAAAACTTTTGAATAGCAAATAAGTTTGAGTTGGAAATCTCAAGAAGCAGCAACAAATAAATATTGAAGTTACCAAAAAAAAAAAAAAACAAAACAGAGAAGAAATAAACCGACGTGTTTTAACTTTTAAAACACACGACATGAGAACGAACTGGTTTGCACTTTTTGGTTAGTTGGGACTTTTCTTTGTCTTCTTCTGGTTTTTATTACTGACATTTAAGTTGGCGAAGATTTGATGTCTCCTGAGCGTAACCAAAAGTATCCATTACAACGTGATAATACTGACAATCTTAATCTGCAGCAACATATTTCAACATTAAATTTTTGTAGCATTTTTCGTTTGTCTTGCCTCTTCAGTTCAGTTCGGTTCAATTCGGTTCAGTTCAGTACGATTCCGTTCGCTTCAGTTTAGCGCTCCAGCACTTTTGCATTATTTATGATCTCATTGGACTTTTTTTGCTGCTGCTGCCGCCACTGTTGCTGTTGTGTTTATTTCTCATTTCGACCAGCAGACCGGAGGATAATTGCATTTCGTTAAGCGCAGTTGTTATGTCATTTTGTAAAATTGGTCATTAAGACGGTATGGGAAGAAAACCCAAGAATGTATTTAGACTTTGCAACAGCTCAGCCCCTTCAAGTTCTGAAGGATCGTATTTATTTCATTTAAAGATGTCTTTCTTTCGGTATTGGAGTCTTGCACCAAAACAACTTGAGCAGGAGGGCGATTTCGTTACTCAAAAACAATTCTCGCCTTCCCTACTTGCAATAGGGCCAAGGAAATTCATAAAAAAAAACCCACTTTAAGGATATTCATAGACAAAAATATCACTTATAATATAATAAATACAGTTTTTCTGCTAGTTTGAAACAAGAAGGCATAATTTATCTAAAGTTCATGTTTAACAAAAAAAACTATTTTAAATCTTTCAGCTCTTTAAACCTTAAATGCACAGTGTATCCTTTAAGGTACAAACATTGAAAATATTCTTCCGCCTATAGTTTTGGTTCAATATTTTTGAAGTCGTTTCTATATTATTTGGAATATTATAGGTCTTTCAAAAAAATATATCTGTAAAATCTATTTGTCATACTTTTTATAAAAAAATTTTAAACAAAGAAAAAATAATTACACAGTACAACAGCTAATCTGGGGGGTGAGAAATTCCAAGCCAGGGTGATGGTATTAGGTCAGTATATTAAAACCCATAAATTTATTTCTAATTGCAAAAATGTTGATTTGGTAGAGAAACAGTATATTAATGGATTAAAGAAAATGTAATTATTAATTTTTCTCAATTTATTTCAGCAAAATCGAACTAGTCGTTCTCGAGTTATGTCTTTCCATTTGCGCTTAGAATCGTCGACTTCACTTTCATAAAACGCGCATATCTCTGGGAGGGAACACTTTTGGGGCATGGGATCGGTCTCATTCGATGCTCAGATGTTGTCCACATCAAAAAAAAGTGAAAAGTTGATGAGAAGTTTTGTTCAGGAGAGCCATTTTTAAGATAAGGTCCCTTTCCATTTGCGCTTAGAATCGTCGACTTCACTTTCATAGAACGCGCATATCTCTGGGAGGGAACACTTTTGGGGCATGGGATCGGTCTTATTCGATGCTCAGATGTTGTCCACATCAAAAAAAAGTGAAAAGTTGATGAAAAGTTTTGTTCAGGAGAGTCATTTTAAAGATTAGGCCCCTTTCTATTTGCGCTTAGAATCGTCGACTTCACTTTCATAGAACGCGCATATCTCTGGGAGGGAATACTTTTGGGGCATGGGATTGGTCTCATTCGATGCTCAGATGTTGTCCACATCAAAAAAAAGATAAAAAATGAAAATTGATTTTTTTACCCTTAGGTCCCTTTCTCTATGCGCTGTCACATATGCCGCCTCCGAGGGACACCAGTTTGGATAGGATTGATCACTGGACAACGATTGATAAGTAGGGTAGATGAGCATTTCCAAAATGCTTAGGACAAACACGGATGTATTGTACCAATCCTAAAGTTAATTTATGTTTAACAGCAAAAAAGAGGTTGACGGATCTTCTGCCACAATGTTTTCTATCCGTCCTGGGACCAATAACCTGACTTTATCCAAATGTCATGAAGATCGGAGAACAATTGTTACCTTCAGTTTGATAACAAGCTTAAGTTTGACAAAAAACAGAAGGAGGACTCAGTAAATCGAATCAGAGGTATTTTTTCAGAACAAAAAAGAATGTAAAAATTCAAATCAAGTTTGGAATCTTTATTGGTAATTTGAAAGAACATTTTGTGGCATTTATTTTTTGAAAATACCCAGCAAACCAAACGTTCAGAATTCGGTCAGAATTCTGTACGACAATCGGCAAAATGTTCCGATTTCTTACCGAATTCGTAACGAAAAACATATGAGAGGGTTGACAAATATTCTGAACTACTTCTCTGAAAAAAAAAATCCTCAGAAAAATCGAACAGAATTCGTAACGATTTCGGTAAGAATTCTCGATAGAGTTCAGACATTGTTTATATTTGTCTGATGTCAGACATTGTCGGCAAATTTGGTTTACTGGGTAATTACCTTCAAATGTTGGCAACTGTATTATCGAAATCAGCGTTTGGTGAGCAACGGGAAGATCCGCTGTTTCAGACCAAATTTTTGTTCAGTGATGAGGCCCATTTCTGGCTCAACGGCAAAGTCAATAAACAAAATTGCCGCATTTGGCCTGAAGAGAAACAAGAAGAGGTTCAAGAGGGGCCAATATACCCAGAGAAAACCACCGTTTGGTGTGGTTTATAAGCTGGTGGAATAATCGGTGCATATTTTTTCAAAAATAATGATGGCTGGAAGGTTACCATGATATCGATCTTTATGCTACCTAAAATTGAAGCCCGTACTCTCGAAGACACTTGGTTTCGACAGGACGGTGCCACTTGCCATACAGCTGCTCAAACAATGGATCTATTGAGAGGTCATTTCGAAAAGCAGCTAATTTCACGTTTTGGACAGGTGAGTTGGCCGCCTAGATCAAGTGATATCACACCTTTAGACATTTTTCTTGGGGCTTACGTAAAGTCAAAAGTCTATGCTGACAAACTAGCTACAATTCAGGTTTTGGAAGCTAAAATTACGCGTGTCATTAAAGCCATACCGGTCGAAATGCTCGAACGAGTCATCCAAAAAAAGACCCTCAGAATGGAAACCCTGTGGCGTAGTTGTGGTATACATTTAAAGGAAATTATATTCAAAAAATAAATGCCATAAAATGTCCTTCCAAATTACCAATAAAGATTCCACACTTGATTTGAATTTTAAAATTTTTATTGTTCTGAAAAAATACCTCTAGATGGATCACCCTATATATGGGCTCAAATATTTGGGTTAGCTACAAACATTTATCATGAAACTAGCAAATACGAGTAATACCCTGTTGCACAGAGTCTTACAATGAATCCAGAAAGGTACGTGCGATTTAATTAAATTTTCTTTGATTTTAAAAACAGCATCAAAAAAAAAACGAAAAGCCTTAAAGGTCCATTTAGTCTTGACGGTTGACGGTGGACGGTTGACGATAGACAATCAGCTATTTCAGCTGGGGGTTGCATTTTGCATGTGTTAGAGGGGGATAACTACATTTTGACGGTTGACGACGGTAGACTTCTGCAGGTTGCAGAATCAACCGTCAACCGTCAAGACTAATTGGGCCTTAATGCATAAAACCGGGTAAACCGACATGACGGTTTTAGCGTTTTTTGGAAACCGACTGTAGGGTTTGGGCATAAAAACCGAAAAGTCGGTTTTAGACACTTTTATCGGGAACGGAAATATTCACAATGATCTAAGTATTGGAACCGTTACAAAAGAAATTAAGTTCTCGTCCAAACGCAGTCACCAGAGATCTACTTAATTTTGAAGGACACGTATGTCTTAGAAAAAGAAACACGATGGGCCTAATATTGAAACTTGAGGCCATTTTATAATTAATTACATTGAACAGGGATTAACCGACATCTACATTTTAATAGAGGACAAGGTTTTGAAAAAATGGCAAACTGACATTGAATTTCGTGGCTGCAGATTGCTTTTATTGCGATTTCGGGTCCGTGACGACCTTTATCAGAAAGCTATGTAGCAATTGTTGAAAGAACAACTGAACTTTTTAAGACTTGGTTCTCACCAAACGTATGAGAATTACTGTTGTAAGTCTCACTTATCAAGTTTTATTCAAACAATTGCCCGCGAAAATACGCTTTACCGTTACCACCTCTACAGAGACTTCACATTCAGAGCCTCTTATAATTTTAAATACAATTTATTTCTTTTTATGCCATTAGTGTAAATATCTTTGACACCAATTCCATTACTTCCTTTTTAAATTACATGTGCAAATCTACGAGGGCGGTTCGGAAAGTTCTTAGCCTATCAACGAAAGAGAATAGTTAGTTTTTCAAAAATATTTTTATTTTTCAATATAATCTCCTGAAACTTCAATACACTTAGTCAAACGCTTATCTAGCAATTCTATCCCTTGATTAAAATAGTTTTCCTCAAGGTCTTCAAAATAGTGGTTTACAACTGTAATTGCATCTTCATTTGAGGTAAAACACTTGCCAGCAAGAAATTTTTTTTAGATTTGGGAACAGGTAAAAGTCACTGGGAGCTAAATCAGGAGAATAAGGTGGGTGGTCAAGCAACTCGTACTTTAATTCGTTGATTTTAGCCATTGTTAAAACACTTTTGTGCGCTGGTGAGTTGTCTTGATGAAAAATTATTTTTTTGTGTTGTAAGCCAGGACGTTTTTCTCGAATTTGTACATTTAACTGATCTAAAAGGTTGCAATAGTACTCTGAATTTATTGTTTTACCATTTAGCAGATAGTCAATCAATAAAATACCTTTGAAGTCCCAAAAACCGTTGCCATAACCTTACCAGACGTTTGAATTGTTTTTGCCTTCTTTGGGGCACTTCCTCCAGCTTCAGTCCATTGTTTGGATTGTTCTTTTGTCTCTGGAGTATAGTGGTGGATCCATGTCTCATCAACAGTTATGAAACGACGCTTAAAATCCATTTTATTTCGCTGAAAACGATCCAAACAAGCTTGAGAAATGTTCTTTCTAATGCATTTTTGGTCGCATTTAACAAGTGCGGCACCCATCTTGCAGAAAGCTTTTTCATCTGTAGTTCTTCGTGCAAAATTAAATGGACTCGATCATTTGAGATGCCCATGATATTAGCTATTTCACGCACTTTTATTCGTCGATCATTTAATACCATATCATGCACTTTGGCTACAATTTCTGCTGTTGTTGCTGTTTTGGACGTCCACTACGTGGTTCATCTTCAATGCTTGTACGACCACGTTTAAATTCAGCAACCCAATTTTTTACTGTTGCATATAAAGGAGCACTTTCACCTAACACATTCACCATATCATTTTGAATTTCTTGTGCCGATAAACCTTTTTTATGTAAATATTCACCACGCATTTCTAATTATTCAATTGTAAAAAAATCGCGGAGGCGTCTTTTGTGAACACCTGTTTCTATATGAAGGAGTTGCCAGATCGAAACAAAATTTAACATGTGTTCATAGCAGAGATGGAAGTTTCCAAAACACTTAACTTTTTTCTGTTTATACCGCGCTTTTTGTGCTAGGCTAAGAAGTTTCCGAGCCGCCCTTAGCAGGATTCTTTACACTGTTAACACCCTTTGGAATAAACTTGATTTAAGATTTAAATAGTTCGCTGAAAGATTCACTCAATAAATTCAATGTTAATAAAACCCAAATACGTGTAGTTCTGTTACCGCAGTTCTTATTATGGGCTTTTATTCAGTTAAGAGGCGGACTTCTCTTTCACGAGACACTCTGTTCTTTGAACGGCAGTACGAGTAACATGATATGCGAGACAACGGCCGCGGCAGCATCGGCGACTACTTATTGCTTAAAATGGCATTTACACGCTTTAGTTTTTTTTTTCTTCTTTGCGAGTACTTTTATGCTACAATTTTCTCCTCGTGTTTCTTTGCGGCTTTGGCCACATGCTGCACACAAAAGTGCCGTATGTCTGTACGAGACACCGAAGTGTATTGTCTTGCATTCTGCTAACCTTATTAAGTATTTAACAAAAGAAATGTCAGTTAAATGTCCCAATTGTTTAAGATGATTTGAGAACGCTAACTCGTTTTGTTTTACCCAAGCAGTCTGGCCCAAAGACTTGACGGACAAACGACAAAAAAAAACAAACCGCAAAAGGCACACTGAAGGGCTACTTAAGATGGATCGGCATTAAGTATTTAGTTTAACTTAATTTAGCTGGCACGGCAAAAGAAAAAGTGAATTATCGTATGCCAGTGAAAGGCTGCCGAATGTGGAACGGCCAAAGGGTGTGGCATGCTTTGGGGAAAGGAGCGTAAATGATTCATAGGCCAACATTTTGCATTCGAAGAGATGTAGGCCAAATTGAAATATCGTAAGTGGGACTAAAAAATGAGAGATCGTTTGGTACCCGATTATCGGAGAGCTAATGAGATGTGACAAAATTTAAATTATTTCATATGGGATAGATGGGAATGGTGTAAATATTCCAGCCTACCCACGTCCAGTGGTTTATAGGGCAGTACTGTAGGATTACTTGTCATATCATATCATAACATAGAATAAAGTGTATATTTACTTTGCCATTCCATTTAAGATCGGAAACCCTTAACAGGGCTGCTTTTTATATTTCTGGCCTAATAATGAAAATGCGAATATTTATTATCAAAAATAGTTTTATTGTTTTTCAAAGTATTCTCCAGCATGATTTATACACTTTTGCATGAGCTCAAACCAATTGTCGAAGCACTTTTCCACTCCGATTGAGACACCTCCAAAACATGGTTTTTGAACGCTTCAACAGCATCTCGTGGCGAAGAAAATCGTTGACCACGCCTTTTTTTCTTGATGTGCGGGAATTAAAAAGAAGTCATTGGGTGCCATGGCAGGGCTGTACGGCGGATGGCCCAACAGTTCGACGTTTTGACCGGTCAAAAAGGCGCTGGTTTGAGCCGATGTGTGAGAGCTCGCATTGTTATGGAACACAATGATTCGTCTTCTCTTGTTCGTTTTTCGAATTTCTCCGAAGACTTCAGTCAAACAAATTGTGGTGTACTACTCACAATTGGGCATCCTTAGTTGCTCAAGCGGAACTGTCGCCACAAGACAACTTTTCCGCAAGAAACAGGCGATCATTTGCTACGAAGTGTTTTTTCCACGAACAACTTTAGTTGGATTTGGCTCGTCTTCGAAGACCCACACGGTCGATTGCTGTTTTGTTTCGGGCTCATACGCATAGATCCATAATTCGTCACCTGTGACGATCTTATAAACGTCGTTTTAGGCACCGCGATCGTATTCTTTCAAAATTTCTTTGCACCAATCGACACGAGCCTTTTTTTGGGCGGTTGTCACATTGTGCGAGTTCCAACGAGAACAAACCTTTTTTACGGCCAAGTGTTCATGCAATATCGAGTGTATGCTGGTGGAAGAAATGCTAAAGGATGCCTCTATCTCACGGTATGTCTCAAGACGATCTTGCATTATCAGTTCACGCACGGCATCAATGTTCTCTGGCACAACGGCCGTTTTTGGACGATCTTCACGACCTTCGTCTTTAAGTGGGCGTCGGCCACGATTGATTCATTAAACCAGTTTTTCACAGTGCGATAGAATGCTGCTTGATCGCCATACAAAGATTTAAGTTCATCGATGCACTCTCGTCGTGATAATCCACGTCGAAAGTTGTGAAAAATGATCGCACGAAAATATTCACGATTTAATTCCATTTTTTTTGCCAAATTGAATTTTCAAAGCACTGTAAACAACACAAAAGAGTGTCGTACTTCAAAAAGTTCTGAGTATGTTTATGCTAAAAAAAATGTCATACTTACCACAATGGAAATGTCAGATGGCGCCAGGCAACACTTAGTATTGTCTAGGCCAGAAATATACATAGCAACCCTCGTAAAGTGTAGGGTCGCCAATTCTTTAAAGTGTATAGGCCTCATCGGGCAGTACTTCTTTGCAAATGAGGTCGGCCAATCAGTTACTGTGAATAGAGTTCTCTATCTCGAGATGATAACGGACTTCTTGTGGCCAGAAATTGAGGATATGGACCTGAACGATACGACAGGATGGTGTCACTTGCCACACAGGCAACGAAATAAAGAGTCTTTTCCGCGAGAAATTCAATGGCTGTGTTATCTCTCGTCCTAGCGATCATGTGATTTGATACCGTTGGACTTCTTTCTCGGAGGATATTGAAAAAAGAAGTGTACGTCAAGAAACCAAGTACAATTCAAAAGCTAAATTATGAGATAAATCGGCACAATAACGACATTGAACCTATATGATGTCACAGAGTCGTTGAAAATATGGACCGTCCGATGGAGTTATATCACCGAAGCTGTGACGAGCATTTGACCGATATTTTGTTTCATACGTAAGGGTCAAAGATCCTTCTATCATAACAATAATATGAACATGATGTTCGAAAAGACCTTTTTCGGTGCCCTTGGGACCCCCCAACGGACTAAGGAGGGGTCAAGGAACGTCCTTGAATATCTTCGTATCGTAACATTAATGTGATTCTTGGATTCGTAACGAAATTTGATTGGGCTCATATTGGCCTCTAGGACCAATATGAGCCCGTCCGAATCCCAAAATTTTCCAAACCTTAAAACTGCTCCATATCTAGTTTCGTGAGAATATTTTACCGTTTCTAAATACTCATATGTCCCTTAAGATTAGAGAACAATTTTTGGGCCCCAGAGTCCATGGACATCGCCGATACGTCGACGCCTTCAAATAAGTGATATCGTAAAATTATTGTCAATTATTCTTTGACAAATTTTAGTGTTTCTAAGTTCCCATGTGTCCACGTTCGAGAGGAGCTACGTTTCGGCACTCCAGGGAGCTTTAATCCATGGACTAAGACCTCAAAACAGGTCAAATCGTAGAATTAATGTTATATTCATGACGAAAATTTGTGGTTTTTTATACCCATCAATAGTCAAAGGTGTCCGTTTTTGGGCCCATCTAGACCGATACGGGCCCAAAGTTGATCCAAATCTAAACTATAGTTTCATATTTAGATTTGAGAGAAAATTATACTGTTTTTTGAAAACCTCTAGGGGACATAAGGTGACTTTTTTGGTCCCTTTGGTCCCATGACCACACCCATTTTGGGAGGTAATAACGCCTAGGGCTACAGCCACAGCTGTTTTGCATTAAAGTTAATGTTAGATAGCGGAAAAGTCCAAACTAATTTGAGAAACCGTGCCACACTAACGACGAAACCTGTGTATATCAGATGTGCTTGATTTCAATTCTCTGACTTATTTTACCTTCCCCATTTACTTAGTAGGGACATAAATACTGTTACAACATTGAACACACCCATTTCAATAGGAGAACTGAACATACCCCGTTAATGTCATATGGGTTTTGAAAGCGTACCTCAATAGCGTTAGTCTGTAACGGGATTTTAAAATTGTTTCAACTTTTATCATGGAGTGGTCAGATAATGAAAACTAGGGATTAGCCGCATGTTCGTCTACCGATGCATAAAACTGTTTGAGGAGACTGCAGATGTAAAAGACCGCCACCGGTCGGGCCGCCCACGCTCTGTACGAACACCGCATGTCATCAAAGCCGTTAAATCAAGAACTCACAGAAATCCGCTCCGAAAACAGAAAATCATGGCCCGTGAGATGAATATCACGCAAAAGTCCATGAGTCGAATCATTTAAAAGACTTGGGACTTGAGGCTTTCAAACGACGTACCGGACATTTATTGACTGCAGCTTAAAAAAAAAATAGGATTGAAAAATGCAAACGTCTTTTGGTGAAGCACGCTGATAACTTGCACAGAAAAATTTTGTTCACCGATGAAAAAATTTTTACCGTTCAGGAAAAATTGAACAAACAAAATGATAGAGTGTATGCGCGGTCATATAAGAAAGCATCTGAACTGATCCCAATGGTGGAAAAGGGTCATCACCCAGCTTCAGTCATGGTTTGGTGGGGTGTCTCTTACGATGGTGTCACTGATCTGCGTTTCTGCGAACAAGGAGTCAAAACATCGGCCAAAGCTTACCAGGAAACCGTTTTCGAAGCTGCTGTGAAGCCTCTTAACAATTCCCTGTTCCAAAACCAGCTATGGACTTTCCAGCGTTCATTTCCTCTGAAGAATGGCCCTCAGGCAGTCCAGATTTGAACCCATTGGATTACAAATTATGGACGGTTTTAGAGGACAAGGTTTGTCACAAAAGATACCCCAACATTGGATCTCTTAAGACTGCTTTGGTTCGAGCTGTGGCCAATTTTCCAATGGACGAGGTTCGTGCAGCTATAGACGATTGGAAAGTGCGACTTAAGGCGTGTGTAAAGGCAAAAGGCGGACATTTCGAATAAGTAGATACTTTTTATATAGAATATACATCAATAAATATATTAAAAAATATTTGGTCCAAAAACATGCAGTACTATTTATTTTACAGCATAAAACGTGTGTAACAGAATTTATTTCCTACTAGGCATACAAGAACTCGGTTTAAAAGGTCCATCAACGTTGTGAATACCCTCTGATTTAAATTAAACTTATTTCTTCGGGTTAAAAAAGTTCCTTGCTATGCTTAATGGAAGGTACAGGATGTGTGTGAATGTTGTAAGTCCTTTAAAACATCGAGCATCGAAAAGTTGCGCGCATTTTGCATTTTAATGTTGATGGCCAAACGGCCAAAAGTTTCTTGTTTTTATGATACTTTTTTTGTTTTGCATCAGATCTGAGTTTTTTATCATTTCAAATTTTATATTTTTTTCAGGGGATTGTTGCAGTTATATTGGGCGCATGTGAGAGTGTCGACATGTCAACTTTTAATACCTTTGCCAATGTAAATTCCTTCGAAATCCGCTTAAAAATTATAAGCTTTTCACCGTACAGTGGTGGTAGCTTGCTGGTGAAGTAGTAGCCACTGCCGCTTTGGCATTGCATTGTTAAGCTTTAATGCAAAATGTCGTTTTGCTTGAGCCGGAAGGGTAATGAAATTTGGTGTGATGCAAAGTTTACCGGAGTGATGGCAATTGTTAGCACTGTGATCAAACAAGGAACGACATTTCGCGATTTTGGCAAGTATTTTCTAAAGAAGTAAAAAAGGAAACAGTCGTTATGATCGACCAGGCCGAACCTTATATACTCTTCACCGTTCCAAAGGTACTTAAGTGCTGAGAAGTGATGGTCCGTTTTTTGGGCCCGTTCGGAACATGCATACGTCCCAAACCTACCCCAAAACTTTAATATTACTCTGCATTTAGATCGGTAGCAAAATTGAGTCAAAATTGACGCATGGCTGCTTATATCGAATATAAATAGCCCGTTTTGGCCATGCGGGAGGTTTTTTGGGCCACATGAGCCCAAAACTCCAGTATATACACCCGCTTTTGAGGCAATAAAGAGTTACCAATAAAGCCCAATAAAGAGTAACCTTTCGCCACACAAAATTATGATTTGTTAAGCAAATACACAACAGAGTGTAGTCCCTCAAAGGCAAGCTTTTTTCCCTGAACCAATTACGTCCATGTACATTCCTAAAGAGCTTGTGACCATCACGATCCTAGGTTAACTCATTTAACTGCTTTCGTGCTTTCAACAGGCACACAGATAAAAATGGCTATATATTCTTAAAATTTCCTGGCGATCCAGAATATATAAAGGGTGTCCTAAGAAGAGCGCAATTTTTAAATTTTAAATAAAGCAATTGAATTGTTTCTCTGGCTGTATGACATGTGGCGCCGTCTTGTTGGAACCACATGCCCTCCACATTCATTTCTTCAATTCTAGGCAAGAAAAAACTGGTTATCATTTCACGATACCAAACACCATTGACTGTTTGCGCTTGACCTGCCTCATTTTCATAAAAAAAAGGTGCAATGATTCCTCCAGCCCAAAAACCACACCACACAGTGACACGTTGAGGATGCATTTGCTTCTCGTGAATCACTCGAGGATTTTCCGCACCCCAAATGCGACAATTCTGCCTATTGACGAAGCCATCAAGATGAAAATGGGCCTCGTCACTGAAGATGATTTTATCGGCAAAATCAGTATTTTCATGTTGTCTCTCCAATACCCAATTAACGAACTCCCTTCGCTGTCCATGGTCAGCTGGCTTCAGTTCCTGAGTCAATTGAATTTTGTATGCATGAAGATGCAAATCTTTCGTCAAAATTCGCTGCAAAGTGGATTTGGAGACACCAATTTGCTGAGCTCGGTGTCGAATTGAGGTGGATGGAGTTTGAGCGACATCATCACGTACAGCTGCGACATTTTCGGTCGATCGACCTGGTCGATGGCGCGTTGTTGTCTTTACATCACTAACAGACCCAGTTTCGGCAAATTTATCCATTAATCTCTTTACAGTTGACTCTTTTGAAGCATTATTGTGACCCCAAATTGATCGCAATTTGCGAACTGTAGCCGCAAAACTTTCACCATTTTGGTAAAACAATTTCACAATGAGAATGCGTTGTTCATTCGTGTAGCGCTCCATTTTTACTAACCTCGTACCTTCTACTAACAAACAATAACAATTGTTCAAATGTCAAACAATGACACTTCGAATGTTGCCAGATTTAAAAATTGCGTTCTTCTTGGGACACCCTTCCGTTGAAGGGTATAAACCATAGTTGCTGGAAATTTGGGCACTTGTGGCCCAAAAAACGGCCCGTTTAATATGCTTAGCTAAAGTTAGGTTAGGTTAGGTTAGGTTACGTTAGGTCAGGTTAGGTGTGGTTAGGTTAGGTTAGATAAAATAATTTTAGGTTAGGTTAAATTAGGTTATGTTAGGTAAGGTTAGGTAAGGTTAGGTAAGGTTAGATAAGATAATTTTAGGTTAGGTTGGGGGTTGGAAGCTTAACACGTTTGAAAAGAAGTAGTTTGTTCAACTGCAGAAGATATGATTATAAACGGATCTAACCGAGAGGAAGTAAATTACCTGTATACACGTATTGATGGAAGTGAGATAGTAAGAAGGAATTTGCTAAATATTTGTTTGAAATGACGGCAAATTTGAGGAGACAACACCATCCATATTTGGCAAAGCAGGCGAAAGACATCGAGCGATGGTCGATGGACATTTCATCTAACTCCCGATGTAAGAATACGGCTGGATGGACCACATGGAGAAATCGACTCACGGATAATGCATGGCCATGGTAACTTTGGCTAAGTTGTGACGACTACTTTGTGAAGAATGCAGAAGATGTAATGTGTACATGTCCACGGTTTGTCTATCCGAGGCAGCAAATGGAGGAATCACTAGGAATCACAGTTTTGACTTCGGAAAAGCTGGTTCCATTTATGTTGGATTCACAAGTATAGGGAGATCTATCTAGAGGTATTTTTTCAGAACAGAAACTACTATAAAAATTCAAATCAAGTCTGGAATCTTTATTGATATTTTGAAAGGACATTTTATGGCGTTTATTTTTTGAATATAATTTCCTTCAAATGTTGGCCGCAACTACGCTTCAGGCTTTCCATTCTGAGGGTCCAATTTTGGATGACTCGTTCCAGCATTTCGACCGGTATGGCTTTAATGACACGCGTAATGTTGGCTTCCAAAACATGAATCGTAGCTGGTGTGTCAGCATAGACTGTGGACTTTACGTAACCCCAAATAAAAATGTCTAAAGGTGTGATATCACTCGATATAGGCGGCCAACTCACCTGTTCGAAACGTTAAATTAGCTGCTTTTCGAAATGACCCCTCAATAGATCCATTGTTGGAGCAGCTGTATGGCAAGTGGCACCGTCCTGTTTAAACCAAGTGTCGTCAAGATTACGGGCTTCAATTTCAGGTAGCACCATTCACGGTTATGTTTCGGTCATTATCATTTTTGAAAAAAAAATGCACCGATGATTCCAACAGCTTATAAACCGCCCCAGACCGTGGTTTTCTCATGGTATAATGGCACCTTATGAACCTCTTATTGTTGCTCTTCAGCCCAAAATTGTGGTCGAAAACAGCGGATCTTCCCGTTTCTTATCGAACGCTCACTTCCATAATATAATTGCCAATATTTGAATGTAATTATTTTCAAAAAATAAATGCCATAAAATGTCCTTTCAAATTACCAATAAAGATTTCACACTTGATTTGAATTTTTATATTTTTTTTTGTTCTGAAAAAATACCTCTAAATGGAATACCCTATATGTCGACAAGGGTGGCAATGGTCATTAGGTCCATTATGACCGAATTGTGCGAGCAAAAAATTTATGACGAAGCAGTGCTAGGTAGAGATCGATCGTGTAGACCCTCCTAACCCTGTAAAGTAATACCAAATGGTGGTTATACAGGGCAGTGTGGACCAGTGAAAATTTGTTTTTAACGTGCTTAAGTCTCGAACAATTTGCCAATTTCATCAGGCAAATGTCTTTCGACCAGTTTCTCCTCGTACAAAAAAAAGGTTAGGTTAATAGGTCTTTTACCTTAAGAAGTTAACATGCGGTACATCCATTCGGTGCCCATTGTGACTGTCATTTGTCTATAATAAAAAAAAATTGTTAAACAAAATTACGCTGAGTCCTGTAGGAAGCTGCTCTTTATCCACGACAAACCGTTTATAGGACTCAGTAGATCTAGAATTTTGCTAGTGGATAACTCATCAATGTCTTTAAAGAAAGTATTTCCTTAGGTAACTACATCGTCTTTTCTGGAGGGTAGGCATCTAACCAAAAGGAGCTCTAGTCTCCGCCTCATCCTCACATAGGCGGCAGTATTTGATAGTGTCCCCTCAGGACATCCACAAGCATATGGTTACCTTAAATAAAAGCAAATTTTGCTACGAATTGCAATATCGATTTTTTTTTGAGGTTAGGGTCGACCGGACGGGTTCAAACAACGGTCCTAATGTTAAAAAACAAGAAAGCAATGCCGAATAAATCCATATTAAAGGCGGTTTTACTACGAATCCAAATATGGATTTAATTATAAGGTTTGGCTGAGATGGGGGTCGTTCTCATAAACACAAGAGGGGCCCAAATACAAGTCCCTTCAATGGCATATTTACGGTGCAGGGTTTTTTAGATTCAGCCTGGCAAACTTACCAAAGTTTTTACTTGGTTTTTTCTTGACGTTGAATTGCACCAATTCACAGCGCATTACTTTATGTGCTACCAAAAAAAAAGAAACTAAAAAAAAACAAACCAAAAAATCAGTTAAAATGGGTTGGCCATGAAAAACCACTGCACCAAACAACAACGACCACAAAACCACATCAAAAAATATTATTTTCCAAATTGACAGATTTGGAAAGAAAAAAATATTTCCTTTTTGACATAACAAAAATTTAAAATGCTAAATTTGGTTTTAATCTTTGTTTATTTGGCGCTTTAAACCTTCCGAATCCGATAAGCCTTAATAGAAGTCACGTCAGCTTTCTTTCTTTATACCATCGTCCATACATATGTACGTATGCGCTGCTCGTTGGCCGGTTTTTCTTTTCCCCTTTTGGATTCACCATTTATTCTATTCTTGAGTTTTATTTGGTTTTTGTGTTGATTTCTTTTTCCATCGTTTTGCAGAGCTGTCTCAACTGTCAGCATGTAGTCCATCAAATTCAATTCGTACATCGTACAGCAGCATCACAATTGGAGGAAAAAAACGATTTTTTCCCCTGTAAAGTATACCAATGTAAGTTGAATGCGTAATGGCTGGTCGTACCTGGTGTACACTCAGAGAATTATGTCAGTTGGAGTGAAGGTTCATTAAGAACTTGTTTTAAAATTTGGAAAGGTAATTAGGTTAACGTACAACATTACCGGTCTAGAGTTCTGAATTTCTATATAAATTTTAATAGGAATTTATATAAATTGTATTTTAATGGGCTGGCGCTGTCGTCCTGAATGAAAATTGGTCTCAAAATCACGCCAGATTTCCCATTCACATTGAGAAGAAAAATAACCTTATATACGGTTAACTTAACTATAAATAAACATGATTTGGAGTCTACATTATATAAAGTTAATTTGACCATTTTGTGTTGCCTGGTATTTAACAATAATGATTGTTAATTTAACTATTCTATGGTTGCATTTTTTAACCATGAAAATTGTTAATTTTAAAATAATTATTGTTGTTTTAACAATGCATTGTTTTTAACCATTAAAATAAATTTAATTTAAAATTAAATAATTTAATTTAAATTAAATAAAAATTTAAATTAAAATTTCATAGTTAATTCATTTATTTATTTATTGAAACAATACATCTTCAATTTAACAATGAAATTCTTAATATTATTAACTAAGAAGATTGTTATAGAAATCATTTTTATTGTTAAGTTAACTAATAATTGGTTACCTCATTTAACCAGAAATATAGTTACCGATACAATTTCACTGTGCGACAGCCACAATCGGTTTGGGATGAAACCACCGGGGAAAGTTATATCGGTCAAAAAAAGGTCATACGTGTCCCAGCGTTTCGTTGGGTCTCATCTAGGAATCGAGATATATCGATTTGAAGTTAGTAAGTATCGTATAGGGGAATTTGTCACGTTTTTGGCTCTTTTGTTTGACATAACTTAAGAACCACTCGTCCGATTTAGCTGAAATAAATTTTAAAAAACCAAGAATTACAATTCCCTTAATCTGTTCATATATTATTTTCCTTTACAAGTAATAGTTTCCAAGTTAAAAATAAGCGCATGAAAAAAAATTTTAATTTTTAGGCAAAAATAATTTTTTTTTTTCATACATTTATTTATAATTGCGAAACTGTTGCTTAAGTAGGAAAACGGTTTAAGAACAGATTAGAGGAATTGTAATTCTTAATTTTTCTAAATTTGTTTCAGCTAAATCGGACGAGTGGTTCTCGAGTTATGTCAAACAAAAGAGCCTAAAACGTGACAAATTCCCCTATACGATACTTACTAACTTCAAATCGATATATCTCGATTCCTAGATGAGACCCAGCGAAACGCTGGAACACGTATGACTTTTTTTTACCAATATAACTTTCCCCGGTGGTTTCATTCCAAACCGATCACTGACCCTTACCATTTGTCGCAGAGTGTTTTTAATATTAAATTAACCTACTATAAGTAATTATGTTTTTGTTTTGTTTACATTTATTCGGTCTTTTATCATTATTATGACTTGAACAGTTTTTATTCTGCTTTGAGACCTTTTTGTTGTTTCTTTTACAAAATCAACTTAAAAATTAGTGAAATGTATTGGCTACGGTTGCCAGGCAGACTGTACAGCTGTTATAAAACCCGCCAAGGTTTTTCTTCAGCAGTCTTTGGAAACGATTTCTTCGACTACAAAACAAATGACTTATACGGTAGTCCACTTATGATTAATGAGAATTACGCTTTGCGTATAGTCTTCGAACTGTGCGAAAAGCAATCTTCATGGCGCAATGATATTGTACAGCTAGCATTTGCATTTGGTGGTGGTTTTTCAAAAGAGCGAGATAAATTACCTAATGATCTTTCACACAATTACAAACGTGCAGAGCAGAGGAAGAAAGGAAAAAGAGTGGAGGGAATAAGACAGTCCCAATCGTTACAACTTCGTGTAACTTAATTCTGAACACAAACTCGTAACACAAAGCAGATCAAAAACTTCGATACAACCGAGCCGAATGATCTTTAAATTTTTGTTTATGTGGCACAATTTTCTGTCTCTCTCTTGAAAAAACCAACCTTATATAATGTAAACTCAACTATTTTCTATGTATATTTGACCTTATATAACGTTATTTTGTCTTTGTTATAAAACATTTACCATAGAAAATTTAACCAACCAGTCACATGGTTAAAAAATCATTTTTTTGGCTCACAAACAATAGTACATTCTACGCAGTATGACAAATCGCAATGGTTGGGCAAGTCGACAATACCATGTGGACTCTGCACCAATCTACATATGAAGAGCCTGAAAAAGACGAAACTACCTTAAGAGTGGATCGAAACTGCATAAAGACTTTCAGAAATTATTTGTCTAGAAACGAGAATTATTGTGAAGAATGTATTGTTTTTGAATATATCGATTGGCCATTCTCGGCCCGTGCCACATGCAGAGACCAGTTTCGTTCCTACAACTGAATTTTTTGGCAACCGAATGATTGTGGTTACATGCACCTGGAGTATTCCATTAGTACAGCCGAATGTAAGTAGGTGCTCGGTAATTTTCAGTTCTTGGAACTGTAGTATCGGTGCAACACACCAAGTATCCGACCTTTCAGAGTAGAATTTTTGGATCCAGAAACTTGTTTGACGAAAAAAAATAATATTTGAGTCAGAGCAAAAACTGGTTGCTTAAATAATTACAGTACCTCAAGTAGGGAGGGTCATGATGATGAGAGACGGAGAAGATGATAGATTTTACTGGAAAAAAATGGTTAATCGATTTGCGTAAAGTCAGCAATAACCCAATTAATTTATTTTTAAAGAAAATATCTTTAAGTAGCCTATTTTTGGTTGAGATAAAGTTTTTGTCATCAACACTAGTTTAAAAATTATGATATTTTCCTGTTCTATATTTTTTTCGTTTAGATTTTGGCCACCGAAATTTTTTTCAAAAAAATTCCTCTGATTAGTTTTTACGATTTTTTATGAGATGTCGTTATAGGCATTTAAAAAATCGATTTTTTTTGCAAAAATTACGATTATAAATTGAAAAAAAAAACAAAATAAATTGAGCATAAAGTTTGGACTTTCGCGAGCAAAACAAGGGTGTGAAATGGTAGGGCAACACGTAGTTAAGTGAGTAGAAAAGCTTTTTTCCATTCATTTGAGACCACTCTTGATCAAATCGGTAACAGCGTTTGGGAGCTATGTTCCAAAAAGCAGAGACATCTTTTAAAAAAATTGTAAAAAAAATCCGATAATTCTATCTTGCAAACTAATCAGAGGACAAATTTTTAAAATTGATTTTCCTGTTTTGGAAGTCAAAATCTATAGGAAAAAATATTTAGAACTCAGGCCCAAAATGACTGTAAACTAGTGTAATTGATTACAACAACAAAATGTTTGCAAAACTAATGGTTGTTACAATTCAATGTTAAAACAATGGCCAACATAATATATTGGAAAAAAATCATTATTTTGTGCTGTGTTTGTGGGAGTTCCATAGAATTTTACGCTCTACGACACAAGGGCCAAGGCTTTAATATTGTGGTTTCGTAGAATAAATGTTTTATTTAGATTCGTGAAGAAATGTCATTGTTTTTACAGTCTTCATCCAAGAGTGGGTGGTATATTAAGTTTGTCATTCTGTTTGCAACACCACGAACTATACATCAGGGATCCTTTAGATTATATATGTAAGGGTGATCCAACCATAATGCACCATGGGATCCTTTAAATTATATATGTAAGGGTGGTCCAACCAAAATTCACGATGTTGATTGATTTGACATTATTTTGTTTCAGTGGTTGACAACCATGGATAGCATGTAAAATTTGTTGAAGGCTTTTACGAAAATGGCCTTCAAATCCAAGTGCATTTCATACATTCGGTGATTTTTTGGTCAGCATAATCGTCCAAGTGTGTCCACAATATGTGACGCGCAAAATAGAAAGGGACCTAAGGGTAAAAACCAGTTTTGTTCAGGAGTCATTTTAATGATTTAAATATACCACCACTTTCATACAACGCGCATATCTCTGGGAGGGAACACTTTTGGGGCATGGGATCGGTCTCATTCGATGCTCAGATGTTGTCCAATCAAAAAAAAAGTGAAAATTGATTTTTTTTACCCTTAGGTCCCTTTCTTTATGCGCTGTCACATATGGAGAATTACAAGACTTCGAAAATGAGGTCGGCCAAGCTGTTACCGTTAATGGTGTTCAATATTGCGAAATGATAACGGACTTCTTGTGAGCATAAATTGAGGATATGGACCTGGACGATATGTGGTTCAAACAGGATGGTGTCACTTGCCACACATCCATCGAAACATCGTTTGACACTGTTTGACGTATTTCTGTGGAGATATTTAAAAGCAAGAAGTATACGTTAAAAAGACAACAATCAACAGATTAAGGATGAGATAAGTTGGCCACATTAACGACATTGAACCTCCATTATGTCTCAGAGTCATTGGATATATGGACCAACGGATAGGGGTATACCACCAAGCCGTGTCGAGCATTTGAGCGATATTTTTCTTCACACATAATTATCATAGATCCTTCTATCTTAATAAAAAATTTTAACAATAATTCTCTGAAAAGTCTTTGTTTAATCTACAAATTACATCGTGCGTTTTGGTTGGACCACCCTTCAATGTTTCTCAATAGAAAAATCTCCCCTTTTGTCCAAATTAGTCCAATTTCAATACCAACTGATCGGCAACTATAAGGCCGATATCTTGAACAATGACGTGAACTCATGTCGCTTGGAAGAGAACGATCAACAATATATATTCTTGTGGTTTGCAGATACGAATTTCAAGTTGTTCAAACTGATGACAAATTATAAAGGGTTGTTTAATTTTTAGGGCCGATGTTGAATGTGAACCACACCTAAACGTCAAGTTTTTTTCTGCATTTCATTTGATATTTCTCAATCACAGACTAACTCAATTTGAACCATGGAAAGATACACAAGCAAACAACGCGTTAAAAGTATTCAGGCTTATTATGAAAATGGGCGTTATGGGTAATCAATTTTCGAAGAAAATCGTCTTCAGTGATGAGGCACATTTATCCCTCAGTGGATTCGTCAGTAAGCAGAATTGCCACATTTGGGCGAATGATAATCCAATGATGTCAAAAAAAAAATTTATCCACAAAGACTGGCAGTTTGGTGCGGTTTATGGGCTGGCGGCATAATCGGGCCGTATTTTTTTTCAAAATGAGGCCGGTCAGGCAGTTACTGTGAACGGTGTTCGCTTTCTTGAGATGATAACGAACTTTTTATGGCCCGAATTGGAAAATATGGATGTGGACGATATGTGGTTCCAACAGGATAGTGCCACTTGCAACACAGCCAACGAAACAAGGGCTCTTTTGCGCGACAAATTCAATGGCCGTGTTATCTCACGTCGTGGCGATGTTAACTGGCCGCCAAGATCATGTGACTTGACACCGTTGGTCTTTTTTCTTTGGGGCTATTTGAAAGAAAAGGTGTACGTCGAAAAGCCAGCTACAATTCAAGAGCTTAAGAATGAGATGATTGGGTACACTAACGGCATAGGACCTCAATTATGCCTAAGCGCCATTGAAAATTTGGACCATTGGATGGAGGTGAGCCACCGAGGTCGCAGCGGCCATTTGGCCGATATTTTGTTCCATAAATAATTGAACCATACCAATATTATCATAATAAAATGAAATGACAATAATTTCCTAAATAATTTGCGTTTTATTCAAAATCAAAATCAGTCCTTAAAATTTAACCACATTTTATATACACTCTATCATATGGTGGAGAGCATGAGAACTTATGCGAGCCTTTAAAGTACAAAATTTCAGAGTCCAGCCTTGTAAGGTTTATTCATTGTTGTGATTTCTAAGCTGCTAAGACTTATAGACAATTCTATTCTGCAACAATGTCAGCTAGAAGCTACGAGTATAGCGCGGTAATTTGCTATTTTGCACTGCAGGCAGTGGCGGCACTGTAGGTCGAAGAAAGTGTGCTTGGCTTATAGGGGCTGGCGGGAGATTTGTATTCATCTGCCTTTCAGCTGCCATCATGCATTGGACACGTGAGGAGAGGTCGTTTTGTGTTGAAGCGTATTTTTCAAATGCGCACTCGATCATTGCAGTGTAGCGTGCTTTTCTTTTACGAATCGCTGTTGCCTCACGCGGACGTGTTCCTGGCCGGCAATCAATTGCAAATTGGGCAACTTCATTGAGAACAGCAGGGAATGTGTCATGTGCACGAAGGGGACCTGAGAGAAGGACTACAACACCACAGAACAGTGAGAGAGTTAGATTAGCAGTACTGCATTCGCCGAAACGCTCTGCTCGGAAGCAATCACTTGCTCTTGGGTTATTTTACGCCGGCTTTCGATGCAATGCAATTAGAGGATATATGGTTCCAATAGGATGGTGCCACTGCACATACAGCGAGGGTTACCATGAATTGAGGCAAATGTTTTTTGGGCGGCTTATTTCTTTGAGGGGTGATGTGAACTGGCCGGCACGCTCACCAGCCTTAGCCCCATGCGATTTTTACCTTTAGGGTTACCTGAAGTTGAAGTTGTATATCAAACGTCCCAACACCTTGGAAGACCTAATTAACAAATATTGAGGCTGAAATTAGCAGAATAACAGTCGACATGCTTGTTTGAGTCCATGAAAACTTCAGAAAACTTATGCTGCATAAGTGTGGATAGCGAAGGTCGACATTTGCCAGATACACTATTTAAAACCATGTAATTTAAAAAATCCCTTGCTGTTCAATATAATTAAAATATAAAATATATTTTTCTAAGGTTCATAATTTTTTTCATTCCCAAATAAGCAAATTACTGCCGTCCACGCTGTATAGTTTCTTGACAGGGTTTCTATTAATAGCTCTCAGTGTTGAGAGGAATAATTGGTAATAAATGAATTCACTCCATACATTTGAACTAACATCTTTGCTCGAGTCTATCATTACGTACAATTGGTCAATAATAGCGCAAGAGCCAAAACTTCATTTCTTCGGATGTCTTGCAGCGTGGCCTCAGTTCGAAGCATCGCAGGAAAATTGAATTCATCTCCTTCTCTCTCTACGGTCGAACAAAATGATGGATTTACTTTTTAAGCTATAAACAGACAACATCAGACCATTGCCGACGACCATTGCCGCTTTTTAAAACTTTTCACTCGACAACAACAGCGAAAAAAAGGAAAACCAGCAACAGGGACAAGAAGTACAGATGGAAGAGGGAGATGGAAAAAATGCGGATATATAAACATTGATTGCCGTTTATATGGCACAGAACCGAATGAAAATCAGGAATAGAAGACGAGAAGTAAAACTCTTGTAAGTTCGACGACGAGTGAAAAGCAGTCGGTTGGAGTACAATTTTCAATTGATGCATAAAAAGTCGAAGTTAGGAGCAGGGAGCGCTACAGTGGCTGGCTGGCTAGCTGGAATTACGGTGGAAGGGAATCCGTACTCGAACGTATGAAATACAAATAAATTGCATTTGATTGAATAAAAAATGAAGAATTGACACGAAGATGAATTGCATTTAAAATCAATTGATTTGATTTCTTTTTAAAACTTCAATAATAAGAAGAGACTTCATTATAGGTACGGCACTAGTCATTTAACTCCACACAAACACACAAAGCCCGTCCCTTGTATATGCTCGAATATCTTGCCTTGCCTCTGTCTCTTGTCTGTGTCACATCAAGAGAAATATTGAAAGAAACTCAATGTGATTTTATAAATTTTCCCTCGGATTTATGGAATGCTTTACGATGTAAACCTGAAAAAGGATGCATTCAGCCATTGATTTATTCATCCAAGTTTTCAAGCTGTAAAATATGCATTGTTGAATTTTTACATAATTTAATATTCATTGCAATTGATTTGCCACGCTGTCCTTTGCTCCTTCGGATATAATTTGAAAACTAATGCATAATTTAAACAGTTCTCTGGCAAAAAAAAACGAGAAGCACTGCAAGAAGTTGGCCAGTAGTAGATTTTCTTAACTCTTCTTAAGCTTTAGTTTTTGCTTTGTCCCCCCTCTCTTTGATCTTATATCCATACAGCCATTAGTGTGCTGCCAACACAATTCATTACATATCCACATATTTTAGGTCAAATCACAGTTTCCGTTTACGTTTGCCGATGTATGCCAAAAAAGGATTTTAGAGCAAAAACTATTGCATATTTTAAGGCTTACAAAATAATTGACAATGTAGCATATATTAAGGAAATCATGTGTCGTATTCCTGACGTAGATAGGTTTTTGTGTTTTTTTTTTGTTGGAGTGCAAAAAACTAGAATTAGAACATGGCAAACCATTAAAAATATTGAAATGATCTTGGTGACCAGCTACCGGCATTGCTGGGTCAATCTGATATGCTTTAAACTATGGTCTCTTTTAGCATAACTTAAGGCTGAACCATTTGACGCATCCGGAATTGCTTACAAAACTAAGTCATTAATTATTGGACTCGAACCTTTAAAGCAAAAATAAAAAAAGAGGTTGAGGATTTTAACTATAAGGCGAGGCGTTCTGGAAGATATTACCTATAAAGGTACAAGAATATGAAATACTCTCTTATACTGACGATTCGACATCGTCGATAACAGAATGACAATTGAGAAAGAACCCTTGGAGATATATCTTAATATACATTAGGGAAAAAAACTTAGCAAGTCTTAAGGTCATTAATTTCGGCTATTCCGCCCCCGGTATACCCTCTAATTCCGCCCCCGGTATACCTCTCGCTACTTAAATGGCAGAAATGCTAGTCCCATAGTCGCCTGTTTTGACCAAACGGGGAAGTAGTTTTGGATTCTTTGGGTACACTTTCTGGCAAATCTTAAATTGATTCAATTTTTGCATTCGCATTGTGACGTCCTTTAATATAAATCTCCAGGCGCAGGAGCAGGTGGTTAAAAAAGCGACCTGCTGCGGATTTTTGGGCCCCTTGGGTTCATAAGTCCGGCAACCTCCGGCAACGTAATTTGAATATGTTTACATTTACATTCGACCACAGGGACCGTTATAAGCTGAGGGGACGTTTTTTTGGTCCACAAAACCCGAAAGGTGCAGCAACCATGCCTCATCTTGAGTTCGTACGTGTGTCTCAAGTACACGCAGAAAAAAAGTATGGTTGTGGTGACAATATTCGAAGAGGATCATACTATTGTTGGGTATATGGTTGTGCCACAACAATATTATGATCCTCACAACAATGGTATTATTCACACACTACCATACTATGATCCTCACAACCATAGTATGATTCACACTCAACCATACTATTATCCCCACAACCATATTATGTACCTCACAACCATAGTATGTTTCGCAAACATCCATAGTATGATCTTCACAACCATAGTATTTTCATACAACCATAGTATGATTTCGTCAACCATACTACGATCCCCAAAATTATATATTAGGATTGGGTAATGTTGTTATTTAAAAATAGAGATTTTAATCAAGCAAGTTATTTTAAATTAAACATTTTATTTAAAAAAAAAAACATGTTATGTTTATAGTCGCAACCCTATGGTATGATTGCCGTAATCATATTATTGTTATCGTAAATTTTAAACAACAATACTTTTGCTGCATCAACCATGTTTATATGGTTGCTATAACCATATTTTCATTTCTAAATTTGGCAATAATACTATTGTTACATTTCAACAATATGAATATTGCGGCAATCATAACATTGTCAAAATTAAATCCAGAAAACAATACTATGGTTGCGACGAACATACTTTTATTGCGGAGAACATATTATTATTGCCGTGACCATATACTAACCATATTTTTTCTCTGCGTGTATCTACAGGTATTTGGTCATAGAGAATATGAGGTATGGAAAAAATACTCCAAAAGGTGTACGTTTTTTTAAAGGAAACTTTTAACCCTCAGCAGATTTTGTCCATTTAAAAAATTGTGCGCAAACTTCTGCAAACCGAGTCTGTACAAAAGGTAAAAACACCCGTGCATTGATAGTGTGTTAGAGGAGTAGTCAGTCAACCGCGACTCGTCGTCGTGCCCAGCAATTAAACATTTTTCGACATCGCTGATGCGAATTTTGAATAACGGTTTAAATTTACACGCATACAAGGTCCAATTGACTCAAGAGCTGAAGCCTACTGACTATGTCAAGCGCCGTCAATTCGCCAAAACATTGGTTGAACAGACAGAAGTGAATGATGATGAATAAGTGACTACAAAGAAAATCATCTGCAGCGACAAGGCACACTTTCGCCTCAGTGGATTCGTCAGCAAGCATAATTTCCGTATCTGGGTAAATGAACATCCATGGGTTCTTTGTTGCGGTTAATGGGCTGCCGGAGAATCGGGCTGTAATTTTTTGAAAGTGAGGTCGGCCAAGAAGTTACCGCAAATAGCGTTCGCTATCCCGCAATGAAAACAGACTTCCTGTGTCCAGAAATTAAGGATATGGACTTGTACGATATGTGGTTCTAACAGAATGGTGGCTCTTGCCACACAGCCAACGAAACACTGGTTTTTTTATGCGAGAAATTCAATGGCCGTGTTATCTCACGTCGTGGCGAGTTTAATTGACCGTCACAATCGTGAGATTTCACACCGTCGGATTTCTTTAATTGGGGATATTAAAAAGCAAAAGTGTACGTCAATAAGCCAAGAACAACTCAAGAGTTAAAGGATGAGATACTTTGGCACATTAACAACGTTGAACCTCCATTTTGTCTCAGTCATTGTAAGTATGGACTATCGGATAAAGGTACGCCACCGAAGCCGTGGCGAACATTAGACCTATATTTTTTTTACACATAACACAGTACAACAGCCAATCTGGGGGGTGAGAAATTCCAAGTCAGGGTGATGGTACTAGGTCAGTATATTTAAACCCTCAAAGGGTTTTGCGTTCGTATGTGCCAGTTTTTTTTATGACCTTTTACATTTTTTTCTTATCTTGATGTTTTTTCGCTTAGTTGTAAAATGTTGGCAAAAACGTAGTTTGACATAACTCGAGAACGACTAGTTCGATTTTGCTGAAATAAATTGAGAAAAATGTGCCAGGCCAGTTAGTTTTGCGGTAGCCCTCGTATAAACAGTGAGGCAGCCGGAAGCATTTTAAGCCTTCTCGAGTCGTCCTATTACAAACTAACAAAAAGGTCATACGAATTCTCTTTACCATAGTTCCCTCCGACCTCCAATACGAAAACTTTCAAACTGATGCCATCTCGCCCCTTGCATTTTCAGGCATGGTCGTAGACGGACATATTTGCATAAATTTAGCCAAGGAATACGCTGGTGAAATTTTTCCAGTCGTGAATGAATCACTCTGTGTATTTGATAGTTACAAACATTTGCCATGAAACTAAGTCATAATACCCTGTCCCACCGACTGCTGAAGGGTATACAAGTTGTATGATGCCGTCGACCGAACCAAATGTTCAATCCCGGTGGATGCAGAAATGCTTGGTCAGACATTAGAAAATTGTGTTCACTCCAATACTGACAATAAATAGTTACATAGCCGCTTAGCCAAGTATACGGCTTCTTTGATTTTTGTGTTACAAAAACCTACTTCAGGCCAACCTTTTACCACCCTGTAAGCGAACCATCGGCGTTATCAAGGGTCGTAAGTTTATAATTCGTGTCTCATAACAATTTTATTCAAGCCTTGTGCTCTGGTCTAACACTCTAATAATGTCTCACCCGCCGGCTTCACGCGAGATGGCGCTAGCTTCTTGGCCTGTTTCCAAAAAGGAAAAAGGCAAATAAAAGAACGGGAATTTTGTCATCATTGGGGGGAGGAAGAAAGCTTCGCTTTAAAAGGATATCCGTGGTGATTCGAAGATTGCGGCGCCGATACAACGCCGATACGAGTATTATATCCGAGGGAGGCATTTCTGTGATCTGAATAAATAAATCTCTTTCCAAACAAATAAAAAGTCGCGTTATCATTTCGCAAAATTTCAACGGGACATGGGTTTAGAAATTTATACACTAATGATTTGCAATCATTGCTAAAATTCACGACAGGCTTTCATGTGTTACACATCTTCAAAAACTAAAGGTTAAATGTTTTGCAGTGTTTTTTGTGTGGATAATTGCCTGAACCATAGGACTCCACTGTCTTGGCGCATCTTTTGAGAGGCGAATTCAATAAAAGTGAAATTGCACAACGAAGCCTTTGAGCTAAAATATAAAAAAAAGTTAGAAACGAGTTCAAAATGGCTCACTTTGTTTCTCGGCCACATTTCCATTCAAACGTTCTTTTACCTCTTCTTTTTTCGTTTATCATGGCACAAAGTGATGCCAAATGGCTTGAAAGGAAACACAAGATGGCTTTTAGCCACACAGCAACCCACCAACAACAAACATGGCCCAGTCAAGAGTGAATACGGATATATGGACGGACGTACAAGTATACGTCCAACTGTCTTTCATGATAACTGGAACACTCAATGCTGAGCGATGCAGACACACTCCCATACATTTGGCCACTTGATCGGAATGGCCTGATTTTGTTTTGCTCGCCACTGCACTGGCCATTTGACTTTTACCTGCATTTAAATTTTAAACTTTTTCGCACATCCATCGAAAATGGCAACCTTGCTTGGAAATGAACTGAATCAAAAGGCTTAATAAATGCAATTAAGCTTTTAATAAGAAACAATTAAAAAATCCATTATTTTTTTTTTGCTCACATCACATGGTATCGTAGTTAGGAAAAGTGCAACGCTACGAGCGAACAGACGGACGGACGAACGAGTAAATTGAGTTAATGAAAATGCAATACATAAATATTTCATTTGTATAACATAAACTCTCAGCATATTTTCGGCTACATTTTGCGAGTTTTCAAAAGCCAACGATCTGAATTTTATGGAAATAGCTCAACTAATTGAGTTTTAAACTTAGCATACTTTTAGGTTTATTAGAAGGATAATTACATTGTAGCATTTTTTGTTTTTGGTAGGTAGAGCTAAGTTTTTTAAATAAAATATAGGAATTCCATAGTTCCGGTTTGAGTGTGTTAAACATTCGGCATTTAAATGCCGGTAGAAATATTTAAATTACTAAGTAGAGACATAAATACTGTTACACACGTTTTATGCTGTAAAATTAAAAGTACTGAATGTTTTTGGACCAAATATTTTTTAATATATTTATTGATGTATATTGTATCCAAAAAGAATCTACTCATTCGAAATGTCCGCCTTTTGCGGACATTTCGAGTTAAAATTTTTCCTGAACGGTAAACATTTTTTCATCTCATGTAGGCGATCCGAGTCATGAGAAGGCAGATCTGAAAGCTCATCCACTGAATGTCACTGACATTAATCAACGCACTGACAATGCAACACCGCTCCCACCAAATACCTGCTGTTAATAGACTACTGTCAAAGTTTGAGAGAGTTCCGTCATTTAGTTTGTGTTTAACAGCTGTTCAAAACGTACAACCTCGTGGATTTTGTTAAAAATGGAAAAAAGTGAATTTAAAGTGCGCATTAAACATTATTTTTTGCGGAAAAAACCATCTATCAAACCAAGGAAAAGCTTGATAAATACTTTGGGGACTGTGCACAATCGATTTAAATGGTAAAAAAGTGGTTTACTGACTTTTGTTGTGGTCGCCCAAGAACAAATGACGCTGAACGTTCTGGACAAACAATTGAGGTCAATGCACCCGACAATGTCGAAAAAATCCACGATATGGAGTTGGCCGATCGAAGAGTTAAAGTGCGTCAGTTTGTTGATGCTATACGCATTTCATATGGCGGTGTGGTTTCGATTTTACATGATCAGTTGGGTTTAAGAAAGCTGTCTTCAAAAGCTGTGCCGCGTTTGCTCTCAATTGACCATAAAAGTAATCGTGTGGCAACTTCAAAGGATTGCGTTTTGTACCTGTGGATAAAACATGGATTTATTACAACACTCCGGATACCAAGCAGCAGTCTAAACCGTGGGTTTTATGGGTGAAACGGCTACGAAGAAGGCTATGGGGACTTTGTCGGCCAATAAGGTGATGGCAACAGTTTGGCATAAACGCGGAAAAATCCACATCGATTGCCATTAAAACGGAAAAACAATATACGGCGAATATTATGTCAACTTATTGGACCGATTTAACAAGAATTAAACAAAAACGGCCAAAAAATTTCACCAAGATAATGCACAAGTGCACACGTGTGCAGTCTTAATGGCAAAATTGCATGAATTGGGTCACGCATTGGTACCTCATCCGCCATGTTCTCCGGATTTAGCACCTAGTGACTATTTCCAAACCTAAAGAAATGGCTCGGTGCTAAGAGATTTAGCTTCAGCGATGAAATTATAGATCAAACAAACGCCTTTTTTATGGACCTCAGAAAATCCTATTCTTTGGAAGGAATACAAAATTTGGAGAAACGTTAGACTAAGATTATTGAGCTAAAAGTAGATTATGTGAAAAACTAATTTGTTTTTTTTTTTGCAAACAAAAACTGTGTTTTATTCGAAATGTCACGAAATTATTGATATGCCCTCGTATTTTAAATTAATGAAGCGTTTACATTTTTTAAGCGGATCTTTTCAACTGTTTTATAAATCATTTCTATTATTTTAAACTAAATATATTTTTAAACATAACCCAATCCTAATAAATAAGTTTGAGTATCATACTATGGCTGTAAGTGTCATAACATGGTTGCGTATAAATCATACTATGGTTGTGTGGACCAAATTGTTGTTGTATATGAAACATACTATGGTTGTTAGGATCACAATATGCTTGTGGGGCGTATAGTATGGTTGTGTGTAAATCATACTATGATTGGATGGAGTGTGTGAACCATACTATTGTTGTGAGTATCATAATATCGTTGTGGGGGTCATAGTATGGTTGTATGTAAATTATACTTTTGTTGAGAGGATGATAACATTGTGGTGCCACAACCATATACCCAACAATAGTAAGATGCTCTTGGAATATTGTTTCCGCTGAGGCGTACATGCCCTTCAAAATTAAGCAGGCGTTTGGCGAGTGCCTTTGAACGAGAACTTAATTTGAATAATCTCGGTTTTCTTCAGTGACGGTTTCGATATTAAGATCCTTGTAAATATTGGAGTTCCCCCGGTTAGAGTTTCCAAACCCGAAAACCGACATTTCGGTTTTTAAGCTCCTTGTGAATTTTTGCGTTCCCGATTAGAGTGTCGAAAACCGACATTCCGGTTGTTATGCCTAAACCTGACAGTCGGTTTCTCAAAAATCGCTAAAACTGCCATGTAAGTTTACCCGGTATTCTGCATTGGTTTTTTTTGATGCTGTATGTAAAATCAAAGAAAATTCATAAATTTCACGTATGGAATAACTTTTTTTTTGTTACTCTGTAAGACTCTGCGTAGGTTGACGACAAATGTTTTTAACTACCCAAATCTTTGAGCTAGACCCATCTATAAATGAACTGATCGACTTTAATCACCCACTGATTTGATACAATGAATTCTCCGTCCGTCTTTTGCTAAACTATAGCTTGTAGTCAAACTAAAGGTAACAAGGACGGACGCTAATAAAATAAAGAAAATCGGTTCAGATTTAGATATAGCTCCCACACATATGTATGATCAGCCGATTTTCTGTCCTTAGCTCTATAAGCTACATATTTTATACGATCATGATGAAAGTTGGCACCCTTCATTGCGATCGATCAGTAACCAGCTCAGATAAAAAAATATTGGACCACTCGTTCCACTCCTGTACCGCTCTAGAACACACACATATTAATTCCGATTTCGTTCATATTTGGTTTAATACAAGGTTGTCCAATCACAAAGCACGATGTTAATTGTGAGTCACACCTTAACTTTAAGTTTTTTACCCAAACTAATTTGACATTCCTTTGTTTAATTGTTTGACAAATTCAACCATGGAGAAGTATAAAACTGAGCGGCATGTTGAGATTGTTGAAGCCTTTTACGAAAATGGGCGTTCAAATCAAAATGCATTTTATGCACTTCGTGATTTTTTTGGTCAGCTTTATTGACTGGATTCGTTAACAAGCAAAATTAACGCATTTGGGCAAATAAGAAGCCACGAGTGATTGTTAAAAAGCCGATGCATCCACAAAGAGTGACTGTTTGCTGACGGCGTCATTGGAATGAGGTCGAAAATAAGGTCGGCCGAGCAGTAACCATGAAGGTTGTTCGCTTTCGCAGATGATAACGTACTTTTTGTGGCCAGATAGTAAGGATATGGACCTGGACGATATATTGTTTGATGGCGCTATTTGCGACACATTAACGACATTATCGGCGAGCACTTGGCCAATATTTTGTTTTCAATAATTGTGATAGATCCTTTACATAATAAAAAATATGAAGATAATTCTTTGAAAACTTTTTGTTTAATTTACAACTAACATCGTGCGTTTAAGTTGCACCACACTTTATATGGAATCATAGACGTATATCATCCAACTTCTTTAGGAATAGCAATAGGTTTTATTTATTATTTTGAAAATTCAGGCTGTTGTGTTCTTAGTACTCCTTCATCATTACATAATGGATTACTTTTTTACTACAGCATAACTTCAGTTGACGGATTTGACATTTTTTCCAGGCCAGGCTGATTTTTATAAAAATAATCTGTAGCAAACTGTTCTTCAAAACTATTAAAAGTATTGCTAAATATGGATGGCATGTGTCGAATTTCAAATTATTTCCAAATCAATATTACATACTCGTATTGCACAATGGTTTTTTCTTAAAAGAATTTCTGTTCATTAAATTCGTTCTTTTGCTTTGACTTAAGTCCGCTAATTTGTTTTCTTTGAAATTCGTTAACAAACTGGAAAACATAAAATCAATTACGCACCGCAATGGCTTCGAACACGTACAAACGCTTGACGCTCGCAGTGGTCGGTACCAAACGCTAACGTTAAAGTGTAATTTTCTTAATTACACACTACACGCACTATTGTAAACGCTTGAAAATCTTGTTATTCGACTGAAAACGAAAAAACGCACATAAATTATATGCCAACGCAAGCTAGGCCGGTTCATGATGATTATTATTACCGAGGCGGTGAATTTTCAAAACAAACGCAAAGCGGAAAAAAGCTTTTGAGGAATGGAGGAATTTTGTGAATGAATAGTGAAAAAGGTAACTGAAGTGGTTTTTTAGTAATTTGAAATAGTTCAATTTGTTGTAATTAGAGAATATGAGCTAGATGTATGGCAACTGCATACTAAGACTGTGACCAGATTATGATAAAACTTTACTTGATAAAACTTACCTTTACCTAGCTGATCTCAGTTAAGCCCTTGTTCAACGAAAAAATCATATTCAAACGACACCAAAAATCGTCCCGTCCAAATCTCTCGTTTCCCAGCAACAGGTGTGTACTCCAGAATAATATGGATTGTAGCTATAAAGAGACACGATATTTTGCTTCATTTAGTAAGGCTCATTTGAATGTATTTAATCGCTGTCATTAGTAAAATTGTAGTATGTTTAAGAAATATTTGCATAGGCCATGCCAAAGGCGCACTACTGCAGACGACATATAGTCTGAGCATTTTTCAGTTAAATCTATTACACGTAAGACGAGTATTAAATCGAAACAATTACAATTCCTCAAATGGTTAACAACACAGCTGTATACGTTTGAAATTATAGAATGATATGTTATACGTAATATATATTATAGTATATTTTAATGATGAATCGGTATGTATATCAGGGTGTACCGAAATAATTATGCATTGTTAGATATCGAATGAAAATATAAATTGTATAAGCAGAAAAAAATTGCAAATTCCTATAAACATTTCTCGACCATACACGCAGAAAAAAAGTATGGTTGTGTTGACAATATTCGAAGAGGATGATACTATTGTTGGGTATATGGTTGTGGTACAACAATATTATGATCCTCTCAACAATAGTAAAGGGTGTTTTTTTTATTGAGGTATAGAACTTTAAGTTGGCATCACTTTTTTAACTGGCGGCCATTTTGTCAGCTGTCAAGTGATTAATATTTAGTTTGGTTTGCCATTTCATCATGAAAAGGTTGACAAAAGAACAACGCTTGCAAATCGTGCAAATTTATTTCGAAAGTAATGGTTCAGTTCGCAAAGTTCACCGCAAGCTCCGTCCATTTTATGGTCGACATAATCGTCCATCAGAGCAATTAATTCGGTTAACCATGGATCGGTTAACATGGACCATTGGATTATTTTCTTTGGGGATATGTGAAGTCGCTCGTCTACGCCAACAAACCAGAAACACGTTAGGGGACTTGGAAGCCAACATTCGTGGCGTTATTGCCAACATACGGCCCCATATGCTCGAAAAAGTGGTTGAAAATTGGACCTGTAGAATTGGCTTTATTCGAGCCAGCCGCGGCGGCCACATGTCCGAAATCATATTTAAACATTAATGGCATAAAATTATCCTTCCAATAAAGCCAAATTGATGGACATTAAAACGATTTTATTGTGTTTTATTTCAATTCGAAGTTCTATACCTCAATAAAAAACACCCTTTATGAAATACAACCATACTATGATCCTCACAACAATAATATGATTCACACATAACCATACTATGATTCCCACAGCCATAGTATGATTCACACTCCACCATACTATGATCTCCACAACCATAGTATGATCCTCACAACTATAGTATGTTTCACATACAACCATAGTATGATCCTCACAACCATAATATGATTCTCACGCAACCATGTTATGATCCCTACAACCATAGTATGGTCATACACAATTGTAATTTGATCCCGAATATAATTTATTAGAATTTGTTAAAGTTGTCCACAATAGATTTGAATTATGAAAATTATTAAAAAATACATTAAATTCAAAATAATAGGAGTGATTTATTTGACAGTAGAAAAATAAGTTTAGTTAAAGCGTAATTGTTTTTATTAAAAATATATCAGTTAAACAAAGCCAAAGCAGCTTGTTTAAAAAATTTTAATTTCGATAAAAAAGTACTTTTATTGCATTAGATCCGTATCAATAACATTTGTTCTTAAAAGCATATTTAAATGAAGAAAAACTACATACAGTATGATTGCCGTAATCATATAATTGTTAACATAAAACGCAAAACACAATACTTTTGTCGCACCAACAATATTTATATTGTTGTTATAACCATACTTTCATTTTTAAATTTAGCAATAATACTATTGTAACATTTCAACAATATTAATATTGCAGCAATTATACTATTGTCAAAACTAAATTTAGTTAACAATGCTAAGGTTGCGACGAACATACTTTTATTGCGGAGAACATATTATTATTGCCGTGACCATGTAGTAACCATGTTTTTTCTCTGCGTGTAGGTTTCTTTACCCTACACTCCACTGTGACTTAGTGATGTTATTTGCAGCACCTTAATAGAATCGAGATAGACCCTATGTTAAGTATACCGATCGATTAAAAAACACAATGTGATTACATTGACGACAGGTTGCAGTTAAATCCTTAACTGCAACCTATTCTATATTTTGATATCACACGCAGAGAAAAAATATGGTTAAAAATATGGTCTTCCTAACCTTATTATTTAATTCAATTTTAAGACTTTATTACTTTCCAAAACAATGGAAATGTGCGGAAGTTGTAATGATATTAAAACCGAACAAACCTGAAAATGCTTTAGATTCTTATCGTCCAATAAGTTTATTAACCACTTTTTCATAGTTATTTGAAAGTATATTGTTGACAAGAATGAAGTTAATACTTGCAGACCGTAAAATAATTCCTGACTATCAATTTGGATTTCGCAACAAACATGAGACTCCTGAGCAATGTCATTGGATTGTGAACATAATGTCCAGCAGTATTTATAGACGTTAAACAAACATTTGACAAAGTTTGGCACCCCGGAATTCTTTACAAAATAAAACGTTTTCTTCCGACACCATATTACCACATTTTAAAATCATACCTACAAGAGAGACTATTTTATATTAATGTTAACAATGAGTTTTCTGAAATACGTTACATAGAAGCAGGTGTACCACAAGGCAGCGTACTTGGTCCCACATTATACACATTGTTCACATCTGATATGCCCTTGGGCAATAACTTTACTGTCGCTTCATTTGCAGATGACACAGCTCTAATTGCTTCACATCAGAATATGGACAACGCTTCTTCTGCTGTTCAAGTTTTACTAAACAAGATTGAAGTTTGGTTGCAAAAGTGGAGAATTCACATTAATACGGAAAAATCAAGTCATGTAACTTTTTCATTGAGAAGAGGGAATTGCCCAGCACTATTTCTGAACAACGCACGGTGGTTGCATTTGTATGGGGAACAGCGACAAAAATAGAAGGAATGAAGATATCGCCTTGAAACTTACACAGAATATGTCTGACGATATTAAAATGATATTGCAAAAAACTGGGCGTGGTCACCCGCTTCTGCCGCCCACTTTTATAAATTTGCCTTTGGAGGCGTAAGAGTGCGTGTAGGCATTAGGAGCGCGTTTCTCAAAAATATTCTTTGCGTTTGGATAGTTTTTTGTAGTGTAAATATAGAATGAAAGTAAATAAATAAAATAAATTGTTTTTAAAAAATTTAATTTTTATTTATTACATAATACTACACATAACATAAATTGAAGCTAATTCAAAAAAATACAATATTTTAAATTTTCAGTCTTGTAGCAATTCAACTGTAGTTTTTAATAAAGTACTTTTCTTTTTGCGTGGTAACTCTCGTTGACCGGAAATGAATGGATCGGAGCTTAACAATAACATATTTATTAAATCCGTATTCGTTGCGATTCGAGAAATTTTCCTGGTGTGTTGAAGCCTATATCTTTTAATATCTTTGTTTTTGGCTTCCGCAGCTTCCTCTGAAAGTTCTCCAATTGATACTATTGCATTGTCAATAACTTCGGAAGCATGTACTAGGATCTTGTGCACTGAAGGTGGAAGATAATACCAAGGGTATTTTTCCACGAGTCCTTTAGCAGTATCAAGCGCAAAGTTTTTAAATTTGTTGGAATTTATTTTGTAGCCTGATGACATTGCTTGCAGTAATGATGCACATCTAGTAATGAGATCTTCATCAAGGCCCGTTATTTTAGCAGCCAAAGCGGGATTATAAAAAAATCTTCTCGCAGTGTTACCATCGTTTGACGTTCCACTACCTCCCGATTTAGGCATGTCTACTACCAAGCCCATTTCCGATCTAAACTTACTTTGAATTTCCTTTTTTCGTTTGATAAATATATTTTTTTCATCACCCGACCTAATTTGCCATTTATTAAGACCTAATCTATAAGAAACATGAATAAAATACTCAAAGAAGCGAATATATGAATGTAAAGGTGAAAGCCCAAACTCATAATTGTCGTTGTGAACCACTTTTTGTAGACATGTTTCTATATCATTCATCTCTTTCGGATTTGCTTTGCAGATGTAACATTTAGCAGAAGACGTTTGACTTAAAGCGTTACATACCTTGCCATCAACCATAGTAAGTTGCAATTTGTGTTCAATATTTATTTTTTGTTCAGCCTTTAAATACTCTGTGCACTTTAAATTGTCAATTTTCTCCTTGAAGTAATTTCTTTCTTCAATGCAAACTTCAGATGTTTCTTTTTTAAACTGAAACCGGACTGGTCTGCAGTACCGAGTTGACGATGGCCGAGGATTTTTCCATATTATTTGTCCGTCTTCTGGTTTAGCAGTTTTAGTCACCAGTTGAAGAGGCACATAAGACGTTACAAATAAACTACTGTCATGAAGGGTGTTGTTACTAAAACGTTGCTTATATTCACTAAATCCAGAGCTTCCATCGAATCCCCATTTGCCTATCAAAACAAGGTTGTTTATATTTGATATCTCGCTTAAGACTTCACATTGCAGATCTACAATGCGTAAAGCTGTATGGTTAAGTAAATTTTGTAGTTCTACTTCAGCATGTGCTTCACTCACTGTAATGGATTCAGCATCTGGATAACTTTTTTTCTTTTCTCTTAATATCTTTTCATAGCTTGGAAATAAAGTGCAAGAAAGCTTGGTGTTTATAAAACTTCGGATTTTTAGATACTGATTTTTTGTTAGATTAGTATCAATAATCAGGGCTACAACTTCAGAAACATTAAATTCGGAAAAAAAATTATTTGGTTCCGAATTCACACTACGTAGAGCATCCGCTGCAGTCTCATCAGTTTCTGCCAATCTTGCAATTCTTCGCTGTTTGGTTCTCTTGGAAGAATTTGTGAAATCAGAAGATGGACGACCACGTTTTTTTGCATTCGGTGTATGCTCCTTAGGTGTTAACAAGATGGGTTTAAGTTTTAATGATACAACTTCTTTGGCAGTAAGCCATTCTGTATAATTTGTTAAGACTCGTGATTTTATGCGATGGCTTATTTTCCAAAAAATCGCAATTTTTCTACATAAATACTTTATACATGTCAATAGTTCACAAAACATTCCATCTTCCATTTCAAAATCAATGTATTTAGTTATTTCATCAAACACTTGTTGGGCTTTATCTGCATTTGACCCATCCTTAGTGCACCAGATTTCGAAAATAAATAATCGTGAAAATGTGCATTGACGAGCCGCTTCTGTAACAATGAATTAACAAATTTAAAAAGTAACACAAATCACTTCCAATAATAACAACAATACCACTCTTTTATATGTCGCTACTAACAACACAAATTCTAGACACACAAAAAACACAGAGGTTGAGTTAGTTATTTATTTTTTATTACAAAATGTGCAAATATGTGCACCTGATTTAAACGTTTTTGTAAAATAAATATATGTAGTTACATTTACAAATTAGTCCGGTTAAGGCATTCGGAGGACAAAGTAATTAAAAGTCTAAGTAAATTTCAATTATTTTACAAAACTAAGTAGAAAAAGGTACTTTTTTAATTCCGCATTTTTTCAAAAACTCAAAATACATATTAGACTTTTTAATGCATTAAAACAATTTTAATACCTTCCACTTTCATTTCCATTTTTGAAAATTTTATTTAGACACCTTAATAACAAATTTTAACAATTGAAATTTCACGTTGTTTTAGTACTTCTTTATCGCAACTATCCTCTTTTATGCTTGTTTACACTTTGACGTCATTTATTTTGAAAATACCGTTAGAAATGATCAAAACAATGTCAAAATATGAACATTTGATGACATTAGCGACTAATAATTTCACTACAAGATCAATTTATTACCACAAATTTTTTGATTTTTGTCGTATGGGCGCAACCACTGTGCAACGCTCAAATTCCCCATGTAGACAATGTAAAAAATCTGGGAATTCACTTAGACAGACGTCTGACATGGAAAAATCATATAAAGGCGAAGCGACAACATTTACATATTAAAACAAAAAAGATGTATTGGCTCCTAGGACCGAAATCTGAACTCAATTTGAGAAATAAGACAATACTTTATAATACAACCCTTAAACCTGTATGGACTTACGGAATTCAACTGTGGGGAATATTACAACGTTACCAATCAAAAACACTTAGAACTTTAACAAATGCCCCGTGGTTTGTCACAAATAATGCAATTCATCGTGATCTTGAAATACCAACTATTCGAGATGAAATTAGAAAATATAGCACCAGATATATCGAAAGGTTAAGCAATCACTCTAATCCATTAGCTACATATATCACTTTTAGATACAAGATATGAAACTAGAAGATTAAAACGGCATCATGTACTGGATTTACCTTTTAGATAAGAGTATATACAATAGAATATCAGAATAAATTCAAATGTATAAGTATTGTATCGTTATTGATTTTAATATAGTATAATTGTATATATTGATGTACAATTACCTGTTATGAACTTAAACTTATCAAATTTGCTTAATGTTCTTGGACAGATTGCAAACAAATAAATAAAAAAAAACGTTTGTTGGGATCATAGTATGAATGTGAGGATCATAGTATGATTGTATTTGCCTCATACTTTTGCTGTAAGGATCATAATATTGTTGCACCACAACCATATACCCAACAATGCTCTTCGAATATTATTATCCCAACCATACTTTTTTCTACGTACATACTTAGGGTTATCCCAATTTTACAACATACTGCTCTTAAAGCCACTTATATTATCGGATTAAGACTTAACTTCACTCAAAGCATAACGAGGAACCAACGTCCATCTAAGGTAAAACTTGACCATATCAGTCAATGTTTTCGAATAGCTCCCGCAAAAAGGTCACTCCCTGTTTGACGTCTTACAGCTCTGAAAGTCAAAGATTACATCCGATTAAATTTTGCATGATACGTTACGAACGACCATAATTAACTCTGGTGCAACAGGACCATATGTTCCCATAGTCCCATACAAATTTCCTTCCCAAAGTCGGAATCCGCTGCTCTTAAAGTCACATATTACATCCGATCTAAACAAATTTAGTTTAGAGCTTTACGAGCGACTAACATATATAGGCCCGCCCCAATTATTAAAGGCATTGCAGCTCTAGAAGCCATAAATTACACCCGATCAAGATCATTTTGCATTGTACATTAGGACCGATAAATAATAATCCCTAATGTATCATGCTTTAGAGAGAAGCGCTTAATCGGCTGAATAGCAGAGTGGTGTAGGGCATCTCATAGTGAATTTTTCTGCTTTTTATACCCTCCATCGAAAGTTTGACGGGGAATTAAATTTGTCACTTCGTTTGAAGCACCACCAAATATTGAACGGAGACCCTACAGCAGGCTCCATCCGTTCAAGTGTCTGTTAAAAACACGATAACGGTTAAACGAATTAATCTTTAAACCAAAAAATGGGTTTGTAATTGTAAATTGGTAAAATCGGCCCACTGGGGAAAAACTTTTCCTTTAAGGTACTAAATGAGGTACCGAAAAGAGTACACTTTTTTTTTTGAATATTTGCTTAAAAAGTCACACTTCTTGGTGGACGGACAATGCTTAAAATGGAGACTATTAATTGGGACGCACAAATTGGGCGTATATGCTGGACGTTTCGGCTCACGTGGACCAAAAAATGTCCACATGGTCAAAACCGGCGGTCAATAATGACATATGGGTACCTAAATGAATGCAAGCTTTTCTACGCATCCAAATATAGATTACTTTTAGTGACGGGAGCATGTGCCGAAAGGGCCCAAAGACGGACCATTTGGTTAGTGCGCTTTAGTAGCCTAAGGAGCTTGGAGGGTATATAAGGTTCGGCCTGTCCGAACCCAACGCTGTTTTTACTTGGTTGTGTATTATGAGTTTGGGCTGATCTTTGTAACGCTTAGAAGAACTTATGATAGGCCCATTAAAAATAATACCGAACTTGGTGAAAACTCGCACATTATTTTGTTTTCAGCTAATGGCGTTCGCTATTTACTCGTAAATTTAGTGAAATAGGTCAAAGTTCTAAGATGTCCCCATACAAATGGAAACATCCTCCTTAATAGTAGTCTAACTGGCTCACAGCGACAAACTTCATTAGATTTTAGCGAAATTTGCTTTGTGGCGTTTTTGTTATTAGAATTGCATGCAATTTGGTTTGAAGCAATGCTTTGCACGAGACGAGATCGAACCCTGTTATAATAAAGCCTCTGTACATATGTCTTCCTTTTGTGATGAAGTTGACCTAAGACCGAAATTTGTTTATCATATTCAAATAATATTTGATTTGCGACATAAGACCGTCCATTGGACAACAAGTGGACAAATTAATTTCGGCCGGGCCGAAGCTTATATAATCTCCATCAAGAATTTCGGTACAAAATGAAAATTGTTCCAAGGGGGTGTGGCAACCAACTACTATTGTTGAAGCGGTTAGCTATTCTAGAAAAGGTTGGCGGTCTGAAGCTTACAATTTGGTTCAGCTCAGTGCAGTGTCTTCGAGAGTACAAGGAGTTGATTGTCTTGTCGGCGTGTCTACCAGTGTGTCGCACGGTCTCCACTGAGGCCCTGTAGCTGTTGTAAGGTGTAACTCCTCTTGACCTTAAAGTAATACGTTGCGGTATTACTTTCAAGATCAAGAGAAGGTGGCAATGCTGCCATATGATTGAGTGATAGATGGGGTGGAGAGTATCGCCGACCGGGATTGCAAAGCTCTTTTGTGTGAGTATGTCACATCTAGATGGCAGTATAGATGGGATGCAAGCGAGACAGGCCGGGTGACGTACAGGTTCATCCGTGATGTTAAATTTGTCTTAAGTAATGCGGATTTGGGTCTCGGCCCTTATTGGGGTTTCTTGTTGAAACCCCTTTCTTGAATAATGCTTTCTTGAATAAGACGGCCCTGAGCGATATTCAGGCATGTATTTGTGGCGCGCCAGTCGAGGACTGGCTGCATGTTCTGTGCGAATGCCCTCTCCATGAGGACGTCATAGGCGTTTTTTCTTCTGATGGTCTGTTGGACGTCAGTGGGGTGCTCTCCACTAGCGCATCTCAAGCTAGGATTAGTCAGTTCGCCTAACAGGCCTTTTCTACCCGTCGAGTTTTATTTGATTGATCTCGTGTCCGCTGTAATCGGCAGACCTCTATTTTGACCTCCGACAGTAGCTGCTACGGGGGACTGAAACTGCGAGTAACATTGGTTTCGGAACCTGGCCGAAGACTATCCGGTACCACAGGTGACTGGGACAAATTGGGTTCTCAAGACTTTAGATAGCCATTATAGGCCCTCGGGCCTTGTTGGGGGTCGGTCGGGCCTTGCCCTCAAGCACGGTTGCCGTTCAACGTCGTCGAACGGAAGAGGTAGAGATAGACCTCGCTCTGAGCGTTGAGAAAGCCATGTCCTTGTAACGCGTAGGCACTTTTTGGCTGCATATGTGACAGCGCATAGAGAAAGGGACCTAAGGGTAAATAAAATCAATTTTCATTTTTTTTTCTTTTCTGATGTGGACAACATCTGAGCATCGAATGAGACCGATCCCATGCCCCAAAAGTGTTCCCTCCCAGAGATATGCGCGTTGTATGAAAGTGAAGTCGACGATTCTAAGCGCAAATAGAAAGGGACCTAATCTTTAAAATGTCTCTCCTGAACAAAACTTTTCATCAACTTTTCACTTGTTTTTTTTGATGTGGACAACATCTGAGCATCGAATGAGACCGATCCCATGCCCCAAAAGTGTTCCCTCCCAGAGATATGCGAGTTTTATGAAAGTGAAGTCGACGATTCTAAGCGCAAATAGAAAGGGACCTAATCTTTAAAATGGCTCTCCTGAACAAAACTGGCTTTTAACCTTAGGTCCCTTTCTATTTTGCGCTTCACATATATAGTTATACTATCTCACGACCGATGCCTTTAGCTTTGGGTGGCCAAGGTTCGCAAAATGGCAATAGCTCGGCTACGAGGTTTGACTGGAGACTAAAGTCTGGTACCACGGATAGTCAGAAGACTCCAGAACTGTTGTTCTGGCCTGACTAGCGCACCTTCGGGAAGTATCGTGGTGGCTGTGGTTTAAACCTAATCGTGGGGAGAGCTTCGACTCGGTGTGAAGCTGCATTGCTTCGAATTGGTACCGGCGGGATTGGCCTTAAGGGGCACTGGCCGATTTGTTAAGCAAATACTCAAAAAAGAGTGTACACGTAACTTAAGTCGCTTGAAGGGAAACTTTTCCCCCAGGGCCGATTTTGCCCATTTACAATCCCAACTAGCTTATGACCATAAGCCATCATCGTGCAATATTTCAGGATCCTAGGTTGATTCGTTTGACTGGACCGGATCGTTTTAGAATTTTGCAACGATCAATAAAATGTATACTTTATATGGCCTTCGATCAATATTTCTTGGTGTTGCAATCGGCATGACTAATTTAGTAAACCATCCACTCTTCGGCGGAGTATATAAAAAGACATTAGTAAATATGTAAGTCCTTAGATATTTTACTGTTGTGATTTTTATTTCAAATTCCATGTTATTTTCAAGGTACACCCTAAGGTATATGTAAATTAAATGTCTAGGAAATGCAAAGATACCCAACTCAAGCATGTTGTGTAGCTTGTCCAAAATGACTCAGATTACTGGTCTTCCGCACCGGCCGCTGTGTCCAAACACCGCCTTGTGAATGAGAAGGTAAATGGTTTTCGGTTGAACTGGTAAATACTCGTACATGGTCATCCTAGCCATACCCTCGTTAGAGAGACACTTACAAATACACAAGGATACCTCTGGCCAGTGTAGCGGATGACTTGGTGGCAGATGTGCATAAATGCAGTGTTGACTTTGGGAATATTAGAGGCTTTTTACCCAATAAATATTCAATAATTAACATAACATTACAGTGCCCATAACAAAGGTTATTATTTATAACAGCCCCTGATTATAACCACAAGGTTTTGGGGTATATTTCTCCAGCAGACTTAAATATGCATTTTGTTTTTTCGGCTAGCGTCATGTGCGATTCAAATCTCCGCTAGCCTAGCTTTATACTTTGGATTGTTAAAAGAATTAATTTCAATAAACTGGAACGTCCTTTGTATGGTAAGACATCGTTGTAGGCACATAAATTCGAATTTCTCTTATCCGCCAGTTCAGCTGCTTAAATGCCATCGTATTTCCCTTCTATTGTGTAGCGTTCTATTAACCCTCTATCATTATAAACAATTATCCCTAATTGTTTTTGGTTTTGTTGTGTTTTCATTTTTGTTTTTAAACCGCCTTATGCAAATATATATTTTTGTGTATTTTTATTTTTAATTTAAAACGTAAATAATATTAATTATTATTGTTATTATTATTATTGTTATTGTAATTAATATTAATAATATTTATTTTAATACAGTTGTCGATTTGTTTGGAAATATCCTGCCACCTTTTAATCCTGCTCGCAGTTTCCGCCAGCCGAACGGCATATTGTGGGAAAATGCTATTTATGTCAATATTACATAAATATATTAATTATAATTATGGCAATTATTTGTTTGGGCATTCATTGCTCAGGGTTGGGTTGCGACGGTGACCAGTGCAATTATTGGCCAATGAAGTTTGAACATTTCGAGTAACGAAAGGGTGCTGCATACGTGGAAAGATGGGAATTGTATTTGGTATATGACAAAGGCGACGATGTTTAAACTCTAGAGTATTTTTTGATCAGGCAAAGACGATAGAAAACGAAATCTAAATTAATTGAGTAAAAATTGCACAGACCCTATCCTATACATCCTCCCCATGAATTCGCATTGACATAGGTGAAGTAGCACTCATCACACTGAGAAGCAAAATAACCTTATAAAGGGTGTCCCAAGAAGAACGCAATTTTTAAATCTGGCAACATTCGAAGTGTCATTGTTTGACATTTGAACAATTGTTATTGTTTGTTAGTCGAAGGTACGAGGTTAGTAAAAATGGAGCGCTACACGAAAGGGAGTTTGTTAATTGGGTATTGGAGAGACAACATGAAAATGCTGATTTTGCCGATAAAATCATCTTCAGTGACGAGGCCCATTTTCATCTTGATGGCTTCGTCAACAGGCAGAATTGTCGCATTTGGGGTGCGGAAAATCCTCGAGTGATTCACGAGAAGCAAATGCATCCTCAACGTGTCACTGTGTGGTGTGGTTTTTGGGCTGGAGGAATCATTGGACCTTTTTTTATGAAAATGAGGCAGGTCAAGCGCAAACAGTCAATGGTGTTTGGTATCGTGAAATGATAACCAGTTTTTTCTTGCCTAGAATTGAAGAAATGAATGTGGAGGGCATGTGGTTCCAACAAGACGGCGCCACATGTCATACAGCCAGAGAAACAATTCAATTGCTGCATCAGTCATTTCCCGGTCGTGTTATTTCGCGTTTTGGAGATCAGAATTGGCCGTCTAGATCGTGCGATTTAACACCATTAGATTTTTTTCTTTGGGGTTTTTTGAAGTCGATGGTTTAAGCGAATAAGCCGACGGCGACTCAAGCCTTAAAAGTCGAAATTGGACGCTGCATTAATGAAATACCGCAGCATTCATGCAAAACGGTCATTGAAAATTTCATTAAAAGATCGCATGCATGCCAGCAAAGCCGCGGCGGCCATCTGCACGATATATTGTTCCATACATAACCTCATTCTGTCTACTTTACGATATAATAAAGTTTCACGATTTTTTCTTAAATATCTGTGTTTTATTTAAAATTTAAAAATTGCGCTCTTCTTAGGACACCCTTTATAAGGTTAACTTAACCATAAATAAAATATGATATGAAGTCTACGTTATAAAAGGGTAATTTGAACATTTTGTTGTTGACTGCCCAGCAAACCAAACCTTCAGAAATCGGTCAGAATTCTGTACGACAATCGGCAAAATGTTCCGATTTCGGATCAGAGTTCTTAGCGAGTTCGTAACAAAAAACATATAAGAGGGTTGACACGAATTTTGAACTACTTCTCTGAGGGAATTCTGATGTTTTTGCAGACATTTCGAACCGATTTGTGACCGAATTCTGAACTATAGTCCTGCGAAATTCGAAAGGAAATTTCGATTTGTCATATCGAATTCTGAACTAATTCTGAACGACTTCGGTCAGAATTCTGGCATTAAGTCTTATTAAATTCTGATGTTTTTACCGACATTACGAACCGAATTCTGAAGCTTATGTCATGGTAAATTCTGAACGTTAACAATCAAAAAAAGAATATATTTTTGTTCTACAAAAAAAAGTTGTAAAACATTTTCAAAAAGCGTTCGGAAAGACTTTTAGTTACAAGCAGGGGTGTCTGCAGTTTCGCAAGCAATAATTGTGCTGTAACCATGTTTAGTGGCTATACACTTAAGGGCAACTAGTTTTGCATTTAACGAGAACTGCCGGCAGTAGAGTTTTCCTCCGAACACAATAAAAATCCCTCGCACAGCTAAGCCAACCAAACGTTCAGAATTTGAATTTGATATATTAAAATACCTCAGACAAACAGTTAAGAGTTCGTTCAGAATTAGTTCCGACATGTCTGAACACAAGAACAACAACTGCAAAATATGAAGCAAATAACAAAAATTTTTAACGAATAGACTACCTCAGATAAATAGTTCAGAATTCATTGCGAGTTCGAAAAGAGAAGTCTGAACAAAAAATTAATAAAAATCCCACAGACAAGTCAAACAGAGTTCGGGCCGAATTCGTTCAGATATTTCTTAACATAATAAATAAAAAATCCTCAGACAAATCGAACAGAATTTGTAACGATTTCGGTAAGAATTCTCGATAGAGTTCAGATATTGTTCAGAATTGTCTGATAACAGATATTGTCGGCAAATTTGGTTTACTGGGTCGTATTTAACAATAATAATTATTTAGACCACTCTATGGTTAAAATATTTAACCATGAAAATTGTTAATTTTAAAAATAATTATTGTTGTTTTAACAATAAATTGTTGAGTTCTTTAACCATTAAAATTAATTTTATTAAATTAATTATTGTTCTTTTAACAACGCATTGTCTTTAACCACGAAAATTGTTAACATAAAATTTCATAGTTAATTTATTGAAATGCATGTTAAATTTAACAATGGAATTCTTAATATTATTAACTTTTAAGATTGTTTTAGAAATCATTTTTATTTATTAGTTAAATAATTATTGGTAACCTCTTTTAACCAGAAATATAGTTATTGTTACAATTTTTAATATTAAATTAACCTAGCAATTATGTTTTTGTTTTTTTTTTTCTCTGCTTGAATTCCGAAAGATATTATTTATTTATTTATTTTGTTTCACCACGCACTACAGGATGTAACATCCTATATATTTACATATATATTTTGTTTACATTTATTCGGTCTTTTTTCATTATTATCACCTGAACAATTTTTTTTATTTTTGTTCGAGACCTTTTTGTTGTTTTTTTTTCAGAATCAACCAAAAAATTGGTGAAATGTATTGGCTACGGTTGCCAGGCAGACTGTACAGCTGTTTCTAAGCCCGCCAAGGTTTTTCTTCAGCAGTCTTTGGCAGCGATTGCTTCTGCTACAAATCAAATGACTTATACGGGAGTCCCATTATTATTAATGAGAATTACCCTTTGAACTCTGCGAAAAGCAATACCATTGCGCTTTGAAGATTGTACAGCTAGTATTTGCATTTGCCGACTACCAACTACTCCAAAATCCTTGGGGTCACATTGGACAGCCTTTTTCGATCCTCTGCACATGCTACAGCTATTTGCGATTAACTCAAAAGTAGGAACAAGGTCCTCAAGTCACTGGCCGGCAGTACTTGGGGCTCCGACAAAAAACCATGCTGACCTCTTACAAAAAGATAGGTCGGTCTGTAGAGAGCTACTCAGCGTCGGTGTGGTAGGCGAACGTGGGTACGAGGCACTGGAAGAAAATTCAGACATGACAGAATGCCGCCCGGAGAACATCAACAGAGTGTCTCCTTATGTCTTCTAAGGACCATCTACATGAGTAGATGGTCTTTGCGCAGATACAATTTTTTTGTCTATGCAGTATCGGCTTAGGTGGCTTCCCAGTAGTCCTCCCAACCACCATCTCATGGACTGAAGGCCTCCAACAAGGCCGATTAGGTACGATATTTATGCTCTAGTGTTGTCTAGGCCAGAAATATATATAGCTCGTATTCAAAAAGACAAGTGTAGGCTGTTCTAAAGCATCTTAGACGATCTAAAGTAAAATTATTCCTCCAACCTTAGTCGTTATCGAAAATCAAACAAACGTCAAACAAAATCAGTCACCCCAATGCTCGAAAGTCTCCTCCATTATGTCGATAATCACTAGCCTTAACTTGTTTTCATGTACGTTGCTAGCGTTTATTTTTCATTTACAGGCGTTATCCTGTTGCTGTTATGCCGACGAGTTCAAACTACCAACATCCACATCATGACTATTCCTTTTCATCGTTTTTTTTGTGTTTTTTTGTTTTTGGTTATTGGAAATTGTGAAATAAAATGTTGAAAAATGAAATATTTATTCCGTAATGACTTCAATTTCACGTTTATTAATTTTGTTTTAAAAACAAATTAATTATGATTGTTTACCGCTATTTTAGCAAAATGAACATAAACATAATTAAAATATTATTGTAATAAATGCGTTGGCTGTAGACAGACAGCAGGAAAGGGTACCATTTGCCATAGCTAAATGGTATTGCATATTTTGAGGCGTCATAAATTACGGCATACTTTAAGGAGGGTTTGAATGATTCTGTAGTTGAAGATTTTTGGGAGGTCTGAATAACTTCGCGCATTCCCTGAGATCAAGCCACATGAACTCAATAAGAATTGATTTTTTGCATAAAAATCTGTCTTGTTTATGTATCCGGAAATACTCGATGGGGAGTGGCGATCCAAGATTTATAACACTTGTATCTAAATGGCATTGCCTACTTTTAAGCGATATGGACTACTGCATACAACCGGGATGGTTTGAATGATTTTGAAGTGATTTTTTGGGAGGAATAAAAAATAATGGGTGATCCAAGTAGAGATTCAACTTTATTACGAAAATTCACGTTCTGTAAGGAATGTGTTTCGTGCACTTCGTTTAACTGATGGTCAACATAATCGGCCTACTGAAGCGTACTATTCGCAACACCATCACCCATCTTGAGACCCAGCATTCATTATTGGATAATATTCGACCGAATAGACCAGCGGCCGTAGCTGAGATTGTACACCAAGACCGTGGAGAGTCGATTCGGCGCCATTCGCAGCAACTCGGACTGACGTATGGAACGAAATACAGCTTGTGCAAGAACTGAAGCCGCACGACGTTCCTAAGCGACATCGCTTCGCTCTATGGGATCTTGAAAAGTTCCCAAAGATCCGACGTTTTTGAGCCAAATTTTGCACCTATTTCTGGCACAATGGGTATGTATAAGTAAACAAGCACAATTGCCGCATTTGGGACGATGAGCAACCAGAAGAGGTTCAAGAGCTGCCACTTCGTTCAGAAAAAACAACGGTTTGGTGTGGTTTGTGGGCCGGTGGAATCATCGGTCCATATTTCTTCAAAAAAGATGCCTGCCAGAACGTTACCGTCAATGGCGACCGTTATCGTGCCAAGATAACCGACTATTTGATGCCTGAAATTGAAGCTCGTGAGCTCAGCGGCATTTGGTTTCAACAAGACGGCGCCACTTCCCACACATCGCATCAATCAATGGATTTATTGAGAGATGAGCAGATAATTTCACGTTTTGGGTCGCTCGATTGGCCACCAAGATCGTGTGATATCACACCGTTAGACTTTTTCCTGTGGGGATATGTAAAGTCTAAAGTTTCTGCGGAAAAACCCTCTTCGATTCAGGTCTTATAGCAAAACTTCACGCGTCATTCGCCAGTTACCAGTCGAAATGCTCGAACGAGTCATCGAATATTGGACTCAACGGATGGACCATCTGAGACGTAGCCGCGGCCAACATTTGATAGACATAATCTTCAAAAAATAAATGCCAAAGAATGTTCTTTCACATGATAATAAACATTCCCCATTCAATTTGAATTTTCTGTGTTCTTTTCTTTAAAAAAGTAGGGAACCTCAAAATTAATCACCCAATACTTTGCACTTTATAAGTTTAATTTACATGAATTTAGTAGAAGTTGCGCTTCTTTATCAAAACCTTATTTTGATATGTATCCGGCACGGCGGCTTTATTGAAAATTTCAAAAATCCTAGTTTAAATAAAACAAAAAACAGCCATATTTGGCTTTCTTTTAAGGTTTATGATTTCTTAAAATGATTTTAGGAAATAAGAAGTTTGGAGGTATATTCGAGCAGATTTGCCGTAAAGCAATTAAAAGAGAAAAGCGCACAAATCACACTCAACACTAGACGCAAAATCCTCATCGCTCTTTAGAAGAGCAGAGTGGTATAGGGTAACACACAGCCTCCCTTCCGACTGTAGCCTTTTTAAACTACTAACGGGTTATCCAGTACAAATCACACTCAACATTAGAAGCAAAATTCTCATCGCTCTACAGAAGAAGGTATAGGCTATCACATTGTCCTCCCGCCCGACCGTAGCCTTTTTTCCTACGAACGGGTTATCCAGTAGGGACATAACAATTTCATATCTTTATGTCCACGCACCCTTAATCATTTTTAATGAGCTTTTAGTGTCAAAACGTTAGTCGAAGTGAACATTTTCATCGTGGTAAAGTTTATAAAAATCATTTAAAATTTCTACCAAAATTCGCAGTCGGTGGTCGGAACTTCAAGAGCGCTTATTCCAATTTTCGGCCGTAATAATCGTCCCACCAGAAATTCTATGCGTGCTATAGTGGATAGCTTTGGATCCAAATGTGACTTTAGGATGTTCCGACGCCAAAGAGATGCCATACCGCTCGAAGCGACGAAAATATCGCAGCCGTTAGTATGTCCGTTTAAAATGAGCCAATTTAGACGGTTCCACGTCGTTCTCGGGAATTTGGCATTTCTCAAACCACACTGTGGCGTATTTTGCGAAACAATCTTGGCCTTATAAGATCAAACTGAATGAAGAACTAAAGCCACTTGATCATTTGAAACGCCGAAACTTCTCCGATTGGGCGGGCTCTGGCAAAGTTTCACGAAAATCCAGGATTTCAGCGAAAAATTTATCTTTAGGGTTGAAGCTCATTTCTGGCTGAGTGGTTTTGTCAATAAACAAAATATGTGACAGCGCATAGAGAAAGGGACCTAAGGGTAAAAAAATCATTTTCATTTCTTCTTTTTTTGATATGGACAACATCAGAGCATCGAATGAGACCGATCCCATGCCCCAAAAGTGTTCCCTCCCAGAGATATGCGCGTTTTATGAAAGTGAAGTCGACGATTCTAAGCGCAAATAGAAAGGAACCTAATCTTTAAAATGGCTCTCCTGAACAAAACTGGTTTTTAACCTTAGGTCCCTTTCTATTTTGCGCGTCACATATGCGTTATTGGACAGCAACAAACCCACATGTGCTTCAAGAGACACAATTGCATCCGCAGAAAATGGCTGTGTGGTGTGTTTCTCATGCCGAAGGTGTGATTGGGCCGTATTTTTTGTCGATGAAAACAAGTGTCATGTTGCCGTCAATGGAGAGCGCTATCGTGCCATGTTAGAAAAATATTTTTGGTCAGAATTGGATGAGCTTGACATCGAAGATATGTGGTTTTACTAAGAAGGTGCCACTAGCCACACAGCATGCGTTACAATCGATTTACTGAAAGGCAAATTCGGTGAAGGTGTTATCTCGAGAAATGGCCCGGTCGAATGGCCACCTCGTTCATGCGATTTAACGCCATTGGATTTTTATTCAATGGGGCCACATCAAGTCATAGGTCTATAGCAACAGGTCAACAACTTTAGACGAGCCCAGAGACAACATCAAACGTAAAATTTCCAACGTTCCGGGCGAAATGTGTGCAAGAGTGGTGGAAAATTGGGTCCAAATAATAGATCGCTCTAGACGGGATCGTGGTGGTCATATGAACGAAACCGCATTTAATTCTTAAAATGTAACATTTGCACTACACCTGGTATAAATTTGAACGCTTTATCATAAATATTCTGTGTTTTATTAATATATAAAATTGTTATGTCCTTACTCTATTAAATTTGTCTTTTACTCTATTAACGGGTGGTCCAACCATAATGCACGATCTGGATTGTGAGTCACACCTTAACGTCACGTTTTTTGTCCAACCTAAATTGACAATTATTTGTTTCAATGTTTGACAAATTCAACCATGGAGAGATACCCGACCAATTGAGCAGCGCATTAAGTTTGTTGTAGCCTTTTACAAAAATGGGCGTTTAAATCAAAATACATTTAATGCAGATTGTGATCTTTTGGGTCAGCATAATCGACCAAATGTGTCCACAATCCGGAGAATTGTGAACAAATTTCAGCAAACCGGGTCTGTTGAAAATTGAGCAGTGCATTAAGATTGTTGTAGCCTTTTACAAAAATGGGCGTTTAAATCAAAATACATTTAATGCAGATTGTGATCTTTTGGGTCAGCATAATCGACCAAATGTGTCCACAAACCGAAGAATTGTGAACAAATTTCAGCAAACTGGGTCTGTAGAAAATGTGAAAATTGCTGTGCATGATCGTCCATTTCGTTCTGTCATCGACAAGTCACCTGGTCTTACTTTTTCAAAAATAATGTCGGCCAAGCAGTTACCGTGAATGGTGTTCGCTATTGCGAGATGATAACGAACCTCTTGTGACCAGAAATTGAGGATATGGACCTGGATGATATGTGGCTCTATCAGAATGGTGCCAGACAGCCAACTATACAATGGCTCTTTTGCGCAAGAAATTCATTGGTCGTGTTATCTCATATAGAGGCGATGTTAATTGGCCGCCACGTTCATGTAATTTGACACCGTGGGACTTCTTTCTTTGGGGATATTCAAAAGAAAAAGTTCCAGTCAATAGGTCAAGAACAATCCAAGAGCTAAAAGAAGGAAATAGTTCCGCACATTAACGACATTTAACCTCCATTGTGTCTCAAAGTCATTGAATATATAGACCATCGGTTAAGGGTATGCCATCGAAGCCGTGAACAGAATTTGTCCGATATTTTGTTTCAAACATAATTGTCATAGATCTTTCTATCAGAATATAAAATATTAATATTATTCTCTGAAAACCTTTTGCTTTAGGCGCAATTAACATCTTGCGTTTAAGTTGGACCACCCCTTACGTTGCACCTTTTTCGTAGAACATGCCTTCTTGCTATTCAAGCCGTTGATTAAATTCGATGGAAAATGTTACTCTATACGTTTAGGAAAATATTAAATACAACCCATTTTCCAGGCAATATTACCCTCATTTAATCAAAATCCCAATTTCCCGCTAACATCTTTACCCACACACACACCCGCCATTTTTAATGCATTTTGCTGTATTGGACTTGCAAAATATTTTCGTACTCCTTGCAATGTAATCTTTTTAATCAATAATTACGGCATTAATTACCTTTTAGCCGTAGTTGTAGGTTGTAGTAATCTGACCCATTATCGACATCGTCATTATCAACACCGGCCGCACCGTTGCCGTTGCCATCCTCATCACCGTGAGGGGGTGTAATGGCTACACCTGTTCAGATGTGGCGCATGAGAATTTCCGCGAATGAACTACAGCGATTTTCTGCTTTTGCCTCCTCCGGATGAAAACCAACAAGAAAAGGTTAACAGTAATCGTGGTCGACTGTGTGAAAACACTACAACAGTCTCTGCAGTATGTTTCAGATTAAAAAACTAGCTAAGGCTATAGATCTAGTATATTGGGTTGGTGGCTCAAAATGAAGCCAAATCAAAAAAAAAATAGTATTATGGGGCTAGTTATATAAAACTTATAAATAAGCAGTGCTATTTTGGGAGCAGGGTTTATAATAAGTGCAAAATTTTATTGGAGATCGCCCCTTAAAATCTGTCTTCATAAACAGAATGACTACAAATTGAACTGAACCTTAGCTGCAACGAGCTGGAAGTATTTAATAGAATATGTCCATGACCTGTTAAAAGTTTCCAATTCTTTAGGTGATTGTAGGTGGGTGTAGTGTAGGGTACATACACGCAAAGAAAAAATATGGTTACTATCTGGTCACGGCAAAAATAATATGTTCTTCGCAATAAAAGACATGTTCGTCGCAACCATAGTATTGCTTTTTCATCATAACGTTGACATTAGTATGATTGCCGCAATAATAATATTGTTTAAATATAACAATAGTATGATTGTCGCAAGAATAATATTGTATAAATATAACATTAGTATTATTGCCAAATTTAAAAATGCAAATATGGTTGTAGCAACAATAGAAATATTGTTGATGTAACAAAAGTATTGTCTTTTGGCTTTTATATTAACAGTAATATGATTACGGCAATCATACTGTATTATTGTAATTTTTCTTTATTTGAATTTGCTTTTAAGAGCAAAGCTATTGTTACGGTTCTAGTGCAATGCTAGTACTTTTTATATGGAAATTTAAACCAATTTATTCAAACAAATTGCTTTGGCTTTGTTTAACAAAAATATTTTTAACAGAAACGCTTACATTTTTTGAAAATAATATTTTCTTCTGTTAGATAAGTAACTCCTTTTATTTTGAATATTATGTATTTTTAAATAAATTTCATTTCATAATTCAAATCTATTGTATGTATGTACGTACGAGGGCGCTTCGGAAAGTTCTTAGCCTGTCAATGAAAGAGAATAGTTAGTTTTTCAAAAATATTTTTATTTTTCAATATAATCTCCTGAAACTTCAATACACTTAGTCCAACGCTTATCTAGCAATTCTATCCCTTGATTAAAATAGTTTTCCTCAAGGTCTTCAAAATAGTGGTTTACAACTGTAATTGCATCTTCATTTGAGGTAAAACGCTTGCCAGCAAGGATTTTTTTCAGATTTGGGAACAGGTAAACGTCACTGGGAGCTTAATCAGGAGAATAAGGTGGGTGGTCAAGCAACTCGTACTTTAATTCTTTGATTTTAGCCATTGCTAAAACACTCTTGTGCGCTGGTGCGTTGTCTTGATGAAAAAATATTTTTTTGTGTTGTAAACCAGGACGTTTTTCTCGAATTTGTACACTTAATTGATCTAAAAGGTTGCAATAGTACTCTGAATTTTTTGTTTTACCCTTTTGCAGATAGTCAATCAATAAAATACCTTTGAAGTCCCCAAAAACCGTTGCCATAACCTTACCAGCCGATTGAATTGTTTTTGCCTTCTTTGGGGCACTTCAGTCCATTGTTTGGATTGCTCTTTTGTCTCTGGAGTATAGTGGTGGATCCATGTCTCATTAACAGTTATGAAACGACGCTTAAAATCCATTTTATTTCGCTGAAAACTATCCAAACAAGCTTGAGAAATGTTCATTCTTATGCGTTTTTGGTCGACTGTTAACAAGTGCGGCACCCATCTTGCAGAAAGCTTTTTCATCTGTAGTTCTTCATGCAAAATTAAATGGACTCGATCATTTGAGATGCCCATGATATTAGCTATTTCACGCACTTGTATTCCTCGATCATTTAATACCATATCATGCACTTTGGCTACAATTTCTGTTGTTGTTGCTGTTTTTGGACGTCCACTACGTGGTTCATCTTCAATGCTTGTACGACCACGTTTAAATTCAGCAACCCAATTTTTTACTGTTGCATATGAAGGAGCACTTTCACCTAACACATTCACCATATCATTATGAATTTCTTGTCCCGATAAACCTTTTTTATGTAAATATTTAATGACACCACGCATTTCTAATGTTTCCATTGTAAAAAAATCGCGGATGCGTCTTCTGTGAACACCAGTTACTATATGAAGGAGTTGCCAGATCGAAACAAAATTTAACATGTGTTCATAGAAGAGATGGAAGTTTCCAAAACACTTAACTTTTTTCTGTTTATACCGCGCTTTTTGTGCTAGGCTAAGAAGTTTCCGAGCCGCCCTCGTATGTTTTTCTATCAATATTGATTTCTATCAATATTGCAGAGTTTGGTATCATTTACAAGTTTTTGAGTTTTTATCTCATAGATATTTCAACAAATAATTACATTTAAAATGTTGACATATAAATATATTTCAAATAAGGATAAGAAAAAGATTGTGAAAAACCTATAATTAATATCACAAAAATTATTAATAAGAAGTTTTGGAATCAACCGCCAAATCATTCTATAATTGTATATAGAATGAGTTAATTATTGATCAATCAAACTTGTCAGATGTACGTTATTAGACCTTCTGCATTTTTCGTTGAATGTCAGAGTCATGTCATTTATTAAGATCTGAATCGTTTTCTGTCTAGACCTTCTATGCAATTCTTCAGTGGAGAATCTTTTTGGCAAATTCTATATAATTTTAAAGTTTTTATTCTGTATAACTTGCAAAAGTTTCTTGTGTGTTTTAGCACAATTTCTCCAGATCGGACACCCATACATCAGAATTGGTCTGATGCACATTCTATATAAAAGTAGTTTATTCCTGAGATTAAGTTTAGACTTTCAGTTCAAAAGAGGGAAAAGTGCACGGCATTTTGACATACAGAATTAAAGTGTGCTCTAAACGTCAGTTTCTGATCCAGGATAATTCCCAGATATTTAATCTCCTTCGAAAACTCTTTTTCCCTCCCTTGAACTCTGAGTAGGAATTATTTTTGGAGATCTATTGAATGGAAAAACTATTGCCTGAGACTTATTCTCATTTATCTTTATTTTCCTATTTGTAAAATATTTGCTAGCTGAACAAAGTGTCTTTTGCATACGCTTGACTATTGCATTAGAAACCTTACCACTGCATATAAATGCGCTGTCATCGGCGTAAAACGCTACGTCATTTCCCACTGGAAGTTTGAAGTATGAAGTGTATAGAGTATATAATAATGGTGATAAAACTGACCCCTGAGGAACTCCAGCAGGAATACTCTTTGAGGCGGATTGTTCTCCATTGACTTCGACAGTGAATTTCCTGTCTGTGAGAAAGCTTTTGATTAACTTGATTAAATACATTGGACATTGCATTCTATGAAGCTTGTATAAATGTCCCTTGTGCCAGACAGAGTCAAAAGCCTTTTCAATAACCAGAAAGAGTATTCCTGTAGAATGACGCCGGTCCGTATTGTGTATTATCAAATTCACAACTCTCTTAAGTTGGTGCGTAGTCAAGTGCTGTGGTCTGAATCCATATTGGCATAGATGTATAAGGTCGTTCTCCTCTACAAATGTCGATAGTCTATAGGTTCTCAAAAACCTTGTCGAGACAACTAAGTAAACTGATTGGACGATAACTTGAAGGCAATTTCGGATCCTTTCCTCTCTTACCTATTGGTATAAACTTAGCCCTTTTGAAGTCCTTCGGAAAGTACGAATATCTAATACAAAAATTAAACAACTTCACTAAAAATTTATATGCAGTTGTGGACAACTTAACCCAATTCTAATAAATAATTTTGACAGCTTAACAATTCTAAAAAATCATAGTACAATTGTGTGTGATCATATTATGGTTGAGGTGATATTTATATAGTTGTGGAGATCAAAGTATGGTTGAGTGTGAATCATACTATTGTTGTAAGCATCATAGTATGGATGCATTTGAATGCATACTATGGTCCTCAAATATTGTGGGAATCAAATTATGGTTTTGTGTTTACCATACTATTGTTGTGATGATTATAATATTGTTGCACCACAACCATATACCCAACAATACTAAGATGCTCTTCGAATATTGTTATCCCAACCGTACTTTTTTCTACGTGTACAAAATCGGACACACACACAGTAAAAACGTCCTCCTCATTCAGGCAAATGCAAACGTTAATGCTGTATGTACCTTCGTACAGCGGTTATTTTCTGCACTTATTGATTGTCCTGGCAAAGTGAGCGCTCTGTATACATGCATACAACTTAATTATTAAACTTCATCAGTTTTGTGAAAACAGAGTTTACCCTCCCTACCGCCCACACCCTTTTAATTTATTTCTAGCCAAAGCTTCATCGGCGTTATTTACACAAGGTATTACTACGAACGAAAGGGTGTTCAAGCTAAGGATGATGGTCAAACATTAAACAAGTAAAAAAAGGTTAAAGTTGGGCGTGGTCAACTTTGAAATGCCGTACATCACTCTTCGATTTCGAGAATTTAGCACCTCTGTTTGAACCTAAAGCAAGATCTGACCCAAATAAGTTAGAGTTGTTCCAAACGTATCATACAAAATTTTGACGTGATGGGGTAAAATTTGTGGCTTCTTAAGCTGCAGAACCACAAATCGGGAGGGACCTTTATGTAGGGGGTTATACGAAAACATAGAGAGGTATGATCCTACAATGGTGGTCGCGCGTAATGCTCCATGCAAAATTAGGTAGGAATCGGTTTAAAATATGGCTTCTAAAGCTGCAGATTTTGAAATCGGGAGGGAAAGAAAACATGGACCAATAGGGTCCTGTTTCACCACAATTAGTTAATGGTCGCTCGTATCGTACCACGAAAAAACTTCGATGTGATGGTATAAAATTTGTGGCTGCTAGAGCTGCAGGAACCCAAATCGGCGGGACCTCGTGTGGAAACTATTCGAAAACTTGGACCGAAATACTACAATTCTATTCTTTGGAGCCAATTTTCCACCACTCTTGCACACATTTTAACCGGGACGTTGGCAATATCGCGTTCGATGTTGTCTCTGACCTCGTCTTAAGTTGTTGGCTTATTGGCATAAACTAATGACTTGATGTGACCCCCATAAAAAGACATCCAATGGCGTTAAATCGCATGAACGAGGTGGCCTTTCGCCCGGACCATTTCTCGAGATAACACGTTCACCGAATTTGCCTTTCAGTAAATCGATTGTAACGCGTGCTGTGTGGCTTGTGGCACCGTCTTGTTGAAACCACATATCGGCGATGTCAAGCTCATTCAATTCTGGCCACAAATAAATTTCTACGAGCAACATGGCACGATAGCGCTCTCCATTGACGGTAACATGACGTTTGTTTTTGATGACGAAAAATACGGCGTTTCAAATGATCAAGTGGCTTAAGTTCTTGAGTTAGTTTGATTTGATAAGGATGAAGGCCAAGATCTTTTCGCAAAATACGACAGCGTGGGTTGAGAGATGCCCAATTCATGATGAGATCGACGTGGAACCGACTAATTTGGCTTGATCTATTTAGCTTGTGGAATAATTCCTTCTTTCAGAGATAATAACAAAAAAAGATCATACCATACGGCGTCTCTTTGGCGCTGGAACATCCAAATGTGCAAATGTTGATCCAAATTTCTCCTCTACGATTATAACGGTCGAAAATTGGAGTAAGCGCTCTTAAAGTTGCGACCACTGACTCAGAATTTCGGTATTAATTTTTAATGATTTCCAAACATTGCTCGTAAGTGAACTTCAGCAGGATGAAAGTGTTGACTTCGACTTACGTTTTGATTCTGAAAGATCACTAAAAATGTTTGAGGGTGTATTGCCATAAAGACACAAAATTGTTATGTGTGTCCCTCTTGAAAAACCCTTTATGTAGAATATTAAGTAAAAAGTACGAACATAATTTTTTCAGAGTACAGTCGAGAATAAAAGAATTAAAATATACTTTCTTCTCCTGTCCGTGAATAGGGGATCTACTTCGATATCCAGGTAAATAAAACGCTCCATTTGAGTGGGCTTGGCTTGGCAAGTAAATAGTTGCAGTACGTCATGTGTTCGCTGATGGCAGGCGGGACAAACATCCGAAATGTTGCCATCAATTCGCTCCCAAAACGTATTGAGGCGGCTGCTCCATCCATATCTTAGCTGATCTGGCTATGCAAGTCTACCGGGCTAGTGTCCGGGGGGATGTTCCCCTAGCACTACATTTTCTCTATAGCTGGATACTGCTGCTGCGACTTCATCAGCGTTATTGTCGTTTAGAGGGGCCTGAAACTTTCGATGATTTAAATGCACTCTCTTGTACCGCTGGATCTCTCTCTAGATTATGAATATCGTTCCAGTTCAGCCTAGTCGAAGGCATTCTGTTTTTGTGATGGTGGTTGGGATAACTGCTACGAAGACACCGAAGCAGATACTGCTAAGGCAACAAGAAATGAAGTCTGCACACGGTTAGGACGGTTGTCTCCTCATGTAGATGGTCATAGCAAAACATAAGGAGACACCCTCTTAATATTCACAAAGTGGCATTTTACCTCTGGCATTCTAAGTCTGCATTTTGTTTTAATGCGTCGTACTCACTTTTGCAGACCACACCAGCGCTGCGTAGTTCGCTACAGACCGACCTATCGCTTTGTACTAGGACAACAAGCTTTCTTGTCGGCTTCCCAAGTACTGCCGGCAATAAATCATACTTTTAAACTAATCGTTGGTAGCTGTAGCATATGCAGAGGATCAAAAAAGGCTGTCCGATGTGACCCCAAGGAGTTTAAGGTAGTTGTAACTCGGGATGCTGACGTCATCAACTTTCACATTAAGTGACAACCGCAACCCTGCAGTGTGGCTGAGGCGGATATTTTTTATATTTCTCGCAGTGAACTCTTCACTACACCCTGGGGAGCTCCTTGTTTAACTCTACGGGTTTTCGTCTTCCTGTCTGTGAGTATATATATATATTTTCTTTCTTCGATTCGCTTATTTGAGCCTTTTAAAATTTTGGCATGAATGTGAAATTTGTTACCATAAATTTGATATTATTGCAACCGCGGCTTGGTCGCTTCAACAGCTAATTTACTTGGTTTTAAAGTATTCAATAGATCTTTTATTATGTTTACATTATCTTCAAAATAAAGCTGAATTTTTTCTATTCAATCGGCCCGGACCACCAAAACTCTGATGGAATGTTAGATAAACCATTGTAATTAGAGTTTCTCTCCCTGGAATTTATGCCTGGAAAATCCAAGGAATTTCCGGGATCTTTTTTTGAAATTCATCCAAGATTCCCGGGATTTAACATTGAATTCCCGGGGCAGAAACTCTAATAACAATGGCATATCTTACATTTCATCAAAGTTTTGGTGGTCAGGACCGATTTTTTAACAGAAGTTTTTTTGTCCGTATGTAAAATTAACTATCACTTCCTCAAAGATATCTTGATGTAGTGAACTGTTTGGATAAATCGCCTCCTATTTTTGCTATGCATCTTTGTTTCACTCCTGTATTGCAAGAATTTTTAGTATCTTAATAAGTATCGACTGGCTTGTCATGGGACATTTTTGATATACGACAATGTGTGAAAATTTGAAGATTACGAGGGCGATTCAAAAAGTTCTTAGCCTATCAATGAAAAAGAATAGTTAGTTTTTCAAAAATATTTTTATTTTTCAATATAATCTTCTGAAACTTCAATACACTTAGCCCAACGCTTATCTAGCAATTCTATCCCTTGATTAAAATATTTTTCCTCAAGGTCTTCAAAATAGTGGTTTACAGCTGTAACTGCAACTTCATTTGAGATAAAACGCTTGCCAGCAAGGAATTTTTTTAGATTTGGGAACAGGTAAAAGTCACTGGGAGCTAAATCATGGGAATAAGGTGGGTGGTCAAGCAACTCGTACTTTAATTCGTTGATTTTAGCCGTTGTCTTGATGAAAAATTATTTTTTTGTGTTGTAAGCCAGGACGTTTTTCTCGAATTTGTACATTTAATTGATCTAAAAGGTTGCAATAGTACTCTGAATTTATTGCAGATAGTCAATCAATAAAATACCTTTGAAGTCCCAAAAAACCGTTGCCATAACCTTACCAGCCGATTGAATTGTTTTTGCCTTCTTTGGGGCACTTCCTCCCGCTTCAGTCCATTGTTTGGATTGTTCTTTTGTCTCTGGAGTAAAGTGGTGGATCCATGTCTCATCAACAGTTATGAAACGACGCTTAAACTACATTTTATTTTGCTGAAAACGATCCAAACAAGCTTGAAAAATGCGTTTTTGGTCGTTTGTTCACAAGTGCGGCACCCATCTTGCAGAAAGCTTTTTCATCTGTAGTTCTTCATGCAAAATTAAATGGACTCGATCATTTGAGATGCCCATGATATTAGCTATTTCACGCACTTTTATTCGTCGATCATTTAACACCATATCATGCACTTTGGCTACAATTTCTGTTGTTGTTGCTGTTTTTGGACGTCCACTACGTGGTTCATCTTCAATGCTTGTACGACCACGTTTTAATTCAACAACCCAATTTTTTACTGTTGCATATGAAGGAGCACTTTCACCTAACACATTCACCATATCATTATGAATTTCTTGTCCCGATAAACCTTTTTTATGTAAATATTTAATGACACCACGCATTTCTAATTTTTCCATTGTAAAAAAATCGCGGATGCGTCTTTTGTGAACACCTGTTTCTACATGAAGGAGTTGCCAGATCGAAACAAAATTTAACATGTGTTCATAGCAGAGATGGAAGTTTCCAAAACACTTAACTTTTTTCTGTTAATACCGCGCTTTTTGTGCTAGGCTAAGAAGTTTCCGAAACGCCCTCGTATTGATTTATTTGACTTAAGCCAACACTCGAGAACAAGAAAAACACATATTAAGTGATTCTGAGATTATGGCCACTTTGCTGCCCTTGTTTGTTTCAAGCGGGAAAAATAAAATATAGTATACCTTATTAGTTACTATAGAACAAATCTTTTTAGGACGTTTCAAGTCTTTAAAATTGTTTTTTAAAAAATTTATTTGTTCTTCAAAAAATTCCCTACCCAACCAAGTGTTTAAATATCATTACCCTGGTTGTCCTTAACACTACTTTCAATTGAAATTTTCTCAATTTTTACAAAAATATTAATTATTTATTTAATAAAACCAGCCTATAGTAAAAATTAATATTCAATTAATTTTGTTGCTATTAACGATTACATTTTTTTTATTCAATTTTGTATTTTTATGGATGTTTATTTTCTGTCCCTGAAAACAAACAGTATTCCCCAGTAAAATCTAATATTCGCTAAAATTGAAATTTCCAAACCAATCTTGATTTCAAGCAACTCAAATATGATTGAACATTTCATGAAGTGGGTGCACATCTTACAGTTTTTTCGTCAACAGTCTTATTAAAATGAAGTAAGTCCTGTTTTGTTACTCGTTACGAACGTTCACACTTAAGTTGGTCATTCCCCGGTGTTGTTTTTTAAAAAGATAATTCATACTTTTTATAATATTGCAAGTGGTTTTTTGTGTTTATTGCAAATATAAACTTCCATCTCAAGTCAATTTTGTAAGGGTAAGAATAAACATTTCAGGGGGATTTGTATATATTCATCATCTCCCTGCCAAAATTGTTCGCAGGGGAATGACGACTAACCGGGGAATGATAATTAAACTTTAGTTAATGAAGTGTAATAACTTTTAGGATTTAGGCTAAAAATAAGTTGAGAACAAGGGAGGAAGTGTTGGCAGAAAAGCGAGAGGCAAAAAAACGAGATCAGAAAATAAAATAAAAGACCAGATCCAGTTAAATATGAAGAACAAAAAAGCATTAAAATATTGATGTGTACCTTTTAAAAAGGACTTGTCATTCTTAAAACTAAGACATCTACCGGAATTAAATATTAAATTCTGCAAAAAATCGAATGCCAAAAATGAGGACGAAATTGGCCCATAATCTCAGAATGACCCTATTATATTATATGAGGGGGTTAATGCCAAAGTGGGCCATCCCACATTTTTGAAAAAAACGGGTTAACACGTGTTTTGGAAACACTGTGACCAACTTTTCAATCCCATATTAGTCTTGGATTAGTTTATACAACTTCTAAGCGATGACAGCACAAAGCAATTTTGGGCCAGAGGATTTCAGATGTGAAGTGGTGTTGCCAGACTGGGCCATGTGTCATAGACCACTTTGGCAACCATAATAACCTGTAACATCACTTTGATTTCTGCAGCTGTGTGTGATAGTTGTTTAAAATTGTTGCAAAAGTACATATTTCCAAAAAGTGTAATCCATCTAATTAATTCAAAGTGTGTATAATTACATTGATGTTTATTAAAAAGACATTATATGGATAATAATATGGCTGGTGATGAGAAAATGTTATGGAATGGTAAGTAAACAAAGTTTGTTAATTTAGTTCCATATTTTATTTTGAATATTCGACCTTTAAGGTCATTGTTGTTCCTTTTGCTGGAATCAGCAATTTACAGAAAGCAACAAGTACCATTTATTCGGTTTGGTTGCAGGCATACTGGACTAGTGTCTCAAGGCCACGAAACGGAATCAATATTTTTAAATTAAAGTTGTATTCCTTGTCTTATAAATCGTTGATTCCAGCAAAGGCCAATGACCTTGACCAATGACTTTCACCAATGACCTTGAATCTGAATAATACAAATTCTTGATATTTATGACTCCATTATTTAATAGACTTGAGTGAGTCTGACTTTTCTGCATCATTTTCTGAGTATGAACCGAATGTAAGTTCAGAAATAGAATCAAGTGATAACGGTGTTCGGGAGTGTGAAGGCAATGAAATTATAACGGGAGTTGCTTCCGTCCAAGGTGTTGATGACAATAATTTATCTGAAGTCGACAATTCCGAAGTAAGCGAAAATCAATCGCAAGCAAATCAAAGAAAGAGAAAACGAGAGCGAAAACCAGAAAATTGGAAAAGATTTATTAACATTGAAGGAGTTTATCCCTCCAATTTTTCATACTTTTTATACTTCACTAAAGTGTTCTTTGAGAGGAAGTAATACTGTTTATATCGCCGAAGACGATCAGGAGGGCACAGATTAAGCTACATTTTCTTATTTGTACTTTAGTTTTATTTGTAATAAAAAATTAAAAAATAAACTTTTTTTTAAAAAAAAAAATATAGTTCCAATCTGGGCCATTAACATTTTACAGCATTTTTATTAAAAACCAAAATGGGCCAGGCCACAAAAAAAACAATCACACGAAGTACAGCAAAAAAAATTGTTTGTTTTAAACTAAAGAGCTTATGTAAATCTGTGATGCAAAAAAAGTTAAATTATTCAAACACTTTGTGAATTACAAACTACTATTGGTGTTGTTTAAACTAAAAACCACATTATCTCAATTCAATTGCCCACTTTGGCATTAACCCCCTCATATAGAGTCGTACGGTTCGGAGAAAAAATTCCAAAAAAAAATAATGCAAAAAACATGAATTTCAAGGAACTCACACAATTTCTTGGTACTAGTACTGCCTTTTTCGCAGAATTAGAAACGCTAACTGCTTTCCCACAAAAACTTATAAAATCCTACCTAAATTTTAATCTCTGTTAATAATCCCCGTTAATAATCGTGGCACCTTACGTTCACATTTGGATACAAGGGTATTTATCATAATGTCTGCATTTATTTGTCATCCTTCGCAAAATGTTCACCCTTTAGCAAGGCGTTAATGTTTTTGCTACAAATAATGAATTCCCCGTTAATTAAGGTTACATTGTTAACTCTTCATTTGATATTTTTGTTGCTTTTATTTTGCACAACCTCTGCATATTTTTACCGTGAAACGATCACTTTCTTCAGCATAATTTTGAGCAGTTTTCATGTCGTACGAGTACCTGTGCTCTTACAGCTGCTGATATGCGATTATGGCAGGCAGTTCCACCCACGTAATACACTTTATTTTAACAGCATTAATTATTTGGGAGTGGCTTTAAAGTGAATCATTCGCAATTCAAATAATCGCATATACATATTTAAATGACGTTAATGTGAAATTATGCAATTAAATATCGCAAAAGTACAGGGTACTTTTTGTATCAGGATGTCAATCACTTTGCTGATGGCTGACCACTGTCCGAATGGAGGAATACTTTCCGACTGATGTTGCATGTCATATTGTTGATGTCTTATGTGAATGAGAGAGTCGAAACAATTGCTTTAATAATCGGAATTAAACCTTAAAGCTTTTTTTAACAGTATTATTTTGAGTTATTCGATATAAGCACTATTTTGAGATATTTGAGAAAAGTTTTTAATTTTTTTTTCCAATCAATATTTCGTGGTTCCAATCAATACCCGAATTTTGGTACTAAGGAGTCGTTTTTTGCCAACGACGAAACGTGTCTACCAGGTGTGCAGTGTTTTCTAAAGCTTCATGTTTTTTAAAGAAACTCCTTTGTGACAAACAGCAAAATACGCAATTGTGTTCGATGTACAGGGTGGGCGATTTAACATTTAAAATTTGAAACGGCCGTAAAGAAGGTTCAGATAATTTTTATAAATTTCTTGTCTTATTACAACAGATTGGACCCGAAAAAATTGAAAATGTACTAAGGAACTGCCGAGTCAGTTGTGATATAGTGTGCTCCATTATTAAATGAAAAAGTTCAGCCTATCCAATAAAACCAGAACCTTGAAATAATTAGCAGTACTTTTTTTTACAGCCGATTCAAATTTAAAACGTTAAATCGCCCAGCCTATATAAAATTTTTATATTTCGAAAGCTATTCAACAAAATACAATACGCAGTAAATTCTTTAAACGACTTTAAACCGCATTGTACTTAGTAGGGACATAAATATTGTAACAACATTGAATACAGCCATTTCAATAGCAGAACTGAACATACCCCGTTAATGCCATGTGTGACGCGCACAATCTAAAGGGACCTTAGGGTAAAAACCAGTTTTGTTCAGGAGAGCCATTTTAAAGATTTAAATACGTGTATCTTTGGTGTACCATCAATTTCATAAAACGCGCATATCTCTGGGAGGGAACACTTTTGGAGCTTGCGATCGGTCTCATTCGATGCTCAGATGTTATCCACATCAAAAAAAAAGTGAAAATTTATTTTTTTTTACCCTTAGGTCCCTTTTTCTATGCGCTATCACATATGGGTTTTGAAAGCTAACCTCAATAGCGTTAGTCTTTAACGGGATTTTAAAATTGTTTCAACTTTCATCATGGAGTGCTGAGCTAATGAGAACCGTACCGCTGTAATAGCGCTTTTCAAGTGTGAAATGAAAAAGCGATATTTTCAAAAAGCTTCGGCCATTAGGGATTAGTCGCATGTTCGTCTACCGATGCATAAAACTGTTTGAGGAGACTGGAGATGTAAAATACCGCCACCGGTCGGGCCGCCCACGCTCTGTTCGAACACCGCATGTCATCAAAGCCGTTAAATCAAGAATTCACAGAATCCGCTCCGAAAACAGAAAATCATAGCCTGTGAGATGAATATCACGCAAAAGTCCTTGAGTCGAATCATTAAAAAGACTTTGGACTTAAGGGTTTCAAACGACGTAGCGGACATTTATTGACTGCAGCTTTAAAAAAAATAAGATTGAAAAATACAAACGTCTTTTGGTGAAGCACGCTGATAACTTGCACAGAAAAATTTGGTTCACCGATGAAAAAAATTTTACCGTTCAGGAAAAATTTAACAAGCAAAATGATAGAGTGCATGCGCGGTCATCTAAGGAAGCATCTGAACTGATCACCCAGCTTCAGGCATAGTTTGGTGGGGTGTCTTTTACGATGGGGTCACTGACCTGACCTGCTTTTCTTCGAACAAGGAGTAAAAACATCGGCCAAAGTTTACCAAGAAACCGTTTTGGTAGCTGTTGTGAAGTCTCTTAACAATTCCCTGTTCCATAACCAGCCATGGACTTTCCAGCATGATTCTGCGCCGGCTCATAAGGCTAAAACGTCCCAGGCCTGGCTGCGACACAATTTGCCAGCGTTCATTTCCTCTGAAGAATGGCCCTCAGGCAGCCCAGATTTGAACCCATTGGATTACAAATTGTGGACCGTTTTAGAGGGCAAGGTTTGTCACAAAAAAATACCCCAACATTGGATCTCTTAAGACTGCCTTGGTTCGAGCTGTGGCCAATTTTCCAATGGACGAGGTTCGTGCAGCTATTGACGATTGGCCAGTGCGACTTAAGGCGTGTGTAAAGGCAAAAGGCAGACATTTCGAATAAGTAGATTCTTTTTGGATACAATATACTTCAATACGAGGGTGGTTCGGAAACTTCTTAGCCTAGCACTAAAAGCGAGGTATAAACAGAAAAATGTTAAGTGTTTTGGAAACTTCCATCTCTGCTATGAACACATGTTAAATTTTGTGTCGATCTGGCAACTCCTTCATATAGAAACAGGTGTTCACAAAAGACGCATCCGCGATTTTTGTACAATGGAAAAACTAGAAATGCGTGGTGTCATTAAATATTTACATAAAAAAGGTTTATCGGGACAAGAAATTCATAATGATATGATGAATGAGTTAGGTGAAAGTGCTTCTTCATATGCAACAGTAAAAAATTGGGTTGCTGAATTTAAACGTGGCCATACAAGCATTGAAGATGAACCACGTAGTGGACGTCCAAAAACAGCACTTTGTAGTCAAAATGCATGATATGGTATTAAATGATCGACGAATAAAAGTGCGTGAAATAGCTAATATCATGGGCATCTCAAATGATCGAGTCCCATTAATTTTGAATGAAGAACTACAGATGAAAAAGCTTTCTGCAAGATGGGTGCCGGACTTGTTAACAGTCGACCAAAAACGCATAAGAATGAACATTTCTCAAGCTTGTTTGGATCGTTTTCAGCGAAATAAAATGGATTTTAAGCGTCGTTTTATAACTGTTGATGAGACATGGATCCACCACTTTACTCCAGAGACAAAAGAACAATCCAAACAATGGACTGAAGCGGGAGGAAGTGCCCCAAAGAAGTCAAAAACAATTCAATCGGCTGGTAAGGTTATGGCAACGGTTTTTTGGGACTTCAAAGGTATTTTATTGATTGACTATCTGCAAAAGGGTAAAACAATTAATTCAGAGTACTAGTGCAACCTTTTAGATCAATTAAATGTACAAATTCGAGAAAAACGTCCTGGCTTACAACACAAAAAAATAATTTTTCATCAAGACAACGCACCAGCGCACAAGAGTGTTTTAACAATGGCTAAAATCAACGAATTAGAGTACGAGTTGCTTGACCACCCACCTTATTCTCCTGATTTGGCTCCCAGTGACTTTTACCTGTTCCCAAATCTAAAAAAATTGCTTGCTGGCAAGCGTTTTACCTCAAATGAAGATGCAATTACAGTTGTAAACCACTGTTTTGAAGACCTTGAGGAAAACTATTTTAATCAAGGGATAGAATTGCTAGATAAGCGTTGGACTAAGTGTATTGAAGTTTCAGGAGATTATATTGAAAAATAAAAATATTTTTGAAAAACTAACTATTCTCTTTCATTGATAGGCTAAGAAATTTCCGAGCCGCCCTCCTAATATATTAAAAAATATTTGGTCCAAAAACATTCAGTACTTTTTATTTTACAGCATAAAACGTGGGTAACAGTAACTATTAAGTATATTAAGCAAAAAGTTTAGCAGCTTACAAACCAAAAATAAACTTCAATTACATAAAACACAATCTCGGCTAATTATAATTTATCGAAATCTTCGTAAAGTCCGGCTAATGACTGAAATCATTAATAATTTATGAAAATGTACATTATTTTCAGACACACTTAAATGTTTTAAATTCTTTGCCTTTTAAAAAGAGAACTCACCAACTTTGGTCTCTTTCATATTTAATGCCATAATTGATTCTTTGAATTACTCAATTTGAATGTAACATTAATGCAGGTTTTGTAATGAAACCGTAATTTAATATCTTAAAGGAATATCAGAATAGGCGAGTTTTTAATTGAAAATTAACAAAGGGATATAAAAGCATGTTTTCAGTTAGCCGCCTAATTGTTCTGTCACTCAAAAATACGTATAATATTTACTTCTTTTTGAAATCGCTATACGGTACTAACAATTAAAGTACCATTCCATCTCTACGCAAACCAATGACTTAATTTTGCCAACCACACTGTGGTACAAGGTAAAACCTTCATGGTTGATAGACGCCACGTCTATTATCGTATACCGATTGATTGACAATTCCAAACTGATGACTAGCGATGCCCGGCCAACTGTCTTTACATCAATCGTTACACTGGAACTACATGCCGCAAATAAGAACCAAATTTGACGAACAGTAAGTAGTACATCGTCAAGGACAAGCTCTATCGAAACTGGTCCATATTTGGCGATGTTTTGATATATACAAAAGTATATTCCGATTCCTGTACCGGTAGCTGTAGAAGCTACATATTACTACTACTTGCTTCGCCAAAAGACGTTTGCATTTTTCAATCCTATTTTTTTTAAAGCTGCAGTCAATAAATGTCCGGTACTTCGTTTGAAAGCCCCAAGTCCCAAGTCTTTTTTAATGATTCGACTTATGGACTTTTGCGTGCTATTCATCTCACGGGCCACGATTTCCTGTTTTCGGAGCGGATTTCTGTGAATACTTGATTTAAGGGCTTTGATGACATGCGGTATTCGAACAGAGCGTGGGCGGCCCGACCGGTGGCGGTCTTTTACATCTCCAGTCTCCTCAAACCGTTTTATGCTCTGGCCACTAGGCTAATCCCTAGTGGCCAGAGCTTTTTGAAAATATCGTTTTTTTCATTTCACACTTGAAAATCGCTCTTACAGCGATACGGTCCTCATTTTCTGACCACTCCATGATGAAAGTTGAAACAATTTTAGAATCCCGTTACAGACTAACGCTATTGAGGTTAGCTTTCAAAACCCATATGACATTAACGGGGTATGTTCAGTTCTACAATTGAAATGGGTGTGTTCAATGTTTTAACAGTATTTATGTCCCTACTAAGTACACCGATTCTGACAAAATTTTACTTAAAGCTTTACAGGCGACCTAAGTTACCAACGCATGGCAACTTATGAGGAACCAGTTAGTAATCCTAGTGAATAAAGCAGAGCTTTAAAACTATCGACAGTCGTCGCAACTAGCGATAGTAACGGAGGGTTGCTATTTATATTTCGGGTCCTGACAATACCAGTGTTCCCAGATACAAACTGGAACTTCCATTGGAAACTTTGACATTTTTTAGCATAACTTCACTCAGAACGTTTTGTCATTTGAGGGCGAATTGTTTTGTTTACAGCGTGTTGAAAATTTTAACTCAGTCAAAAAATGGAATTATCCCGTGAACATTTTCGAGCGATGATTTTTTACGATTTTCGGCATGGGTTATCGAGGCAAGAGTGTTTAAGTCAACTTGTTTCGACTTTTGGTGATGAAGCACCAGCAAAAACCACTGTTAATTGCTGGTACCAAGAGTTCAGTCTCGGACGCCGTTCGCTCCAGCTTGAATTTCGCGAAGGACGTCCAACATCGGCCACTTTGTCAGAAACTATCGATGCTGTGCGTGAACTGATTAAGTAAGAACGACATGTGATGTACCGTGAGATTGAGAGATCCTTGGGCATTAGTATGACAATCGATCAATAAGATATTGCAAGTTCATTTGGCATTGAACAAAATTTGTTCTCATTGGATCCCACATAATTTGACGAATGCTCAAAAAAGGCTCGTATGGATTGGTGCAAAGAGATGTTGAAAAAGTATAACTGCGGTAGCTCAACGGCCGTGTATAACATTGTCACAGGTGACGAATCATGGATCAATTCATATGAACGCGGAACAAAACAGCAATCGACCGTATGGGTCTTTCAAGACGAGTCAACTCCAACAAGAGTTGTTCGTGGAAGAAGTACATCGAATCATATTATGATTCGGTATAACCGGCAATGCTGCCACGGTGCCTTTAGTGGAATGTAGGAGGTCAATTCTGAGTGGTATAAAACTATTCAGAATTGACAACAGTGAGGAAAGATAATCAGAGAAGACGGATCATTTTGCATCACGACAATGCGATCTCTCACACAACAACTAAAACGATGAGCTATTTGACCACTTAAGATGTCGAAGTGATGGGACATATACCGTCCCTGATTTGGCACCCAATGACTTATTTTTATTCTCTAGCATCAAACTTTGACCACCACGAGGGCTGCTATATACATTTTTGGCCTTAAAAATGCGAACATTTATCATCAAAAATGGTTTAAGTGGTTTCAAAGTAATTTCCAGCATGATTTATACACTTTTGCATGCGCTCAAACCAATTGTCGAAGCACTTTTTCCACTCCGATTGAGACACCTCCAAAACTTGGTTTTTGAATGCTTCAACAGCATCTTCTGGCGACGAAATTCGTTGACCACGCATTTTTTTTCTTGATGTGCGGGAATAAAAAGAAGTCATTGGGTGCCAAGTCAGGGCTGTACGGCGGATGACCCATCAATTCGATGTTTTGGCCGGTCAAAAAGGCGCTGGTTTGAGCCGATGTGTGAGAGCTCGCATTGTCATGGTGCACAATGATTCGCCTTCTCTTGTTCGTTTTTCGAATTTCTCCGAAGACTTCAGACAAATTGTCAGAATTGACCGTCCTACGTTGCTCAAGCGGAACAGTCGCCACATGACTAGTTTTGCCGAAGAAACAGGCGACCATTTGCTTCGAAGTGCTTCTTCCACGAAAAACTTTCGTTGGATTTGGCTCGTCTTTGAAGACCCACACGGTCGATTGCTGTTTTTTTGGGCTCATACTAATAGATCCATGATTCGTCATCTGTGACGATCTTATGAACGTCTTTTAAAGAACCGCGACCGTATTTTTTCAAAATTTCTTTGCACTAAGCGACACGAGCCTTTTTTGAGCGATTGTCAAATTGTGCGGGATCTAACGAGAACAACAAATTTTTACGGCCATGTGTTCATGCAATATCGAATGTATGCTGGTGGAAGAAATGGCACATGACGATCTTGCATTATCAGTTCAGGCACGGCATCAATGTTCTCTGGCACAACGGCCGTTTTTGGACTACCTTCACGACTTTCGTCTTAGAGCGAGCGTCGGCCACGATTGAATTCATTAAATCAGTTTTTCACAGTTCTATAGGATGGTCGTTCATCGCCATACAAAGATTTAAGTTTATGGATGCGCTCTTGTCGTGATTATCCTCGTCGAAAGTTGTGAAAAATGATCGCACGAAAATTTTCTCCAGTTAATTGAATTTTTTTGCCAAATAAGTTTTTTCAAGTCACTGTAAACAACACAAATGATTGTAGTATGTCAAAACGTGATAAAAAATGTCAAACTTTCCAATGGAAATATCAGATGGTGCCAGGCAGCACTTAGTGTTGCCTAGGTCAGGAATATAATAGCAACCCTCGTAGCATGCGTGGCCAACGTTTTTTTATCACCCGAAGCTGCTGTGGAAGCAATCAAAAATCATGTTTTGGGGGTGTCTCAATCGGAGTGGAAAAAGATCTTCGAAAATTGGTTTGTGCGCATTGGTTTGTGTATTGATCTTAAAGGAGAATACAATAAAACCATTTCCAATGATAAACTAATGTGTTTTTATTGCCGGACCCGCAATATAAATAGCAACCCTTACATGCTAATAAACCAGCTACGATTCAGATTTTGGCAGCCAACATTACGCGTGTTATTCGTCGAAATACTCGAGCAAGTCATCCATAATTGGACTCTCAGAATGACCACCCTGAGCCTCAGTTGTGGCCAACATTTGAAGGAAATTATATTATATGATTCCACAATTGACTGCAATTTTTGTATTTTTATTTTATTTTGAAAAAAAAAATACCCGCTACAAATCAAAGCAGTATGTTTCGAAAAATTGTAATTTACTGGGAACCAAAATCCATATTAAAATGTTTAAAAATTATGATAATACGGTATGGTTGCCGCAATCATATTATTGTTAACATAAAATTTACTTTTGTCACTCCAGCAATATTTATATTGTTGCAGCAACCATATTTTTATTTTTAAATTTGGCAATAGTACAAGTATAGGATGAAAAAAATTATAAAAATTCAATCAAGTTTGGAATATTTAGTGGTAATTTGAAAGGTCTTTTAATGGCATTTATTTTTTGAGAATAACTTCCTTCAAATGTTGGCAACTGTATTATGGAAATGAGCGTTCGGTGAGAAGCGGAAAGATCCGCTGTTTTCGACCAAAATTCTGTTCAGTGATGAGGCAAATTTCAAAGTCAATAAACAAAGTTACCGCATTTAGGCTGAAGAGCAACAAGAAGAGGTTCAAGAGGTACCATTATACCCGGAGAAACCATGGTTTGGTGCGGTTTATAAGCTGGTGGAATCATCGGTGCATAATTTTTCAAAAATGATGATGGCCGGAACGTAACCGTGAATGGTGCTCGCTATTGCGCCATGATATCGATCTTTATGCTACCTGAAATTAAAGCCCGTAGTCTTGACGACAATTGGTTACAACAGGACGGTGCCACTTGCCATACAGCTGCCCAAACAATGGATCTATTGCGAGGTCATTTCGAAAAGCAGCTAATTTCACGTTTGGACAGGTGAGTTGGAGTGATTTCACACCTTTAGACATTTTTCTTTGAGGTTACATAAAGTCCAAAGTCTATGCTGACAAACCGGCTACGATTGAAGTTTTGGAAGCCAACATTACGCGTGTCATTAAAGCCATACCGGTCGAAATGCTCGAACGAGTCATCCAAAATTGGACCCTCGAAATGGAAACCCTGAGGCCGCAACTATGGCAAAATATGAAGGAAATTGTATTCAAAAAATAAATGGCATAAAATGCCAATAAAGATTCCACAATTGATTGAAATTTTTGTATTTTTATTTTATTTTGAAAAAAAAATACACGCAACAAATCGAAAGCAGTATACTTCGAAAAATTTTAATTTACTGGGATTTAAAATCCATATTAATATGTTTAAAAGTTATAATAATACGGTTCGGTTGCCGCAATCACAAAAACATAAAATACGAAAAACAATACTTCAGTCACACCAAACATATTTATATTGTTGCTACTACCATATTTTCATTATTAAATTTGGCAAAAAGACTATTGTGACATTGCAATAATATTAATATTGCCGCAATCATACTACTCGTATCATCGAAATGAAATTCAGGAAACAATACTATGGTTGCGGCGAACATACTTTTACTGCAGAGAACATATTGTTGTTGCAGTGCCCATATAGCAACCATACAATGGTCATTGTTAAGAGAGCTCTACATGGAATCTCCAAAATAATGAAATTAGAAATTAGCTGACTATGGACAAAGGTCCATAGGACCCCAAAAATGTAGTTCTGTCAAACATAGACCCTACACCAACAACCATATTCCCCAATACTGTCAAAGTCATACGTCATACTACGCACTCCATGCTGGTATAAAAGCTGCGGTCGGTCGAACTTAGGAATAGTTCACTTGTTTCATTTCCTGCAACAAATAAAGAGGTTTGGTTTACGTTTCGCTTCACAGACAAAAATAGTGTTATTGTTTGGGGCAAAACCGGTTAGGTTTGCATCCTTGGTGCGAAGTTTTGCTGAGGGTCGAGCGACGCCATATTAAATTACGTCCAAAAAGGTATGGGTTCATTAGTTCTTGTTCGACAACAGCAATCAGGTAAAATAAAAATTTCCTACTTTTCAGTTTGGGGAAAAAATTTCACATATTAAAGGGGTGGCAGAGCTTCTGCCATAAGCATGTTCCAAAAAACGTTCAGTCTAAATGAATTCATTCAGCCAAGAGTGAGAACATCTTTAATAAATTGGCTAAAACAACAAATATTGAAAGCTTTTCTTTCGGAGAAAAACACCTAGAGTTCTAACATCAATATTTGCCGTATGTAAAGACAATTTCCCAGAATACTTTTCGGTGAGTGAACGAGAGTATTTCTCAAAATGCTGTTAAGGGTTTTTTTAATGGAAAACAAAAACAACAATAACAACGTAAATATGCATATAATTGAATTTCTCTAGCATTTTACACATGCTTGTTGTACAATAGAAATATGCATAATCAAGTACAATTACGGTTAACGCTTGGATACCTCAAAATGTTGCCTTTATTTAGCAGGACCGACAGAAGGAGAAACTCCTTCAGAAAATTGTTACACAGAAGTGGAATACAATTTTTGAATACTCGTGCGACACAAGCGTGTGTTTGTTAGGATACAAAAGAATTCCTAGAAATCAATTTGAAAAATGTATAGCATACGTTCGGGGGGCGGTGGATGGAAGGACATGGAACCGAGCAGCATATGAGGCATAAATTATGTTGCTATGAGTGTACGTGTATACGTATCTACCTATACTTATACATACAGCAGGATAATACTTATTTTAATTTATGTTTTCAACAGTTTTTTCCTTCTTTGTTTTCTTTCTTTGTTGAGTTAATGTGTTATTTCAGGGGAAGGCGTCAACAACTTTCGAAGAGCATAATTAAAGGGAAGTTATAAAATTCCTTTTACAAAATTAAAACATGACTTCCGGTAACTTAAAGTGATTACGCATGAAATTTTTTCTGGAAGTAGAATGCGCCATGTGTAGCCTAACAATTCATTATCTAAGATACTTTAAAATTTTACGAAATACTTTTACATGTTGCGTTACAAATTCATAGAGCGTAACTTGGACTTAATTTAAGGTATTTTTTTTGGGGGAGAGGTGTGCAGTATCAAAACATAGACCGATATGGCCCATTATTAGCAGAGATCCTAGCAGGACGATTGTGCAGTATTACCTCGATTTACGTCTAGATTGTTTCCGAAAAATTGCGACGTAAACCGAAATTTAAATTACTCATACGTTAAAAATGCAAACATTAGTGCATAAGTTGTATTTTGCAATTAAAAATTTTAAAAAATTACCAAAAACTGTTTTACGCAATAATTGGAAAATAAATTTAAATGTTAAGAATCACCGCAAACAGGTGCAAGAAAAAGGGAAATACTTCAGGAGGCTCTAATATCGGATATAGACTCTGATTCCGACTCTGAATACACTAGTTTTCAAATTATGATTTTTTTCCTGGTCCAGATAAAAAACTTCCACCTAAACACGAAAATGAATTTTAAAAAATTTTCCTCTGATTAGTTTCAAGACAATTTTTTCGATTTTTTTTTACGATTTTGTTATGAGATGTCTCAGATTTTTGGACGATAAAACCCAAATGCTTTTACGGATTTGATCAAGAGTGATCTCAAATGTAATTTCCCTAAAAAAAGTGATATAATTCCGTTTTTCACTAGGGTTCTAAAAGTCGATTATCGATTAGTCGACTAATCGACGTTTTCACATCGGCATCTATATTCAAAAAGAAGACAAGTTTTTAATAAGATGGCAAAGTGACATTGATTTTCGTGACTGCACACTGATTTTATCGCGATTTCAGGTCCGTGATTGCAATTGTTAAAAATAAAACCGAACTCTATAAGGACAGGCTCTCCCCAAACGAATGAGAACTTCTGTTGTAAACCTTACTTTTCAAGTTTTCTTCACACAATTGCCCACGAAACTTTTTGTTGCAAAAATTGAAAAAGACGTGATCGACTTTTGTGTTCGACTTTTTGCTACCGGCTGAACAAATATTTTCACCCAGCACCAACCACACTGTGGAACAGGGTTCGAGTATTATAAGTTGGTTTTATGGCAAATAATTGAGCTGGACCCACCTTTAAGTGTACTGATCTACTAATAAATCACAAGACGATTCGTCTGTCTGTCTTTCCTTCAGACTGCTGTCCGTCTAAAGCCTGTAATCCCATTACTAGCTGAATCGCTTTAACAATGTCTGTCCTTTCCACTGTACGCTCGTCTAATGTAGTTCTAAATCTTGTAATCAAACTATAGATCGCAATTGTTGTTCATAAAATTTGGCTCAATTAGGTTTTTTTTTTTACCAAGAATGGACTTTTTGAAATTTAAAGAAGTTAGGTTTCGATTTAGCTTCCACACATATGTTTTGCCGGTTGTAGCTCAAGAAGCCACACATTACATCCAATCCTGATAAAATTTGGCACATGTTTATTTTTGAACTTAGGATTTGCTTTATTCAACTAAAAGGAAATTCGTTCAGACTAAGCTGTGGCTTTCACACATATGGGCCAAAAGTTACCATGGGGTTAAAAAATTTAATAACTTTTTGGTTTATTATTTTTTTCATTTTTTTCTCATATTATATAATGTACAAAATGGAAAATTGTTTACACTATATACGAGGGCGGTTCAGAAACTTCTTAGCCTAGCACAAAAAGCGCGGTATAAACAGAAAAAAGTTAAGTGTTTTGGAAACTTCCATCTCTGCTATGAACACATGTTAAATTTTGTTTTGATCTGGCAACTCCTTCATATAGAAACAGGTGTTCACAGAAGACGCATCCACGATTTTTTTACAATGGAAAAATTAGAAATGCGTTGTGTCATTAAATATTTACATAAAAAAGGTTTATCGGGACAAGAAATTCATAATGATATGGTGAATGTGTTAGGTGAAAATGCTCCTTCATATGCAACAGTAAAAAATTAGGTAGCTGAATTTAAAGGTGGTCTAACAAGCATTGAAGATGAACCACGTAGTACGTAGTGGACGTCCAGCGAAATAAAATGGATTTTAAGCGTCGTTTCATAACTGTTGATGAGACATGGATCCACCACTATACTCCAGAGACAAAAGAACGATCCAAACATTGGACTGAAGCTGGAGGAAGTGCCCCAAAGAAGGCAAAAACAATTCAAACGGCTGGTAAGGTTATGGCAACGGTTTTTTGGGACTTCAAAGGTATTTTATTGATTGACTATCTGCAAAAGGGTAAAACAATAAATTCATAGTACTATTCCAACCTTTTAGATCAATTAAATGAACAAATTCGAGAAAAACGTCCTGGCTTACAACACAATGGCTAAAATCAACGAATTAAAATACGAGTTGCTTGACCACCCACCTTATTCTCCTGATTTAGCTCCCACTGACTTTTACTTGTTCCCAAATCTAAAAAAACCTTGCTGGCAAGCGTTTTACCTCAAATGAAGATGCAATTACAGTTGTAAACCACTATTTTGAAGACCTTGAGAAAAAATATTTTAATCAAGGGATAGAATTGCTAGATAAGCGTTGGACTAAGTGTATTGAAGTTTCAGGAGATTACATTGAAAAATAAAAATATTTTTGAAAAACTAACTATTCTCTTTCATTGATAGGCTAAGAACTTTCCGAACCGCCCTCGTAAATATAGCTACCGCGACAAAAGTATTGTTTTTTGGGTTTAATGTTAACAATAATATGATTACGGATTTCATACTGTATGATTGTAATTTTTCCTCATTTAAATTTGCAATGCTATTGTTACGGATCTAATGCAATAATAGTACTTTTTAAATGAAAATTAAAAATTTTCAAACAAACTGCTTTTGCTTTGTGAAGCTGAAATATTTTAAATAAAACGCATACTTTTTTTACAGTGATTTTTTTTACTGTAAAATAAATCACTTCTGTAATTTTAAATTGAATATATTTTTAAATAATTTTCACAATTCAAATCTCTTGCTGACAATGAACCCAATTCTAATAAATAATATTGGAAATCTTAGATTATTTGTGTATGATCATACTATGGTTGTAGGGATCATAACATGGTTACGTGTGAATCATACTATGGCTGTGTGAATCATACTATTGTTATGAGGATCAAAGTATGGTTGTGAGGACCATGCATGCTACCTATCACAATATATTTTGCAAGGTCTTGTGGGCATTAGTACGAAGTTTGCTATTTATATTTCGGGTCCGGCAATAAAAACACAATAATTTATCATTGGAAATGGTTTAATTGTTTTTCAAAATATTCTCCTTTAGGACTAATACACTTTTGCATGCGCACAAATTAATTTTCGAAGCACTTTTTCTACTGATTCAGACACCTCCAAAACATGATGTCTGAATGCTTCGACAGCTGCTTTGGGCGATGAAAAACGTTGACCAAGCCTTTTTTTTTTTGATTCTAGGGAAGTCATTGGGTGCCAAATCAGGGCTGTACGGCGGATGGCTCATCAATTCGACATCTTGAGTGGTCAAATAGCTCATCGTTTCAACTGATGTGTAAGAGCTCGCATTGTCGTGATGCAAAATGATCCTCTTTTCTTATTATCTTTCCTCATCTCTTCGAACACTGTTGGCAAACAGATGGTTGTATACCACTCAGAATTGATCGTCCTACGTCCCACTTAAAGCACTGTGGCAACATGACCGGTTATACCGAAAAAAACGCAATAATTTGCTTCGATGTACTTCTTCCACGAACAACTTTTGTTGGATTTGGCTCGTCTTGAAAGACCCATACGGTCGGTTGCACTTTTGTTTCGGGTTCATATGCATAGACCAATGATTCGCCACCTGTGACAATGTTATACACTGCCTTTGAGCTACCGCAGTTATACTTTTTCAACATCTCTGTGCCCCAATCCATACGAGCTTTTTTTGAGCATTGGTCAAATTATGTGAGATCAACAGAGAACAAGTATTTTTTCACGGCCAAATGAACATGCAATATCTTATTGATGCTTGTCATACTAATGCCCAAGGATGCCTCAATCTCACGGTATATGTCGGTCTTGCTTAAACGGTTCACGCACAGCATCGATGGTTTCTGGCAAAGTGACCGAAGTTGGACGTCCTTCACGAAATTCATCCTGGAGCGAACAGCGTCACAGACTGAAATTTTGGTACCATCGCTAAAAGTCGCAACAAGTGGATTAAATCACTCTTGTCGCGATTACCCACTCCGAAAATCGCAAAAAATCATCGTACGAAAAAGTTCACGGGATAATTCCATTTTTTGACTGAGATGAATTGTTCAACACACTGTTAACAAAAAAATTCGCCCTCTAATGACAAAACGTTCTGAGTGGAGTTATGCTTAACAATGTCCAAGTTTCCAATGGATGTTTTGTCAGGATCCGAAATATAAATAGCATCCCTCGTATTAAAGGAATCTTTTTCAAAATAACTTCAGGGTTTATCCGCTGGAGTTTCTAAAGACCTGGCAGCAGTATTAAGCTCTTTAAATCTTGCCACCCCAAAAGCATAAGGATTTTTTCCCTAAAATCGGGTGTATCTATGCACCCAACAATAGTATTATCCTCTTCAAATATTTTTACCACAACCGTACTTTTTTTCGGCGTGTAGGATTTATTTTATTCGCTTGTATGTTGAAATTATAGATCTGAAATTTCGAGACAATCCAACTGCCAAGCACACACGGGAATATACTCTTTAAACTTTGCTGCAAATGTACGAGGGCGGCCGCAAAACTAACTGGCCTAACATAAAAAGAACCGTTTTTTTTTGAAGTATTATTTATTTTTCAACATAATCTCCTTCCAACTCAATACACTTCATCAAACGTTTTTTAAGTTTTTTAATTCCATCCGAAAAAAAGATTTTTCAAGACCTTCAAAATATGCCTCAGTTTCAGCAATAACCTCGCTATTGGACGAACATTTTTTGCCACCGAGAATTTTTTTTTAAATTTGGAAACAAGAAATAATCAGAAGGAGCTAAATCTGGACTATATGGTGGATGCGGAGCAATTTCAAATCGTAATGCGGCCAGTTTTTCTTGAGTTAAATATGCACTGTGTGAAGGAGCATTATCTTGATGAAAAAGAACTTTTTTTCCTAAATTCGGTCGTTTTATCTTGATTTCTTCACTCAACCGATCCCATAATGCACAATAATATTCACTATTTATAGTTTTTCCTTTCTCAAGAAAATCATTAAATATTAAACCCCTTGCATCCCAAAATACTGTTGCCATTACTTTTCCTGCTGACTGAACAGTTTTCGCCTTCTTGGGACCACTTTTACCAGCTTCTATCCATTGTTTTGACTTTTTTTGCATTCTGGGATGTAGTGATGGATCCATGTTTCATCAACAGTTATGAATCGGAGCAAGAACTCTATTGTATTACGCTGATAAATCGCTAAAAGCTCCTCGGAATTGGTCCAACGGACGATTTTTTGGGGCAGAGTCAACAAACGCGGCTCCCATCTTGCGGATAGCTTTTTCATGTGGAGTTCATCATGTAAAATACTCCAAACTTGTTTTTTGTGTATTTGAACAATATCAGCAAGCTCTCTGAGCTTTATTCGTCTATCTTTAGTCACTTTATTAAATGTTTTTCTAATGTTTTCAATATTAGTAGCAGTTTTCGGTCTTCCAGAGCGTTGTTCATCTTCCGTACTTGAACGACCCATTTTAAATTGTTGAACCCAGGATTTCACGGTGGAGTATGATGGTGCATTATCACCATGGACAGAATCCAATTCGTCTTTGATTAATTGTGGCGCATAACCTTTCATATAAAAGTGTTTAATTACCGCACGAAACTCTTTATTTTCCATTTTTCAAAAATTATAAAACTTGTTTACTTCAATCACCTGCAACAAAGAAAATAATCATTAAATATATCGGAAAATTTAACAGATGGCTTATAAAAGATTGCTTTTAAGAAAACAAAAAAAAAAAACAAAAAAAAAGTTGCTAGTAAAACAGAAAATGTGCCAGGCCAGTTAGTTTTGCGGTCGCCCTCGTATGTATTTCTTGCAACTTTTCCAAAATGTTTGCAAAAGATGAAAGAATTTAACCCTTCCAACGAGCTATTGCAAGTTGAAATGAGTTAACGTTAACCTGCGATTTTGATTGTTTCACACTGGCATAAATGAAAACGAGTCAAAGATTTCCAGAGCTTTTTAATTTTTAAGAACCACTCCATAAGAACTCTATTAAAACATAAACCGATATGGCTCAGTGTCAGTCCCATTAAAGCTTCAACAATACTAAATATTCATGCCAAATTTGAGCCATCTAGCTCCATTATTATTCAAGATATTAATTTAATGCCGCTAGATTGATTGGCCAGTTGGTCCACTGTGCATTGGGTGAAACGCTTGATATTTCATTATAAAATAAAAATATCAACCTTTCCAATTAAACCAGAAATTTGAAAAAATTACTCTGGTCAACAATTAATTTGCGGCAGAAGGTTCGATAGTCAAATGTGTGCATTTTCAAAAACAGTGTGGTAAGGAAGGGGAAAGTTTTTACTATTTCGCACAAAATCTGAATTACTCAGTTATGTTTTATCTGATTCTGAAGTTTAATGGCTTGCTGAACGCGGATTTAAATTAGCTATAATTTAGTTATTATAAAAATACAACACTGGTAAAGAATCCAAAAAAATTAGCAGCTCAAAGTAATTTTTTGTAACAAAAATTCGAAATTTCTGTAGAACTTTGCGTCTTCTTCTTATCCGAAATAAAATATCGTTTAAAGGTAAATTTCTCCTCTAAACACCGCGTTCAAGTTTTCCAAAATCGGCCTGAAAATAAAGCAATTAGAGGTCCTTTAAGTCAAAAAAAACGTAAATAACGGTTTTTGTGAATATCTCCTCAACTAGAGCTAATCTGGAAAATCGGAGCCCAGTTCGTGAGCAGCAGCCCCAAATCAACTACAGTTGAATACCAAACCTTCTGCTGCAGATTTTCTTTTTAAATTTTGTTGCCCAGTGTTATCAGTACTTTTTTTACAGCCGTTTCCCTATAGACCATTCCATAGCTAAAAACTATGCTTTTTATTTTAGGAAAAGTTGTACCAGGATCCTAGGATTATACTTATATGACATCGAAGGTTCAATATTTTAAGTGGGTTTAAAGAGAGTTGTGAATATTGTTGTCCTCGTATCGAAGAATTTTGTTCAAATTCTCTTAATCAATAAAAATGTTTAAAAATAATTTGGAGGGACATAAATACTGTTACATACGTTTTATGCTATAAAATAAAAAGTACTGAATGTTTTTGGACCAAATATTTTTTTAATATATTTATTGATGTACACGGTATCCAAAAAGAATCTACTTATTCGAAATGTCCGCCTTTTGCCTTTTCACGCGCCTTAAGTCCCACTGGCCAATCGACAATAGCTGCACGAACCTCGTCCATTGGAAAATTGGCCACAGCTTGAACCAAAGCAGTCTGAAGAGATCCAATGTTGGGCTATCTTTTGTGACAAACATTGTCCTCTAAAGCCATCCACAATTTGTAATCCAATGGGTTAAAATCTGGACTGCCTGAGGGTCATTCTTCAGAGGAAATGAACGCTGGCAAATTGTTTCGAAGCCAGGCCTGGGACGGTTTAGCCTTATGGGCCGGCGCAGAATCCTGCTGGAAAGTCCATGGCTGGTTTTGGAACAGGGAATTGTTAAGAGACTTCACAACAGCTTCCAAAACGGTTTCTTGGTAAACTTTGCCCGATGTTTTGACTCCATGTTCGCAGAAATGCAGGTCAGTGATCCCTTCGTAAGAGACACCTACCACACCATGACTGAAGCTGGGTGATGACCCTTTTCCACCAAACCATCACTGAATCTGGGTGATGACCCTTTTCCACCCTTGGGATCAATTCAGATGCTTCCTTAGTTGACCGCGCATACACTCTTTCATTTGGCTTGTTAAATTTTTCCTGAACGGTAAACATTTTTTCATCGGTGAACAAAATTTTTCTGTGCAAGTTATCGGCGTGCTTCACCAAAAAACGTTTTCATTTTTCAATCTTATATTTTTTTAAAGCTGCAGTCAATAAATGTCCGGTACGTCGTTTGAAAGCCCCAAGTCCCAAGTCTTTTTTAATGATTCGGCTCATGGACTTTTGCGTGATATTCATCTCACGGGCCATGATTTTCTTTTTTCGAAGAGGATTTCTGTGAATTCATGATTTAACGGCTTCGATGACATGCGGTGTTCGAACAGAGCGTGGGCGGCCCGACCGGTGGCGGTCTTTTACATCTCCAGTCTCTTTAAACTGTTTAATGCATCGGTAGACGAACATATGGCTAATCCCTAGTCGGATCGTTTTGAAAATATCGCTTTTTTCATTTCACACTTGAAACGCGCTATTACAGCGCTAGGGTTCTCATTATCTGACCACTCCAGGATGAAAGTTGAATCAATTTTAAAATCCCGTTACAGACTAACGCTATTGAGGTTAGCTTTCAAAACCCATATGACATTAACAGGATATAATCAATTCTACTATTGAAATGGGTGTGCTCAATGCTGTAACAGTATTTATGTCCCTACTAAGTATAGTAATTTTAGATTTGTTGCCATACTCACTCGGACCAGATTAAGTCCCCCAAAGTAACTCACCTGTAACGAGAGAAATAAAATAAGAATCAACCTTTTGTAAATATTACATAACCTAACACAACAGCAACAACAACAAAGAGTCCTGTTTAGGAAAATTAAATAAACCAGCTAAATATAGCTGTATTATACACACATAAATCCACGCAAATTAATATCAATTCGAAATAAAATCCCATAAATTTGCGATATTATGCCCGATAACAATGCAGAATCAAGGGAGGCCAAACAAAAAAAAAATAATAAGCCAAGCAAAATTTAACAACGAATTATGGATTTCTGCTTAGATGCCCATAAAAATGTGCAAGTAACGACAGACATTTCATTGTCTAAAATACGGCAAATGATTGGCAAAATAAAAAAAAAAAACAGAAAAATATAAAAATAAACTCTCATTCAGACAGACAAACGAACGGCCGAACTTCGAACCACTCGAAAACAGGTGCATTTTTTTTACCAGTTTCGTTCGATATTTTTTCACATTTAGGTTTTTGTTTTTCCTTTTTTTACTTTTGTTGTGTTGCCATAGTTAAGGCTTAAGTCGTCGCTATAGAAAAATAAAAATTCGAAAAAAACCCAATAAATTTTGCTGTGGCACCAACAATATTGGGGAAACAACATATGGTTGCCATGATTGTTGCAACAAAAAAAAAACACAAAAAATTAACAAGGGAGAGAGAAATTGTAAATAAACTATTATAGTTTATTATTATTATTATTCCTTTACAATGCAATATATTTTTTGTGGGGCTTTTAAACCATTTAAGCCGCGCGATTTCGCTTCGTATTAGAGCAAATTGCGGAGAATTGTGGAACGTACTCGTACACTGGGGTGGGGGATTACTAATCCATTTAGAATTAAGGCTCTTGTGTATTGTGCTGTCATTAATCGACAGTTGAACAATTTAAAATTAATTTGAATTTATTTGGCGGTGTCAAATGACCGCAGGAATACGTATAACGATAGCACAAGTCATGGTTGAAAGTCTCTGTGAAATGTTTTTTTTTACCGCATCATACAGAGTTAGTTATACTCCATTAACTGCATGATATTTTAACCAGGGCGGAGCACAACATAAGGAGTTAGAAGACCCTTAAGTGATCGTGGACAAGTAAAAAAGGCGAAAGTCGAGCGGGGCCCAATATAACCTACACCTCATTAATAACCAGAAGACTCCTTGTTGCCATCAGGACTTTGAGCATGGTCGGACTTAGTAAGTGAATTAAAAAGGTAGGGTCATGATGCACCAGAACAGCAAATCGACGATGCGCCAGAACAGCAAATCGACAAAGACCAAAGACCTACGGAAGCTATATTTAAACATGGACCAGTATGGTCGAGGTTAGGTTGGTAGCAAGTTGCTCATAAGAGCTATGCCAAATTTAAGCTTGCTAGCATTTAAAATGTAGCATATAGGTCGACAGGGCCGACCATTAGACATTTGTATGGGGGCTGCTTGTTCAATGACAGGACTGTTCGAAATGTGAGCAAGATCGAACATAATACGTGACAGAAGAACCTCTTGAACCGATATGGTTAAAGTCTAGATTTAAATCACTTATGGACGCAAATGAAAACATTAACCGGTGTGTTCCAATTTCAGCAGAGTTGTAAGGAGATCTTTCATATCCCACTATACTCCATTTGAGCAAAATCGTATATACAATGTGAATTGTAGGGCAGATCTATCTAAAGTGGGAGGTGTGTTTTGCAAAGGAGCTAAAGGTAAACATAAAGCAATGTGGCCCAATTTCACCGTAGTTAGCTTCGGGCATTCTTAAGGATTTTTCTTTTGATGAGGTTTCTGCTGCAATTCGTAAAACTAAGTCCTCATTTACACGAGGCAACTTTACTTGCATCATTTTTATGATTATTTTTAAAACGGCCCCTTGTGTTTACACAATGCAATTTGGTTACGGCAATTTTTGGTTTTATTTTTGCCTTTTCTGAGATTCTGTGATTTATTCGTTCATAGTTTTGTGTGAAAAAATACTAAAATACGAGGGCGGTTCGGAAAGTTCTTAGCCTATCAATGAAAGAGAATAGTTGGTTTTTCAAAAATATTTTTATTTTTCAATATAATCTCCTGAACTTCAAAACACTTAGTCCAACGCTTATCTAGCAATTATATCCCTTGATTAAAATAGATTTCCTCAAGGTCTTCAAAATAGTGGTTTACGACTGTAATTGCATCTTCATTTGAGGTAAAACGCTTGCCAGCAAAGAATTTTTTTAGATTTGGGAACAGGTAAAAGTCACTGGGAGCTAAACAGGAGAATAAGGTATGTGGTCAAGCAACTCGTACCTTAATTCGTTGATTTTAGCCATTGTTAAAACACTCTTGTGCTCTGGTGCGTTGTCTTGATGAAAAATTATTTTTTTGTGTTGTAAGGCAGGACGTTTTTCTCGAATTTGTACATTTAATTGATCTAAAAGGTTGCAATAGTACTCTGAATTTATTGTTTTACCCTTTTGCAGATAGTCAATCAGTAAAATACCTTCGAAGTCCCAAAAAACCGTTGCCATAACTTTACCAGCCGTTTGAATTGTTTTTGCCTTCTTTGGGGCACTTCCTCCAGGTTCAGTCCATTGTTTGGATTGTTCTTTTGTCTTTGGGTATAGTGGTGGATCCATGTCTCATCAACAGTTATGAAACGACGCTTAAAATCCTTTTTATTTCTCTGAAAACGATCCAAACAAGCTTGAGAAATGTTCATTCTTATGCGTTTTTGGTCGACTGTTAACAAGTGCGGCACCCATCTTGCAGAAAGCTTTTATATCTGTAGTTCGTCATGCAAAATTAAATGGACTCGATCATTTGAGATGCCCATGATATTAGCTATTTCGCGCTCTTTTATTCTTCGATCATTTAAAACCATATCATGCACTTTGGCTACAATTTCTGTTGTTGTTGCTGTTTTTGGACGTCCACTACGTGATTCATCTTCAATGCTTGTAAGACCACGTTTAAATTCAGCAACCCAATTTTTTTCTGTTGCATATGAATTTCTTGTCCCGATAAACCTTTTTATGTAAATATTTAATGATACCACGCATTTCCAATTTTTCCATTGTAAAAAAATCGCGGATGCGTCTTTTGTGAACACCTGTTTCTATATGAAGGAGTTGCCAGATCGAAACAAAATTTAACATGTGTTCATAGCAGAGATGGAAGTTTCCAAAACACTTACCTTTTTTCTGTTTATACCGCGCTTTTTGTGAAGAAGTTTCCGAACCGCCCTCGTAATCTGCAGCCAACTTCACACTACGAAAAACACAAAATGTATTGACAGTACCGGCAGGATTTATCCCTTTCCATGTGCCTTAACCTTTTCTCCGACAAACTGAGAGTTGCGGCAAGTAAAGTTGCCTCGTGTAAATGGGGACTTAGCCACCGAGTGCATACTGAAGTAGCTGGCAAGCTGTCTGTAGCCAATTTCAGCAGAATTGCTTCAATTTCAGCAGATTTGTTAACAAATCTATCAAAGGCAAAATCGGATGTAAAATGTAAATAGTAGGGCCGACTTATCTGAAGTTGGGGGTATGCAAAGCATGGCTATAGGTAAACAGGAATCAATGTGTTCAAACATTGCCGTGTCAAGCTAATGGCATTCCAACGATGTTTGCTACTGCTCATGTTGCATGAGGTTCTGTCGCCGTTAGTACTCGTAAAGACACTTGAGGCCTTACTTCTGCCCAGCCTGAACGAATCCCAACACAGATGCTGAGAACCACAGCAACAGCTCCTAAAGCTTAAACCAAATAAATGATTATGGCCTCAAGCAGTATAAAACAGAAATTTTCTCGTACCACAGGGCCTATCAAAGGCCTTCGATACGGTCTGTCATGGTGTGTTATTTGATGAGCTAGTCAACACCATTCATCGCAATGATCCGAAACGTTATATCGCGAACTGCATGTATGGTCGCCAATCGCATGTGGAATTTAGGAATAAAAATTCAAAGTCCAATAGAATAAAACAGAGAGTAAATAGGGTGGATGATGGCTCTCGTTAATTCTTTTTATTTCTACATTTTCAAAATTGAACAACCTCTAGAGAGATCGTGTCATACGCTACGTTTTAAACTTCTTTAAGTGAGACTCAATCTGAAGATAAAAGCTGACGTTAAAACCACATCGACTATACTTAGTAGGGACTTAAATACTGTTAAAACATTGAACAACCCATTTCAATAGTAGAACTAAACATACCCCGTTAATGTCATATGGGTTTTGAAAGCTAACATCAATAGCGTTAGTATGTAACGGGATTTTAAAATTGTTTCAACTTTCATCATGAAGTGGTCAGATAATGAGAACCGTATCGCTGTAATATCGCTTTTCATGTGGGAAATGCAAAAAGCGATATTTTCAAAATGCTGCGGCCACTAGGGATTAGCCGCATGTTCGTCTACCGATGCATAAAACTGTTTGAGGAGACTGGAGATGTAAAAGACCGCCACCGGTCGGGCCGGCCACGCTCTGTTCGAACATCGCGTGTCATCGAAGCCGTTAAATCAAGAATTCACAGAAATCCGCTACGAAAACAGAAAATCATGGCCTGTGAGATGAATATCACGCAAAAGTCCATGAGTCGAATCATTAAAAAAAGATTTGGAACTAGGAGCTTTCAAACGACGTACTGGACATTTATTGCAGCATAAAATAAAAAAGGATTGAAAAATGCAAACGTCTTTTGGCTGATAACTTGCACAGAAAAATTTTGTTCACCGATGAAAAAAATTTTTACCGTTCAGGAAAAAATTTACCAAGCAAAATGATAGAGTGTAGGCGCGATCATCTAAGGAAGTATCTGAACTGACCCCAAGGGTAGAAAAGGGTCTTCACCCAGCTTCAGTCATGGTTTGGTGGGGTGTCTCTTACGATGGGGTCACTGAGCTGCATTTTTGCGAACAATAAGTCAAAAGATCGGCCAAAGTTTACTAAGAAACCGTTTTGGAAGCTGTTGTCAAGCCTCTTAACAATTCTCTGTTTCAAAACCAGCCATGGACTTTCCTGCAGGATTCTGCGCCGGCCCATAAAGCTAAAACGTCCCAGGCCTGGCTTCGAAACAACTTGCCAGCGTTCATTTCCTCTGAAGAATGACCCTCAGGCAGTCCAGATTTGAACCCATTGGATTACAAATGGTGAACGGTTTTAGAGGACAAGGTTTGTCACAAAAGATACCCCAACATTGGATCTCTTCAGACTGCTTTGGTTCGAGCTGTGGCCAATTTTCCAATAGACGAGGTTCGTGCAGCTATTGTCGATTGGCCAGTGCAAATTAAGGCGCGTGAAAAGGCAAAAGGCGGACATTTCGAATAAGTTGATTCTATTTGGATACAATATACATCAATAAATATATTAAAAATATTTGGTCCAAAAACATTCAGTACTTTTTATTTTACGAGGGCGGTTCGGAAACTTCTTAGCCTAGCACAAAAAGCGCGGTATAAACAGAAAAAGTTAAGTGTTTTGGAAACTTCCATCTCTGCTATGAACACATGTTAAATTTTGTTTCGATCTGGCAACTCCTTCATATAGAAACAGGTGTTCACAAAAGACGCATCCGCGATTTTTTTACAATGGAAAAATTAGAAATGCGTGGTGTCATTAAATATTTACATAAAAAAGGTTTATCGGGACAAGAAATTCATAATGATATGGTGAATGTGTTAGGTGAAAGTGCTCCTTCATATGCAACAGTAAAAAATTGGGTTGCTGAATTTAAACGTGGTCGTACAAGCATTGAATATGCCACGTAGTGGACGTCCAAAAACAGCAACAACAACGGAAATTGTAGCCAAAGTGCATGATATGGTATTAAATGATCGACGAATAAAAGTGCGTGAAATAGCTAATATCATGGGCATCCCAAATGATCGAGTCCATTTAATTTTGCATGAAGAACTACAGATGAAAAAGCTTTCTGCAAGATGGGTGCCGCACTTGTTAACAGTCGACCAAAAACGCATAAGAATGAACATTTCTCAAGCTTGTTTGGATCGTTTTCAGCGAAATAAAATGTATTTTAAGCGTCGTTTCATAACTGTTGATGAGACATGGATCCACCACTATACTCCAGAGACAAAAGAACAATCCAATCAATGGACTGAAGCTGGAGGAAGTGCCCCAAAGAAGGCAAAAACAATTCAATCGGCTGGAAAGGTTATAGCAACGGGTTTTTGGGACTTTAAAGGTATTTTATTGATTGACTATCTGCAAAAGGGTAAAACAATAAATTCAGAGTACTATTGCAACCTTTTAGATCAATTAAATGTACAATTTCGAGAAAAACGTCCTGGCTTACAACACAAAAAAATAATTTTTCATGAAGACAACGCACCAGCGCACAAGAGTGTTTTAACAATGGCTAAAATCAACGAATTAAAGTACGAGTTGCTTGACCACCCACCTTATTCCCATGATTTAGCTCCCAGTGACTTTTACCTGTTCCCAAATCTAAAAAAATTCCTTGCTGGCAAGCGTTTTACCTCAAATGAAGATGCAATTACAGTTGTAAACCACTATTTTGAAGACCTTGAGGAAAACTATTTTAATCAAGGTATAGAATTGCTAGATAAGCGTTGGACTAAGTGTATTGAAGATCCAGGAGATTATATTGAAAAATAATAATATTTTTGAAAAACTAACTATTCTCTTTCATTGATAGTCTAAGAACTTTCCGAACCGCCCTCGTACAGCATAAAACGTGTGTAACAGTATTTAAGTCCCGCCTAAGTATATGTGACGCGCGAAATAGAAAGGAACCAAAGGGTAAAAACCAGTTTTGTTCAGGAGAGCCATTTTAAAGATTTAAATACATGTATCTTTGGTGTACCATCACTTTCCTAAAACGCGCATATCTCTGGGAGGGAACACTTTTGGGGCATGGGATCGGTCTCATTCGATAATCAGATGTTGTCCACATCAAAAAAAAAGCAAGTGAAAATTTATTTTTTTTACCCTTAGGTCGCTTTCTCTATGCGCTGTCACATATACACTTTATCAGATGGATTGAGAGTCTCCTTGTTAGACAAACAACTTCAAGACCTAAAGCCGGCTCCTTTTCACATAAATGAAGGGATGTGCAAAAGCTGTGTAATGTCCTTGCATCTCTACAAATTAAATTGTACGAGTATATCTCTGATTGTATTTTTACCAACATTACGACATTACGTTAATTCTCGGATTGTATTTTCACCAACGTTATTAGCTAGTGCAAATGTTTTCAGTTCGATTTTCTGCATATACAGTGGTGTAGAGTGTAATGCAGTCAACCCCGCCCCACTTTGTCGCGTTTTACTACTTTTTTTTATAAATTAACTGTGTTTAACAACAGGCAACCGGTAAACCTTCCGATTGTTCATCTCAATATTTTTCCAATACTCCGCAAGTGGTTTTATTGAATGTACGTAAACAGAATATAGCATTCCCGCTAGTACGCATCCTACAATGAATAAATAAATTACTCGCTGTCAGCAGTGGTGGTCAGAGGAATCATCACAGGGTGTCATAGCTATTAAATCGCTCGCTGACTGCATCGTGACACAACCTGTATTTATGCCTTTTATCATAAGCGATTAATGTGAAAAAATACACGTGCAAACGCACGTGTAATGGCCATCCATCGATCCATCCACCTTCACTTAATTTACCGAGTTCAAAGGTAGACCATTCACCGATTGTTTTTCTTTTGTGCGCGGGTTTCTCTCTTTTTTGTTGTTCTTTGTCTTCCTTGTGTTGTTAATAAAAAAAACACACACAACAGCAACAACAATACGGTGAAGAAAAACAACAATAATTTTCCACCACAATAACATGAAATGTAAACCTGAAAAAACAATACTCGGGCATAAAATAACAACGGCATCGAAATATCCTGCATACAAAAACATTTCACATACACCGAGGCACAAACACACACACACAAACGCACACACCATGAAGTCATTTGCTCACTCAAAAGATACGCACTAGCCACGCCATGCCAGGCCAGGCTACGCCGCCCACTTGCAGCACCGACTTCAAACGTTGAAAAACCGAAAATTGTATCGTACAATTGTTATACAAACGAAAAACACTCAATTACGTATAATTTCAGACTCAACAGTCAATTTGTCGAAGTACACAGTAAAAAATAAATGAAAGCAGAAATAACGCCATGGGGTATCAAAGGATAAACGCCATTGGCATGACAAATTATGCACATTTTAAAATAGCATGTAAAACTGAAAGAAACCCAAACTACGGTGAATTATAAGTAAGGCATTACTTGATAACGACAGCTCCTTACCTCCTGCCTCCAGTTAAGTTCACTTATCTCAGTAGAGGACATACCATTGAAGTACTCATGAAATAGTGAGAGTCCATGGAAAATTCTGCGATGCTCAAGAGAAACAACTTAGCGCCCTCTTTTCAAAGATTACTCCATTCCTGGACAAATGATGGCGACATAGATTTAAAATGGGTCGAAAGAAAAATCACATATTCAGGCTCGGCGTCCTTCTTACCCCTACTCTTCAGGCTTCGTGAGTAACGAGAAAGCTAAATCCATTACTTCATCATAGGTTACTGTGAAAATTAGGTCACGGAGCGTGGCCAGAAAGTGTTTCGTCCTGTGCTCTGTTTTGAGACCGTTTATTTTTAAGTGCGTTTTTACAATTCGGACGATCTTCCAATCGAAACGAAATATGTTGCGTCTAGGTGGCGTGCTGTAGCCATATCATTTTTTTGTGCTAGTCATAAGTACACTTAGCAAGAGGTGATCAATATAGAGGTACTTTTTTCAAAAAATACAAAACTTCAAATCAAGTGTGGAATCTTTATTGGTAATTTGAAAGGACATTTTATGCCATTTATTGTTTTTACTAAGTAGGGACATAAATACTGTTACAACATTGAACACAGCCTTTTCAATAGTAGAACTGAACATAGCCCGTTAATGTCATATGGGTTTTGAAATCTAACCTCAATAGCGTTAGTCTGTAAGGGGATTTTAAAATTGTCTCAACTTTCATAATGGAGTGGTCAGATAATGAGAACCGCATCGCGAGGACGACCGCAAAACTAACTGGCCTGGCACATTTTCTGTTTTACTAGCAACTTTTTTTTTTGTTTTTAAAAAGCAATCTTTTTTAAGCCATCTGTCAAAATTTCCGAAATATTTAATGATTATTTTCTTTGTTGCAGGTGATTGAAGTAAACAAGTTTTATAATTTTTGAAAAATGGAAAATAAAGAGTTTCGTTCGGTAATTAAACACTTTTATATGAAAGGTTATACGCCACAATTAATCAAAGATGAATTGGATTCTGTTCACGGTGATAATGCACCATCATACTCCATCGTGAAATCCTGGGTTCAACAATTTAAAATGGGTCGTTCAAGTACGGAAGATGAACACGCTCTGGAAGACCGAAAACTGCTACTACTATTGAAAACATTAGAAAAATATTTAATAAAGTGACTAAAGATAGACGAATAAAGCTCAGAGAACTTGCTGATACGAGTATTGTTAAAATACACGAAAAACAAGTTTGGAGTATTTTACATGATGAACTCCACATGAAAAACCTATCCGCAAGATGGGTGCCGCGTTTGTTGACTTTGTCCCAAAAAATCGTCCGTTGGACCAATTCCGAGGAGCATTTAGCGATTTATCAGCGTAATCCAATAGAGTTCTTGCGCCGAATCATAACTGTTGATGAAACTTGGATCCATTACTACATCCCAGAATGCAATTAACAGTCAAAACAATGGATAGAAGCTGGTAAAAGTGGTCCCAAGAAGGCGAAAACTGTTAAGTCAGCAGGAAAAGTAATGGCCACAGTATTTTGGGATGCAAGGGGTATTATATTTATCGATTATTTTGAGAAAGGAAAAACTATAAATAGTGAATATTATTGGGCATTATTGGATCGGTTGAGTTAAGAAATCAAGATAAAACGACCGCATTTAGAAAAAAAAAGTTCTTTTTCATCAAGATAAAGCTCCTTCACACACTGCATTTTTAACTCAACAAAAACTGGCCGAATTACGATTTGAATTTGCTCCGCATCCACCATATAGTCCAGATTTAGCTCCTTCTGATTATTTCTTGTTTCCAAATTTAAAAAAAAATCTCGGTGGCAAACAATGTTCGTCCAATAGCGAGGTTATTGCTGAAACTGAGGCATATTTTGAAGGTCTTGAAAAATCTTATTTTTCGGATGGAATTAAAAAACTTGAAAAACGTTTGATGAATTGTATTGAGTTGGAAGGAGATTTTGTTGAAAAATAAATAATAATAATTCCAAAAAAACGGTTCTTTTTATGTTAGGCCAGTTACTTTTGCGGTCGCCCACGTATATACGTTGAAGACAAGTCTCCTATTCGTTTCTGCATAACAGCAATGTTCGTCGCTGGCAGTACAAGGTCGTCTGCATAGTCGAGGTCTCCAAGCTGGTCGTTTATTCTCCACTGTAACCACCTACTTGCGCCCGCCACTGTCGACATTATATCGTCAGGCACCGTAATAAAAGGTATAGGGGCTTGTAGGCACCCATATTGGACGCCGCTTATTCTGTCGAAAGGATCGCTTATTTGAGTCTGCGTATTGTTCCTTTATCAGAGCTATTATTTTGTCGGGGATCCTTTTGTTGGCAAGAGCGAGCCATAGCCGGCCATTTCATTCTCGAAGGAGCGGTTGGGACGGAAGCCGGCTTGTTCTTTGCGCAACTGCTCGTCCAAGCTGTTGAGAATGCGAGTAAGTATGATCCTTTTAAATATTTTTGATACAGCGGGAGTGTTACGAGTATATGAAATCTGTTTATATCGTTCAACCCCACCGAAGCTCGGCCATATTGGTTCAACTTTTGATAAAACCATGCCGTTCTACAAGTTACATTTACAGTTCGAAAAAAGTGAGTTTTAAGCGACCTTTAAGTAATTGTCGTGAAATTTTGTCTTTTAAATCAAAGTTTATTTCTGCGGAAAACTGAAAAAGTAGGGGTACCATAGTACCTTCAGAAATCAAAAGGTAGCAAAGTATTAACACGTTGACTGCCAAGGCCATTTTCAGAAAACTGGCCAAAAATGACATTATGATTTTTTCACATTATACGAGTATTACTAGAAACTCTATTTCTAGATGATAGGTATCAAGAAAAAGCAAATAAGATGTTTTTTTTATGAGAACAAGGACCTACGAATTATCTCGTAGTTGGCTTCTGTGACAGAAATCGCTACGCAGAAGCCAAATACGAGTTGATTCGTAGGTCCTTTTTCTCCTAAAGAAAAACATTATTTTTGCTTCCTATAGTACTTTGTTTTATAGTTATTATAATTTGTTATAATTTTATTATTATTTTCTTTCTTTTTAGATTTATAAACATTCTCTAAATTTATTGTTATAATTATCAAGAACCCAAAATGGTTAAGATAAGGTCACTGAATCAAAGTCAAAATGAGTACAACGCAAATCTAAGTGATTCACAATATGACGGAATTTTCAGCGATGATAGTAACGAAATTTATGAGCCTTCTGGTAGTGGTAGTGAAGATGAACCTGATGATAATGACGTTGATCTCCGTCAAATGAGAATGATGATTTGTGGACAGAAGCTCAAGACAGTCCTGATTTATTTATTTTTGAAGAAAATGTTGGTGTGAAATTATGTACATCAAATTTTTCAGTACAAACGCTGGTGTATTTATTTATTTCGGATGAGTTTCTTGCATTACTGGTAGAACAAACTAATTTATATGCTGCGCAAGAAATTGAAAAATCGGAAACTGGGAATCAAAATGCTATAAAAAAAACTAAAAGATTATCAAATTGGCAAGACGCAAATGCTGCAGAGATGAAAGTTTTTATAGCACTTTTATTGCAAATGGGACCTCGAACTTTTCCAACAATAGAACATTACTGGAGCACAAACAAGCTATATAATGTAAACTTTTGGCGCTCACATATGAGCCGAAATCGATTCCAGTTGCTATTTCGTTATTTTCATTTGGTTGATAATTCAAACACATCTACCGACAGATTATACAAGGTGAGACCAATCCTAAATCATTTCAACAATGTTATGCGTGAAAACTATGTACCAAGTGAAAATATTTGTATTGACGACTCCATGATGCTATGGCGGTGAAGATTGCTTTTCCGCCAAAACATAAAAAATAAAAAAACACAAAAAATAAATCAAACTATATGAACTATGTGAGTCCGACGGTCTTGTAATAAAAATAAAAATTTACAGCGGAAAATCCGAGGAAACTACCAATAATGTAGGTCATACTGCTGACGTTGTTTTACATTTACTTGAGGACTTTCTCGATAAAGGCTACGCGCTTTACGAGGATGGATAATTGTTTAGCTCGTTTGTTTTATTTCGGTCTGTTGCTTTTACACATTGAACAGGGATTAAACCGGCTCAAGACCTCTTGCTTCTATATTTAAATAGAAGACAAGTTTTTAACAAAATGGCAAAGTGACATTGATTTTCGTGGCTGCACACTACGTTTATCATGATTTCGGGTCCGTGACAACCCTCTTCAGAAAGCCTTGCTGCAATTGTTGAAAGTAAAACCGAACTCTATAAGGCCAGGCTCTCCACAAACGAATGAGAACTACTGTTGTAAACCTTACTTTTCAAGTTTTCTTCACACAATTGCCCACGAAAATACAACTCACTCTTGCCAGCTCTAAAGAGACTCCACATCGAGAGCCATCAATAGATTTCTTTTACAACAACGTGTGTGTGTGTTGTAAAAAGAGTTTAGTTGACTATGGATAATTTTTATAATTCAGTTAGTCTTACAAAACTGTACACGAAAAACTTATGTGTGTGGAGCCCTGCGAAGTAACTGAAAAGGAAACCTTAAACTGAATAAAGGGGAGTGTTTTTGGCAGCAAAATGGTCCTGTTTCTGTATGCAAATGGAAAGACAAACGAGAAGTCCTTACCATTTCAAACATGCATGCTGTTGAAATGGTAGAGGTGCCCAATCGCAATGGAAAAATTTCTATGAAACCGAATATAGTTCGAGACAACAATAATGGAATGTCTGGCATAGACCGCTCAGACCAAATGATTTCGTACTACTCATCTCTAAGAAAGGCTAAGGTTTCGCTACATATTATAGATATAAAGGGTGTCCCAAGAAGAACGCAATTTTTAAATCTGGCAACATTCGAAGTGTCATTGTTTGACATTTGAACAATTGTTGTTGTTTGTTAGTAGAAGGTACGAGGTTAGTAAAAATGGAGCGCTACACGAATGAACAACGCAGCCTCATTGTGAAATTGTTTTACCAAAATGGTGAAAGTTTTGCGGCTACAGTTCGCAAATTGCGATCAATTTGGGGTCACAATAATGCTCCAAAAGAGTCAACTGTAAAGAGATTAATGGATAAATTTGCCGAAACTGGGTCTGTTAGTGATGTAAAGACAACAACGCGCCATCGACCAGGTCGATCGACCGAAAATGTCGCAGCTGTACGTGATGATGTCGCTCAAACTCCATCCACCTCAATTCGACACTGAGCTCAGCAAATTGGTGTCTCCAAATCCACTTTGCAGCGAATTTTGACGAAAGATTTGCATCTTCATGCATACAAAATTCAATTGACTCAGGAACTGAAGCCAGCTGACCATGGACAGCGAAGGGAGTTCGTTAATTGGGTATTGGAGAGACAACATGAAAATGCTGATTTTGCCGATAAAATCATCTTCAGTGACGAGGCCCATTTTCATCTTGATGGCTTCGTCAATAGGCAGAATTGTCGCATTTGGGGTGCGGAAAATCCTCGAGTGATTCACCTGAAGCAAATGCATCCTCAACGTGTCACTGTGTGGTGTGGTTTTTGGGCTGGAGGAATCATTGGACCTTTTTTTTATGAAAATGGGGCAGGTCAAGCGCAAACAGTCAATGGTGTTTGGTATCGTGAAATGATAACCAGTTTTTTCTTGCCTAGAATTGAAGAAATAAATGTGGAGGGCATGTGGTTCCAACAAGACGGCGCCACATGTCATACAGCCAGAGAAACAATTCAACTGCTGCATCAGTCATTTAAAAATTGCGCTCTTCTTGGGACACCCTTTATATATGTGACAGCGCATAGAGAAAGGGACCTAAGGGTAAAAAATCAATTTTCATTTTTTTTCTTCTTTTTTTGATGTGGACAACATCAAAAGTGTTCCCTCCCAGAGATATGCGCGTTTTATGAAAGTGAAGTCGACGATTCTAAGCGCAAAAAGAAAGGGACCTAATCTTTAAAATGGCTCTCCTCAACAAAACTGGTTGTTAACCTTAGGTCCCTTTCTATTTTGCGCGTCACATAAACAAAATGCTCACAGAATTTTTCAAAAAGTAACTTCATCTGAAATAAAACTGATAAAGTTCAGAGAAAAATTCGAATGGAGATTTTCAACCAGTTTTGAAAAAAAATATAGAAGTCAAGAGCTCCATTATTTAGAGTGTTTACCACCAATGGGGAAAAAACAGCCTCCGACAAAGCCATGTCGTGTATGTAGCCAAGCAAAAAAACGCCGAGAAAAGCGTTACTTCTGTCCAGCCTGTGCAGAAAAGCGAGCCCTTTGTGCGGAAAATTGTTTTAAAAACTACCAGAAATAATAAAATATTACTTTAGTTCTTCTATTTGAGTTAATTTTTCCATACATTTTTTTTATCTTTTTAATAAATGTTCAGCTCACTCATGCCAAAACTATCTTTTTTTATTTTCCCAGAAGCCATTTATCGAAAAAGCGGCACTTTTAGATAATACGAGATAACTCGTAGTTGGCTTCCTGCAAGGGAAATCAATCTACGAGTTGTCTCGTAGTTGGCAGTCAACGTGTTAAATTTATTATCCCTCGTCTTGATATGAATGCGGAAATCAATACCAAAGCCAAAAACAATCAGCTTTAATATGTGTGCGTTTGTGCCAAACTCTATCGAATGCCTTGGAAATAACCATAGCCTCAACCTTACATTCGAGAAGCCGTTGAATATATGGACTCCATAGGTTCGTAAGGTATACTAGCAGGTCTCCAGTACATGGTTTTCTGAGAAGTCCCAATTGTCGCACTCCAAAGATCCACAAGATGGCCTTTGTGAGTTCATGGCATACATGCAATGAACTCGAACGCTATTAAAAGTACCGCAATTGCCGAATGGTCAGGCGCTGAAGTTACCCGTAGATCTGCCGTTTGTTGTACAGCCAAAAGAATACGGCTCTGTAATAAGTCAATTTTCGCATTTGCCGTGGAGATCCATCAGCCCCTTGCGTTTGCTAGGGAACGCTCCTTTAGTGCTAAAAATACCAAGCGTTACTTTAAGCTAATTTAGCTGGCAACAACAAAATTGTAGCACCCTTTGCCGCATACATTTACATACTTATTAAATAGCTCATATACACAGTGAGAGAGAGACTTACACACACATACTCACAGTCAAATGTGTTGTTAATAGTATCCCCGGCACTATTTCATTGCAATGCCGTGGAGCAACATACAGGAGGAGTTGGCTTCGTTTTGTTTTTATTAAACTGCTGTAGTTGTGTGGTTGTTGTTGCTGCCGAAAGGATAACAACAAAGGCATATGTTATTGTTTTTGTTGCTGTGATAGTGTATTGTTGCATCGAGTGTGTTAGTGTGTGTGTGTGTGTGCGACTCTTTTTGTTCAATGCACATTTAAAACTATGGGTGTGCCCGATAATTTTTTATGCTGCATATCCTTTTCCGTTTAATGCTCAAAAATTGCTGTTATTAAAAACACATGCAGACATACAAACGCCTCTCTACACACACTCGTATGCATACATACAAACAAATACGAGTACATACATAAATGAAAGTATGAATGGGTACTAGGATGGCCCTTTAATCGTTTTGAGATTTTTTTTCTTGCAACACAACCAAAGTGTTTAAAGAAACATAGATCTTGTAAATCTAACGAGAAAAAGGCTTACAAGGGCATACTTATTCGATTAAGCCCAATTTTTTCACACACTTGTTTTTAGAACGTGCAATTGCAGGGCTACCCTAAAAGGCATTTATGTTCAGCACATGTTTCTACAGTAGAATTAGAAAGTATAAGTATTTTTTAAAAATTTTAATAAATTAATAAATTAAACTTTTATTTGTCTTCATTAATTAGAAACATTCCTAAAACTGATCGAAGGGAATTGTTTATTCATCTTAAAATTGTATAACATTAGACAAAGCATAGTTGATAGCGTGAGGATGGATATTGAATACCTAGAGTTATATACGAGTATTAAAGACTAAAAGTAGACTTTTAGACTTGTCTACTATTACAAGAAAACCAAAAGTCGCTTTTAGACTTTTTAGTAAAAAAAAGTAGATTAAAGTCGAATTTTCCACCTTTTTTGGGAAAATAAAAATGCAATATTTTGGAATAAAAAACAAGTTTTCCTTGTGAAAAAAACTATTATTTAAAAAAGTAAGAATGATTATAAAATAATAAACATCAGGAATTTCAGGAAGGGTCATTAGTAATAATCAAGCTTTAAAAACTTAAAACAATGTTGCTACAGATGTGGCAACGATTGACGTTTTTTTCGCTATTTATACAATAAATGCTTTTGGTTGTTCTCCATATGTGACGCGCAAAATATAAAGGAACCTTAGGTTAAAAACCAGTTTTGTTCAGGAGAGTCATTTTAAAGATTAGGTCCCTTTCTATTTGCGCTTAGAATCGTCAACTTCACTTTCATAAAACGCGCATATCTCTGGGAGGGAACACTTTTGGGGCATGGCATCGGTCTCATTCGATGCTCAGATGTTGTTCACATCAAAAAAAGTGAAAAGTTGATGAAAAGTTTTGTTCAGGAGAGCCATTTTAAAGACTAGGTCCCCTTCTTTTTGCGCTTAGAATCGTCGACTTCACTTTCATAAAATGCGCATATCTCTGGGAGGGAACACTTTTGGGACATGGCATCGGTCTCATTCGATGCTCAGATGTTGTTCACATCAAAAAAAGAAAAAAAATTAAAAAATTGTTTTTTTTACCCTTAGGTCCCTTTTTCTATGCGCTGTCAAATATATAATTAGGAGACCTCCATAGACTGCGTTACTTGCTGACCATTGTATTCTATCGTGTATGGTTGTCTGGTAAGGTAGTCACCATTTCCAGAATGATACGAGGTCGGTTCGAAAAATTCTTAGCCTAGCACAAAAAGCGCGGGCCTAGCACAGAAAAAAAGTTGAGTGTTTTGGAAACTTCCATCTCTTCTATGAACACATGTTAAATTTTGTTTCGATCTGGCAACTCCTTCATATAAAAACAGGTGTTCACAAAAGACGCATCCGCGATTTTTTTTCAATTGAAAAATTAGAAATGCGTGGTGTCATTAAATATTTACATAAAAAAGGTTTATCAGGACAAGAAATTCATAATGATATGGTAAATGTGTTAGGTGAAAGTGCTCCTTCATATGCAACAGTAAAAAATTGGGTTGCTGAATTTAAACGTGGTCGTACAGGCATTGAAGATGAACCACGTAGTGGACGTCCAAAAACAGCAACAACAACAGAAATTGTAGCCAAAGTGCATGATATGGTATTAAATGATCGACGAATAAAAGTGCGTGAAATAGCTAATATCATGGGCATCTCAAATGATCGAGTCCATTTAATTTTGCATGAAGAACTACAGATGAAAAAGCTTTCTGCAAGATGGGTGCCGCACTTGTTAACAGCATAAGAATGAACATTTCTCAAGCTTGTTTGGATCGTTTTCAGCGAAATAAAATGTATTTTAAGCGTCGTTTCATAACTGTTCATGAGACATGGATCCACCACAATACTCCAGAGACAAAAGAACAATCCAAACAATGGACTGAAGCGGGAGGAAGTGCCCCAAAGAAGGCAAAAACAATTCAATCGGCTGGTAAGGTTATGGCAACGGTTTTTTTTGGAACTTCAAAGGTATTTTATTGATTGACTATCTGCAAAAGGATAAAACAATAAATTCAGTGTACTATTGCAACCTTTAAGAGCAATTAAATGTACAAATTCGAGAAAAACGTCCTGGCTTACAACACAAAAAAATAATTTTTCATCAAGACAACGCACCAGCGCACAAGAGTGTTTTAACAATGGCTGAAATCAACGAATTAAAGTACGAGTTACTGGACCAACCACCTTATTCTCCTGATTTAGCTCCCAGTGACTTTTACCTGTTCCCAAATCTAAAAAAAATCCTTGCTGGCAAGCGTTTTACCTCAAATGAAGATGCAATTACAGTTGCAAACCACTATTTTGAAGACCTTGAGGAAAACTATTTTAATCAAGGGATAGAATTGCTAGATAAGCGCTGGACTAAGCGCATTGAAGTTTCAGGAGATTATATTGAAAAATAAAAATATTTTTGAAAAACTAACTATTCTCTTTCATTGATAGGCTAAGAACTTTCCGAACCGACGTAGCATGCCTATAACATCTGTTAAACACGCTTCGATGGACCTGAGTCATAGAGACCAGCTGCAGGCTGGTGAAGCATCGTCAGCAAAGCTTTTGTTGGAGTTCATCGTAGAGAGCCGGTAATAAAATAGTTTCATTATCCGTGGCTTTCCACCAAACCACAGCACCATGCTGGTCTAAAAGCTGATGTTACTAGCCATATCTTGTCTCTAGGGAATACAATCTGCCCGATCTATATCTGGTCAGTACGAGGGCGGTTCGGAAACTTCTTAGCCTAGCAAAAAAAGCGCGGTATAAACAGAAAAAAGTTAAGTGTTTTGGAAACTTCCATCTCTGCAATGAACACATGTTAAATTTTGTTTGGCAACTCCTTCATATAGAAACAGGTGTTCACAAAAGCTAAAAACGTTCCGAACCGCCCTCGTATCTGTTAGCAGAGGCAACTTTTGCAGTTCTTCCTGGGTGTTTTTTGCCAATGACAATTTGCTGAGCCTAATGGTTTAAGCCTCTTTCATCCGACTTAGTCTATTGGGCATAGGTAGTGTGAAGATGCGAACCGTGTCTGCAGTGTCTGCAAGTGGGATTTCGGTAGGACGGAGATATCCTCTAGAGGAGAGAGCCTCTAGTAACTGAATTTGTTGTTTTAGACCTAAAAATGCATCTATTTTCGTTCAACTACTCAGGAATGAGACTACAATTTTAATAGATTCTGGATATCGCTCACTTTGCATGGCTCTGGAGCCCTAAAAAACTATTTTTATGAAAAAATATTGGCGTATGTTTCTTAGTTGGACTTTAAAATGATACCAAAAAATTTAGATTCGAAGCAGGTCAGTTTTCTGATGTTTGTCAATGAAACGCAGCACTGTGAGGCGGGCAAGCAGCCCGCCTCACAGTGCTGCGCATACTTTTTACCATGACTGTATAAACAAAAGCAAAAGATTATGCATTAAAGTGTATGTACACCACACCGTTAACTAATAAAAAATTCTCTATACTTTTATGCCCACATTCCTTAAAGGATTTATGTTTATATTAATGGTCGTAATTACACGGAATAGTTGATGGCAGACAGTGGAGAGGGGAGGGGATTATAAAGCCTTATTCATTGTTTTTTTTAACCGGCAATTGCACAATTACAGCTTACGGCAATGCTAATCGAATTAAATTGTATATGTACGAGTATACAAAAATGGAGAGATAAAAGTGCGTAAAGGTGGGAATTTGAGTTGAAACTACATGAGTATCTAGTGAAAAGTTTTGACAATACTAAGATAGTGGATGAAAGTCAAATATAGCACCATGTCTAAAAACTATTTACATCCCTCATCACTGGAACCTAATCCCGGTTCCGAACGCCTAATGCATTTTACAGAGAAGCTTCTTCTTTCTTTTCTTTTATAAAGTCCTCGGCACAAACGAGGTTAAGTTACCTTTCCGAAAACTGGCAGATGTTCATACCCAGATTTGGAGCCTAGGCTGCTTGTTTTATAAAAGTTCACACAAAAACACACCACGGCGGCCCGCAATTGTTTTTGTCTGATACTTGATTCTGTTAACAAAAAATAGCGACAAACGATATGTGTCATAGCTGAGCCAGGCAGTTGCAACATCGTGATAGTGGGCTATTTTATCTATCTCGGGTTTAGGCCATTATGGTCCAACTATAATGCATGATGTTAACTGTAACGTCAAGTTTTTTGCCCAACTTAATTAGACATTTCTTTGTTGCAGTATTTGAAAAATTCAACCATGGAGAGGTGCACCATTGAGCAGCGCGTTAAGATTGGTTCAGATTCAGATTCAATTTATTATTCCATTATCTTAAACTAATACATCTTTCTACTAATACTAATTCTTAATTTCTAGCGTATATGTAAATACTTATCTAAATTTATCTAAATAATACAAACTTTGAGGTTGCAGTGGACTGAAACTTATTATTAGTACATATTTAAACTATATTTCTAAATTTCCACCTAAAAAGGAGATATTAAAAGAAAAAGTGTACGTCACTAAGCCAAGAACAATTCAAGAGCTTAAGAATGAGATTTAAATAGACACATTAACGACATTGAACCTCCACGAAAAGAGAAAAAATCCGTTGGAAATCGGTCCGAACTACAAAAATTCTGTTGGATGAACTGCAATAGCCAACATTATATAGTTTTAATGTTAACATGGTTCGAGTTATCATATGATTGTTGCAGCAACCATATCACAGTATTTACAGCCACACAGTTATACCCACCGAATTCAGTTTAACACTTGCGATGTACATGTTACTTTGGTACCAATAACTAATGGTGACAACAGATTAGTTCTTAGTTGGCTGTTGTAACATAATATTGGTTATTTCAACATTAACATATAAACCCTTCAATGTTTTATAAGTTCTAGTAACAAAAAACATATTTAGAAACCCCCAAAAAAATTAATAAAAAAAATAAATGGTTAGACATTTTCTTAGATTAGACGGTTAATGCTTCCAAACTATACATAAAAATAAACGAACTATAAATAAAACAATATTTTCCAGAATATAGAAACAAGCTTAACTGTTATTTAGCGACAATATTCAGACTTGATCAGAATTTCGCCATAGATAGAATAACACTGAGAAAAAAATAACCCAATACTTATATAAGGTTAACTTAACCATAAATTAACATGATTTGGATTTTGACTGGTTGACTGGTATTTAACAATAATTATAGTTAATTTAACTATTTCCTGGTTGAATTTTTTAACCATGAAAATTTGTTAATTTTAAAATAATAATTGTTGTTTTAACAATGCATTGTTGAGTTTGTTAACCAATAAAATTGTTGTTATTAAATTAATTATTGTTGTTTCAACAATGCATTGTTTTTAGCCAAGAAAATTGTAAAAATTAAAATTTCATAGTTAATTTATTGAAACAATACATGTTCAATTTAACAATGAAATTGTTAATCTTATTAACTATGAATATTGTTATAGAAACCTTTTTTTTAAGTTAACTAACAATTAGTTACCCTCTTTAGATATATAGTTACTGTTACAATTTTTAATATTTAATTAACCTACTAATTATGTTTATGTTATGTTTAAATTTATTCGCTCTTTATTCATTTTTATGACTTGAACAACTTTTATTGTGGTTTGAGACCTTTTTGTTGTCTCTTTTTCAGAATCAACTAAAAAATTGGTAAAATATATTGGCTAAGGTTGCCACGCAGACTGTACAGCTGTTTCTGAACCCGCCAAGATTTTTCTTCAGCAGTCTTTTGCATCGATTACATCGGCTACAAATCAGATGACTTATACGGGAGTCCCATATTGATTAATGAGAATTACCCTTTTGCATATGTGACAGCGCATAGAGAAAGGGACCTAGGTTAAAAACCAGTTTTGTTCAGGAGAGCCATTTTAAAGATTTGGTCCCTTTCCTGCTGCTTTAGAAGCCACAAATTGTACCCCCTCAAATATTGCACGGTATTGCCTGAGCGACAACTAAGTAACTTTAACATATTGAGTCCGAACGTGCTCATGCTCCAGACAGAGGTGTTAATCGTCCGAATAGCTAGCTTAGTGGTGTAGGGTATAACTCTAATTTTTTTTACTTGTTATGTATAGAACATTGTCTAGTGATTTAACTCTTACTCGCAAAGTCGCCGACAATTACGAGATGGAAATTAGCCACCGAAATAAAGTTTATGTTCCTGTTCGACTTTGAAACACAACAACTTGTGTGATAGTTGGGCACACTAGCCATCTAACCGCAGCGAAGCCATTTGCTATTGCCATCAAATATTGTCTCCGTCAAAACGAAATCTTGTTAGAGCCACAAACAGTTATCATTAGCCAAGACACCAGCACTTTTGTTTGTTGCCCTCATGATGAATTATGCTCGTCTTTAAAATCAACAAAGCGGACATAATATGCCTGCGTTAATCATGCTCTTATCATAAAGAACATGCATAAAACATAAAACATTGGCAACATACAACATGTACGAGTACTCGTATGGCCTTAGCCAGGGACACACGAATCCCAACTCCGGGACAGAGACACACACACACACACACATGACAGCGGCGCATAGGATGAATGAAGGCCATAAGGCCACGAAATGTTTGGAACAACAAAACCAAGAAGTAATGGATAATATGCGTAACAAAATATGTGTAATGCATGTCGTTGCATGCGGCATTACTGTTGCATGACCAGCATGCATGCCACCATGGAGCCGGGAGGATGTGATGCGCGATGCGGAGGATGAGCGCTTGTCGTTGACGGTTTCCTTGTCGGTAGTTATGTTTGTCTCTCAGAGCGTTGAGCATCGTTTCTTAAGGATTGGGTGCTCGTAGCTAAACAATGCACAGTGGGCCAAAAAGTATAATTTGTAGCATTTAATTAATAAATACATATGTATGCATTTTTTTAAGCGCCGAGCTATTAGTGTAATTTCGAAAGTAGCTACTCTAGTATTTCTGGTTGTTTATTTTTATTTCATCGGAAGCATATCGTGGCTTCCATGCTTTCATGGATGCAAACGCTATTTTCATTGCATTTTTACATTTCAAGAATTACTTATATACACTCGGCCGCATAAATCTGCTTACAAAATATAAGATGAAATGTAACATAAAATAGATACGTTAAAAAATGAGGTATGGATTTCAAAAGTTTTTTTATTCATAGCTGTACTTGCTATGAATAGGTTATGATTCTTCTTTTTGCTTTTGCAATGCTTCAAATCAATCGGGAATTCAAAGACAAAAATATGACAAGTTTAATGGTATGCAAAAGTCTGCGTACACGGAGAAAAGAACAGAAATAAGTGTCGCAGAACGAAAAATTATAGTTCATCTGTGGAAGGAGGGTCAAACTTTGAGGGAAATTGGAGAAACAGTTGAAAGATGCCATTCTTCAATACAGAGAGTAATAAACAATTTTAAAAACACTGGAGTTTTAGTGTCAAAACCCCGTCCTGGTCGTCCTACTAAGCTAAGTCAGCATGAAAACGAGTAGTGGTGCAATCTGTTCAGCAAAATCCCAGACTAACCGCATCAAAAATATCTGAAAACTTGCATGAACAGTTTAATAAGACAATTTCACGGAAGAAGCCACTAGTGTCATTAGTCAATAGACAAAAACGAATTGCCTTTGCAAAGGAATACATAAGACTCCAGAGTTCTGGGACAAGGTATTGTTTACTGACGAAAGCAAGTATTGCATATTTGGTATAAAAGGACGTCAACTTGTTTGGAGAAAACCATGCGCAGCTCTGAATCCAAAAAATTTAAAGCCAACAGTAAAACATAGTGGAGGCTGTGTGATGGTATGGGGTTGTATGGCCAGCAAAGGTGCGGGTAACTTGAAGTTTATTCCAGCAACGATGGATCATAAAGTCTATTTAGATATTCTAAAAAAAAATCTTAATGAAAGTGTTCAGAAATTGGGTATTGAAGACGATTATTTCTTTCAACAAGACAACGATCCGAAACATACTGCCCACAATGCACAACTTTGGCTCTTGTCTAATGTGAAAAAAACAGTGAAATACTCCACCACAATCCCCGGACTTGAATCCTATTGAACTTTTATGGGATTTGCTGGAACGCAAGATTCGAAATCACGTTATTACAACCAAAGAAATGCTTAAAACAGTGCTGGTCGAGGAATGGAGCAATATTAGCTCCGATTATACTGCGAAACTGGTAGCATCAATGCCAAAGCGCCTAAATGAAGTTCTGAAACAAAGGGGCTACCCTACTTCTTGTTAATATGTAATTTAATTTATAAAAATATGTATTGTTTTAATAATTTTAATTATGTACGCACACTTTTGCATAGTCGACAAACGACTCCTCTTTTACTATTTGAATTCCTATTTTTTTTTGTTAAGTTTTAAACATGCTTTATATTACATAAAAGTTTTCCCGAATACATCACCGCTGTATAAAAACAAAATCTGTTCAGTATCTTTTCTTTTTACATCGAAAATGTATATATACTCTTACATTTTATTCTTGTACGTAAACTTATGTGGCCGAGTGTATTTGTTACAGACATTCGTTGACATTTCACTTGATGAAAAGAAAGTCTTTACGGAAGACAAATTCACTAACTGTATGAAATAACTTGGATTCAGTTAGAAAATTATTGATTTAAAATTTGTTTTTTTCTTTTAATATCAAAATATAGGTTTAAAATCTAAATTAGGGTTGTGACGAATATTTGGTTATGCGAATTATTCGAATTATATTGAACAATTTTGGAATATTCGCAAAAAAATATTTCAATTAAGAATATAGAAATACTCCTATATTCTTAATAGAAATATTTATTTAATAACTTTGAACTAAATTTCTTGAAAACTGTTTTTTAAAACAGTTTGTTTTTCCTTAAGCCTTGATTGATTCTTTCTTTATTTCCAATAGAGGTTATTTTGGTTTACAAATTATAAGTTCATTAATTTATATAGTATTTCTAGCATACTTATGTATTTATATAGAATTTATAACATTTGTTTTATATTTAAGGCCAGCCCATTTAACATTTAATAGTTAATTTGACAATTTCACATTTTGTTTTATATTCCCGAAAAAATTGGAAGAAAAACGGAGTTTCCTTAAGCGTTGTGCTGAATCGCCTTTTTACTTAGTAGGGACATAAATACTGTTACACACGTTTTATGCTGTAAAATATTGTATCTAAAAAGAATCTATTTACTCGAAATGTCCGCCTTTTGCCTTTACACACGCCTTAAGTCGCACTGGCCAATCGTCAATAGCTGCACGAACCTCGTCCATTAGAAAATTGGCCACAGCTCGAACCAAAGCAGTCTTAATAGATCCAATGTTGGGGTATCTTTTGTGACAAACCTAGTCCTCTAAAACCGTCCACAATTTGTAATCCAATGGGTTCAAATCTGGACTGCCTGAGGGCCATTCTTCAGAGGAAATGAACGCTGGCAAATTGTTTCGAAGCCAGGCCAGGGACGTTTTAGCCTTATGGGCCGGCGCAGAATCCTGCTGGAAAGTCCATGGCTGGTTTTGGAACAGGGAATTGTTAAGAGGCTTCACAACAGCTTCCAAAACGGTTTCTTGGTAAACTTTGGCCGATGTTTGGACTCCTTGTTCGCAGAAATGCAGGGCAGTGACCCCATCGTAAAAGACACCCCACCAAACCACGACTCAAGCTGGGTGATGACCCTTTTCCACCCTTGGGATCAGTTCAGATGCTTCCTGAGATGACCGCATATACACTTTATCATCTTGCTTGTTAAATTTGTCCTGAACGGTAAAAAAATTTTCATCGGTGAACAACATTTTCTGTGCAAGTTATCAGCGTGCTTCACCAAAAGACGTTTGCATTTTTCAATCCTATTTTTTTTTAAAGCTGCAGTCAATAAATGTGGGGTACGTCGTTTGAAAGCCCCACGTCCCAAGTCTTTTTTTAATGATTCGGCTCATGGACTTTGGCGTGATATTCATCTCACGGGCCATGATTTTCTGTTTTCGGAGCGGATTTCTGCGAATTCTTGATTTAACGGCTTTGTTGACATGCGATGTTCGAACAGAGCGCGGGCAGCCCGACCGGTGGCGGTCTTTTACATCTCCAGTTTTCTCAAACAGTTTTATGCATCGGTAGACAAACATGCGTCTAATCCCTAGTGGCCGGAGCGTTTTGAAAATATCGCTTTTTTTCATTTCACACTTAAAACGCGCTATTACAGCGATACGCTCCTCATTAGTTGACCACTCCATGGTGAAAGTTGAAGCAATTTTAAAATCAAGTTACAGACTAACGCTATTGAGGTTAGCTTTCAAAACCCATATGAATTAAACAAAAAACCAAAAAAATCCGTCTCCTATAAAATTTTTTATTTGGCGCGTACGTCATTTTTGCGCTGAAGGCTCGACATGCATATCTAGTGTTGCTGGAAGTAAAGTTGTACCAAATACTCATGGATTTTGTTTATTTAAATAATGGCAATTTTGCGTGTTGCCACTAAGCTTAAATGTTGCGAGAAGATAATGTGTTGGCCAAAATCGGTCCTCCAAAGCCCAATTAGCCAACTCAAGGCATTGTCTTTGATCATCCCTCTTCAAACTTTATGACAGCTCAATCCCATATAAATACAATCGCGGTACTTCAAAAGACGTTTATAAGATCGTCATAGGTGACGAATCATGGATCTATGCGTATGAGCCAGAAACAAAACAGCAATCGATCGAGTGGGTCTTCGAAGACGAGCCAAATCCAACGAAAGTTGTTCGTGGAAAAAGCGATTCGAAGCAAATGGTCGCCTGTTTCTTTGGCAAAACTGGTCATGGGACGACTGTTTTGCTTGAGCAACGTAGGACGGTCAATACTGAGTGGTACACCACAATTTGTTTGCCTGAAGTCTTCGGAGAAATTCGAAAAACGAACAAGAGAAGACGAATCATTGTGCACCATGACAATGCGAGCTCTCACACATCGGCTCGAACCAGAGCCTTTTTGACCGGCCAAAACATCGAATTGATGGGTCAGCCTCCGTACCGCCCTGACTTGGCACCCAATGACTTCTTTTTCTTCCCGCACATGAAGAAAAAACGCGTGGTCAACGATTTCGTCGCCAGAAGATGCTGTTGAAGCGTTCAAAAATCCTGTTTTGGAGGTGTCTCAATCGGAGTGGAAAAGGTGTTTCGACAATTGGTTTGAGCGCATGCAAAAGTGTCTAAATCATGCTGGAGAATACTTTGAAAAACAATAAAAACCATTTTTGATAATAAACATTCGCATTTTCATTATAAGGCCAGAAATATACATAGCAGCCCTCTATCATCCCATCCTAGGGAACTCATAGCATAACTTAACGGGGCTTTGTCTTCCTGTCTCTACATACGACTGGCGCCTACACATGTAGTTTACGGTGCAAAGTTTTAAACTAGGCGGAAGAGACGTTTCTGCGATGTCCTAGAAGCGAGTGGCATTATTAACCTTGTCGAAGGCCTTGTTAAGGACAAGAGCCACTGGAACTGTCCTGCCGTTAGGCTTGTTCTGGTTAAGGCTGCGACTTTAACGCGTAAAGCATTTAAGGTGCTGTGCTGCTTGCAGAACCCATGCTGACGATCACCACATGGAATGTTTTCGATCAGGCTAGGGATATATAGATAGCAGCCCTCGTATGATATTTTGGAAAATTTCAAAGACCTAATTGTAAAAACTGATCGGTTTCACATAGAATTGACGGATTGACTTACTTGCTACCTTTATATAATATCTGATTGGTTGGCATGCACTTTTGCTCCTGTTCCGCACCACTGTGCATGCATGCTATGTAAAAGCTATGGCTTTTACATCCAACTGATGCATGATGTATGTTAGTGTGTACTCGTCTTAAGTCATGCTAAAATATTGTCTGTCTGGCCGGGTGGATGTAGATGTCTGTCCTTCCGTCTGTCTGTCCGTCCGGTTGTCTGCCTGCCTGCCAGCTTGTAGTTCTTTTTTAAGGTTAAGAGGTGTTTGCTGTTATCTGCCACTTAACATGAGTGTAAAACATGTATTTGCTTTTGTTCTGTATTTCGGGTTCCTGAGATTCTTTGCAGTTCCTTGAAGACACAAAACAACAACAACTACATCAACACAAAACGAAAAATCCCCTTGTGGAACGTAAGGTAATGCGTTGCTTTTCGGGTTCACCGACAATGGTAACGTGCAGCTCGCAGAGGGTAGAAATTAACGGCCATTAAAAATGTATGATAAAATGTTTACAGGTAGACATGGAATTAATGATTTGTATACAGGAACTAACCTTGAAATCGAAGAAATGCAGAAGCCACAGCGCAAGAGCGTACCTATAGAAAAGGCTACACACTCTACATTTGTAGCCTGTTTTTGCAGAGGTACCCTTTTTTCTTTTTGGAAATTTACGTGATTTTAATCATCATCATCATCAGTGTTTTCAGGCCGATTCAATTTTTCTTTTGACTGTGTTTTTATTTTGTTTTGTCTTGCCTTTTTGTTTGCTTTAGTTTTGTACACATTATAATTTTTTCAGACTGCCGCCTTTTTTCGCAGGAACTTCACACAGCCGTGCCATCGATTCCATTCCGGCCATATGTCTATGTTTTTTTATAAACCAACAAAAAAGGAGAAGCGCACAACGTTAAAATTGTGTTTTTATTTGGCTTTCCTCTTCTTCTTGCCGATCCTTCCGTTTTGGTTCCTTGTTTTCTTGCCGCACCATCGTTCGACCAGGTCTGGTTGCTGTCGCCTTAAGTGTGGCCCATGGAGTGAGGCAACGAGTTGAAACCATATTCTAGCCATAAATAAAAATCAATTTGCTGAAATTTAGGTGTGCTCAGCACAACTAAATGATTGTTATTCTCTCATGATGTTTGGCAAACAAAGGAACGTATCCTCCTACCCAGGGTTGCCATGATATCCGATATGAATATGGGGGCAGTTCGAAGTAGATGTTACTGCACGCCATCGTAGGGAAAATACTAGTTGGAGGTCATGGGTATGTCATTATAATGACGTCGTTTTTGTAGAATTAAATTATGATAAAGGGTGGGCCAACATTTACCATGAGGTTTAAAAATTTGATAACTTATTCGTTTAATTTTTTTTCAGATTGTATAAATAAAACTTGGATAATAATGGAGAGATTCACAACTGAACAAGGAACCAGAATAATGAATTTTTTTTATTTAAATCAGCGATCAATTATTTTTACGCAAACGCATGAGTGATGAAGCTCTTTTTCATTTGAATGGCTTTGTTTTTAAGCAGCACTGTAGGTTCTGGGGTTCTGAAAATCCAAGAGCCATTCATCAACGCCAATTGCACCCCATTAGGTGTACTGTATGGTGTGGGCTCACATCTGCAAATTTCATTGGGCCTTACTTCTTCGAGAATGAAGATGGGAGTTCTGTAACCATAAATGGGGAGCGGTATCGGTTTATGATAGAACATTTTTTACGTCCTATTCTTGTCAACAGACCTGGGATGTGGTTTCAGCAGGACGAAGCACAATGTCCGAGAAGAAAGGGACCTAAGATTAAAAAACAGTTTTCTTCAGGAGAGCCATTTTAAAGATTAGGTCCCTTTCTATTTGCGCTTAGAATCGTCGACTTCACTTTCATAAATCGCGCATATCTCTGGGAGGGAATACTTTTGGGGCATGGGATCGGTCTCATTCGATGCTCAGATGTTGTCCACATCAACAAAAAGAAAAAAAATGAAAATTGATTTTTTTACCCTTAGGTCCCTTTCTCTATGCGCTGTCACATATACAGACACAAGTGCCCACATATACTTATAGATGTCACGGTCTAAAACCGTGCTTTACATGGACATGGTTTCCTCACCGCTCAGAGCGAGGCCTATCTCTACCTCTTCCGTTCGACGAAGGTAAACGGCACCCATGTATTAAGGCTAGGCCCGACTGTAAACCCAACAAGGCCCGAAGGCCTATAATGACTAGGTGGAGTCTTGAGAAAACCCCATAAGCTCCAGTCTCCCGTGGTACCGGTTAACCTCCGGTCAGGTTCCGTAACGAAGGTTACTTCCAGTTTCAGTTCCATGTAACCAGGGAACTGATAGCCCCCCGTAGCAGCAAGCGTCAGGTCAAAGAGAACCACCGCCGGTTACAGCGGACACGAGATTAGACAACAACAACACGACGCCTAGAGAAAGCCTGACAGGCGAATTGACTTATCCTAGCTTGACATAAGCTAGTGGAGAGCACCCCACTGACGTCCCACTGACCGCCAGAAAAAACAACGCCCATGGCATCCAGGTCCAGTATGTCCTCATAGAGAGGACATTGGCACAGTATATGCAGCCAGTCATCAACTTGCGCCCGCAACTGCATGCCTGACTATCGCCCAAGGCTCTCTTATGCAAGGCTGCATTAAGAGAGCCGTGCCCGGCCAACAAGAAACCCAAACAAAGGCCGAAGCCAAAATCTGGGTTACTCACGACAGACCTGACATTCCGAATGAACCTGTACCCGACCGGTCGACCGGATCTAGATGTGTGCCAGTAGAAATCTGAAAATACCTTTGCATGTTTGCCTAGTTTCATCTGGGAAAAACATTGATTTTATATGCGATAGTGTGGCAAAGTAGCCCTCTACCTCGACTTGTTGTAGTGGCCAACAATTACCAATCGTACGAACATCACTGACAGGAATTTTGCATACAGATTTAAATTTACACGCTAACAAGGTTCAATTGACCCAAGAGATAAACCCTGTTGACCATTTTAAGCGTCGTCAATATGCCCAACAGTTGGTTGAGCAGACAGAAGTGAATAGGGACTTTACAGAGGAAATCATCTTAAGCGACGGGGCGCACTTTCAACTCAGTAAGTTCTTACACAAGCGGAATTGTCCCATTTGGGCAACGAGTGATTGTTAAAATGTCGATGCATCCACAAATAATAACTGTTTGGTGCGGTTTATGGGCTGGCGGCGTCATCGAGCCGGGCCGTACTACTTCGAAAATGAGGTCGGCCAAGCAGTTACCGCGAATGGTGTTCGCTATCGCGAGATGATAATGGACTTCTTGTGGTCAGAAAGTGAGGATATGGACCCGGACGATATGTGGGGTGTGTGGCACCATCCTGTTGGAAGGATGGTGCCACACAGCCAACGAAACAATGGCTTTTTTGGTCGAGAAATTCTATAACCGTGTTATCTCACGTCGTGGTGATTTTAATTCACAGCCTCGATCATGTGTTTTGACACCGTTGGACTTCTTTCTTTGGGAATATTGAAAAACAAAAGTGAACGTCAATAAGACAAGAACCATTCAAGAGCTAAGCGATGAGATAATTCGGCACATTACCGACATTGTACCTTCATTATATCTCAAGTCATTGTAAATATGAACCATCGGAAGCTGTGAAGAGCATTTGGCCTATATTTTGTTTTACACATAATTGTCAATGATCATTCTCTGCTAATTATGCTAAAAATTAAGATAAGACTCTGAAAACTTTTTGTTTCATTTACAACTAACATCATAGACAATGTCATGAGTTCGCTAAGTGGGCGTTGAAAACGTTGTTAGGATATCAAGGTCACTAAGTGTTGCCTGGCGCATCGGACATTTCTATTGGAAAGTTTGAAATTTTTTAGCATACACTTACTCCGAACATTTTGACTTGAAAAAATCAATTTGGCAAAAAAAATGGAATTAACTCGTGAACATTTTGTGCGATAATTTTTCACAGCTTTCGACTGGATTATCACGATAAGAGTGCATCGAAGAATTTAAATATTTGTATGGCGATTAAGTACCAACCTATAGCACTGTGAAAAACTGGTTTAATGAATTCAATAGTGGCCGACGCTCGCTCAAAGACATAGGTCGTGAAGGTCGTCCAAAAACGGCCGTTGTGCCAGAGAACATTGATGCCGTGCGTGAACTGATAATGCAAGATCTTCATGTGGCATACCGTGAGATAGAGGCAATGCCTTGGGCATTTCTTCCACCACCATATATTCAATATTGCATTAACACCTGTCCGTAAAAAAGGTTTGTTCTCGTTGGATCCCGCACAATTTGGCAATCGCTCAAAAAAAGGCTCGTGTCGATTGGTGCAAAGAAATTTTGAAAAAACTCGATCGCGTTGCTTCAGAAGACGTTTATAAGATCGTCACAGGTGGCGAATCATGGATCTATGCGTATGAGTCCAAAACAAAACAGCAATCGACCGTGTGGGTTTTCGAAGACGAGCCAAATACAACGAAAGTTGTTCGTGGAAGAAGCACTTCGAAGAAAATGGTCGCCTGTTTCTTCGGCAAAACTGGTCATGTGGCTACTGTTCTGCTTGAGAAAAGTAGGACGGTCAATTCTGAGTGGTGCACCGCAATTTGTTTGCCTGGAGTCTTCGGAGAAATTCGAAAACAAACCAATGAAGACTAACAATTGTGCACCATGACAATGCCAAAACCGGCCAAAACGTCGAATTGATGGGTCATCCGCGGTGCAGTCCTGACTTGGCACCCAATAACTTTCTTTTATTCCCGCACGTCAAGAAAAAAATGCGTGGTCGACGATTTTCGTAGCCCGAAGATGCTGTTGAAACGTTCAAAAACCATGTTTTGGAGGTGTCTCAATCGGAGTGGAAAAAGTGCTTCGACAATTGGTTTAAGCGCATGCAAAAGTGTATAAATTATGCTGGAAATACTTTGAAAAACAATAAAAACATTTTTCATGATAAATATTCGCATTTTCATTATTAGGCCTGATATATATGTAGCAGCCCTCGTATGTCTGCTTCTTTTAGTTTATGCTTATTAAATACAATTTTAAGGATTTTTGTTGGAAAATTTTAGCACTGATTAATTAGAGTTTTGAAAACGATTCTCGAATTTCTACGGGTTTTCCAAAACATCAAGAGTGTCCTTTTTATTGTGTACACTTAAGGTCCAGATTGGATTTTGGGTAAAAATTAACAGCTTATTGCTTATTTCAATGATTTGTAAATTTAAAGCCGTACATAGGAAAACATTTTTTGAGCAAGATCCCAAACAATTTCGTATTCTTAAACATCTTCATTGTAAAAATAGGGAAAACTGATACAATTTAATACGATCCCTCAAACTCCCTATAGTATTTTCTCTTAAGTAAATGAATATTACCCTTTCTGATCAGCAAGGACAAGTTGTGATAGATATGAATCCTTAAAAGGAGTATAGCATTTCTTCTCTCAAACGTGATTTCTGTCTGTTAGAGGGGATGTTTGTGTACTGATGATCACCTCCTAATTACTTTTGTAGCGGATAATAATACCCATCGAGAATACACATCCTTTTTCACAAATTGCTTTCATTGTATAACACACACGGTAGACGACAATGACTTCCGTAAACATTTCTCAGCAAAAGGTTTGATAAGGCTGTCTACCTGCGATTTCCTGTAAACAGATCACATGGGAAAAACAGGCAGAATCTTACAACTTTTCGTTTCGAAGTGTTGCAAATATGAAAATTTCGAGTATTAAGGATCGTTATCGCTTCAGGTTTCAGAATTGATGGCACCAAGAGATAAAACGTAAATCTTCTCTAAAATACTGTAAATTACAAAATCCCTTTCATCTGTTTGCATCCTTATCCCAAGAAATTTTAAGAACCATTAGTTTAAGGACAATCAGAGTCATTTTTCTTTTTAATTTGCATATGGAGGTAACAATGGTAAAATAGAATAGTGAGATTAACAGAAAGTAGTTTTCATTGTCTTTTTTTGGCCTTGTCTAAAAGAGATAAGTTTTCATTATAATAGTTGCAGTGTAGATTTTTGATATGGGTGGTAAATGACTCGAAATCTCGAGTAAAACAGACACCAAGCCAGGGAATACATTTCTCTATTCCATTTTGTAAACGTTGGAACATGCGGGTAGAGCCCGCACACTTATTTCTTGTAAAATCCTGCTTTATAGGATATAGGTTATCTCCAATTTGGCATTCCATTTGCATCACCTCAAAATACAGTTCGGAGGCCCTATGATTTATATAAAGGGTGGTCCAACCATAATTCATGATGTTAATTGTGAGTCACTCCTCAACGGCAATTTTTTCTCCAACTTAATTTGACATTTCTATGTTTCAGCGTTTGGCAACTTCAACCGAGGTACACAATTGAGAAGCGCGTTAAGATTGTTGAAGCCTTTTGCGAAAATAGGCGTTCAAACTAAAATGCATTTCATGCACTTCGTGATTTTTTGGTAAGCATAATCGACAAAATATGTCCACAATCAGAAGAATTGGGCAAGAATTTCAGCAAACCGGGTCTGTATGAAATTTGCAAGCAGTTGTACACGCTCGCCTAGTTCGATCTATGGAAACCATTTATGTTGATCACGATAACGTGGCCGAAGGGCAGAATGGCTACCGGATAAGTCATTGAAAATATAAATATGAATTGAATATATAGATAGAGGTAGGTATGCACCGAAGCCATGGCGAGCATTTAGCTAATATTTTGTTTCACACATAATTGTCATAGATCCTTTTATCATAATAAAAAATATTAAGATAATTCTCTGAAAACTTGTTGTTTTATTTACTATTGACATCGTGCGTTTTAGTTGGCCTCCCTTTATTATATCGTACAGAAAGTTACGAGGGACCAAAATGTGATCTTATCGGTTCATGTTTTCGAATAGCCTCCACACAGTGGATTTGAGGTCATGGCGCTCTAGAAGTCACAAATTTAATCCAACCGTGCACTTAATCGTTATGAGCGTTCAATAATGCTGAAATAAGCCAAGTCGGTTTATGCTATCCTATAGCCCACATGCAAAGGAAATTACCTAATTTAGGTCCTGCCACTACACAACTAGCATTTAACATCTGACCTTGCTTAAATTTGGTATAGTGCATTACGGATGATTTATAATCAGGCCTGGCCCAAACCGGCATATGTTTCATATAGACCTTAGGTCCTTTCCAATTAGAGGACCCGTCGCTTTAGGAGCCTTAAGCATGAAACACATAGACGACGACAGGCTACCGACCACAACCTGTCAAAAATAAAATACATGTGTTTATATGGAAGTGAATATTTTAACGACGGCAAGGCGACACGACTGCTGGTTGTTGTCTATGCTACTTATGTAGCTGTAGTTGAATTAAACTATTTTCTATTTTTGTGGGCGACAATCAACAGGTTAGAGCTGTCAATGCCTAAAGTGGCGCCACTGAGATTATAATCAGTTTATTGCTGAAAAATTTTCACAATTCGTTGTTTGGTTTTGGTAAATTTTTTCTTTTTGTTTGTTTATTGAAGTAGGTAAGTATTTGATCAGCTGTTTACTTTGCATTTGCCGCCTTGAAAATAATTCAGTAGCTGACACGCGTCTACATTTGCAGTCAGCGGCATACGTAGTCGTGTGTTCGTGTAGCCTGTCGTCGTCTATGTGTTTCATGCTTTATTTAACATCAGACCTCGCTCCAGTGTTATAAAGTACATAAAGGAAGATTTATAATCCAGCTAAGTAAAATTGGACTATAGAGGTCCATGTTTTCATATAGCCCCCTAGCAAAAGGCCTTTCCATTCTGAGGCCCAAATTTCGCATGGTATGTTACGTGCGACAACTAGCCAGTCACCGTGATATTGGCTAATGTTTTACTATTAGTTCCTACTCATAGCGCACTCTTGATTCGAGGTCTTACTGCTGTACAAGTCATATACTGACACCGATTCGATCAAATTCCGAACAAAGGCTTGCTTATTTTTGAGGAAGCTTTCTTTCCTTGGACTACCCATAAGTCCATGTTGGCACGTCCTTTAGTTGGCACATGACAGACAATTTCTTGTTGTGTCTTATATGAGCAAATTATTTTGATGCTCTGTCCAGTTTCGAAGAATCTTATTACACCCATCCTTTTGGGTGGGAGGCAGTATATCATTTTGCACTGCTAAAAACTGTGTATGGGATTGCAGGGTTTAGCAAAATGCTAGCCAAAGCAACGAATTAGTTAATTTTTCTTAGCTAAATGATATTCTGTCAAACCTCCAGACTTCCGTGGACAGAGTTATAGAGTATTTGAAGAGCTGGAAAATTATGATAAATTCATCTAAGTCACAATCTATTTTCTTCACTAGAAGAAGAAAGGCCTGTTACGCATCCGACTGTCACTTAAAAAGACTTCAGATTTCCCAGAATAAAATTCTCAAGATTATGTATGACCTCCCGCCATATTACTCAACTTTAAGGCTTCACTTTTTTTTTATATAAGCTTTATTTGGATTATTGAATCTGCTCCAATGGAGCCTAACAATAAGTATACGAATCTTAAGTATAATTCAATAATGAATCCTAGTATGGATTTCTTGTAATGTGGATCTCTGCTAATTGGCAGGAATGTCTGAGAATTTTAAACCTGGTTTGGCTTAAACCTCGTGATAAAGGTCCAGAGGACCCTTACAGTCATTTACAGAGTGTTCGCGATATTATGTAGAGTGAAGAACTCTAGTTATGTATGTATAACGGATAACTCTAGAATAGCAGAGTGGACGACGTAATTTGGGTTTTGTAGGTTTTTCGCGTTGACTGTTTTAAGGATTGATATTGACTATTTTAAAGATCACGTATAAGAGCGTTTAAGCCACGTGGCGTAGAAAAAAGGATTCTACACAGTCTTTCTGGCGCGTGTGTTCGCGATTACTGGTACGGATGAAGATTAGAAAGCACGGCGTTCGTTTCTCCGAAGTCTTAAAGAGCTTGGACTGCACAATAATTGTCTAGCAAGTATGTTATCATGACGTTCGAGCTTCTCTTTGTGCTTTATATTGATTTTTTGAATTGCCTCTTTAACGAGAGGTATTTTCAAGTCTCGGTGGATATTTTCATTCCTCATATACCAAGGGGCACCGGTAATAAGCCGCAATATCTTCGATTGGACTCTTTGGATTTTGTCGAGATTGCTCGAGCTTGCTTTGCACCGTATAACCAGATAGGTTTGATTGCACTGTTGTATAGCAGGACCTTATATTCAAGGCTTAGTTTTGAGTTCGCGTTTAGGAGCCAGTGAAGTTGATGGACCTTAAGTTTCAGTTGAGTTTTCTTGGCTTCGATATGACTTCTCCAGGTGAGTCGGCGATCCAGGTGGATTCCAAGGTATGAAACATGATCAGATTGAGAAGAAGGGATATTGTTTAATTTCAATGTCGGACAAGTGCTAAAATTCAGTGTGAAAGTTACCTGTGTGCATTTAGCCTCATTGACTTTTATTCTCCAGTCAGAGAGCCAAGATTCTACTCGTCTGAGATGTACACCTAGATTCATAGATGCAATATCCTGCTTTTTATGTGTGGCCATTATAGCGGTATCATCGGCAAAAGTGGATGTTAGCACGTTTGGGCTGGTAGGAATATCTGCGGTAAACAGAATGTAAAGGATAGGCCCCATGACGCTTCCCTGGGGAACACCTGCTAGTATTTCGCGGTCATCGGTGACGTGTTGTCCACATTTGACTCTGAATCTGCGGTTTTCTAAGTAAGACTCAAGAATTCGATGCGTATTTGCCGGTAAGTATTTGCAAAATTTGTAGGTCAAACCAAAGTGCCAGACTTTGTCAAATGCTTGAGCAACATCCAGGAATACTGCGCAGCAATATTCTCGCCGTTCAAATGATTTTTCAATTGCTTGGGTCAGACGGTTTACTTGTTCGATAGTGCTGTGACCTTCGCGAAAACCAAACTGATGGTCTAATATTATGTTATTTCACACGAGAAACGGTTTTATTTTCGATAAAAGAACTTTTTCAAATAGGCTTCACTCACTCCATAATATTCCACTCGTAAAGGATAAATTAAATTTTATAACTAATAAATTTTTTGATAAATGTTTACACTCACGGTATAGTCATATAAATTCACTTTGTTAATCAGCTTTTTTTACCACTTAACTTCAGTATTTTAGTCTAGATTTAGTTTTCCCTCATAAAAGGTTTTCTGCTCACTTTTTCCTAAACTTATATAATATTATTTAGGATAACAATATTACAAATTTTGTATATATATTTAAGTTGTAAAGTCAGTCAGACTAATCTCCTTGAATAAGTTTATATCAATGTATATTTTTGTAACACTACAAAATATTATCCTTACAAAAAATAAACCAATTGAATTGAATTCTTAGCTAAAGAATCACCAAAAAAAAAAAAATCAGCCAGCAAGAAGTGCAGCTAAAAAATATAACACATTTCACAAGCACTAGCTTAAGAAAGTTACTGCTTTCAAACTTGACTAGAGTATGAAAAAAACACAAAAAAAACTAGAGAAAACGAAAATCTGTATTTGTTTAGCACCCAATCAGGTGTTTAGCTGACTTGAAGGCTGCAGTGATTGTGTAAAAAACAAAAACCCAAAAACAAATTGGGTTTGGATTCATATGGAAAACTCTTAAAATCGCGGTGCTTATTATTTAACATTTAGCAATAATTTTTCGAATGACTTATATTACTGTACGAGGGCTGCTATTTATATTACGGGTCCGACAATAAAAACACAATAAGTCAACATTGGCAATGGTTTTATTGCTTTTTAAAATATTCTCATTTAAGATCAATACACTTGTGCATGCGCACAAACCAATTTTCGAAGCACTTTTTCCACTCCGATTGGGACACCTCCAAAACAGGATTTTTTAACGCTTCAACAGCTCCTTCGGGCGATAAAAACGTTGACTACGTATTTTTTTCTTGATGCTAGGGAATAAGAAAAAGTCATTTGTACATTGGATGGCCCATCAATTCGACATAATGAGTGGTCAAATAGCTCATCGTTTCAGCTGATGTGGGAGAGCTCGCATTGTGGTGATGCAAAATGATCCGTCTTCTCTTATCATCTTTTCTCATTTTTTCGAACACTGTTGGCAGACAGATGGTTGTTTACCACTCAGAATTGACCGCCCTACGTTCCACAAAAGGCACTGTAGCAACATTGCCGGTTATACTGAAAAAAACGCAATCATTTGCTTCGATGTACTTCTTCAACGAACAACTTTTGTTGGATTTGGCTCGTCTTGAAAGACCCATGTGGTCGATTGCTGTTTCATATGCATAGATCCATGATTCGTCACCTGTGACAGCCGAAGTTATAATTTTCAACATATCTTTGCACCTTTTTCTTGAGCAATCGTCAAATTATGTGGGATCCAACGAGAACAAATTTTTCACGGCCAAATTAACATGCAAATTTCTTATTGATGCTTGTGATACTAATGCCCAAGGATGCCTCAATCTCACGGCATGTCACATGTCAGTCTTGCTTTATCAGTTCACGCACTGCATCGATGGTTTCTGACAAAGTGACCAAAGTTGGACGTCCTTCACGAAATTCATCCTGCAGCGAACGGCGTCCGAGACTGAACTCTTGGTACCAGCGATTAACAGTGGTTTTTGATGGTGCAGCGAACGGCGTCCGAGACTGAACTCTTGGTGCCAGCGATTAACAGTGGTTTTTGATGGCGCTTCATCGCTAAAAGTCGAAACAAGTTGATTTAAACACTCTTGTCTCGATAACCCACGCCGAAAATCGTACAAAATCATCGCACGAAAATGTTCACGGGATAATTCCATTTTTTGACAAAGATGAATTTATCAACTTAACTGTGAACAAAATAATTCGCCCTCAAATGACGAAACATTCTGAGTGAAGTTATGCTAAAAAATGTCAAAGTTTCCAATTGAAGTTCCAGTTTGCAGCTGGGAACACTAGTATTGTCAGGACCCGAAATTGAAATAGCAGCCCTCGTATTATACTATATAAAAGTTACTTTGCCAAACAGCAAATTAATATCTACATTTTAATGTGTAAAGAATACATTTGTTTTGACTGCTTACGACTTATAAATACTAAAATAAATTAAGTTAATAGTTCGACTAAATAATTTGAGGCATTCATGAACTGTTGTTTTTCGTCAGTAAAAGGATTGATTATCTTTTATTAAACAGAAAGGAAACGTTCATGTTTTGGCACTTTTTGTCACTAAATTTTAAGTTTATTTTTCCTCCTCTCTTCTGCGTTGACAACACTGAATATTACACATATTTTGCGGCTGCCGATGGTCAGCTTATGTAAGCTAAAAGACAGCATGCAACATATCTAATGTTTTCAACTGCCTAAAAAATAGTTTTGGGCTGCTGCTGGCTAGTTGAGAGTGTTTTTTTTTGCCTTAAGCTTACCTGAGCTAATAAAAACATTTGAAATATGAGCTAAGTTGTTGAAGACAAATGCTGAACATTAGCATTAGCTTTCATTTGTGATAAAGTCTTAAGCTTAACTAAAGAAAGCCAACGATGAATGAGCCGACACGTGCTTTCAAGACCTGAAAATTTGGCTATTTTGCCACAATCTTAATAACGCCTAACAAATGTAACTTCCCTTTTTTGATTGGTTTCATATCATTGGCAGTATTGATACGATCTCTGTGAAAATTGGGATCCTTATTAATTAAAAAAGTGCAAAATTGCACCAGTAACCACGCCCTCATGTATCTTGCTCATAATGGCCCTAGTGGCTTTCACACTCCATTCGAGTACCACCCACAAAAGTGTACTCTTCCAAACTCCAGCAAGCTTCCAAAGCGTTTTAAAAAACTCCAAAAAATTTCCTTTAGCCTAACATTTGTAGCATAAAGTCATAGCCTACTTCTTGAGTTTTTTCTTTTCCAAACATTGACCACTTTTACCCCAGTATAGCAAATGCCTCCCTTTACCAGAGCATTTTTATTTATTTTATTAATTTTAATTTCTCTGCAAAGACATCATCGTATTAACCACAATCCCCAGCTAGATGTTTACCCCATTCAGACAATAATTTTACACAGCCACACCAGTGGGCTGCCAAATCTTTGAAGCTATTAAGGCGTCAAAATAGACAACACTCGCCATTATTTGAACGTTTTTATGAGCCACAGATTGCGTAAATATTTTGTTGGCCATAACCTACCTCAACTCGACTCTGGGCTCGCATCCTCTTGGAAACCCTGTTGGCTGGTGGAGAATATAACGCTGAGTGCCAAGAGCTGTTAAACGTCGCTTGTTGGTTGCCTGCCTGTTTTCGTTTTTGCCTTCTTCGCCAAAACCCTTGGCTAGTGCGGGGTGATGTCGTTGCTGTTCCTGGAAAACATTTTGGCAACATCTGTGAGTGAACATAATCAACGTCCTACTTATGTGGTAGGTAGGTTGGTAGGTAAGGACGTAGTCGTGTGTACGAGTGTGGACGGGTTGTAAGTTGCCTCAACTTGATTCGGGTTAAGTTGCTTTCACTTGTCTCACAAACACCAACTACCGACACACAGCCATTCAAAGATAAGAACAGAGTCTGTGTTATCAATTGCAGGTGTAGTATCCGGTTGGGTATTATAAACCTCAGCCGACTGGCAAACTGACAGATATCCGTACACCTTGGGCCCGGATAGTTTTCATTTGAAAAATAAACAAAAGTAAGTGTGCTAAAATAGGTACTAGATTATTCGAAAACGTAACCGGATAACCGGTTAAGTCGTATTCCAAATATACTATAACAACATATCAAGAAGCAGATCGGAATATTGTTTATCTAAAACAATATTTTAAGATTCAGAGAGGTGTTTTGACATTGCGACATTAAAGGAACATCGATAAGCTGTCTAGACAAGGTTCTACACTTTATAGAGGAGGCGGACAGGACAGTTCGGTTACAGGTTGTTTTTTCGTAAAAAAAAGCTTATTAAAGGGACTTTAATGATATAATTCTTGCACTTGTAAAGAGACTCATTACGGGCTTTGAGAGTGAGGATCACCAAATGGTATAACAGCATTGCAGTATTCAGGGGAATATGTGAGGACAACTTTGCGAAGAAGATGTTGCAGCTTACTTTGTTTTGCAGTCAGAAGTGAAGTAATGGTTCCCATACACGCAACAAATCAATTGCTACGAGTGCTGCTATATATATTTCTGGCCTCATAATGAAAATGCGAATATTTATCATCAAAAATGGTTTTATTGTTTTTCAAAGTATTCTCCAGCATGATTTATACACTTTTGCATGCGCTCAAACCAATTGTGGAAGCACTTTTTCCACTCCGATTGAGACATTTCCAAAGCATGGTTTTTGAACGCTTCAACAGCATCTTCTGGCGACGAAAATCGTTGACCACGCATTTTTTTCTTGATAGGCGGGAATTAAGAGAAGTCATTTTCACTCCAAAATATGGTTTTTGAACGCTTCATCAGCATCTTCTAGCGACGAAAATCGTTGACCACGCATTTTTTCTTGATGTGCGGGAATAAATTGAAGTCATTGGATGCCAAGTCAGGGCTGTACCGCGGATGACCCATCAGTTCGTCGTTTTGGCCGATCAAAAAGGGCGCTGGTTTGAGCCGAGTGTGAGAGCTCGCATTGTAATGGTGCACAATGATTAGTCGTCTCTTGTTCGTTTTTCGAATTTCTCCGAAGACTTCAGGCAAATAAATTGTGGTGTACCACTCAGAATTGGCCGTCCTACGTTGCTCAAGCGGAACAGTCGCCACATGACCAGTTTTGCCAAAGAAACAGGCGACCATATCCTTCAAAGTGCTTCTTCCACGAACAACTTTCGTTGGATTTGGCTCGTCTTCGAAGACCCACACGGTCGATTGGTATTTTGCTTCGGGCTCATACACATAGATCCATGATTCGTTACCTATGACGATCTTATAAACGTTTTTTGAAGCACCTCGATCGTATTTTGTCAAAATTTCTTTGTACCCATCGACATGAGCCTTTTTTTGGGCAATTGTCAAACTGTGCGGGATCCAACAAGTACAAGCCTTTTCTACAGCCAGGTGTATATGCAATATTGAATGTATTCTGTTGGAAGAATTGCCCAAGGATGCCTCTATCTCACGGTATGTCACATGACGATCTTGCGTTATCAGTTCACGCACGGCATCAATGTTCTCTGGCACAACGGCCGTTTTTGGACGACTATCGTCTTTGAGCGAACGTCGGCCATGATTGAATTCATTAAACCAGTTTTGCACAGTGCTATAGGATGGTGCTTCATCGCCATACAAAGAAATAAATTCATCGATGGACTCTTGTCGTAATAATCCACGCCGAAAGTTGTGAAAAATAATCGCACGAAAATGTTCACGAGTTAATTCAATTTTTTTGCCAAATTGATTTTTTCAAGTCACTGTGATGGTCTACGCCAAAACGTTCTGAGTACGTTTATGCGAAAAAATGTCAAAGTTTCCAATGGAAATGACAGATGGCGCCAGGCAACACTTAGTGTTGCCTAGGCCTGAAATAAATATAGCAACCCTCGTACGAATAATGATTGGTCTTTTTTTTAACAAACTAGTAAAATAGCTTAAGTCGGGCTTAGCCGACTAGAATATACCCTCAACTTCAGGATGTAGAGAGAAGCCCAATAACAAAACAGGTTTTGGGCCCCTTGAGGAGGGCCTAGGCCAGAAATATATATAGCAACCCTCGTACGAATAATGATTGGTATTTTTTTTAACAAACTAGTAAAATAGCTTAAGTCGGGCTTAGCCGACTAGAATATACCCTCAACTTCAGGATGTAGAGAAAAGCCCAATAACAAAACAGGTTTTGAGGCCCTTGAAGAGGGTCTAAATGTACCTAGATTTAAGAAATAAGCTTATATTTAAATTTGTGTTAATAATTCTATTTGGTACCCCTTTTTTCCATGTTTAAAAAGGTCTGATTTTCGGACTTAGGGTTCGTTACACAAGCTGCAAAAATATATTAATTGTTGGCTTCGTGAGAAAATATTGCAATTATTTTGAAGCCACATGTCCATGTACGTATATTGGAAGTCGTTTTCGCATTTGACGATAGACGATGAAAGAAACTTCCAAATGTTGGGAGGGTACCTGCTTGATGGTACCATGGGTGTGTTTTTGATCCTGATTTTAAACATTGTTGCCGTACCGCAAGGTTGCTAACACAAATTATTAAATAAATATGTTTAACCCTTGCTTCTTGGTAAAAGGGTGAAATCAGGTCACATCGCATAAATAACTATTTTACGCCTTAAGCTAGGATTTTTTTGTGTGATTTAGAAACCGGTTTCCTTTAAATTTCGATTTTCATAAAAAATCCGAAAACTTTGCTTCTTAATAATCGGGTTTGAAAAAACACTAGCTGTTGTCAATCGGTTAAAAGGATAAGAATTCTCTTTTAAGAACAGAAGCAAGAGAAACTAGAGAAAATAACTGGAAAATACTTCAAATAATTTCGAAAACAAATGCATGAGGTGAGACTTCTTTCCGTACACATGTTTGCTGCAAATACAGAGCAACCAACTACAATTTAATTAATTTTGTAAAAAAATACATGCTTGCAATCGTCCTTTTTAAATTCTTACTGAATGGAAAAAAAAATATGAATATTAAATGCCATTCAACCTTTTTGTGTGTGGTAGTAAGAGCGTATATATTAGACAGGGTTGAATTTTGGGATGAAAATTCTTAAATAATAATAAGTAAAAACTAAACCTATATATACTTTTGTACCCGCGACGACGCGCAGGTAGAACACTTTTTTCATTTTAATGAAATTACTCTAAAAAAATTCAAATTACGATAATTTAAAGAGCCCTATACGGGCGGTTCGGAAACTTCTTAGCCTAGCACAAAAAGCGCGGTATAAACAGAAAAAAGTTAAGTGTTTTGGAAACTTCCATCTCTGCACATGTTAATTTTTGTTTCGATCTGGCAACTCCTTCATATAGAAACAGGTGTTCACAAAAGACGCATCCGCGATTTTTTTACAATGGAAAAATTATAAATGCGTGGTGTCATTAAATATTTACATAAAAAAGGTTTATCGGGACAAGAAATTCATAATGATATGGTGAATGTGTTAGGTGAAAGGGCTCCTTCATATGCAACAGTAAAAAATTGGGTTGATCGTACAAGCATTGAAGATGAATCACGTAGTGGACGTCCAAAAACAGCTACAACAACAGAAATTGTAGCCAAAGTGCATGATATGGTATTAAATGATCGACGAATACAAGTGCGTGAAATAGCTAATATCATGGGCATCTCAAATGATCGAGTCCATTTAATTTTGCATGAAGAACTACAGATGAAAAAGCTTTCTGCAAGATGGGTGCCGCACTTGTTAACAGTCGACCAAAAACGCATAAGAATGAACATTTCTCAAGCTTGTTTGGATCGTTTTCAGCGAAATAAAATGGATTTTAAGCGTCGTTTCGTAACTGTTGATGAGACATGGATCCACCACTATACTCCAGAGACAAAAGAACAATCCAAACAATGGACTGAAGCTGGAGGAAGTGTCCCAAAGAAGGCAAAAACAATTCAATCGGTTTCTAAGTTTACCTGTTATCAAATTTTAGGGTCAACCAAATTCATAAACAATATTATAAGTGACAATAATCGCAACATTAAACCACTAAAGATAAAAAACAACCCCATATTGGCGAGATACTAATTAGTTTTACTTGATAATAAGGTCTTGGTAACAAGTGCAGTTTTGTTCTATTTCAGTACTACCTGCTATGAAATTAAAGATTAATGTATGAATACCATGTATCTAAAAATCTATACGATTACGGATTCGATAAGTGTTTACTCAGTAATAAGTTAATCCTTTAAGTGTACGGACGTATAAGCGCAAGTGATAAAACATAACAGACGCAAATAAAAATATTCAGAAAAATATGGAGAGCTTCATTTACAATCTGAAGAAGATCGAAGAGTATTTTAGAAACAAAAACCAGGAAGATGTTCTTAGTTACGTTAAAATAAAATTAAACTTAAATTCGTGTAGCACCGAAATACAAGAACAAATATCTAATTTCGTCAAAGCACTAAAAACCGCTACAATGAAGTTAGCTACAGTAAACAAAAGTTTTATATAAAAAGTGAAAACTGGTTAGAAAGCCAGCAGAAACAGCAAAGCCCGATAAGGGTGGAAGACCTTTATCTTGCTTTGTGAGAACAAAACGGGTTCTTAAAAGTATACCAACTCCGAGCGATGCAAAACAGTTCACAAATGAGGAGGCATTAGCATTATTTCTGGATTTGAAATTAACAAAACAGCAATATATTCAGCTCAGATTACGTGCGATTGAAAAGGGCTCAAATTTGTATCCAGCATATCATCACATAACCGCTGCTAAAATGGACTGTTTGCCATCAAAGGACACTATTACAATCAATATTTGAGTCAAATGAATAATAATTATTCATTGTTATTTAAGTACGAAAACATAGTATTAGTAAAAAATAATAATAAACAAAATAATAATAAACCATTGTTACAAATGCTATTAAAATCTAAGGCAGTTTTTATTTTTAAAATGTTTTTTAAAATTATCAAATTTGACAGCAAAAAATAATAAATTTTTCTGTAAAAATAACAAGATTTTTAGATAATATTATTAACGTTTTTTTTTAATGTAAAAAAGATTCGTTGAGTGTAAACAAAATTGCAAATTTGACAGCAAAAGTTTTTAATTTTTCTGTAATAATAGCAAAATCTCCAGTTAATTTTACTATTTTTTTTTTTGAGTCTAAAATTTTTTTTGAGTGTTACATTAAAAAAATTCCATTATTACAAAAAATATTTATAATTATTATTAAAATCCAAATATTAAATTTTTTAATAAATAAAAAAATAACAAACCTATAAAAAAATAATAAACCTATTTAAAAGTTTAACTTTGACCCAGAATTCCTTAAAAAGTCCTCAATCAATTTAATTGTTATTAAAACTGAGTCAAGCTGAACTAAATATATATCCATTAAAAAATATAACTTAAATATATCGATCGGTTCAAAAGTTACAGAATTTTGGCCAACGAAAAACGATTTTCAGCCACTGTGTGTAGGTCCACAAAAAATTATGATATTCTAAGTAAATACTCAAAAAAGTAGCGAGGTAACTTCAGTCGCTTAAAGGGAAGCATTTTTTCCCCCTAATGGTCGATTTCACTCATTTACAATTCCAAACACCTAATGAACATAAGCGATCATTTTGAAAACTTCAGGATCCCACATCGATTTATTTGAACGCTATGGTGCTATCAACAGACACACAGGCAGACGGACATGGCTAGATTGATTTAAAGTTTTATCAATAAAATAAAGTAGAGTTTCCGATCAATATTTCGTGGTGTTACAAACAGAATGATAAATTAAGTATACCATCCACTCTACAATGTAGCACGACGTTAAATCGAGGCGGTCCTTTGCACGTGGTCTAAAGAAACACATCGAGCGATATGGCCAATTTCACCAGGCTCGGCTATAGATCTCATACAATGGACTATACTACATTTGGTCGAAATTGCTGTAATTTGTGGCCCTAGAGCGGGAGAGCCTTTAACCGCGAAGGAATATTGCGCGGGGACTAGATCAATGAAATAGGTTAATATAATAAAATTTTAACTTACGAGTATAATGCACTACATAAAATTTGAGTAGGGATGTAAGTGCGGCTTGTGGTCTGGTACGATGTCAAATCCGAAGAAACTTTTTAAAGGGATTATAGGAAATACAACAATTGGATGTAGGCCACTAATACTCATAACAGTCTCTGGAAAATTTGATCTGAATCGCATTTAATGAAGGGTGGTCCAACTTTAATGCACGATGTTTATTGTAAATAAAAAAAGTTTGCAAAGAATTATCTTAATATTTTTAATTATCATAGGAGAATCTATGAAAATTACGTGTGAAGAAAATCGGCCGAGTGCTCCCCACAGCTTCGGTGGCATACCTCTATCTGATGATACATAGTTTCAATGACTCTGAGACATAATGAAGGTTCAATGTCGTTTATGTTTACGTTTTTTATCCCATCCTTAAGATCTTGAATTGTTTTTTTTTTGCTTATTGAAATATCCCCAAAGAAAGAAGTCCAACGGTGTAACATCACATGATCGACACTTTAAAAATTAAAGTTTTTTGAGCCACATTACCAATTTGATGCAAACAAACTTTACCAGATTCGAAATTAAAACCAAGTTCTAAAAAAACCTGCTTGCAATTCAAATAACAGAAGAAATAAAATTTGAAATCGAAGATTCAATAAAAAAACTTTATTAGTTAAAACAGATAAGCGAATCCGTGAACAAATTCAGTTCTAATAATGATCCTTATTAGCAAGGTTTACCGATACTTTGTCTCTTCAGCCGATACTGTCAGTTTCCACTGCTGAAAATTGCCATGTACCCAATCAAATATCGGTTGGAGCGACGGAATACATGGATAGTACGACGGAATATATGGATAGTACGTGCAACCACCAGCATTCGGTTAAAAAGAAATTCGCTTGTGACAACAAATCTATTCTTTGCAGGTGTCATCTAAAGCTGCAGGGTCTACAGCTTTAGAAGAATACTCGTATTTAAAATTCGAAATATGAACGTTTCAACAGATGATAACTTTGAGCAAAATCGAATTTAAGCTCTCGCTATTAGAGCGGCAGGATAATCATTTCAGAAGGATCTTTGTATTATATCTAAGTGTAAACCGATATGTACCAGTTGTAATCTAGTTCGTCCATGGTCCGAGCCTAAAAAATTGCAGTTTCGTTGATAGCGGTTTATATTGCGACATGTATTTTTATTCGAATGGTAGTCGAAATGATAGACAGATCGACGATTATCGCTAATTAGAATCATTAAATAATTAATTGATGACGAACTGTTTTAAAATGGATACATTTCGGTCGATAGTTTCATATAATACAAAGGGGCTTCTTAAATAAATATCCTTCGAATCGATCGGTATAATACACATGGGGTCTATCTCCATTAATTGTTGAAGCTACAAACTTACGCGTAATGGTTAACATCCGATACCACAATCTGGTGTGTATATTATGACTTTTGGTCAACTTTTACTGGGTGGGCCATTGAAAATTTTAAATTTGATTCGGCTGTAAAAAAAATACTGTTATTTTTTTTAAATTTCTGTTTTTTTTGGAAAGGTTGAACGTTGTCATTTAATAATAAAACACCAACTGATTGATGCGTTTTCGCTTCGTCCAATAAGCTGAAGATTGTTTGGCAGGAGATGAAGAATTTTACCGAAAAATCGTGTTCTTAGGTGAAGCTCATCTTCTTTTCGGTGACGTTAAAAAGCAAAAATGGCACATATACAATTAAGGGAACCGACACGTGGCTATTGAGAAGTCAATGTTTGATGTGGGTTTTGGACTGGCGGCATCATTGGGCCATTTTCTTCGAACATAAGCAAGTAGCCGCCTTTATCGTCAACGGTGAGCGATACCAAAAATTCAAGAAAACGACATGGACGAATAATTAGCAAAAATTGCGATGTCGGAGTTGTGATTTGAGCCCTTTGATTTATTTTCTGTAAGGAGTCATTAATTATAATTGTTACGCATAGCATCCAAAGACAATTGCAGCATTGAAACATAAAATCGAACTTATCATTAAAGAGATTCAACCCAAAACAATAGAAAATGTATTGAAAAATTGGGTTGATCGGATGATATTGTGTTACATTACTAAATGACAAAGTTTTACCCTTTCAATAAGACCAGATACTTCAAAAAATATCAGTACGTTTTTTTACAGCATATTCAAATTAAAAATGTTAAATCGCCCATCCTATATAATCACTATTTGGTTACGCAGAGAAAAAAATTATCTGGAAATCGGCCCGACTACAAAATTCGGTTGCATATACCGAGTTTTTGTTGCATTAACCAAAATTCCATAGTATTGGATCTAATTATGGCTGCCACAACCCTATCTCGGCAGTCATAGCCAGTAATCCAGTTATACCAACCGAATTCAGTTTAACTATTGGTTGCGTAAACTGGCGATTATAGCAACCAACCAATTGTGATATATATGTGACGCGCAAAATATAAAAGGACCTAAGGTTAAAACCAGTTTTGTTCAGGAGAGCCATTTTAAAGATTAGGTCCCTTTCTATTTGCGCTTAGAATCGTCGACTTCACTTTCATAAAACGCGCATATCTTTGGGAGGGAACACTTTTGGGGCATGGGATCGGTCTCATTCGATGCTCTCGTGTTGCCCACATCAAAAAAAAAGTGAAAAGTTGATGAAAAGTTTTCTTCAGGAGAGCCATTTGAAAGATTAGGTCCCTTTCTATTTTCGCTTAGAATCGTCGACTTCACTTCCATAAAACGCGCATATATTTTTTTTTTTAAATAACCAACACTCAGGGGATGCCACCTATACATGCGGTGCATTGCGTTGGCGAGTGGAAAGTAAAGGATCGGAGGGGGGAAAGAGGGAATAATGTTTATTGACACTTGTCTTGAACTTCTGGATGTCGCAATTGGTGGGAAACACATTTGCCGGAAGTCGATTCCACATACGGACTGTGCGAGCGAAAAACGAATTTGATCTGTAGTGTATAGTGCGGTCAACTGGCCAATCGATAACAAACGGGTGTGAATTCCTAGAAAGTCGCGTATCCCTGCCGAACATCCTCACGTCAGGAATAAGGCGACGGATGTCTGATGAACACACACCATGAAAGTAACGATAGAACAGCGTCACGCAACCCACATTCCGACGATGATCAAGGGAAACAATAGAGTTGGATACCCTACTGTCACCTATCAGCACCATCGCTCTCCTTTGAACACGGTCAAGTAGCTCCAAGGATGATTTTGGAGCACCTGCCCATATATGGGAGTTGTATTCCATCCTTGGCCGGATGTAGGTTGTATAGATATTGAAAAGATCAGAAGGAGTGAAATATTTCTTGCACCGCTTTAAGAAGCCTATGCACTTGAGTGCTTCTTCGAATACATGTCTCGCCCAACGAGCGTCACATTGTATTTTCATGCCCAGAACATCGAGAGCTTCTGATTGTTCAATATCCGTACCATCGAGAGAAATTGACGATATTTTTGGGTCAGCGAATCGCTTGTGAGACAACAAGCAGCACTGTGTCTTACGCGCATTAAAATCTACTCTTTTCACTCGACCCCATTCGGAAATGGCCAGTAAATCCCGGCCAAGTGTCTCATCCATAATTCGCCTTTTGTCTTCAATATCTTGAAGACTCGGCCTACGGTCGAATAAATATGAATGACATAGGTTACTGTCATCCGCAAAGGAGTAGATTGGATTCACGGTCTGACCTAACAGATCATCAATGAAAATTAAAAATAAAGAGGGAGAAAGGACAGAGTCCTGTGGTACTCCTGCAGTAAGCCTATGTTTGTTGGATGAGAACCCATCTACAACAACTCTTATAGTGCGATCTCTAAGAAAGCTCGATATAAAACGAGCGAAAGTATCACTGACGCCAAAAGCCATCAGCTTTGACAAGAGTGCACCGTGCCAGACTCTATCAAAGGCCTTGGAGATATCCAGAGCCACAACCTTACTCTCACCAAACTGGTGGATAGACCGACTCCAGCGCTCCGTCAAGAAAGCCATCAGGTCTCCCGTAGAGCGATTTCTACGGAAGCCATACTGTCGATCACTAAGCAAGCAGTTGGACTCTAGATGCCTCACAAGATGGTGGTTAACCATGCTCTCCATTACCTTAGAGAGCGCGGAGCAAATCGCGATTGGCCGATAACTTGCAGGATTATTGGCTTCACCCTTTTTAGGGATTGGTTGGACGTTCGCAACCTTCCAACACGCTGGGAAGACTCCCGCACGATAAGCAAGGTTGAAGAGGTTGCGTAATGGACGGGCTAGCGTTGAGGAGCACTTACACATGACAAGTGCCGAAATACCATCCGGGCCCGGGGACTTATTTACGTCGAGATTCGCAAGAACCCTTTTAATTTTGAGTAATTTTATTTTTGTAGGACGGACGATAGAAAACTTTAACGCGGACAACACAAAACGCGTGCGGACTGAACGACGGACAGAACATTACTCAATAACATTACTTATTACTTATCTCTGGGAGGAAACACTTTTGGGGCATGGGATCGGTCTCATTTGAAAAAATGAAAATTGATTATTTTACCCTTAGGTCCCTTTCTCTATGCGCTGTCACATATATTACCTTAGTACCAATTATTGGTGGTGGCAACAGAATAGTTATTTGTAGTGACCAATCCCTGTATAGTTCGCTGTTGTAATATAAAATTGTTATTTGCAATCGAAAACATATTTCGATATTCCCGAAAAAATTATAAAAACAAAAAATATGGTCAACAGTTTAAGCTTCTTGGCTAAAAAGTTAATGTTTCCAAGCGATTCTGCCATACAAATAAAAGAACTATAAAAAATATGTTTTTAATATAGAAACAGGCTTGACTGTAATTTAGCGACATTACTCAGACTTGATCAAAATTTTCGATATCGAGAGACCTACTTATTACTCAATATCAAGCCATAGACCGATATTGAGTAATTTTAATAGGGTTGGTCCCAAGTCAATATTCGCTTCATAAGCGCTACTAGTGCTTTGATTACAACACTAAATGTACAATGGGCGTACGGAAAATATAGTGAATTAAAATAGTTTAGTAATAATGAACATGGGGTCTATCCTCCCTTCCTTCTGAGCTTTACAAACTCTATGACTGAGTTATAACTTCCTAAACCCTAGTGTAGTGCAGATTAATAGGTTGTGCATAAGTCGACCCTACCTAATACATATAATTTTTCATCTTTAATGGCAAAAAGTTATGAATATTTATACATTTCTATAGACATATGCACGTATGTCTGCGCCTCTCTCTATCCACCCCAGTCACCCTTCTAGTCTATCTCTTCCCTTTCGAACGCCGTCTTCCTCTGCTGCCCTTATCATTCATTGTAAGGTACAAAGAATATTTATTTTCTAATCATTCCGACCATATTGCATGGCAATGAAAACGAATGTTAATGGTTACAAATCGTGTTGTAGGTATATTTTATATATCGTACGTATGTATATACATACTTATATATGTCTGTCAGTGTCTACCGACATACGGACAGACAGACATATTGAACGCTCGTATGTTTGGCTGTATGTGATTTTTGCCAAAGGCTCCGAAATGCTTACCCCATCAACCGTCTCCAAGCGTAGCAAGCTGGAGGGTTGTTTGGAAAATTCTCGTACAATACCCATCCTGCCAGCTTTCCATATGTTGGATATTTATTTCCATTATCAGCGTTGAAAGGGACTTATTAAAGTATTTATTATGAAGAAGGGCAGAGCACTTTAAGAAACGCCAGCGAGTACGAGGAATAAACGAGTTTGTCTGTCGTGGCTGTCGCAACAAACGAGGGGACTTTGAATAAAGAATTGTTATAGTCCTTTCATTTTGCGAGGATTTCTACAAAGGTGTAGTAAAGATTAGTTAAATTAATTGAACAGATTTTATCATATTATTTTGCACGTCTTTAATAATTGTCAGCGAGTGGACTTTTAAAGGATTTCGGCAGTAATGTGATTAACTGCGAGTCAGTACTGGTACTATTCTACAAACGACTTTAATTTTTAAAGGCATTCTATACGTAATTATGGTAAGAAATAGGTTTTCCCTACCCTATTGAAAGTGTTTTTATACACCTTGGAAAGTTCAGAGGATTTGACCAATTGGGAAACGCGGCACCTTCGGACCGCATTTCTTTCGAAAAGACAAAGGAGACACCGTTCCTTGGTCCTTGGTATTGAGCGATAACTTTGAACTTTCCGTAGTCAACTTTAATCAACTTTCCGAAGTCAAAGCTGAACTTCATCGATATTTCAGAGCCTTGCTTTAAAAACTTCGATTTTACAGGGTGGAGCGCGATAATTTGCTTATTTGGGAATGATACAAAAAAATTATGATACTTAGAAAAATTTATTTTATATTTTAATTATATTGAACAGTAAGGGAATTTTTTGTGTGAAAGTAATGTTTACAACAGTAGTTCTCAATCGGTTGGGGAGAGCCTGGCCTTATAGAGTTCGATTTTACTTTCAACAATTGCAGCAAGGCCTTCTGAAGAGGGTTGTCACGGACCCGAAATCATGATAAAAGTAGTGTGCAGCCACGAAAACCAATGTCACTTTGCTTTCTGTCTTCTATTTAAATATAGATACAAGAGGTCTTGAGCCGGTTTAATCCCTGTTCAATGGAATTTTTAAACTTCATTATTTTAAATAGTGTATCTGACAAATGTCGACCTTCGCTATCCACCCACTACTGCATACGTTTTCTGAAGTTTTCCTTAACTTTAACAAGCATGTCGACTGGTATTCTGTCAATTTCAGCCTCAATATTGTTAATTAGGTCATCCAAGGTGTTGGGACAGTTGATATACACCCTTGACTTCAGGTAACCCTAAAGGAAAATATCGCATGGGGCTAAGTCTGGTGAGCGTGCCGGCCAGTTCACATCACTCCTCAAAGAGATAAGCCGTCCAGGAAACATTTGCCTCAAACAATTCATGGTAACCCTCGATGTGTGTGCAGTGTCAACATCCTGTTGGAATTATGTATCATCTTATTGCATTGCCTCAAGAGCCGGCTGAAAAAATCCTGTATCATAATCTAAGTACCGTTCGAAGTTCACAGTTACGGCAAGACGGTTATCCTGGCTGAAAAAAGTAAGGGCCAATGATGTCTACTCGTGATATGGCGCACCACACAGTGACGCGGTCCGAATGCACAGGACTCAGGTGAAGTTCTCTGGGGTTTGTTTCACTCCAATACCGCATATTTTGTTTGTTATCACACCCACCCAGGAAGAGCACGCTGCACTGCAATGATCAAGTACGCATTTGAAAAAAACGCTTCAACACAAAATGACCTCTCCTCACGTGTCCAATGCATGATGGCAACTAAAAGGCAGACGAATATAAGTATATGTGGCAGCGCATAGAGAAAGGGACCTAAGGGTAAAAAAAGTCAATTTTCATTTTTTTCTTTTTTTGATGTGGACAACATCTGAGCATCGAATTAGACCGATCCCATGCCCCAAAAATTTTTTCTCCCAGAGATATGCGCGTTTTATGAAAGTGAAGTCGACGATTCTAAGCGCAAATAGAAAGGGACCTATTCTTTAAAATGGATCTCCTGAACAAAACTTTTCACCAACTTTTCACTTTTTTTTTGATGGGGACAACATCTGAGCATCGAACGAGACCGATCCCATGCCCCAAAAGTGTTCCCTCCCAGAAATATGCGAGTTTTATGAAAGTGAAGTCGACGTTTCTAAGCGCAAATAGAAAGGGACCTAAATTTTAAAATGGCTCTCCTGAACAAAACTTGTTTTTAGCCTTAGGTCCCTTTCCATTTTGCACGTCACATATACAGGTCAAACAATAAGTTGTTTTTTTATTTTTTAATGTCTTTTGGTCTCTATTCATGAATATGTGAATACTTCAGTTGGATCAACATTTTAATGCAACATTTTAATGCTGCTAAAAAATCGTAGATGTTCTTTTCTGGAGTTTAGCCTGAGTTAGCTTGACCGATAATGGTGCACATCACACCCAGCAGCCTATTACACCATGACGGCCGGATTATGGTATTTTTAAGCCGATGATTGAGGAGTGGTTATACGAGTATGTAATTACATACAATAAAAATTTGTCCCCTGTTGCCTTTGGGCCCGGGTTGCTTATTTATTTAAAAAAAATGTCCTCTATTTAAAAAATTATACATGAGATTGGTGACAAATGCTATTGGCGCCAATCGTTGTCTTTATGATTACAGGTAAGAATGGAATGAATTCTTTATATGTCATTTCGTTTGCAACACTTAGAAATATTGAGAGGAGACCTAACAAAGTATATAGCGTAGCCTAGAAATATTTTTGGGAGACCCTTCAATGTGTAAGTATTAAACTATATATGTGACAGCGCATAGAGAAAGGGACCTAAGGGTAAAAACTAGTTTTGTTCAGGAGAGCCATTTTAAAGATTTAAATACGTGTATCTTTCATGTACCACCACTTTCATAAAACGTGCATATCTCTGGGAGGGAACACCTTTGGGGCATGGGATCGGTCTCATTCGATGCTCAGATGTTGGCCACATAAAAAAAAACGTGAAAATTGATTTTTTTACCCTTAGGCCCCTTTCTCTATGCGCTGTCACATATTCTGCGAATAAAAATGTATCTCCAGATATCTGAAACCTTGCTGGAAGTCATATTTGAAATCAGATCTTTCTTAAATACGGGCCAGAATCGATGTCTTCGATAATACCCCACACCACAGTGGTGTAGGGTATCGTATAGCCAACCCTGTCGGATTAGAGACTTCAGGGCTTGTAAGTTTTATTCTCTCTTTCTCAAATCCTTTAATCGAATGTAAGGCAAAAAGTTATAAGGCCCATATCACATTCTTTTGATTGTTACAAGCATCACCGAAATGAAAACGAAACAAATGAAAACAAAAACGCTGGCTGGCTGCCCTTAACCCCGGCAATACGATATGTCACAACCAAATAAATTAGCCAAGTTTTTATTAATATTTCAAGTCACTGTTTTATTGTTTTGATATGGGTAACGAATTTCTTTGAAAAATTTAATATGTACCCCGCAGCGGAAGCAGGAGTCAACCTGAACCAAAGCCAACGACGACGGCGGCGGTGAATATTTACTTTTGGCTGGATAAAAATCATGAGGAAATTTTCAAGCAAATATTGGCATAGCCCGGATACTTTTGCTTCATTTCTGGGGGGAGAGAGAGAGCGTGTAAACACGGGCGGGGCAACGAAGGACACAGGCTGGCATGAACGAGGTGGAAAATGTGAACGTAACGAAAAACATTAAAAACGCATTAAACCATGAATGTTTGTTAAATGCCAATAAACAGCGCAAAAAATACCAACAAAAAAAATTAGAAGGCAAAAACGTAACGAAGACAAGAGATACGTAGTAACGTAGTGCGGACAGACAGACGTATCGAAATCGGCGCACACACATGAAGCGCACACGAAACCATTAGCAGCACCGAGGGGGAAGGAAGCATATCAATAAGCAAAGCGGAAAGAAAAGACAGAAAAAAAGAGGAATTTCAAAACTGTCGACGGAAATATGCGAGACACGGGGGAAAATATGAAGAAAAACAACAGATAAGAATTGTAAGATTGGCACCACCACAAACAGCACAGCCAATCCGACGCACTCGGGGAAGCGAGACACAGGAACCCCAAGAATCTAAACACATACTTAAGGTGATGCAATCGTTGTATTCACTCGTTGTACTCGCACGTATGTGAACGTACCTTTATCAAAATGCAACCATGACTTCGACGACCCCGCCAGCAGGACGAGGCTGTACAGGGGGACGTTGTCAGCAGCCCGTTTATGTAAGCCAACCAGAGACTGGCAAAACAAACAGACAAACTGAAGTAGAATCTCATCCTCATCATCGTCGTGTGGCTCTACGCATTACGCAGTCACACACAGCCACTGACATGGACACAGACGGGTGAACAAGCCAACATGCCTAGACCCGTCGACCGACCCTCAAAGGAACCGCCAAGAGAACACAGATAGGCAAAAACAAAACAACAACAAAAATGGTAAAGGCAAGCGACAACAGCCAAGGAAGGAATAAACGACCAGAGCGGAGCGGAGCAGAAACGGAAAGAGCGAAAAAGCTTTGTTAAAAACAAGGTGCAAATTATAAGGTGCAAAAAACACCGAAAGGATATGACAACACCATGCGAAACAACAACAAAACAAACCAGGATATCGCATGTCCACCACATTCTTATGCCTGAGAATGAAATGGATGCGAAAAAAACACATTCCGCCTCTACGCATGGTTCACATGGGAACTCCTCTACAGAGTGCACAGTGGGCTGCATGGGTACTTTGGAAGTTCATCGGTAAGTGAAAAATGTTCTAAACGGTGGGTCAAAATTAGGGAGGGAGCTTGGAAAGGGTGCCATTCGAAAACCCGAGATAGAAGCAAAATTCTTCTATTTCGGGTGTATCTGTTGACAACAACGGAATAATAAACTGAAAGTATATGTGACAGCGCATAGAGAAAGGGACAATTTTCATTCTTTTTCTTTTTTTGATGTGGACAACATCTGAGCATCGAATGAGACCGATCCCATGACCCAAAAGTGTTCCCTCCCAGAGATATGCGCGTTTTATGAAAGTGAAATCGACGATTCTAAGCGCAAATAGAAAGGGACCTACTCTTTAAAATGGATCTCCTGAACAAAACATTTCACCAACTTTTCACTTTTTTTTTGATGTGGACAAGATCTGAGCATCGAATGAGACCGATCCCCAAAGTGTTGCCCCAAAAGTGTTCCCTCCAGAGATATGCACGTTTTATAAATGTGAAGTTGACGATTCTAAGTGCAAATAAAAAGGGACTTAATCTTTAAAATGGCTCTTCTGAACAAAACTGGTTTTTAACCTTAGGTCCCTTTCTATTTTGCGCGTCACACATACAGGTGAAGCGTGTAAATTTGCTTCTTTGCACTGCAGGCCGTGGCGGCACTGTTGGACGAAGAGAGTGGAGAGTGTGCGTGGCTTATAGTGGCTGGCGGGTTGCCATCATGCATTGGACACCTGAGGAAAGGTCGTTTTGTGCTGAAGCGTATTTTTCACATGCGCATTCGATCATTGCAGTGCGGCGTGCTTTTCCTTAGTGGGTGTGGAAACAAACTGTGGCTGACTGGAGATTTGTATACACCTGAGGAGAGGTCATTTTGTGTGGAAGCGTATTTTTCAAATGCGCACTCGATCAATGCAGTGCAGCGTGCTTTTCGTTTACGATTCGCTGTTCCCCCACACGGATGTGTTCTTGGACGGCAATCAATTGTAAATTGGGTAACTTCATTGGGAATGTGTACGAAGGCGACCTGATAGAAGAATTACAACACCACAAAACATCGAGAGAGTTAGAGCAGCAGTACTGCAATATCCGAAATGCCCTGCTCTGAAACAATTACTTGCTCTTGGCATTTTCAGACGTTCTCTCCAACGGATTCTTCATGATGAACTGAATTTTCAACCGTATAAAATGTGAGTGGTCCAACAATTGTCAGCACGACGGACTATTTGGCAAGGCGGACCTCTTGTGAAGACATTCTTGCAACTATACCCCGTGACGCAATTGTGTTTTTTTCTGATGAGGCACATTTTCACCTTAGTGGGTGAATAATAAGCGGAGTGAAACAAACCCCCAAAGAACTTCACCAGAGACCTATGCATTCGGGCCACGTCACTGTGTGGTGCGCCACATCACGAGTTGGCGTCATTAGTCCTTAATTTTTCCAGGGTAGCCGTCTTGCCGTAACTGTGAATTCCGAACGGTACTTGACTGTGATACAGGATTTATTTCAACCGGCTCTTGAGGCATTGCAATTAGAGGATACCGTGTGGTGCGCTACATCACGAGTAGGCATCGTTGGCCCTTACTTTTTCCAGGGTAGCCGTCTTGCCGTAACTGTGAATTCCAAACGGTACTTGACTATAATACAGGATTTATTTCAACCGGCTCTTGAAGCAATGCAATTAGAAAAAACATGGTTCCAACCGGATGGTGCCACTGCACACACAGCGCGGGTTAGCATGAATTGTTTAAGGCAAATGTTTCCTGGACGGCTCTTCGCTAAGAGGGGTGATGTAAACTGGTCGGCACTCTCACCAGATTTAGCCCCATGCGATTTTTTTTTACCTTTGGGGTTACCTGAAGTCGAATATATCAATCGTCCGAACACCTTGGAAGACCTTATTAACAATATTGAGGCTGAAATTGGCAGAATACCAGTCGACTTGCTTTTTAGAGTTAATGAAAACTTCAGAAAACGTATGCAGCAGTGTGTGTATAGCGAAGGTCGACGTTTGCCAAATACGAGGATTGCTATATATATTTCTGGCCTAATAATGAAAATGCGAATATTTATCATCAAAAATGGTTTTATGGTTTTGCAAGGTATTCTCGAGCATGATTTATACACATTTGCATGCGGTCAAATCAATTGTCGAAGCACTTTTTCCACTCCGATTGAGACACCTCCAAAACATGGTTTTTAAACGCTTCAAAAGCATCTTCTGGCGACGAAAATCATTGACCACGTATTTTTTTCTTAATGTTCGGGCATAAAAAGAAGTCATTGGGTGCCAAGTCAGGGCTGTACGGCGGATGACCTATCAATTCAACGTTTAGGCCGGTCAAAAAGGCGCTGGTTTGAGCCGATGTGTGAAAGCTCGCATTGTCATGGTGCACAATGATTCGTCTTCTCTTGTTCGTTTTTCGAATTTCTCCGAAGACTTTAGGCAAGTAAATTGTGTTGTACCACTCAGAATGAATGTCCTACGTAGATCAAGAGGAACTGTCGCCACATGACCAGTTTTGCCGAAGAAACAGGAGACTATGTGCTTCGAAGTGCTTCTTCCACGAACAACTTTCGTTGGATTTGGCTCGTTTTCGAAGACCCACACGGCCGATTGCTGTTTTGTTTCAGGCTCATACGCATAGATCCATGATTCGTCACCTGTGACGTTCTTATAAACGTCTTTAGAAGCACCGCGATCGTATTTTTTCAAAATTTCTTTGGACCAATCGACACGAGCCTTTTTGAGCGATTGTCAAATTGTGCACCGCGCTCCACTCGTACAAAAAAAAGGTCATCCCTTCAATTTCGAACAAAAAATTGGTATGTGAATTTTATTACAACTCAATTAAAAATTTCGTAAGTAAGCGAAATTATTTATCAAATATTGCATTTCTATTTTTAAATGGGAACAACAACAAATTTAAATTTTGATGTTGTAGTTTTTTAATGAACAACGACTATGCACTGTATCGTGTCGGTGAGTGGGTGTATGAGTTTTTGAATGTCTGCAGTGCGAGGGATTTTTATTGTGTTCCGTGAAAATTCTGCTGCCGGCAGTTCTCGTTAAATATGTAACTGCCTGTCCTTAAGTATATAACCGTTACATATATAGTGACAGCACAATCGTTGCTTGGGGTCGTATTGTGGTAAAGTAGCGCTCGCCAAAGCTGCAGCTACCCCTGATGATAACTAAAAGTCTTCTCGACTGCATTTTGAAAAATGTTAACAACTTTTTCATTGCCTTATAGACATATTTTTCAAATAAACGGCTAACAACTTCTTTTGTTAATATGTGAAGTGTTTCATCGTCTCATAGGGAATTATTTTCGATGAAAGGCATACACTTTTTTTCTGTGTATATTATAGATCATCGTAAAATTCTGAGATTATCTAGCCATGTCCGTCTGTGAAAAGCAAACTACAGGTCGCATTATTGAAGCTATGTAGCTGAAATACGTTGCAGACACATGTGTGAAAATAGGACAGTTCGATCAAGAGGTACAAATTTTCCCCTCACAATGACTGGATCAACCTTTGGAAAAATCAACAAATCTTAAATTAAAAACGCAATATCTCATGAACAAATTGAGATATAAGACATACAAATTTAAAACACAAGACATAAATAAGCATAGATTGAAAAACATATCCATTGGGCGTCACCACGATCCCTTTAAAAATTACATTTATGACCACACTATTAGATCGATGGTTATACAATTTTAACCGGAGCAAACCAATGATTAGGCAAATATTTAAGCTATGTTATGGGAAAATTTGATAAGGGGCTTAGTACCGCCCACGCAGCCCTGAATTTAAAAAGACTATATCTCAAATAAAGATATGACGATAATGCTTCGAACACATTATATAGACATGGATCGAAAGACAAACTAATGGAAAAGCGGGCGGAGCCCTTTAAACAAATTGCATTTATGGCCTAAGTTATGATAACATTTAAACAAGGCTAGGAAATTATTATAGACTATATTATTGTAATATTGGACAAGGGGCGTGGCATCGTCCACCCACTCTGAAGTTTGAAAGACAACATCTCATTAACTAATAGAGATATGACGATGATATATAGAACATATGATGTTGACATGAATTTAAGCACATTCTGGAGGGAAAGTGGGCGGTGACACGCCCCCTTTACAAATTTTATTTTTGGCCAAACTATTGGATCGATCGTTACACAATTTTAGCCGAATAAAACAAATGACTAGGCAACTACTGTGTTACGGTAAAATAGGATAAAATGGTGCGGCACAGCCCACACATATCTGACCTTAAAAAAGCAATATCTCATGAACTATACGAGTTATGAGGCTAATATTTGCGACATGAGAAATTAACATGGATTGAAACGCATGTCGGAGAAAAAGTGGGCGGTGCCACGATTCTTAAAAAATATAATTAATGGCCAAAGAAATGGTCTGATCGTAATACAACAAGAATGATACCAAGGTCAAGGAAATTATTAAAGACTGAATTATGGTTACATTGGAAAAGGGGCGTGGCGTAGCACACAAAATTTAGATTTTTAAAAAACTATATCTCAGGAACTAAAAGAGTTCTTACAATGATACATATATATGATGTTAACATGAATTGAAATTGGAAAAGGAGGCGGTGCCAAGACGCCTTTAAAATATTGCATTTATGACAAAATAATAGATCGATCGTTATAGACAGAATGAAATCAAGTATTGGAGAAAAGGGCGTGATCCCGTCCATACAACCCCGACCTTTGAAAAGCGTTATGTCGTGAACTATTTTCGATATGACAACAGAAATTGATATATATGAAGTTAGTATGGAAAAAACGCCCCTTTGGCAAAATATTCCTGTTGGACCCTAAGCCATGATGGAGGGTATAAAAGCCTTGGCACGGCGGAACTGAATTTGTCCACTTGTATTTTTTAGTAAAAGGTCACTAATAAAGCGACGACTTTTGCAGAAAAGTTCGCAAAAATTTGAACAGGTCTCTCCGGATAGTTTTCAGGGCTTGAAATTGATATCTACACATGATAGTTTTGTTAAGTCAAAGATTATTAATTCTTCATTTGCAGAAGAGCTGTAATTTGAAGAGCCCAGAAAAATCGTGAAATTGCATTGAAACCACTTAAAACATGTGGAATATTGGCAATGGCCAATTTACATGGTTCGATTTTGTCACAGGAAGTATAAAAATTGACGTATGAGAACCAACAAAACTGGCCAAGAACTTAGTGAAGGTTTCCAGCTTTATCTCATAAATAGATCTTGCCTTAAGAGTCCAAATCGTTAAGAGAATTTTTCTATAACATCGGCTCTTCACGGTACCTCACAGAAGAGTCAATAAGCTACAAACCATCAATCACCGGAGGTGGTCAATTGACATCACCGAGACTGTTGATGACGCGATTACCGAATTTCACTCTCAAAATATCGATTGTGGCTACTATCTGCTTAAACTTGGACAATGATGTCACCGCTACAATACGAAGGACGATTTAATATTTTAAATTTGAATCGGCTGTAAAAAAAACTACTGATAATTTTTTCAAACTTCTGGTTATATTGGAAAGGTTGAAATCTGTCATTAAATAATGGAACACAATAGTATTCATATGACTGACACAACTGGCTCGGTACTACCTCATCCAATCAACGCAATTTTTCAGTACATTTTTAATTGTTTCGGGTCAAATACCCTCAATTTCAACTTCGATTTTCATGTTTTAGCGCTTCAATTGTCTCTGGATGATTTGCGTAACATTTATACTTAATGGCTCTCCACAGACAATAATTCAAAGGGCTCAGATCATAGCTCCGAGGAGGCCAACTGACATTACAATTTCGGCTGATTGGTTCGATTTGCAAAAACAGATGGATAGTATTCCATTGATTAATGACAAAGATCAACCTTTGCATTAAAACTAGAAATTTGAAAAAATTATCATTAATTTTTCACAGCCGATTCAAATTTAAAATTTTAAATGGCCCACCCTGTAGATCCGCACTAAGCTTTCACCCTTTGATCTCTCTGATTGTCTTTGCCATTACAATTGTCATTTCCATTGTCATTGCCATTACCATTGCTATGGCCATTGTCATTACCATTGCCTTTGATATTGTCATTGCCTTTGCTATTGCCATTGTCATTGCCATTGTCATTGTCATTGTCATTGCCATTGCCATTGCAATTGCAATTCTTTGATTTCGAGCACTCTTTGATCTCGATCACTCTTTGATCTCGAACACTCTTTGATCTCATCACTCCTTGATGGTCATTGCCATTGCTATTGCCATTGTCATTGCCATTGCCATTGCCATTGCCATTGCCATTGCCATTGCCATTGCCATTGCCATTGCCATTGTTATTGTCATTGTCATTGTCATTGTCATTGTCATTGTCATTGTCATTGTCATTGTCATTGTCATTGTCATTGTCATTGCCATGCCATGCCATGCCATTGTCATTGCCATTGCCATTGCCATTGCCATTGCCATTGCCATTGCCATTGCCATTGCCATTGCCATTGCCATTGCCATAGCCATAGCCATAGCCATAGCCATTGCCATTGCCATTGCCATTGCCATTGCCATTGCCATTGCCATTGCCATTGCCATTGCCATTGCCATTGCCATTGCCATTGCCATTGCCATTGCCATTGCCATTGCCATTGTTATTGTTATTGTTATTGTTATTGTCATTGTCATTGTCATTGTCATTGTCATTGTCATTGTCATTGTCATTGTTATTGTCATTGTCATTGTCATTGTCATTGTCATTGTCATTGTCATTGCCATTGCCATGCCATTGTCATTGTCATTGCCATTGTCATTGCCACTGTCATGCCATTGTCATAGCCATTAATTGAGTGAGTCATTCAAGTAAGCCATGTTCAGATCTTGATGATTAATCAACATTCTGAACTCCAGAAAATCTATTGAGCCCCAGCTAACTGTTTACCCTAAAAGGACTTTGGGGGAATTACGTTTAAAAACCACTGTCCTTCGCTTCCTACGAATTGCATGGCATTGCGATATGAAGTGCGGATAGCACACAGATCCTGTTTATGCAACAGCAACAAAGTTAAAAGGTATATTTGCTGTTGCAGCTGCTTTAAGGACAACAGTTAATTTTTAGCTATCGACGCGAAAAGTGTAGCATTAAAAGGAACGTTCAAGCCGTCTAAATGAAGGAGCGACATAAAAGCCAAAAGACCAAGCCACTATTCCTGTTTGGTCAACCTATAAATGAAAAACGCTCTTTTTGCTAATAGTCCTGTAAATATTTATGTTAGACTAGCCTCTTGCAGGAAATTCTGCTTTAAGGCCGCTAACAGAAACTGGAGCAAATCTTTATGATGAGGCACACGCACGGCAGCTGTAAAATATAGGAAATGTTTACTTTGTATCGCACCGAAGCGTTTAATCGTTACAAAGAAATGCTCGAAGAGAAAACACGGAAAGACAACGCAAGGTAAATAATATTAAAACAAAAACAACCAAAGAAGGGCGGAAGAAAACAGAAGAAAAAAAAGAATAAAAAAATTGGTCTAAACAAACATATTTATGGAGCCACTTGGCAGCAATCAAAACAACCGAACAAACTCAAATATATCTTCAGCTCCAGGTTAGGAAATAAAAAAAAAATGACAGAACTCAAAGATACATATGAGAACAGTCATATATATGTTCGTGTCTGTCCTTTCGTCTATGCGTTGTATGTCTTTACGCTCCGTCCCTTCGACTGTTGGTCCGTCTTTCCCTAGATTTGTGTGTGTTTTTGCTTTTATTTTTGTCTGACATTAGAACAAATGTCTAGGAGTTTGTATTTACCAAAACAAAAAAAAACATACACACAAACATATTCTGAAAGGTTAACGAAAATTATCCAATATTTTCGTTACAAGTGTACCATAAAGCAGCAGTAGTCAACGCTGAGGTTACGAGTATACCCAGCTGGTTTGAGACTTGGACGGAAACGACAGAGGCTCTCGGTCTCGAGGGGTGGAGCGTGGCGGGGTGGTAGCAATAACAACAACCTAGGATAACATTGGGGGAAATAATCCAGAATTTCGCCTCGGGCTTATTTGTCGTTCCTTAAAGTCGAGCAAAGCTGGTGGAAGAGCGATGGTTTTGCTTTTGTATAAAAATAGAATATTTATAAAAACACAATACAATGCGTTTAAAGGATAGATTTTGGCGTGATGGGTAAAATGTTCACAACAAAATAAAACCCAACATTGAAACAACGGCATAATAATGTCACAAACTACAAGTAACAAGTAAAAACGTAGTTATGATCGCCCAAACCTTATCTTATATAGCCTCCCCCATGGAACATCTTTTCAACCCTTTAGGTCCCTGAGTTCAACTCTAATATCAACCATATCTCCAACATAAATCCATACTTGGATTCATAAAAAACCGACTTAATTTCAGTACCCAAGCTCAAAGAAGGCGTTTATTTGGGCCTATTCATTCAACTAGGTCGATTTGCTTTTATATGAGTACACATTAGGGTGGGTCGATTAAGCAATCGAGTTTCGATAGCTTTTGGCATGGGAAAAAATTTCCACTACAACATATCAAAAACAACATTTCGCCCAAATTTTAACTTTTTTACTATTTTCAACTTTTATTTTTTAAGTTTTTTTGATAAGTAATACGAGGGCGACCGCAAAAGTAACTGGCCTAACATAAACAGAACCGTTTTTTTGGAATTATTATTTTCAACATAATCTCCTTCCAACTCAATACACTACATCAAACGTTTTTCAAGTTTTTTAATTCCATCCAAAAAATAAGATTTTTCAAGACCTTCAAAATATGCCTCAGTTTCAGCAATAACCTCGCTATTGGACGAAATTTTTTTGCCACCGAGAATTTTTTTTAAATTTGGAAACAAGAAATAATCAGAAGGAGCTAAATCTGGACTATATGGTGGATGCGGAGCAATTTCAAATCGTAATTCGGCCCGTTTTTGTTGAGTTAAAAATGCAGTGTGTGAAGGAGCATTATCTTGATGAAAAATAACTTTTTTTTTCTAAATGCGGTCGTTTTATATTGATTTCTTCACGCAACCGATCTAATAATGCACAATAATATTCACTATTTATAGTTTTTCCTTTCTTAAGATAATCAATAAATATTATACCCCTTACATCCCAAAATACTGTGGCCATTACTTTTCCTGCTGACTTAACAGTTTTCGCCTTCTTGGGACAACTTTTACCAACTTTTTCCATTATTTTGACTGTTCTTTGCATTCAGGGATGTAGTGATGGATCCATGTTTCATCAACAGTTATGAGTCGGCGCAAGAACTCGATTGGATTACGCTGATAAATCGCTAAAAGCTCCTCCGAATTGGTCCAACGGACGATTTTTTGGGGCAAAGTCAACAAACGCGGCACCCATCTTGCGGATAGCTTTTTCATGTGGAGTTCCTCATGTAAAATACTCCAAACTTGTTTTTCGTGTATTTTAACAATATCAGCAAGTTCTCTGAGCTTTATTTGTCTATCTTTAGTCACTTCATTAAATATTTTTCTAATGTTTTCAATAGTAGTAGCAGTTTTCGGTCTTCCAGAGCGTTGTTCATCTTCCGTACTTGAACGACCCATTTTAAATTGTTGAACCCAGGATTTCACGGTGGAGTATGATGGTGCATTATCACCATGAACAGAATCCAATTCATCTTTGATTAATTGTGGCGTATAACCTTTCATATAAAAGTGTTTAATTACCGCACGAAACTCTTTATTTTCCATTTTTCAAAAATTATAAAACTTGTTTACTTCAATCAACCTGTAACAAAGAAAATAATCATTAAATATTTCGGAAATTTTGACAGATGGCTTATAAAAGATTGCTTTTAAAAAACAAAAAGTTGCTAGTAAAACAGAAAATGTGCCAGGCCAGTTAGTTTTGCGGTCGCCCTCGTACAAAATATATATATTTTTTTAACTATTACCTTTGACATACAAAACATACAAATATATCTTACCACAGACAATACAATATAAGATATGAGCGCGTGAGAGTAGAAATACGTCTGGGAGAATCGAATCAGTTGAGAAAAAGTAAAAAAAAATTTGGGCGTCTCGAAAATGATTTTTTTTGATATGTCGTAGTGAAACTATGTTTTCTGATGACAAATGCTATCGAAAAATCGATGGCAAAATATCGAAAAACTGTTGTCCTTAAAAATCGGCACACCCTAGTACACATATTATGTCCACGTTTATTTTAGTTCGTATATTTTCACAATAATCAACATTTTTTTTTCATACTGGACCTCGAGGAGTGCGAGCCCTCAGTTCAATTTAAACAAGGGAATTGAAACTAAATCGGACAAGACTACTTACTACTTACTTTATATAGCCAGCATCGCTCTGGATATGCAGAACACTCAAAAAATAGTAAACCAACTGATAATGATGGTCAAAATAGAGAAACTAGTATTCGCAATATTATATTAAATATTTAATGGTCCCTGTCACCAGACCCTTTGTCCGTTTCTTATATTTTGTTAAATCGTCAAAATAACGACATAGGAGGTCTATTTAATAGAAAAGGTCAAATTTATTTTTCTTTACAAATATTTATTTTTTCATTATTTTCTATATTGTCCCTTTCAAAGTATTCCCTCTCAGATATAAGACAATAAAAGCATTTTTTCCAAAACTCCAAAAGCAGTCCTGATACACAATTTTTTGTTAGCCTTGAGCTCCCATAGCGTTTCGGGTTTTATCTCCTTAATCGTTGCAAAAAGCCGTCTTTTCACGGGTCTTCAATTTTGGGAACAAGAAAAAGTCGAAAGGGGCTAAATCTGGAAAAGACGAGACTGAGGAAGGGTTACGCTATTGCTTTCGGCCATACAATGACGAACAAGCAATGACGAGTGCATTACCGTAATGCAAAAGCTATGAACAGTTGTTCCACAATTATGGGTTTTTTTTCGCATTGCTTCTCGGAAGGGGCGCATAACTTCGAGATAAAACTCCCTATTCATCGTATGCACATGTGGCAAGAACTCGTGATACACTACGCCACGCAAATCGAAGAAAACAGTGAGCAAACCTAAACATTTGATCGAATTTGACGTTATTTTTTGTCTCGGCTTTCCTTGGATCTTTCATTGGGACGATTGGACTTTGGTTTCGGTGTCAAAAGCATATACCCATGATTCGTTGAGAGCCGTAAGTTAATCTGAACCGATTTTCTTAAATTTAAATAACGAATATTCTTGGCCCAAAAACACATATGTGACGCGCAAAATAGAAAGGGACCTAAGGTTAAAAACCAGTTTTGTTCAGGAGAGCCATTTTAAAGATTAGGTCCCTTTCTATTTGCGCTTAGAATCGTCGACTTCACTTTCATAAAACGCGCATATCTGTGGGAGGGAACACTTTTGGGGCATGGGATCGGTCCCATTCGATGCTCAGATGTTATCCACATCAAAAAAAATGAAAATTGATTTTTTTTTACCCTTAGTTATCCTTCTCTATGCGCTGTCACATATACGGATGGACTTTGCTAGCTAGCTGGCAAGAATAAATTTTGGAGCAGTATTTAGTAGTCATCAGCTGTCAATTAGGAAGAGCCGAACTACTTCTGTCGGATTCTATAAAGTACCTAGGAATTATGGTGGATGACCGATTTAAGTTCTGTAGAGGCAAAAGGCTTTAGGTGCTGCAAACGCTCTGACCAGAATGATGCCAAGTAAAGGCAGACGTCGTCAAAGCCGATAAATACTAAATTCTCGATTAGCTACCTCAGTTATATGGAACGGATAACTAGTACTGAAGAAATATCTGGGAGCAAGGCTAACAATAATATTACCTTGATATTTAAAAGATACTGCTATCAGGTAAGGTACGTACTTAGTAGAAGCGGTAAAGTATCCGTGGAGCCTGCAAGCGTTATGTCCGAAAATTTATAAAACAACGAACGAACACTTTGTCAGTAACGACAAACAATGAGAAAATATGGATAATGACAGAGGGGTTTTACAGCAAAGTAAGAACCGACAGAAGAACAATGGACCTTAAGACTGATACTTCTACAAGGTATAAGTAACTAGAAAAGGCGTTATGAAGCTTAGACCTAGTGAGCCAGGACAAACCATTAATGAGAAAATATGGATAATGGCAGAAGGGTTTTACAGCAAAGCAAGAAAAGACAAAAGGACAATGGACCTTAAGACTGATATTTCTACAAGGTATAAGTAACTAGAAAAGGCGTTATGAAGCTGAAAATGGTCATCATATTTTTATGTGAACATGGAAGATACATGAGGCACCTGGTCAAATGCTTTAAAATGACCATGAATAATCGAACTAAGGACAATAAAGTGATCACTCATTTGCCTAATATTTACTGGTGAAAAGCCCTAGATATTTAGGACCTTACCCTAGTTAGCCAGGACAGACCATAAAAGGCGAAAATCTCGTGTTGAGAGTTGGAAAGGTGTTGGGCCCGGTGGAGCCGCCGGAATTTTCAATTGATTCCAAAAAACAACTTCTTTCGTTTAGAATCATATCACCCCACAAAAACAACACCCTGTAGCTGTGAGTATGTTCGTGTGACTTTATGTTATTGTTACTTGTCGTTAACGTCTATGTTATGTCCGGTTCGATGAGCTTTAGATCGCCTTTTGCCAGCAACAACAACAGCCGCCAAATAGTTAACCAAAATCGGAAATTGTTTTTGCAGCTTGCTGGTGTATGCCAGACTTCTAAAGCGAGACAATAACTTATTATTTTTTCTATTCTCTACTTTAAGGCACAGCACATATAATTACCGACGAAAATCTTAGTTAAAGAAGATTTTCGAGGATCCGACAAAGAAATTCCTAACAAATTACAATTTCAGTAAATAAGTAGAATAGAATCTAATAATAGGCACATTTAAGATATGCTACGAGTATTAGCATTCAACTAAAGCTGGTAGCACTTAAAGATAACAGAATTTGACTGAACAAGTAAATTATATTAAAGAAAAGTTGAAGGATTTTGCAGGACATGAGAGATGTGCATCCATGCAAAAACTACTCAATTTTGGAGACTGCAAAAAAGAAGTTAGCCAAAACAATGGCTTGAATAATGGTCATAGAGCCAACAATACTTAGTAGGGACATAAATACTGTTACACACGTTTTATGCAGTAACATAAAAAGTACTGAATGTTTTGGGGACCAACTATTTTTTAATAGATTTATTGATGTATATTGTATCCAAAAATAATCTACTTATTCGAAATGTCCGCCTTTTGCCTTTACACACGCCTTAAGTCGCACTGGCCAATCGTCTATAGCTGAACGGACCTCGTCCATTGGAAAATTGGCCACAGCTCGAACCAAAGCAGTCTTAAGAGATCGAATGTTGGGGTATCTGAGGGCCATTCTTCAGAGGAAATGAACGCTGGCAAATTGTTTTGAAGCCAGGCCTGGGACGTTTTAGCCTTGTGGGCCGGCGCAGAATCCTGCTGGAAAGTCCATGGCTGGTTTAGGAACGGGGAATTGTTAAGAGGCTTCACAACAGCTTCCAAAACGGTTTCTTAGTAAACTTGGGCGGATGTTTTGACTCCTTGTACGCAGAAATGCAGGTTAGTGACCCCATCGTAAGAGACACCCTACCAAACCATGACTGAAGCTGGGTGATGACCCTTTTTCACCCTTGGGATCAGTTCAGATGCTTTCTTATATGACCGCGCATACACTCTATCATTTTGCTTGTTAAATTTTTCCTGAACGGAAAATAAATTTTTCATCGGTGAACAACATCTTTCAGTGCAAGTTAGCAGGGTGCTTCACCAAAAGACGTTTGCATTTTTCAATCCTATTTTTTTTTAAAGCTGCAGTCAATAAATTTCCGGTACGTCGTTTGAAAGAACCAAGTCCCAAGTCTTTTTTAATGATTCGACTCATGGACTTTTGCGTGATATTAATCTCACGGGCCATGATTTTCTGTTTTCGGAGCGGATTTCTGTGAATTCTTGATTTAACGGCTTTGTTGACATGCGGTGTTCGAACAGAGCGTGGGCGGCCCGACCGATGGCGGTCTTTTACATCTCCAGTCTCCTCAAACAGTTTTATGCATCGATAGACGAATATGCGGCTAAGCCCTAGAGGCCGGCCCGTTTTGAAAATACCGCTTTTTTTCATTTCACGCTTGAAAATCGCTATTACAGCGATACGGTTCTCATTATCTGACCACTCCATGAAGAAAGTTGAAACAATTTTAAAATCCCGTTACAGACTAACGCTATTGAGGTTAGCTTTTAAAACCCATATGGCATTAACGGGGTATGTTCAGTTCTACTATTTAAATGGGTGTGTTCAATGTTGTAACAGTATTTATGTTCCTACTAAGTACTTTAAAAAGTGCATGTAATGACCATAAACAATCATCGTGCCAAGTTTGATTCGGTTGACCGTAGACATACAGACTCAGGCCTGCCCGTCCTGTATAGTAAACGGGGTGAAAAAGTTACCTTTTATGGGACTAAAGCAATATTTTTTGAGTATTTGCTTAACATTAAAAATGTCCACAATCTGAAACATTTCACCTTCGATCTCAATTTTTGGGGGTATACATTCCATGCTTTGGTAAAATGGAGAACTGGGAAGGATGGACTAGTCGGTAGTTAGAGCCATACAATTAGAACATAAACTGAACTTTTAAAAGGAACCGCCCCTTCTTCTTTAGTGTGATTGACTAATAGTTTAAAATAAAACCAAATAACCTAAGCTAACCAACAACTTTTTGCAACAAATCCCTCAACGAAATGTAACAACTTTCCCTTTAATGATCTCCAAAATAGCGAAAACGCCAAGATGATATATTGAAATAGATATTGCCTTGTTTTGTCTGTTAGTCGGATCTCGTTTCTCCCCATTGTGACTTTTATCTCTATTGTTGTTACTTCACGTCTTGTCAAAAATATTGACAATGAAATCTACGGATTGCGCAAACGAAGTGGAAGCATTTCACCTCCATACTCGTATAACAATCGTATGGGATGACTGCTGCTGTTGCTGCTGCCATGGAGCAGCTCCAGTCAGTGAGTCGGAAGCACTGCGTACGTACCACAAATATTGAATATGAAATGCTTTTGATTTTAGCTTGTGCTCCTCTTATGCGGCAAGCAAAGCCGGAGGCTACATTTTAAGTGGCTGTAATGGTTGAAAATATTGGCTTAAATAAGTACCCGCATGGATGGTAAAATGCAAATGCATGTACACACACTTTCGGGCATTTTAAAGTGATGTGATGTCGGAAAATGTGGCGAGCTACGGGGGCAAATATCAGGGTTTGCCAAGGCAATGCCAACGATTGGTGGTGCACATCGACAGATGAGAGTGCATCTGAAAAAAAGGAATAGCCCAAGGCATCGCACAACAAGAGTGGATTTTTTCATTCAGTTTTTTTTTTTACTTTTGGCAGCATACGAGTATTTGAAGCGTGGTTTATTTTCTCAGCCCACAATTGTTCGTAATTTAGGGAGTACTTATTAACAAATGAGATCTCGAGTAAATGATGTATTGATTTTAATCTAGCTGTCAGGTAATTGACTGTCTGTCAGTATGCCGGATTGATCATTTATCACAGCTCTGTCATGACCGAATGCCTAAAGGGACAATTATGAAAAATTCTGTGACTTAAAGGAACGGGTAAATGGGTGATTAATTTTTTCCCAAGCTTTAAAGTTATTAAGGAAAGTAGTTACGGTTTAACCACACATTAGCAGTTATTTTGGGATATAATAAACCATTGGTTTTAAACTCAAAACTAGCATATAATAGTTTAAAACCAATTGCAACCTACATTAATTTATTAATTTGACTTTTTGGAATGACTGTTTAGCTCAGTTCTTATATATCAGTCTTCGTGATAACTTAATTTTAAATTTGTCCTATTACGTCCTGATTTCCCTATTCTTAATGGGATGTCTATTATTAACGAAAATCCCGCGAACGTTCCTCGAACCTGTGGACTAGTGGGAATCTTTAGCTCAATGTGGCTTAGCTAATACAGGTTGTCCGTCGGGACACCCTTTTGATTAAATGAAAGACAATGGATCTTATACTGATGAATGTTTTTTTAATGTCGGCAATTATGCATGGAATACAATGTCAGATAAATGTCCGCCTCTGTCAGCCTCAGAAATGCGAGCCCTTTTGAGCACATTTTTCATTATATTCAGCACGGCGTCGAATTGAGGTTTGTTTTGAACACTTTCTTGAGCAGCAGTAATGTTTTCGGCCGATCTTGCAGTACGTTGTGCAACATGCTTGGGCCTATCAGCTACAGAACCTCTTTCTTCGAAGTCATTCACTACACGATAAATAGTGCGTTTTGTTGGCACGTTGTTTCTCCCAAAAGTTGCACGGAACTTTCTCATCGCCACAGTAATCGATGTATGACTTTGATAAAATGTTCAACGATATATCGAATATTTTGCCTTAATAAATTTGCCACGTCTCTACTTCATGACTGCCAAATATGAGCTGTCAACAGTAATGTTAACCAAAATGGCGGCAAAACAAAGTAGTATAACTTCCCGGCGAACACCCTGTATATTTCATACTGTATACGATGTGGATTCTTAGCTCGACTTCCTGTACGATAAAATTCAAATTCTATAGAAATTTCCACTGTTTCTGAATTCACAGAGGCCAATGTTCGTAAGGACTTATTTTTCAGCACCCTAGGGACCTTATTCCCGTGGGTTAATGACTTAAAATTAGTTATTTCAATTAATATGATATAAGGAGCCGTGCCGAAATTTTACCTACTTAGGTCCCACAATTTTCCATAAAGGAACAAGGGGAACTTCTTTCAAATCAGCGAGCTTTGCATGATTTAATTCTTATACTCACTGACCGGGACCTACTGTTTAACGGAGGCGGCGAACGGCTAACGCATTTTTATAAAGAAGTTTTAACATGGCTTAGAAATAAATCTATTACTCGTAAAGTCGCCGGCATTTACAAGGTGGAAACATGCCACTGCGAAATTGTTAGATGTTCTTACCCGGGGTTGAACCTGGTAAACATTTCACGAAATTTTATTGTTGTTAAATGTCCAAAGTTCAATGTGACCGTTCTTTGGGCTCCTAGGACCTACGTATATGGGCAGACCCAAATCTTAAATTGGTCTTAAATATATATATTATATTTGAATTTGTGACTATACCGTTTCTGTATACCGTATGTCCTCGAATATTAGGGATGATTTTTGGGCCCCGGGATCCATGGACCACGCCCATTGGTTAACGCCTCAAAAATTAATGTCATATTCAGATTATCCAGAAAATTGAAGTGGTTTTAAGTATTTTTCTGTACCCAAGGCACTTTAGATCCAGGTCTTAAATCCAGGTAAAGGTCTTAAATCGGTTCAAGTCACAGAATTAATGTTATATTTGGATTCCTGGAGAAATTTTAAGTGTGTAAATACCCATGTGTTCATAGTGGGACCGTTTTTGGGCGCCTAGGGCTCATGTGGGCCTATCAGAGTCCCTAAGTGACCCAAATCTAATTATAGGAATATATCTAGATTTGTGTGAAATTTTTAATGTTTCTGTCCCTGAGTAGTAGGGGACATTTTTGGGCCCCTAGGACCCAAAGGCCCAATGACGCCCATTTTTGTGGCGTCTAATTCTTTTACGATTACGACTTCCACACATAACTATTCTTTAATCACATTATTACAGTTAAATAGTGGAACAGTTATATATGTAGTACGTTAAAAGCGACCACACGCAGAAAAAAAGTATGGTTGGGGTGACAATATTCGAAGAGGATCATACTATTGTTGGGTATATGGTTGTGACACAACAATATTATGATCATCACAACAATAGAATGATTCACACATAACCATACTATGATACCCACAACCATAGTATGATTAACACTCAACCATACTATGATCTCCACAACCATACTATGATCCCCACAACCATAGTATGATTCACACTCAACCATACTATTAGCTTCACAACCATACTATGATCCTCACAACCATAGTATGTTTCTCATACAACCATAGTATGATCCTCCCAACCATAGTATGATTCACACGCAACCATACTATGATCCCCACAACCATAGTATTATTCACACTCAACCATACTATGATCCCCAAAATTATCTATAAGGATTGGTTATTGTTGTTATTCAAAAATACAGATTTTTATTAAGTATGTTATTTTTAATTGCATTACTATTAGTTCATAGCCAAATTTGAGGCCATGTTTTTATTAAACATTTCATTCAAGAAACAAAAATATATATTCCAACGGTCAAAAATACTTTTAGTTGCCAGCAGGGGTGAATGCTACTGCACCATCTGTAGACACCCAGTAAAGAATGTGAAAAAACCATGATCAATGGCTATATACTTAAGTGCAGGCACATTTTAAATAAACGAGAACCAGTCGCTATTAGAGTATTTCACAGAACAAAGTAAACACAATAAAAATCCCTCGAACTACCTTTCGATTGTTGTTGTTTTTTTAATGGACAGCAACCATTCACTGTATCGTGTGTATGTGTTTTTTTGTATATCAAAAAAACATACGCACACACATACACGTACTCGTATGCTCTATAAAACCTGTTTTGTAATGTTCATAGTCGCAACCATACTGTATGATTGCCGTAATAAAATTATTATTAACGTAAATTTTAAGCAATAATACTTTTGTGGCACCAACCATGTTTATATTGTTGCTATAACCATATTTTCATTTCTAAACTTGGCAATAATACTATTGTTACATCTTAACAATAGCAATATTGTCGCAATCATACTATTGTCGAAATAAAATTCAAAAAACAATACTATGGTTGCGATGAACATGCTTTTATTGTAGAGAACATATTATTGTTGCGGTGACCATAGTGTAACCATAACTTTTCTCTGCGTGAAGTTATTAATTGGATCTTATTGGTGCATCCTATAGCCCCTATGTAAAGGCCTCGCCAATTTTGAGCTGCTGCAACTCCACAAAGTAGTACATGCTTTCGGTGTTGCTCAAATTTAGTTTAGTGCTTTATGGGAGATAAATAAGTAAGCCGGTTCAAATGAGACCATATCGCTCCATGCTTTTTAGTAGGCTCCATACTGAGGCCCGCCGCTCTTGAATAAACCTATTAAATGCTTGTTGCTGTAATTTGGTATAGAGGGTCCGTCATGTTCTGAAGACATATCTTAAATTCGGTGTTATTTCGGTAAATTCGGTAGAACAGTAAAGGGTAGTCCAACCATAATGCACGATGTAAATTGTGAGTCACACCTTAACATCAAGTGTTTTGCCCAACTTAATTAGACTTTTGATTGTTTCAGTGATTGACAAATTCAACCATAGAAATGTACATAATTGAGCAGCGCATTAAGATTGTGTAAGCCTTTTACGAAAATGGGCGTTCAAATCAAAATGCATATCTTGCCCTTCGTGGTTTGTGTGGTCAGCATAATCAACCAAGTGTATCCACAGTGGAATTGTGGAATTGTGGCATTTGGACACATGAGAATCCACGAGTGATTGTTGAAAAGCCAATGCATCCACAAAGATTGACTTTTCCGTACATCTTCGAAAATGAGGTCGGCCAAGCATTTACCGTGAACGGTGTTCGCTATCGCGAGATGATAACGGACTTCTTGTGGACAGGAATTAAAGATATGGACCTGAATGTGGTTCCAACAGGATGGTGCCACTTGCCACGCAGCTAACGAAATAATGGCCCTTTTGTGCGACACATTCAATGGCCGTGTTATCTAACGCCGTGGCAATGTTAATTAGCCGCCAGATCATGTGAATTGATACCGTTGAAACCCTTTCGTTGAGGATTTTTCAAATGAAAAAGTGTACGTCAATAAGCCAAGAACAATTCAAGAGATAAAGAATGAGATAATTCGGCACATTAACGACAGTGAACCTCCAATATGTCCTATAATCATTGAAAATATGAACCATCGGATAGAGATATGAAACCGTGGCAAGCATTTGGCCGATATTTTGCTTCACACATAATTGTCATAGATCCTAATAAAAATATTTTCATAATTCGCTAAACACTTTTTGTTTTATTAACAATTAACTTAGTGCACGCAGAGAAAAAACATGGTTACTACATGGTCACGGCAATTATAATATGTTCTCCGCAATAAAAGTATGTTCGTCGCAACCAAAGCATTTTTAACTGAATTTATTTTTGACTATAGTATAATTGCTGCAATATTAATATTGTTGAAATGTTACAATTGTATTATTGCCAAATTAAAAAATGAAAATATGGTTATAGCAACAATATAAATATGGTTGGTGCGACAAAAGTATTGTGTTTTGCATTTTATGTTAACAATAATATGATAACGGCAATCATACTGTATGATTGTAATTTAGCTTCATTTAAATATGCTTTTAAGAACAAATGTTATGGTACGGATCTAATGCAATAATAGTACTTTTTTTTATCGAAATTAATTTTTTTAAACAAGATGCTTTGTTTTACTGAAATATTTTTAATAAAAACGCTTACGTTTATTTAAAATTATTTTTTCTACTGTGAAATAAATCACTCCTATTATTTTGAATTTAATGTATTTTTAAATAATTTTCATAATTCAAATATATTGTTGCCAACTTAAACCAATTCTAATAAAAAAAATATTGGGGATCAAATCAATTGTCGACAGCTTAAACAAATTTTAATAAATTATATTAGGGATCATAGTATAATTGTGTGTGATCATACTATGGTTGTGGGGATCATGACATGGATGCGTGTGAATCATACTATGGTTGTGAGGATCATACTATGGTTGTATATGAAACATACTATGGTTGTGAGGATCATACTGTAGTTATGGAGATCATATTACGGTTGAGTGTGAATCATACTATGGATGTGGGTATCATAGTATGGTTGTGTGAATCATACTATTGTTGTGAGGATCATAATATGGTTGTATTTGAATCATACTATTGTTGTGAGGATCATAATATTGTTGTACCACAACTATATACCCAACAATAGTATTATCCTCTTCGAATATTGTCACCACAACCATACTTTTTTTTCTGCGTGTGCATTTTAGTTGGACAGCCCTTTACATATTTCTATGTTGGAGCCATATTTTACTAAATTTAGTACACTTCGTTCAATGTTCTTATATAGCCCCAAAGAAAGACGCCCGATTAAAAGTCCTGCAATTCAACGAGTCATATATGAAGTCCGATCTTGGTCAAATTTAGCATAGTGCGTGATATGGAGCCTGTAACCAGCCATAGTAAAACAGGACCATATAGGTCAATCTTTGAGAAATGAGAAAATATCTGGCAGGCTTTCATATAGCCTGCGTTCAAACACACTACCGCTATAGAGCTTGCATTTTAAAGATTTATTGATGAGATCTTTGGTTAATTCCGTGCAAATGTATAAAATCTTCTGTTTACCACAATGGCTAAACACCCTACTCTAGGCACGGTCTGATTGCGACACCATTGGACAAAAGTCTAACTAACTGCTACGAGGTCTAAACGAAAGTGGTGATGTTTGATGCCACCGTCCAATTCGTACAGTTTAATCTGTTTTCGCGCATTTCATTATGCAGACTTTGCGTTTATGGCGTGTTTCCTTTGACATCGTTTTAGCATTATTTTAACTGTTATAAATGCTTTACACAGCCCCGCGAACGTAATATCATTGTTATGGTTATGGGCGCGCGTGTAAATGCAAATTAAAAATAAAAAAATATAAAAATGTTCATCATTACACGTTATTACACCCAGTGTCATTGTTAAATGCAGCGAGTTACAAGCATTTGCACAAAATAAAAAAGGCGGAGAATCACCGGTCATTAAGAAACGACATGCAAGATATATATTAAAAAAAATCATGTTGTTCTGCCTAAAATCTGCAACAGCAGTCTGGAAGGGAAATGCTTTTGTTCAGTTTAAGCTGGAATTTGCAGCGAAGCCTACATGGCAGACGGACAGGTCCAGCAGAACGATAAAACATTCGGCAATGCTAATAGAAAAACTCTGGCGGAATTTATAAGGCCGCTATTTTAAAGGCTAGTCATTAAAGAAGAAAAATATATCATTTTAGGGCAAAGGCTTTTGAGGTTCGAGGGAAATAGCTAGCTTCAACGAAATTTTTGTTTTTTTTTCTCTCTTAACAACAGATCCTTAAATTTCAATATGACTGCGGTAACTGATAATACTCGTATCTTCTCTAATTGCCTGAGGTTTGCGGCTTCCTTTTGCCAACGTACAATAATGATTACACGTAAAGAACGTCATTTTAACCTTTGTGCTTTTAACGGGCATTAACATTTTGCTTAAGGGCAGATTTTGTTATGGATTGTAATAAAATAAAAATTGCAAAGTACTATGGATAACAATGAAATGGTAATGAAAAACCCAGATTTGTACGAAAAAGACCCAACATAACATTTGATTGAAAACGTGTTGTTGAAGGGACAGGATGGAGCATTTAAGGAGGCTATAGGAAAACAAAGACCCGGAGACAATAATTGATCCCGCCGCAGAAGGAGGAAGAACACCAGCAATCTGGTAATGATATCCACAACGAGGGCGGTTCGGAAACTTCATAGCCTAGCACAAAAAGCGCGGTATAAACAGAAAAAAGTTAAGTGTTTTGGAAACTTCCATCTCTGCTATGAACACATGTTAAATTTTGTTGCGATCTGGCAACTCCTTCATATAGCTGCCAGATCGGATGCGATTTTTTTACAATGGAAAAATTAGAAATGCGTGGTGTCATTAAATATTTACATAAAAAAGGTTTATCGGGACAAGAAATTCATAATGATATGGTGAAGGTGTTAGGTGAAAGTGCTCCTTCATATGCAACAGTAAAAAATTGGGTTGCTGAATTTAGACGTGGTCGTACAAGCATTGAAGATGAACCACGTAGTGGACGACCAAAAACAGCAACAACAACAGAAATTGTAGCCAAAGTGCATGATATGGTATTAAATGATCGACGAATAAAAGTGCGTAAAATAGCTAATATCATGGGCATCTCAAATGATCGAGTCCATTTAATTTTGTATGAAGAACTACAGATGAAAAAGCTTTCTGCAAGATGGGTGCCGCACTTGTTAACAGTCGACCAAAAACGCATAAGAATGAACATTTCTCAAGCTTGTTTGGATCGTTTTCAGCGAAATAAAATGGATTTTAAGCGTCGTTTCATAACTGTTGATGAGACATGGATCCACCACTATACTCCAGAGACAAAAGAACAATCCAAGCAATGGACTGAAGCTGGAGGAAGTGCCCCAAAGAAGGCAAAACAATTCAATCAGCTGGTAAGGTTATGGCAACGGTTTTTTGGGACTTCAAAGGTATTTTATTGATTGACTATCTGCAAAAGGGTAAAACAATAAATTCAGAGTACTATTGCCACCTTTTAGGTCAATTAAATGTACAAATTCGAGAAAAACGTCCTGGCTCACAACACAAAAAAATAATTTTTCATCAAGACAACGCACCAGCGCACAAGAGTGTTTTAACAATGGCTAAAATCAACGAATTAAAATACGAGTTGCTTGACCACCCACCTTATTCTCCTGATTTAGCTCCCAGTGACTTTTACCTGTTCCAAAATCTAAAGAAAAATCCTTGCTGGCAAGCGTTTTACCTCAAATGAAGATGCAATTACAGTTGTAAACCACTATTTTGAAGACCTTGAGGAAAACTATTTTAATCAAGGGATAGAATTGCTAGATAAGCGTTGGACTAAGTGTATTGAAGTTTCAGGAGATTAATTTGAAAAATAAAAATATTTTTGAAAAATTAACTATTCTCTTTCATTGACAGGCTAAGAACTTTCCGAACCGCCCTCGTAAATCGACATATGTGACGCTCATAATAGAAAGGGACCTAAGGTTAAAAAACAGTTTTGTTCAGGAGAGCCATTTTAAAGATAAGGTCCCTTTCCATTTGCGCTTAGAATCGTCGACTTTACTTTTATAAAACGCGCATATCTCAGGGAGGGAACACTTTTGGGGCATGGAATCGGTCTCATTCGATGCTCAGATGTTGTCCACATCAAAAAAAAAGAAAAAAAGTGAAAATTGTTTTTTTTTACCCTTAGGTCCCTTTCTCTATGCGCTGTCACATATGTTGGTTTTTATATACGCACTACGTCATGTCCTGTATTACAGTGTGGTAGGTTATACAAATCTACGCAAATGGCAAACGGGTGGATAGACATCTAACTTGATTTCAACAAGGTTTGTGTGTTTAAAGGTGGGCCAGAAATAGTTCTGGGTGTTTGGGTACTTTCATAGGTAAAGGTTGATTACATTGACCGCATATGAGAGCATGTTCCACACACTGAGCCCAAAATACAATGATTTTTTTAACCATATGTCTGGTTAAATTTTTCAGGGTAAATGTTTGATAAAGAAGACAAAATAACGTCATATAAGGTCAAATGTACATACAAAATAGTTGAGTTAGCATTATATAAGGTTGGGTTTTTTCAAGAGAGAGGCAGAAAATTGTGCGACATAAACAAAAATTTAAAGATCATTCGGCTCTGTTGTATCGAAGTTTTCGATCTGCTTTGTGTTATAAGAAGTTCAGAATTAAGTTACACGCAACGATTGTCTTGACTGTCTTATCCCACTCCCCTCCCACTGTTTTTCCTTTCTTCTTCTTCTGCTCGGAACGTTTTTAATTGTAAGAAAGATCATAAGACAATTTATCGCGGTCTTTTAAAACCCATCACTAAATGGAAATTTTAGTTGTACAATCTTCAGATTGATTTTCGCACAGTTCGAAGGCTATACGCAAAGAGTAATTCTCATTTATCATAATGGGACTCACGTATAAGTCATTTGATTTGTAGCCTAAGTAATCGTTGCCAAAGACTGCTGAAGAAAAAACTTGGCAAGTTAAGAAACAGCTTTACGGTCTGCTTGGCAACCGTAGCCAAAATATTTCAACAATTTTTTAGTTGATTCTGAAAAAGAAACCACAAAAAGGTCCCGAACCAAACAGTCTGCCCGTCAACCGTAGCCAAAATATTTCAACAATTTTTTAGTTGATTCTGAAAAAGAAACCACAAAAAGGTCTCGAACCAGAATAAAAACTGTTCAAGTCATAATAATGAAAAAAGACCGTATAAATATAAACAAAAGCATAATTAGTAGGTTAATTTAATATTAAAAATTGTAACAGTAACTATATTTCTGATTAAAAGAGGTAACCATTAATTAGTTAAATTAACAATAAAAATAATATTAACAATTTCATTGTTAAATTGAGCATGTGTTGCTTCAATAAATTAACTATAAAATTTTAATATTAACCATTATTATGGTTAAAAACAATGCCTTGGTAAAATAACAATAATTATTTCAATAATAACAATTTTAATGTTAAAAAAAACGCACCAATGCATTGTTAAAACAACAATAATTATTTTAAAATTAACAATTTTCATGGTTAAAAAATTCAAACATAGAATAGCTAAATTAACTACTATTGTGTAATAACAGTCAACAACAAAATGTTCCAAGTAACCTTATACGAGGGCTGCTATATATATTTCTGGCCTAATATTAAATGTGCGAATATTTATCCTAGAATTATACACTTTTGCGAATACCAATTGTCGAGGCACTTTTTCCACTCTGATTGAGACACCTCCAAAACATGGCGACGAAAATCGTTGACCACGCATTTTTTTCTTGATGTGCGGGAATAAAAAAAAGTCACGGCATGCCATTTTAGGGCTGTGGGGCGGATGACCCATCAATTCGACGTTTTGGCCGGTCAAAAAGGAGCTGGTTTGAGCCAATGTGTAAGAGCTCGCATTGTCATGGTGCACAAAGATTCGTTTTTTTTAGTTCGTTTTTCGAATTTCTCCGAAGACTTCAGGAACACAAATTGTGGTGTACCACTCAGAATTGACCGCCCTACGTTGCTCAAGCGGAACAGTCGCCACATGACCTGTTTTGCAGCAGAAACAGGCGACCATTTGCTTCGAAGTGCTTCTTCCACGAACAACTTTCGTTGGATTTGGCTCGCCTTCGAAGACCCACACGATCGATTGCTGTTTTGTTTCGGGCTCATACGCATAGATCCATGATTCGTCACCTGTGACGACCTTATAAACGTCTTTTGGAGCCAATCAAATCAAAATTTCTGACCAAAACAATCAAAATTTCTTTGTACCAATCGACACGAGCCTTTTTTTGAGCGATTGTCTAAATGTTACGGCCAGGCGTTCATGTTATATTGAATGAATGCTGGTGGAGGAAATGCCCAAGGATGTCTTTATCTCACGGTATGCCACATGACTATCTTGCATTAACAGTTCACGCTCGGCATCAATGTTATCTGGCACAACGGCCGTTTTTGGATGACCTACACGACCTTCGTCTTTGAGCGAGCGTCGGCCACGATTAAATTCTTTAAGCCAGTTTTTCACAGTGCTATAGGATGGCTCTTCACCGCCATACAAAGATTTAAGTTCATCGATGTACTCTCGAAAGTTGTGAAAAATGATCGCACGAAAATGTTCACGAGTTAATTCCATTTTTTTCCAAATTGATTTTTTCAAGTCACTGTAAACAACACAAATGATGGTCGTACGTCAAAACGTTCTGAGTACGTTTATGCCAAAAAATGTCAAACTTTCCAATGGAAATGTCAGATAGGCCAGAAATATATATAACAACCCTCGTAACATATTCTTTGTTTCTGTTGTTGTTGGGCTAGAAGAACAATAACGTAAAAATGCTGTGAAAGTAACAAAAAAACTAATTGATGTCCGGACTGCAGAGGTATAATTTATAAACTGTTCGAAAAAGAGCTGCCCGGACTAGCGAGTATCCATTTTAGACAGGTTACACTGTATTTGTGAATGACCCAAACCCCAACCGATAAATATTTTTTTTATTATTAATTTATTGGCAATAGCTGCTCATTCCAAGTTTTTCAGAAATTTCAAATAAGAGCGAGAATTAACAGAAATTTCAACATTCATACAACTTACCACTTTTGTCACTGCACCATTGTCTGTTTGGACCCATGGATGGCTGAGCGGCAGCGGATTGAACTTAAAGAATTGCGGATACCGCACGCGCATAAACACCTGCGACACTACAGCGACACGCACTTTTAAGCTTCCGTTGCTACGTAAACTTGCGTATGTACGGAACGCGTATGTTTGCTTTAATGACACGGTATTTTTGTCGTTTGATTCATTCGTCTTTACGTCTACGAAAGGTGCACAGCTCCACCCATACAAACCACGGATTGTTCACGTATTTATACTGTACTTATGTATGTATATGGACTCACCTATGTACACGTTTATGTATTTGTTTATGTGCCGCTGTATGTCGCAAGTATGTGCATTAAATCACGCTGCATAACGCACCTTACACCTGCAAGTAGAATAAAAGAGGGGGAAATAGTCATTGAAAGCAATCGTAATAAACTGACGACTTTAGGAGTGAGAAATATAGCGAAAATTTAATAAAGCACGAGCGGAGATCACAAGCGCAGCGACTGTGGACTTAGAGGTACCCTACAAAAGAAAAAAAATTTACATGTGCCTAGAGGGAACGATTACAAGGCCTTTTTGTGAAACGACTTTTTGGACGGTAGAACATTTTTTAGAAGTACTAGAATAGGTGACCCCATAGTAACAAGAGGATTGAGGATTAGGATTAAGCAAACGAAACAATTATAGTCGGTCGATTATAGAATTCCTAAATTTCGTAATTGACAGCTGGGATTATAATGTCCAAAAAAACCGGGGTTTTCAAAAAATCGACATTTCCTGTTTTTCAAACCCGTGCTTTAAAAAAACCTACTGTCGGGTTTTATTTTAAGTAATAAACCGCCATTAACGGTCATTTCGGTTTCAGCCTTTTGCCTATAAGTGGGCAATATTTCCCCAATGTGAAGTGTAAATATTGCCCCCATTAATAGACTATGATAATGCAATAATCAACTGCTACTAATACAGATTAACTTTTTATTCAAAAATATTCTTACGGGTGACCAATCTAGAGATATTTTTTCAATATAAAAAAATACAAAAATAATGGGTGATCCATTTAGAGGTATTTTTTCAGAACAAAAAAAAATACTTAGTAGGGACATATAAATACTGTTACCACAATGAACACACCCATTTCAATGGTAGAACTGAACATACCCCGTTAATGTCATATGGGTTTCGAAAGCTAACCTCAATAGCGTTAGTCTATAACGGGATTTTAAAATTGTTTCAACTTTCAACATGGAGTGGTCAGATAATGAGAACCGTATCGATCTAATAGCGCTTTTCAAGTGTGAAATAAAAAAAACGATAATTTCAAAATGCTCCGGCCACTAGGGCTTAGCCGCACGTTCGTCTACCGATGCATAAACCTGTTTGAGGAGACTGGAGATGTAAAAGATCGCCACCGGTCGGGCCGGCTACGCTCTGTTCGAACACCGAGTAAATCAAGAATTCTCAGAAATCCGCTCCGAAAACAGAAAATCATGGCCCGTAAGATGAATATCACGCAAAAGTCCATGAGTCGAATCATAAAAAAAGACTTAGGACTTGGGGCTTTCAAACGACGTACCGGACATTTATTGACTGCAGCTTTTACAAAAAATATGATTGAAAATTGCAAACGTCTTTTGGTGAAGCACGCTGATAACCTGCACAGAAAAATTTTGTTCACTGATGAAAAAAATGTTACCGTTCAGGAAAAACTTAACAAGCAAAATGATAGAGTGTATGCGCGGTCCTCTAAGGAAGCATCTGAACTTATCCCAAGGGTGGAAAAGGGTCATCTCCCAGCTTCAGTCATTATTTGGTGGGGTGTCTCTCACGATTGGGTCACTGACCTGCATTTCTGCGAACAAGGAGTCAAAACATCGGCCAAAGTTTACCAAGAAACCGTTTTGGAAGCTGTTGTGAAGTCTTTTAACAATTCCCTGTTCCAAAACCAGCCATGGACTTTCCAGCAGGATTCTGCGCCGGCCAATGAGGCTAAAACGTCACAGGCCTGGCTTCGAAACAACACGCAGAAAAAAAGTATGGTTATAGTGACAATATTCGAAGAGGATCATACTATTGTTGGGTATATGGTTGTGCCACAACAACATTATGATCCTCACAACCATAGTATTTTTCGCAAATAACCATACTATGATCCTCACAACCATAGTATGATTCACACTAAACCATACTATTATCTCCACAACCATATTATGATCCTCACAACCATAGTATTTTTCTCAAACAACCATAGTATGATCTTCACAACCATAGTATGATTCACACTTAACCATGCTATGATCCTCACAACAATAGTATGATTCACACTCAACCATATTATGATCCACAAAATTATTGATTAGGGTTGTGCAATGTTGTTTTTCAAAAATAGAGATTTTAATCAAGCAAGTTATTTTAAATTTCATTACAATTAGTTCATAGCCAAATTTGAGGCCTTGCTTTTATTGAACATTTCATTCAAGAAACAAAGATATATATTCCAACGGCAGTCGAAAATACTTTTAGTTGCCAGCTGGGGAAAATGCTACTTCACCAACCGTAGACTCCAAGTAACGAATGTGATTAAACCATGATCAATGGGTATATACTTAAGTGCAGGCAGATTTTAAATAAACGAGAACCACTCGGCATTGGAGTATTTCACCGAACAAAGTAAACACAATAAAAATCCCTCACACTACCTTCCGATTGTTGTTGTTGTTTTTTTTAATGGAAAACAACCATTCACTGTATCGTGTGTATGTGTATTTTTTGCATATCAAAAAAACATACGCGCAGGCATACATGTATGCTTTATAAAATCTGTTTTGTTATGTTCATAGTCGCAACCACACTGTATGATTGCCGAAATCATATTATTGTTAACGTACATTTTAAACAACAACACTGTTGTTGCACCAACTGTGTTTATATGGTTGCTGCAACCCTATTTTCATTTCTAAATTTGGCAATGATACTATTGTTACATTTCAACAATATTAATATTGCCGCAATCATACTGTTGTCAAAATTCAATTCAGAAGAAAATACTATGGTTGCGACGAACATACTTTTATTGCTGAGAATATATTATTATTGCCGTGACCATATACTAACCATATTTTTTCTCTGCGTGAATTTGCCATCGTTCATTTCCTCTGAAGAATGGCCCTCAGGCAGTCCGGATTTGAACCCATTGGATTACAAGTTGTGGACGGTTTTAGAGGACAAGGTTTGTCACAAAAGATAACCTAACACTGGATCTCTTTGGATTGCTTTGGTTCGAGCTGTGGCCAATTTTCCAATGGACGAGGTTCGTGCTGCTATTGACGATTGGTCAGTGCGACTTAAGGCTTGTGCAAAGGCAAAAGGCGGAAATTGCGAATTAGTAGATTCTTTTTGGATACAATATACATCATTAAATATATTTAAAAAAATATTTGGTCCAAAAACATGCAGTCCTTTTTATTTTACAGCATAATACGTGTATTGTCAGTATTTATGTCCCTACTAAGTATAAAAATTCAAATCAAGTGTGGAATCTTTATTGGTAATTTGAGAAGACATTTTATGGCATTTTTTTTTTTTGACTATAATTCCCTTCAAATATTGGCCGCAACTACGCCTCAGGGTTTTCATTCTGAGGTTCAATTTTGTATGACTCTTTCTAGCATTTCGACCGGCATGGCTTTAACGACACGCGTAATGTTGGCCTCCAAAACCTGAATCGTAGCTGGTTTGTTACTTTACGCAACTCCAAAGAAAAATGTCTAAAGGTGTGATATCACTCGATCTAGGCAGCCAACTCACCCGTCCAAAACGTGAAATTAGCTGCTTTTCGAAATGACCTCTCAATAGGTACATTGTTTGAGTAGCTGTGTGGCAAGTGGCAACGTCCTGTTTAAACCAAGTATCGTCAAGATTACGGGCTTCAATTTCAGGTAGCATAAAGATCGATATCATGGTGCGATAGAGAGCACCATTCACGGCCATCATCATTTTTGAAAAAATATGCACCGATGATTCCATCAGCTTATAAACCGCACCAAACCGTGATGTTCTCTGGGTATAATGGCACCTCTTGAACCTCTACTTGTTGCTCTTCAGCTTAAATGCGGCAATTTTGTTTATAGACTTGGCCGTTGAGCCAGAAATGGGTCTCATCACTGAACAATATTTTGGTCTGCTACGGAGTTGCAATCAAAAAGCTGTGATATTTATATTAAGTTGCCTGTTTAAAAATGAGTGTTGTCACTGTTAATTGTGCGTTTGTCAAATTACCAATAATGTAACTAAAAACTCATTGAACAGGGATTAAACCGGCTCAAGACCTCTTGCTTCTATGTTAAAATAGAAGACAAGTTTTTAACGAAATGGCAAAGTGACATTGATTTTCGTGGCTGCACACTACTTTTATCATGATTTTGGGTCCGTGACAATCCTATTCAAAAGCCTTGCTGCAATTGTTGAAAGTAAAACCGAACTCTATAAGGCCAGGCTCTCCCCAAACGAATGAGAACTACTGTTGTAAAAACTTTTATATTTTATGAACCCCTTGAAAAAGTCAACAAAAATTGACAAAACGTCGGGAAAAATTAAATAAAAAGGAATTTTTATTTATAACAATTTAGGTCATAATAGCTTACACAACTACACCGGAGCGGATCTTCCCGCTTCTCACCGAACGCTCATTTCCACAATACAGTTGCCAACATTTGAAGGTAATTATTTTCAAAAAAAAATAAATGCCATTAAATGTCCTTTCAAATTACCAATAAATATTCCACACTTGATTTGAATTTTTATATATTTTTATTGTTCTGAAAAAGTACCTCTAGAGGGATCACCCTATACTTGATAAGACCAAAACCACTAAGATAATGTATGGTCTTATAAACAGACAATGTGATCTGAATAAAGATAACAAATTGCTCGTGATAAAGTCTATATTCATACCCAAGTTTGGAGTATTTTACATGATGAACTCCACATGAAAAAGCTATCCGCAAGATGGGTGCCGCGTTTGTTGACTTTGCCCCAAAAAAATCGTCCGTTGGGCCAATACCGAGGAGCTTTTAGCGATTTATCAGCGTAATCCAATAGAGTTCTTGCGCCGATTCATAACTGTTGATGAAACATGGATCCATCACTACATCCCAGAAAACAAAGAACAGTCAAAACAATGGATAGAAGCTGGTAAAAAAAAGGTCCCAAGAAGGCGAAAACTTTTAAGTCAGCAGGAAAAGTAATGGCCACAGTATTTTGGATTGCAAGGGGTATTATATTTATTGATTATCTTGAGAAAGGAAAAACTATAAATAGTGAATATTATTGTGCATTATTGGATCGGCTGAGTGAGGAAATCAATATAAAACGACCGCATTTAGAAAAAAAAAGTTCTTTTTCATCAAGATAATGCTCCTTTACACACTGCATTTTTAACTCAACAAAACTGGCCGAATTACGATTTGAAATTGCTCCGCATCCACCATATAGTCCAGATTTAGCTCCTTCTGATTAATTCTTGTTTCCAAATTTAAAAAAAAATTTCGGTAGCAAAAAATGTTCGTCTAATAGCGAGCTTATTGCTGAAACTGAGGCATATTTTGAAGGTCTTGAAAAATCTTATTTTTCGGATGGAGTTAAAAAACTTGAAAAACGTTTAATGATGTGTATTGAGTTGGAAGGAGATTATGTTGAAATATAAATAATAATAATTCCAAAAAAAAACGGTTCTTTTTTTGTTAGGCCAGTTACTTTTGCGGTCGCCCTCGTAAATCGTTAAATGAAAATAATAATTTGAAAAAAAATTATTATTTCAGTCATATAATCAAATGCATAAAATTTAACCATCAGTTTGGCAAGTTAACAATAGCTCGTGGTAATGACAACCGAATTCGAACAGTTCATATAACCAATAATTTATAACAACACCCAATACATGTACTAACTCAGTGTCCATAATCATCGAAATTAGTTGGAGTTACCGATACTTTGTCTCTTCAACCGATACATTCGGTATTCGGATAGTACGTGCAACCACAAACATTCGCTTGACAAAAAATTCGGTTGTGGCAACCAAGTTGTTCTCTGTGTGCATAAAACGTTGATTTTCTTTAGCTCACAGGCACTGCATCAACTTTAAGCTCTTACTTCTATAGGGAGTTAGTTGAGCTGCCTGATTTGAGTTTAAAACGAATTAATGGCTTTTATAGGAAGCTCGAAATGTTCTAAATGAGCTTCTACAACCCAACCCTTCTGTTTTAGCCAACACTAGCTGAAAAAATTAAAAATCTTTAAAGACTTACTATTATATCCATATGGGTAAATATAGAACAAACAACCGGCTTAAACTGTCAGAGCGAATGATGTAGGGCACACAGAAAACATGTGACGCGTTCTACAGCCACATCCCTCAACTCGGACGAACGTAACAAGGCGTAGTCCTGTCCCACTTTGTGTCTCTCACTCTGGGTGTCTGTCTTTTCTCGCTTTGTAAATGTTTATGTTTGATGTTGGTAAGCTGTGGGATGTTAATGTGTTGGTTAAGTACATGTTTGAAAAAGGATAAAGTCATTAAAAAAAATTAATGTACTTTAAGCCAGGACTACTGAACGATGCCACTACAAATACCACCACCAGCGCTGACGCCACCGCCACCATCGACTTTGCCATGAACGACCCAAGTGGACAGACGCTCGCCTTTGTATGAGCATGTGTGGCATTAAAAGCCACTTCCTGTCGTCCTCGTAGCCACCCAGCAAGCATCACCTACAGCATTCACTTTACCACCAACTTTATCGCCTGCCCCGTTGATATTCCCCCTGTCAGTCAGGTGCTGCCTGTTTATAGTGTAAAATAGACTATGAAAAGAATTTTTTCGCTGTTTTTTTTTTTGGAGGGCAATGGTTTCTTTTAATTTCATCATTAAACAAAATGTTCAGCGGAAGAGTAAAAAATTATCAAACGCATAAAAACGTGTGTTTATAGGCATCGCGGCGCCAATGTGGGCCAGGTATTTATGATTGAGGTGGAAGGCAGTCCGCGGATAAATTTTTATTCAGTTCTTTTTATTACATTTATGTGTCTGCTAATGGAATTAATAATGTTCGGTTGTTGTTTTCTTCTCCCCCCCTCTCGCAGTGTGCATCTCTTCATAAACGACTTGCCAGGTCTTAAATATTCCAATAAATGTATTTAAAATCAATATTGTTAAAGAAAACAAAACCAAATCCACTAAAGTGTCATTTTGCCTTAACCGAAACGTGTAAAATGCACCACTCAAGTTTTATGCTAAACTTATATTGGTTTTCGTATGAACTACAGCGGTTTGGGAAACCACAGTTAAGTGGCTGCGGAGGGGACTTTAACGGCGAATTTTACGGTCTTACGAGCGCCGTGGAAATTTGTTATGTCATTAGCTGTCAGCATGATGTAAAGTCATCAAAACGTAAAATAAGCTTTAACTTTTGCTTAGAAGCTAAGCACAACAGGTAATCTTTGAAATTGCCCATTGTTTTAAAGAGCAACACGCAGAGTTGTATCGGTTGTATACATTCACATTAAAGTCAAAGGAAGTTGGTGTAGAATGGTTGATGAAACAGGTTTTAAGTTCGTTTTTTTTTATCGCTAAAACAACATGTTTTGACACAGTAGTTTTCTCTTAGTTGTCACTTGAACTTGAAGCAAATATAAAATTCTCATTTTTGGAAATAACGAATATCAACAATACCCCTGCTTAAGACCGAGGTCAAGGTTTGATTAAATAGCGACTGGTTCAAGTGCAGCGCAGGTAAGTTTTGTTGCAGCAGCTGTAATGGCGACAATTGTTAAGGATGCTTAGGATAGAAATCAATGTTGACAAATACTATTAGTAACTATAGTTTAACACTGGTGACGAAATAGAGAAAGGGACCTAAGGGTAAACAAAAATCGATTTTCATTTTTTTCTTTTTTTTTTGGTGTGGACAACATCTGAGCATCGAATGAGACCGATCCCATGCCACAAAAGTGTTTCCTCCCAGAGATATGCGCGTTTTATGAAAGTGAAGTCGACGATTCTAAGCGCAAATAGAAAGGGACCTAATCTCTAAAATGGCTCTCCTGAACAAAACTTTTCATCAACATTTCACTTTTTTTTTGATGTGGGCAACATCTGAGCATCGAATGAGACCGATCCCATGCCCCAAAAGTGTTCCCTCCCAGAGATATGCGCGTTTTATAAAAGTAAAGTCGACGATTTTAAGCGCAAATAGAAAGGGACCTAATCTTTAAAATGGCTCTCCTGAACAAAACTGGTTTTTACCCTTAGGTCCCTTTATATTTTGCGCGTCACATATGGTCCTGTCTTGCCTGAATATATTATAGATTTCCAGCAATGAACTGTACTTAATTTGGGCCCCCTGGGCCCAAATTACGTCCCCTGATTTTCGGGGATATATGGGTATTCAGCGAAATTATGTTCATACGGGGACTAAACAACAAAGAAAATTTATAACGAATCCGAATAAAATGTAAACGCAACAATTCGACTTAACTATTATGCCTTGACCCATTAGACAGACACAGTAGAATTACTTCACATATCTAAATATACCGTTAAACCTAGCCTTACTTGTACCCTCCATCATAGAATGAACTCATTTTGATATTCCATTTGCAACAACTCCGGTCGGAGATCCCATACCAAATCGTCGTAAGTTTTTTTTCTTGAACTAGCCATATCCGTCTGCCTGTCTGTGGAAAGCAAACTACAAGCTGCACTGTAGAAGCTAAATGGCTGAAATTCAGCAGAAATATTTTTTGATGCTCTCAATCGATTGAAATTGGGCTTGATCGATGTAAAGATAAAATTTGACCTCACATGGACTAAACCAACCTCTGGAAAAAAATACTATATTTGTGGTATTCTATGGGGGCTTTTTTGCTTATAGATTACTAGTATAAACTCTGATTGTTACGATACGTTCACATTATGTTAAGTTCCGGTACATTACGATGTGAATGGACAAATGGGCGTGGCACCGCCCATAAAACCCTAAAATTAATAAGACCATATCCCACCTACAGTACAGTTACAGATACCGATACGAAGATGATATTTGCATTATTTGATATTAACTCTTCTCCAGGCGCCGCCCTGGAAAAGAGGGCGGCGCCATGCCTCCTTTAAGAAATCGTATTATTGGACAAAGTAATAACAAATCGTTATTAAGTTTTAAAAGAATGAAATCAATTACTAGTAAATTATAATAGACTTTGTGTGTTGTAATTGGACAATAAGGCGTGGCTCCCTACTTTTAACTTTAAAAGGACATGTATCGTAAACGAATACCGATATGATAATACTAGTTGGTATATATGTTGTTGGTTTTAAAGGGACCACACCCTGAAGGAAAAGCTGCAGGTGCCACGTTCCCTTGAAATTTGTTTTCATAGTGCTTTGGAATCCACGGTAAGGGTTTTAAAAGCTTCGACCCACCCAAACTTCCGAATCGACCACTTATTTTTCATAATTTGAAGATTCAAAAATATTTCAATAACATTTCAGTTTTAATAGCCGATGTTAATTCGTTTATCACCTTTTTTGTTGTTGTCGCAAATAACATTTTATGGGCCTAATTTTGTGGTTGGCAATAAAACGCAATTCATAAAAATAATTTGTGACAAAATTAAGAGCAAAAAAACGAAGCGTCTTCATGGCAACGATATTAAAATGAAACACTTGTAGGGGGCTATATTTCAAATTCAAAAGATATTTTAAATGTTTGAATATTAAATCAAAAATACTTTACGTTAATAGCATTTATCTTTTTGTTGTTTTCTTTTTTGCGTTGGCGGCCGTAAGCCTCAACGCAACCGAAGGCAGTTTTACGAGGCATCCGACAAAACAAAACTGCAGACGAAAGGGAAACGCAAACATCTCCAAGCGCCGTAAAAGTAACTTTTCAATGGCAAACAAAGAAACCTTGAAGTAACCGCCATTTAAGGCGGACAGTAGAGTCATCACTTCTATGGCTTTGGAAAATTGTCAACGCCTTCAGAAAAAGTTTAACAGCTTTTTTCGCAGAACATGGACACGTCCATAATTGGAATGATGCCACTTCTGACGCAAGTGATTCAAAAGGAAATCACCAACTTGAGGACTTTAACTATTGTCACCCCACTGCCACACCTTTTGGACCAGCACAGCCTTTTATGGCTTTCATCTGTCGTTTATTTTGCGTGCGTGTGTGTGTATATGCCTACTCCTCCTAAATGTCATGATTAGAATTGCAGACGATTTTTATTTCATCTGGTCAATGCGTTGTTGTACACAACTTTCGTTGCCATGGCGTCAACGTTTGTGGGGAAATGGGGAGAGGGGAGGACATTGCCAGAGAACTGTAACTAAAGTTTTATGTTCCTTTTTTTTCGTCAATTTTGACTTCCTCTTTTTATTATCCGAAAATAACGTTTAATATTGTGTTACGCATTCATGGCAAATGCTGAACAAGTTGCCTTTCCAGGGGGAGGTTTTGCATCATGGACCACTGACCAACAACCGACCATTGTCAAATGAAATGCTACGAGCGAGATGCTGTGTTTTTGTTCTCCGGCCAAAGGAAGAAAAAAAAAATCACCAAAAAAATACCCTTGAATTTTCATTAAGGAAATTGAATGCGGAAGGTAAACCTGAAACGGTGGGGGATTGCAGCAACTGAAAGATATAATATTTTGTTATATTTTTTTCCTTTTTTGGTATATGGCAACATTGCCCACAGGGTGGTTGGATTTATCATTTCCTCATTGCTGCTGTCCAGTGTTGACGAACAATTTTCAAAGAAAAAAAACGCCAATTCACTCTTTAAAAAAACGCTTAATTCCAAATATTTTGTTTCTTTTGCACCTATTCCCAACCTTATAGGTCTTTAAATACTGAGAAGAAAACCTTATATAAGGTTAACTTATCCATAAATACACATGATTTGGAGTCTACATTATATAGTAAGGTTAATTTGAACATTTTGTTCTTGACTGGTATTAAACAATAATAATAGTTAATTTAACTAATCTATGGTTGAATTTTTTAACCATGAAAATTGTTAATTTTAAAATAATTATTGTTGCTTTAACAATATATTGTGGAGTTTTTTAAGCATTAAAATTGTTATTATTAAAATAATTATTGTTGTTTTAAAAATGCATTTTAACCATGAAAATTGTTAATATTAAAATTATAGTTAATTTATATAAACAATACATGTTCAATTTAACAATGAAATTATTATATTTATTATGAAGATTGTTATAGAAATCATTTTTATTGTTAAGTTTATTAATAATTGGTTACCTCTTTAAACAGAAATACTAAGTAGGGACATAAATACTGTTACAACATTGAACGCACCCACTTCAATAGCAGAACTGCACATACCACGTTAATGGCATATGGGTTTTGAAAGCTAACCTCAACAGCGTTGGTCTGTAACGTTATTTTAAAATTGTTTTAACTTTCATCATGGAGTGGTCAGATAATGAGAACCGTATCGCTGTAATAGCGCTTTTCAAGTGTGAAATGAAAAAAACGATATTTTCAAAACGCTCCGGCCACTAGGGATTAGCCGCATATTCGTCTACCGATGCATAAAACTGTTTGAGGAGACTGGTGATGTAAAAGATCGCCACCGGTCGGGCCGCCCACGCTCTGTTCGAACACCGCATGTCATCAACGCCGTTAAATTAAGAATTCATAGAAATCCGCTCCGAAAACAGAAAGTCATGGCCCGTGAGATGAATATCACGAAAAGTCCTTCAGTCGAATCATTAAAAAAGACTTGGGACTTTGGGCTTTCAAACGACGTACCGGAATAAATATTGACTGCAGCTTTAAAAAAAAAGGATTGAAAAATGCAAACGTCTTTTGGTGAAGCACGCTGGTAACTTGCACAGAAAAATTTTGTTCAACGATGAAAAAATTTTACCGTTCACGAAAAATTTAACACGCAAAATGATAGAGTGTATGCGCGGTCATCTAAGGAAGCATCTGAACTGATCCTAAGGGTGGAAAAGGGTCATCACCCAGCTTCAGTCATGGTTTGGTGGAGTGTCTCTTGCGATGGGCTCACTGACCTTAATTTCTGCGAACATGGAGTCAAAACATCGGCCAAAGTTTACCAAGAAACCGTTTTGGAAGCTGTTGTGAAGCCTCTTAACAATTCCTTGTTCCAAAACTAGCCATGGACTTTCCAGCAGGATTCAGCGTTAGCCCATAAGACTAAAACTTCCCAGGCCTGGCTTCAAAACAATTTGTAAGCGTTCATTTCCTCTGAAGAATGTCCCTCAGGCAGTCCAGATTTGAACCCATTGGATTACAAATTGTGGGCGGCTTTAGAGGACAAGGTTTGTCACAAAAGATACCCCAACCTTGGATCTCTTAAGACTACTTTGGTTCGAGCTGTGGGCTATTTTTCAATGGACGAGGTTCGTGCAGCTATTGACGATTGGCCAGTGCGACTTAAGGCGTGTGTAAAGGCAAAAGGCGGACATTTGAAATAAGTAATTCCTTCTTGGATACAATAAACATCAATAAATATATTAAAAAATATTTGGTCCAAAAACATTCAGTAATTTTTATTTTACCGCATAAAACGTGTGTAACAGTATTTATGTCCCTACTAAGTATAGTTCTTCTTATAATTTTTAATATTAAATTAACCTACTAATTATGTTTTTGTTTTGTTTATATTTATTCTGTCTTTTTTCATTATAATGACTTGAACAGTTTTTATTCTGGTTCGAGACCCTTTTTGTTGATTCTTTTTCAGAATCAACTAAAATATTGGTGAAATATATTGGCTACGGTTGCCAGGCAGACTGTACAGCTGTTTCTTAACCCACCAAGGGTTTTCTTCAGCAGTCTTTGGCAACGATTACTTCGGCTAGAAATCAAATGACTTATACGGGAGTCTTATTATGATTAATGAGAATTACCCCTTGCGTATAGGCTTCGAACTGTGCGAATAGCAAACTTCATTGTGCAATATCATTGTGCTATGAAGATTTTACAGCTTGCATTTGCTGTGGTCGTTTTTTAAAAGAGAGCGAGATAAATTGTCTTATGATCTTTCTCACAATTACAAACGTTCAGAGCAGCGGAAGAAAGTGAAAATATAAGTAGTGGGGGGATAAGACAGTCGCAATCGTTGCAACTTAGTGTAACTTAATTCTGAACTTCGTATAACACAAAGCAGATCAAAAACTTCAATACAACAGAGCCGAATGATCTTTACATTTTTGTTTATGTCGCACAATTTGCTGCCTCTCTCTTGAAAAATCCAACCTTATACAATGTTAACTCAACTATTTTGTATGTACATTTGACCTTATATGACGTTATTTTGTCTTCGTTATCAAACATTTACCATGAAAAATTTAACCAGACACAGGGTTAAAAAAATCATTGTAGTTTCGGCTCAGTGTAGAATTACACATGCTTTGATATAAAGTGCTTTACACCAGCATTGCTCAGGTATTTTTGGACTTCGTATCTTCATTGCTGCCTCGCTCTGTCTCTTCAGCGTGCGCAAAGTTTGTCGCTGTCAAGGATTTTTTAGGAAAAGCGTTAAGACAAAAATCTCATGAGCGTGGCCTCTACTAGGATATGCCAAGACTCCCTAGGTTTTCTTAGACTTAGTCGGTTGGTCCCTTCTCAATGCACCCAAAACCGGCAAATTTTCTTTCGCATAAGCTGTTCCACCCAGAGCAATCGTTAAAGTTTGATCAACCCTAAAAACTGGCACACAGCTTATGTAGCTTTCAGCTCTTTCGCTGTCGATTTTACATCTCGAAACACGCCTCATCTGCTGGGGCAAGCACCCTTATGCCTCAGAGCTGAACTGTCGTTTTGACAGTATAAGCATTTCGAAGAGGGAACGAGAAGCCCAAATGAGCACCTATTTTCTAAGATACGACTGCTTGTTCTATTTCAAGGCGGGCGCTTTTTTAATTTTTACTGGCTGGCCCAAGATAACCGTAGGGGAAACGGAATTTCTTACATATGCAGGACACATTTGTGAGCAGTAATGCTCATAAATATTTATAAGCTTATGTTTTTTTTGCGAACTAGAGTACAAGTAGCCCGCACTACAAGCATTTACGACTCTTAACCTCCGAAATACTAATCCACACCAACCGCTCTACCCAGCGAGACTTCCGTATGGTTTTACTTTGGGCTGCTAAGCATTTACGCTATCGTCGCATCATCATACCTTGATTCCACTCTTCGGGTGCGTTCCATCTTTCGAAGATCCTTTAGCACTAATGCTGTGTGCATTTCAATCTTTACCCAATTTTTAACATGCTGGAGCATAAATTTCACAATGTGTTCAGGGCCCGGGATGTCCAAAAGACAAGCACTAAATCTGGAACAGTTAAAAACAGCGTGTGCTGCAGTTTCCTCGACACAGTTCGGTCATACAGGCGAGCTGTCATGTCCAAATCTGTGCAGATATTTCCTAAAGCAGGTACTAGTTTACGTCCACTTGAAACCGATTTGTCCATTCGAAGACAGTAGGAATTAACTGGCCAGCCACAAGTCCTTTGAGACTTCTCTTTCAGCATTTAGCATATCTCTTCTTTCAGTTGAATTTTCTGGAATCCTATCGTAGGTGCGTCTCATTTTATCTACCGAAGATTCGATTGATTGGCTTTCCTAGGTATTTCTTCGTCGCTGTATAAGTAGTTTGCTTTCTGCTGGTTTTGACAGAACCATTTACATCCTCCTCCTCTGCTTTATTTGTGGGCTCTGGCCTAGAGGTTTCGGCTTCTTCAGGCTGTTTCCTTCTTGGCTTTTTTGGCTTGAGCCATGGCGATGGCTCTGAAGTCTTGCTGGTGCGAATTATGTCCTTCGCATTTTCATCGCGTACCCCGATTGCGCAAAGCTCTTAGAGAACTTTTATGCTCTGGATAATATCTCTCATTGGCTAGATCGTCTTTTCCCATCTTCCAACATATCCACTAGACTCCTTATATGTCCCTCTAGTGTGTAAAAAGCCGATTCAGAAGCATTAGTGTCACAGTTTAGCACCTGTGGGTGGACATAATTTTATTCGAAGTAGGAACAGGACAATGAGCTACATATGGTGAAGCTTAAGGAGACCATTGCATCTTCGACCAAAGGGATCACTTCAGTGCCTATCTCCTTCAGTCGCGTGGTTTCCATTGGTGCTGCTTGTCTCATTATCTGCTGTTTCAGCCAAGCTTACTGGAGTAGCATTGCAGTCGCTGGATAATGACGAAACCATGGAAGCGTTACACACCTTCTTAGCTCCCTTAAGGGCACCCCTATGGGGAAGCTTATCTAATGGCGGCGTTCCATTAGCCATAACGCAAGGACCTCATTATTCGCAGCTGAGTTTGGCCCTATCATTTGTGTATAAACATTTGCACAGAGTGACTGATGAAAGCCGCTACCAAAACAAAAACTTAATCAGGGCTGTCATAGAAACCAATGTTGTTGAAAACGATGAGAAAAAATGCTTTGGTGTCATTAAAAGCTAATGTTTTCGATTTTATCAGCAACAGCTGATTCGAACATTGGTTTTATTTACATTCGAAATGGACAAAACCAACTTGGTTTCATGACACCAAATGAAAACAACATGGGTTTGCTAAAACGAAAATTAGCAAAACCGACATGGTTTCTATGACAGCCCTGAATAACTTTTTTATATTTAATAAATCTGGTTATTTTTTTTATTTTCCACATTGTTTATTAGATTTAACAAAAATGGATAGCTGGGACACTGGAACAAGAATTTGGATTGTCCGTCGCTATAACGCACTGGAGTCCGTAGTTTCGCTTCAAAGAGAGTATAGACGCACGTTGGACGGTAATCCAACGAGCAGATGGACCATAGTGAGACTTGCTAACAATTTTGCCGAGCAAGGGGCAGTCAACAGAGGTCCTTTCCATCGAAACACTTCATTTAAATTTCATTATTTTTAAAACTAATTAAGCTATATTTAATTATATTAAAACCAAGTTTTAATAAAGTTTTTGTAATTCTGAAAGATCACAATTGCCAATTTTTCATACACCAATCAAAATTTGAGCGACTAACAGAATTTGAAATGTTCGGTCTTGATGGAGCCTAACAGAATTTGTAATGTTCGGTCTTGATGGAGAAAGAAAGCTGAAAAGGCCAAAACGAACTGAATTCTCTTAACCATTAATGCATAGGTGTCAAAAAAATGTTAAAAGAATTACCAAGAATGCACTTATGCCAGTTATTTTTCTGCCGGTCTTTTTTGTTATCCGGAATAGCGGTAAGACTTAAAACTTTTCGGCCATGAAAAATGACAAATGTAAATTTGCTTGACGTAAAACTACTTTCTATTAGAAAAAGTAAAAAATATATTATCCATATAGCAAGTAAAGTATACACACTCCTTATTTAAATAGGAACTTAAATTGCTATATTTCCGCACCGGACATTTTTGACATTACAAATTATTATTTCCTAAACACAGTTCAGTTTTGGGCTCCTTAGAATTAGATCTTAAACACATTTAATCCACACACATTTCATTCTGGTACTGACGTAAGCGACGAGTCCGGGAACCTATTCTGTCTATATTGCGTTGGATCCCATTAAAGGGTTTCAGAGCATGAGGTTTTTTTTATAGTTTCGATCTCAATGATGTAAAAGCACTAGATTTGAGTGAACATCCTGCAAGTTGACAACACTGCTGCTGCCCACTGTTGTCATGTGAGTTTATTAAAATGTTCTGTAATGAACATCGAATACTGAAATCGTGTACAAACCAGAAAAACCCCTACGCACACTTTTTTTACTGCCTGCCAAGTTTTAATAAAATTAATTTGCACTTTAATCAGGGATGAGATTATTTTATATTGTATTTATTTTTAAACAATTCATCAGTTCGGCCCAGTAAAATCTATGGTAGTGTAACCACTACCAGAGATTTTGTTTTAAAATGTGCTAGACTAGCTGACCAGGTAAATTTTGCTTTGCTCAGAAAAATATGTTCAATACTCGTAGTTCTTATGATTCCCCTAAATATTTTTTTTCGTTATTTTATTTGCAATCTGTCTTGCGACAATAAGTAAATTGAATGACATTGAACATGATAAAATTTGGACATTAAAATCCAAAAAGCTACATGTGACGCGCAAAATAGAAAGGGACCTAAGGGTAAAAAAAAAAAATTTTCATTTTTTTCTTTTTTTGATGTGGACAACAACTGAGCATCGAATGAGACCGATCCCATGCCCCAAAAGTGTTCCCTCCCAGAGATATGCGCGTGTTATGAAAGTGAAGTCGATGATTCTAAGCGCAAATAGAAAAAATAGAAAGGGACCTAGTCTTTAAAATGGCTCTCCTGAACAAAACTTTTCATCAACTTTTCACTTTTTTTTTGATGTGGACAACAACTGAGCATCGAATGAGACCGATCCCATGCCCCAAAAGTGTTCCCTCCCAGAGATATGCGCGTGTTATGAAAATGAAGTCGACGATTCTAAGCGCAAATATAAAGGGACCTAATCTTTAAAATGGCTCTCCTGAACAAAACTGGTTTTTAACCTTAGGTCCCTTTCTATTTTGCCATATACATATACATCACATATACATTTTATAAAGTACATATTTTTAAAACAGACTTAATTTCTACGAGTATATGGCAGGACCAGTATGTGATGTCTTTTGAGCCTAGATACCTCAGCAGTATCGTCCAGTACACGCAGAAAAAAAGTATGGTTGGGGTAACAATATTCGAAGATCACCATACTATTGTTGGCTATATGGTTGTGGCACAACAATATTATGATCATCACAACAATAGTATGGTTCACACACAACCATCATATGATCCCCATAACAATATCATGGTCCTCACAACACTAGAATTATTCACACACAACCATACTATGATCCCCACAACCATATTATTATTCACACTCAACCGTACTCTGATCCCCACAACCATACTATAATCCTCACAACCAAAGAATGTTTCACATACAACCATGATGTGCATGATCCTCACAACCATAGTATGACTTACACACAAGCATGCTATGATCCCCAAATTTTTTTGTAAAGATTGGTTTAAGTTGTTATTCTACAATAGAGATTTTTATTAAATAAGTTATGTAAAAATACATAAAACTCTTTATAAAGGAAGTGATTTGTTTAACAGTTGAAACAATTCATTTATTAAAAATATTTCAGTTATACTAATCCGTAGTTTGTTTGGAAAAAATTTAATTTATATAGAAACTACTATTATTGCGAAAGATTCGTAAAAATAACATTGTCAAATTAAAAATAAATTACGATTTTGCCTGTATGATTGCCGTAATCATGTTATTGTTAACATAAAACCCATGAAACAATACTTTTGTCCCACCAACCATATTTTTATTGTTGCTACAACCATATTTTCATTTTTTAATTTGGCAACAATGCTTTTGTTACATTTCAACAATATTAATATTGCCGCAATGATACTATTGTCAAAATTAAATTCAAAAACAATACTAAGGTTGCGACAACCATACTTTTATAGCAGAGAACATACTATTGTTGCCGTGACCATATAGTAACCAAATTTTTTCTCTGCATGTAGTCAGATTGCTAGTGGGTTCGAGTGGTTGCTTAGTCTTTCCAGATAGTTTGTAGTACTTCTTCTTTCACAGTAGGTATTTGTAGGTCCTTATGAATATTCTTGTTAGAGTTAAACCATGGAGCTGTAGTAATCATTCGTAGTGTTTTGGATTGATAAGTTTGTAATATTTTAATGTTTGAATTGCTGGCAGTTCCCCAAAATTGGATACCGTACGTCCATGCGGTTTCAAGAATTGATGTGTAAGGCAGCACTTTATTATGTAGACCTACTTCAGACTTTCTTTTTAGCGAACAGCCAGTACATTTTTCTGGTCTTTATCTTTAGTTGATCTCTTTTTGACTTGATACTTGTATGATGCTTCCACGTTAAGCGTCTGTCGAGATGGAGTCCCAGATTTTTGACATTGTTTTTTATCGGAATCGTAGAACCATTCAACGTAATTGGAGGACAATCACGTTTTTTTAACGAAAAGGTTACGAGTATGTGTGTGGATTTATCTGCATTAAACTTTATGTTCCAATTCGTTAACCAAGATTCTAAGTGATTTACGGCATTCTGGACTGCGCTTGTAGCTAAGATTGATGATTTATGTGAAGACACCAATGCAGTGTCATCAGCATATGTGGCGAAAGTAACATCTGCGCTTACTGGCATGTCTGAGGTAAAGATTGTGTACAATATTGGAGCCAGCACACTTCCCTGTGCAACTCCGGCCAAGATATCACAAATTTTAGATATATATTCATTGATTTTTTTATAAAACCTTCTCTGGTTTAGGTATGAATTCAGAAGGACATAAAATGGAGCAGGTAAATGTTTTTTCAATTTATAAAGGAGCCCCTTATGCCAAACTCTATCAAATGCTTGCTGGATATCCAAAAATACAGCAAAGCAATATGTGACGCGCAAAATAGAAAGGGACCTAAGGTTAAAAACCAGTTTTGTTCAGGAGAGCCATTTTAAAGATTTAAATACGTGTATCTTTGGTGTACCATCACTTTCAAGAAACGCGCATATCTGTGGGAGGGAACACTTTTGGGGCATGGGATCGGTCTCATTCGACGCTCAGATGTTGTCCACATCAAAAAAAAGTAAAAAATTGATTTTTTTTTACCCTTAGGTCCCTTTCTCTATGCGCTTTCACATATTCCTTTTTTTCTAAGGCTCTTCTTATAACATTTATTATTCTATGGCATTGCTCGGGAGTCCCATGTTTGTGACGAGAGCCAAATGGATAATCAGGAATAATGATTTTGGGGTCTAGTATTGGCTGCAACCTTTTTAAAAGTAGTCTTTCAAATATTTTGGAAAGTATTGGAAGCAAGCTTATTGGTCTATAAGATCCTACATGTTTCGGTATCATAATTATCTCGGCACATTTCCATGCAGAGGGAAATATAGTAATCGAAATATTGCATTGAAAAGAACGGTAAGGAATACTATGCCTTTCTTGGGTATTTATTTTATTGCAGACGTAGATATTTGATCGTATCCTGGCGATTTCCTTTTGGTTTAGAATGAGACTTCGTCTTTAACTTCCTCCGATGTGATGCGATCGATAGGGAAGTCCATTTGAAATGATGCGTCTAGGCAATTTCTTACTTCTTCTTTGTCCTCTATATGTGACAGCGCATAGAGAAAGGGAACTAAGGGTAAAAAAAATCAATTTTCCTTTATTTTTTTTTTTTGATGTGGACAACATCTGAGCATCGAATGAGACCGATCCCATGCCCAAAAGTGTTCCCTCCCAGAGATATGCGCGTTTTATGAAAGTGATGGTACACCAAAGATACACGTATTTAAATCATTAAAATGGCTCTCCTGAACAAAACTGGTTTTTACCCTTAGGTCCCTTGCTATTTTGCGCGTAACTTATCATTGAAATCATAGGGTTGGAATGTTTTTTCGAGGCATTTAGAAAATTGTTTCGCATTTTGTTTATCTGGGATGGTTGGGATGGTTTTATAACTGCGATATATCAAGATCAACTGAAAGTCATACTGCTATTTTTAAAATACCAAATCAAAAACAATCCCTGGCATTGGGGTTTATTTGCTTAAATTCGGCGGCAGACCAATTGTTCGAAGGAAAAACATCAATTTTCCCAGTCCAGTCAGTAAAATCTCATTGCTTGTCTTTGTTTGATATTTGTTTAAAGTGGTTGCAAAAGCTCGTGGAGTTGGGATTTGCAGTCGTTTAAATTGTATGGGACCATCTGTCGTTAGCATTGGAATACGTGCAAGTAAAGGGTGGACCAGCCATAATGCACGATGTTATTTCGGAGTCACACTAAACGCCAAGTTTTTTGCCCAACTCAATTTCTTTGTTTTAGTGTTTGACAAACTCAACCATGGAGAGGTACACAATTGAGCGGCGAGTTAAGATTGTTTAAACCTTTTACGAAAATTGGAGTTCAAATCAAAATGTATTTCATGCACTTCATGACTTTTTTGGTCAGCACAATCGAACAAATGCGTGCATTGTGCGCAAAATCCTCAAACCTGGCTTGTAGGAAGTGTGAGAACACTTAGGCATGCTTGCGCAGTTGGTTCTGTCATCGTTTTGTCAGGATGAGATAATACGACACATTAACGACATTAAAGCTCCATTATATCTTAGTCATTGAAAATATGGACCATCGGACATAATAATTGTAGTAAGGCTGCCATATAAATGTACCAACTGACAATTCTATGATATGAACTTGCGCCTAGGTTAAACCACAACTAAACGGTTACAATCTTAACTTAAACTCATTTGAAAACTATCTCGAAACTGTAAAAAAATCGTCATTCTCATTCAGCTATCAGAACAATTTTATTTATCTTTAACAGTTTTAATTTTACGTCTGGGTTATTTTCCTCAATCATGGAATCACTCTGATGCCAAAGCCCAACTCAAATTAATTCGGATTGACCGATAAGCTGGCAATCAGTTTTTTTAAATAATGTTTGAGAACATTTTTCTAAAAAAAATAAAACCTAAAATGTCGACAAATTACGCAATCCCCGACCAGCAGTTCGAATTTCGGGAGAACTATACCACAGTAGAGTGCATCGTATATTAGCTTCTTTAAGAGAAGCCTACGAGAACAAACAGTACTGCTTAGCTCTCTTCATAGATATCGCCCAAGCCTTTGACAAAGTATGTCATGTAGGACTTTTGTTCCAATTAAAGAGTGATCCATCTAGAGGTATTTTTTCAGAACAAAAAAAAATATAAAAATTCAAATCAAGTGTGGAGTCTTTATTGGTAATTTCAAAGGACATTTGATGGCATTTATTTTTTGAAAATAATGTGGGCAACAGTATTATGGAAATGAGCGTTCGGTGAGAAATGGGAAGATCCGCTGTTTTCGAACAAAAATTTGTTAAGTGATGATGCCCATTTCTGGCTCAACGGCAAAGTCAATAAACAAAATTGCCGCATTTGGGCTGAAGAGCAACAAGAAGAGGTTCAAGAGGTGCCATTATACCCACAGAAAACCACGGTTGGTGCGGTTTATAAGGTACATATTTTTTCGGTCGGTACATATGTTTGCAAAAATGATGATGGCCGGAGCGCAAGCGTGAATGGTGCTCGCTATAGCGCCATGATATCGATCTTTTTGCTATCTGAAATTGAAGCCTGTAATCTAGACGACACTTGGTTTTAACAGGACGGTGCCACTTGCCATACAACTGCTCAAACAATGGATCTATTGAGAGGTCGTTTCGAAAAGCAGCTAATTTCACGTTTTGGACAGGTGAGTTTGACGCCTAGATCGAGTGATATCACACCTTAAGACATTTTTCTTTGGGATTACATAAAGTCCAAAGTCTATGCTGACAAACCAGCTACGATTCAGGTTATGGAAGCCAACATTACGCGTGTCATTACAGCCATACCGGTCGAAATGCTCGAACGAGTCATCCAAAATTTGAACGTTAGAGTGGAAAACCTGAGGCGAAGTTGCGGCCAACATTTGAAGGAAATTATATTCAAAATAATAAATGCCATAAAATGTCCTTTCAAATTACCAATAAAGATTTCACACTTGATTTGAATTTTTATATGTTTTTTTGTTTTGAAAAAATACCTCTAGACCTCCTCCTCATCACTGAATAAAATTTTGTTCGAAAACAAATTCTCACCGCTCATCTTTATAATACAGTAAGCACAAAAAAGTCCTTCCCGGTTTCGTAACCTACAGCTCTAAAAACGAGGGCGGTTCGGAAACTTCTTAGCCTAGCACAAAAAGCGCGGTATAAACAGAAAAAAGTTAAGTGTTTTGGAAACTTCCATCTCTGCTATGAACACATGTTAAATTTTGTTTCGATCTGGCAACTCCTTCATATAGAAACAGGTGTTCACAAAAGACGCATCCGCGATTTTTTTACAATGGAAAAATTAGAAATGCGTGGTGTCATTAAATATTTACATAAAAAAGCTTTATCGGGGCAAGAAATTCAAAATGAATGTGTTAGGTGAAAGTGCTCCTTCATATGCAACAGTAAAATATTGGGTTGCTGAATTTAAACGTACGACCACAAGCATTGAAGATGAACCACGTAGTGGACGTCCAAAAACAGCAACAACAACAGAAATTGTAGCCAAAGTGCATGATATGGTATTATATGATCGACGAATAAAAGTGCGTGAAATAGCTAATATCATGGGCATCTCAAATGATCGAGTCCATTTAATTTTGCATGAAGAACTACAGATGAAAAAGCTTTCTGCAAGATGGGTGCCGCACTTGTTAACAGTCGACCAAAAACGCATAAGAATGAACATTTCTCAAGCTTGTTTGGATCGTTTTTAGCGAAATAAAATGGATTTTAAGCGTCGTTTCATAACTGTTGATGAGACATGGATCCACCACTATACTCCAGAGACAAAAGAACAATCCAAACAATGGACTGAAGCTGGAGGAAGTGCCCCAAAGAAGGCAAAAACAATTCAAACGGCTGGTAAGGTTATGGCAACGGTTTTTTGGGACTTCAAAGGTATTTTATTGATTGACTATCTGCAAAAGGGTAAAACAATAAATTCAGAGTACTATTGCAACCTTTTAGATCAATTAAATGTACAAATTCGAGAAAAACGTCCTGGCTTACAACACAAAAAAATAATTTTTCATCAAGACAACGCGAAAACAAAACGAATTAAAGTACGAGTTGCTTGACCACCCACCTTATTCTTCTGATTTAGCTCCCAGTGACTTTTACCTGATCCCAAATCTAATAAAATCCTTGCTGGCAAGCGTTTTACCTCAAATCAAGATGCAATTACAGTTGTAAACCACTATTTAGAAGACCTTGAGGAAAACTATTTTAATCAAGGGATAGAATTGCGTTGGTCTAAGTGTATTGAAGTTTCAGGAGATTATATTGAAAAATAAAAATATTTTTGAAAAACTAACTATTCTCTTTCATTAATAGGCTAAGAACTTTCCGAACCGCCCTCGTAGTACATCCGAATTCGACTAAATTTCGCACAGAACATTAAGAGTGACCAAATCTAGTGAAATGCATCGCTATCGGTCCATGTATTCGAATAGCTTCCACACAAAGGTCCCCCCTACTTTGAGGTCCAGCAGCTCTAGAAGCCACAAATTACTGCCGATCACACCCAAATTGTACATGCTATGATGTGAGCGACCCTTAATGTACTGTGGTCAAACTGGAGCACAAAGGTAAATTTTTTCGTACAGCCACACACAGGAGTCCTTCTCAATTTTAGAATCTGCAGCTTGGGAAGGCACATTTTACATCCGATTCTTGATACATTTTGCGTAGAGCATTACGAGCGACCAACCCCCATGTCCTGTAGCATTGGACCATATCTTCGATAGCACTTTCAGCTTAAGAAGCCACAAATTGTACCCCATCAGGTTGAAATTATAAATGGTACGTTTTGAGCGACAAAAAATTAATTGTAACATATTGAGTCCGATCTTGCTTAAGTTTCAGACTGGGGCGCTTAATTCTCTGAACAGCAGAGTGGTGTAGGGTATCATCTCATACTCGAATTTTTTTTTGTACCTTTTTTGCCATTTTTTTGTTTAAATTTTCCAATGAGTCTTGCCTGAAAAACAGAGCCTAAAGCTATTTGATACCGACACAGATGTTTTAGTATCGACAGTTTGTATTCAATACCGAGAGCCCTAACCTTTCCATACCGTTGATTTTGATATTAGTAAGTACAGGGTGGAGCGCAAAAACTTGCTTATTTGGGCAAGAAATAAAAAAAAAATATGAACTTAGAAAAATTTATTTTATATTTTAATTATATGTGACGCGCAGAATAGAAAAGGACCTAAGGTTAAAAACCAGTTTTGTTCAGGAGAGCCATTTTAAAAATGAGGTCCCTTTCTATTTGCGCTTAGAATCGTCGACTTCACTTTCATAAAACGCGCATATCTCTGGGAGGGAACACTTTTGAGGCATGGGATCGGTCTGAAAAAAAAAAGTGAAAAGATGATGAAAAGTTTTGTTCAGGAGAGCCATTTTAAAAATTAGGTCCCTTTCTAGTTGGGCTTAGAATCGTCGACTTCACTTTCATATCTCTGGGAGGGAACACTTTTGGGGCGTGGGATCGGTATCATTCGATGCTGATATGTTGTCCACATCAAAAAAAGAAAAAAAATTAAAATTGATTTTTTTACCCTTAGATCCCATTCTCTATGCGCTGTCACATACACGCAGAGAACAAATATGGTTACACTATGGTTGCCGCAACAATAATATGTTTTCTACAATAAAAGCATGTTGGTCGCAACTATAGTACTGTTTTTTGAATTTCATTTTGACAACAGTATGATTGCGACAATATTACTATTGTTGAAATGTAACAATAGTATTATTGTCAAACTTAGAAATGAAAAAATGGCTGTAGGATCCATATAAACATGGTTGGTGCAACAAAAGTATTATTGTTTAAATTTTACGTTAACAATAATATGATTGCGGCAATCATACAGTATGGTTGCGACCATGAACAAAACAAAACAGGTTTTTTAGAGCATACATGGATGTGTGTGCGTATGTTTTTTTGATATACAAAAAAAAGCACATGCACACGATACAGTGAATAGTTGTTGTCCATTAAAAAAACAACAACAATCGGAAGGTAGTTCGAGGGATTTTTATTGTGTTTACTTTGTTCGGTGAAATACTCTAATACCGACTGGCTCTCGTTTATTTAAAATCTGCCTGCACTTAAATATAAAGCCATTGATCACTGCTGGCAACTAAAAGTATTTTCGACTGCCGTTGGAATATATGTTTTTGTTTCTTGAATGAAATGTTCAATAAAAACATGGCCCAAACCTGTCCATGAACTAAATGTAATGCAATTTAAAATTACTTGCTTGATAAAAATGTATTTTTGAATAACAACTCCCAATACTAATACATAATTTTGGCGATCATAGTATGGTTGATTGCATTATACTATGGTTGTACGAATAATGGCATCGTTGCGTGTGAATCACACTATGGTTGTGAGGATCATACTATGGTTGTATATGAAAAATACTATAGTTGTGAGGATCATAATGTGGTTGTGGCGATAATGTTATGGTTGAGTGTGAATCATACTATTGTTGTGAATATCATTGTATGGTTGAATGTGAATCATACTATTGTTGTGGAGATCATAATATGGTTGAGTGTGAATCATACTATGGTTGTAAGGATCATAGTATGTTTATGTGTGAATCATTCTATTGTTGTGCCACAACCATATACCCAACAATAGTATGATCCTCTTCGAATATTGTCACCCCAACCATACTTTTTTTCTGCGTGTATGGAACTGAAAGGGAATTTTTGAATTACATAGTTTTAAATAGTGTATCAGGCAAATGTCGACCTTCGCTATCCACACACTGCTGCATACGTTTTCTGAAGTTTTCATGAACTCTAACAAGCAATAGCACAATTTCAGCCTCAATATTGTGTCTTGCAAGGTGTTGGGCCGGTTGATATACACCTTTGACTCAGGTAACCCCAAAGGAAAAAATCGCAAGGGGCTAAGTCTGGGGAGCGTGCCGACCAGTTCAATAAGATAAGACCTCAATAAGATAAGCCGTCCAGGAAACATTTGCCTCAAACAATTCATGCTAACCCTCGCTGTGTGTGCAATGGGACCATTCTGTTGAAACCATATATCCTCTAACTGCTTTGCCGCAAGTGCCGGCTGAAAAAAATCCAGCAAATGCCAAAAGCAAGTAATTGCTTCCGAGCAGAGCGTTTTAGATATTGCAGTACTGCTGCTCTAGCTCTCTCGATGATTTGTGGTGTTGTAATCCTTCTCTCCGGTCCCCTTCTTACAAATCACACATTCCCTGCTGTTATCAATGAAGTTAACCAATTTACAATTGATTGCTGTCCAGGAACACGTCCGCTGGGGGAGAACAGCCAATCGTAAACGATAAGCACGCTGCACTGCAATGGTTAAGTGCGCATTTGAAAAATACGCTTCAACACAAAATGGCCTCTCCTCACGCATGATGGCAACTGAAAGGCAGACGAATACAAATCTCCCGTCAGCCACTATAAGCCACGCACACTCTCCACTCGCTTCGGCCAACAGTGCCGCCACAGCCCGAAGTGCAAAAAGTAAATTACCACGCTCCTCCCTGTATAAGGGAGCTCAACTATAGACCAGATAGTAATGATAGCTTTATCAGTAGTTATATTCAACAATGTTTTATAAATGCAAATACCAAGAAGCTGTAAGCTAAATATACTTGTACAGTAAGGTTTGTCATTTCCTCATACTCCATTTGACCTCTGTCGAGCGTGTAAAAAATATCTAAAATAGGTAAACGACTTAGATTATTTGTATGGGTGACATAAACCAGAAGGTGTGTTATGAACTCCATGTGCAGTTTTGTAGAAATATTTCACCATGCAAAATGCAATGATTTCTCATATCGAATTACCAAAACTACTTAAAATTTCACAAATGGGATTTGATCCAGAAAGACTCCATATTTCACCATGCAAAATGCAATGATTTCTCAAATCGAATTACCAAAACTACTTAAAATTTCACAAATGGGATTTGATCCAAAAAGACACAATGATCTTAGAAATTGAAATTCCAATGGTTACACCTTTTAGCCAAACCAAATGATATATACCCTCCTATTATAAAAGTCGCCGACACATTTACACTAAAATAGTTTATGGTTCGTATGGCCGATGGCAGCCTACGAAGGCCAAGGGTCAACGCTATTTATTAGCCACGATTCAATGAAACTGACAAATCGCAGCAGAGCTATTGCCCCATAGTGTCGGGTAGCATTTTTGAGAATCTTCTGTCGCACACTCAGAAGCCCTTCGCTGTTTTGAACTAATGTATATGTACTCAAACCGAAAGATATTTCCACGGAGGGGAGGAAAAGCGTGTACTTCAGCAACATCTGGTCACTGAATTTTTCGAACAGCGACCGAGACTGAGAGTGTGTATCTGCGAGTATATGCCGAAAGTCATAAAAACATTTTGAATAAAAGTCGAAACCACAGTATTGTGTGATTTTCCTCGTCCGTTGGTGGTGTCGGTTTGTTTGTCTTTAGCTTATTATAAATTATTTTTGATGTGTTTTTCCACACACCAAAGTGAACTTTTATTTGATTATACACAATTTAAACAATTAGCCGAACAAATTTACGCCTACACCTCCTCCTCTGCTCCGATTTGAGCAATACCAGCCAAACCAACCCAAACGCCACCGACAACAATAGAGGCAACAGCGGAGTTGGAACGGCATCGACAATAGCGCACGCACGAGGGCAGATCGCAAATAAGATCTAAAATAATAAACATGGGCGGATGGTGTGAGTTGAGGTATCATCCAGATCGTGTTTCCCTAAACATCTCATCTAAGCCTAGGACGGCGAATTTCTTTCCAAATATTTTATAATCGGCGTATATACATATCGGTATACTTATATAATCGGCTTCGGAGAGAATTTTTGCATGGTACAAGAGGTTAACCTGCGTCTTTTACAGTCGTTGGCATTTGCGAGGTGAAACCATCACGCGCACACAACCTATCGCCAGTGTTCAAGCATTTAAAAAAAAATTAAAAATTTTGAAATATTTTACTAAATTATTTTAATTAAGAATTAATAAATTATTTTTAAAAAAAATAGTAGTAGTAATATTATTTTCGTATATCTATTTTAAAAAGAATAGGTTTTTGTTTTGTTTACATTTATTCGGTCTTTTATTAATACGTATGTGACAGCGCATAGAGAAAGGGACCTAAGGGTAACAAAAAATTTTCATTTTTTTTCTTTTTTTGATGTGGACAACATCTGAGCATCGAATGAGACTGATCCCATGCCTCAAAAGTGTTACCTCCCAGAGATATGCGCATTTTATGCAAGTGAAGTCGACGATTCTAAGCGCAAATAGAAAGTGACCTAATCTTTAAAATGGCTCTCCTGAACAAAGCCTTTCATCAACTTTTCACTTTTTTTTGATGTGGACAACATCTGAGCATCGAATGAGACCGATCCCATGCCCCAAAAGTGTTCCCTCCCAGAGATATACGCGTTTTATGAAAGTGAAGTCGACGATTCTAAGCGCAAATAGAAAGGGACCTAATCTTTAAAATGGCTCTGCTGAAAAAAACTAGTTTTTAACCTTGGGCGTCACATATTATGACTTGAACAGTTTTTACTCTGGTTCGAGGCCTTGTTGTTGTTTTTTTTTCAAAACAACTAAAGAATTTGTAAAAAGTATTGACAACGGTTGCCAGGCAGACTGTACAGCTGTTTCTAAGCCCGCCAAGGGTTTTCTTCAGCAGTCTTTGGCAACGATTACTTCGGCTACAAATCAAATGACTTATAGAGGAGATTCATTTGAATAAATGAGAATTACCCTTTGCATAAAGTCTTCGAACTGTGCACTACAAAAACCAAAAAAATAAGTCGGACATGATCGCCTTTGAGATACCCTAGGGGATGAAGCATCTTTGCCTGAAGCTGGACAAGAGCGGACTTAAAATATGTAAGAGTTAAATTCTTGTCGCTCTTAACGTATTTGAGCTTGATGCGGCAAAATTTGTGGCTTCTAACCCTGTAGGACCTAAGATCGGGAGAAACCTTTGTGTAGAGACTATTAAAAAATATAAACCGATATAGTCCAATGTTACGAGGCATGATAGTTAGTAGCTCTTAACGCTTAATGCGAAATTTGATAGGAAGCTGATGTTAAATAAGGCTTCTAGAGCTGCAGATTCTAAAATCTGGAAGGACCTTTGTTTAGTGGGAGCTATAGGCAAAAATTGATCTATGTAGTCCAGTTTCAATTCAGCTAATTAATGGTCGCCTAAACGTACCATGCCAAATTTGGGTGTGACTGAATGTAGTTTGTGGCTTCTAGAGCTGAAGGACCTCAAATCAAGAGGGACATATGTACAAAAGCTATTCGAAAACATAAACCGATATGGTCCAATTTCGCCAGTGATATGTGTTAGTCACTCGTAATGCTTTATGCGAAATTTCGTCGAAATTGAGTGTTATATGTGGCTTTAAGAGCTGTAGGTTCTGAATTCGAAAAGGACCTACGTTTGATGGCTATACGAAAATTAGAACATATGTGACGCGCAAAATAGAAAGGGACCTATGGTTAAAAACCAGTTTTGTTCAGGAGAGCCATTTTAAAGCGTAGGTCCCTTTCTACTTCGTATATGGGCAACGGATGACTCAACCGTCGGAGGGTTAAAAGAAGAATCTATTCGAAACCTGATATTAATGCAAATATTTGTTTGTAATAACTTTTTCGCTCTACCCTCGTAGATATGCTGCTCTCGCAGTTTTTGTAGATACAACATAAATAAGGTACGAGCAATTTATTTCATTTGAATTTGTTGCCCTTTTCCCTCCGATACAATTCACCTTATTAGAGGCAAATAAAAATAGACAGAGAGACGGACAGCGAAATGGTCGGACGGACAGGCCTACACACACTCACAGCAGCACACGTCAAAAAGTTAACAAAAGCAAAGAATACAAAAATCGAAATGTGTTTTTTGTGTTTTTTTTTTGGTTTGTTTGTTGTTCTCCTCTTTGCAGCCAGCAACAACTACCAAGGAGAATAACATAAATAAAACAAATTTGAGGTTAATTAACTTTGACACCCATTGTCTAAATGTCTGTCGCTCCTTCGTCTATTGGAGCTCGAAGCTATACGCTTCGAAGCTTGAAGCTATGCGACGGTGGAGACGGTGGTGGCGATGGTGGCTCCAGAAGAAAGGTAGGGGGATAACACCGAGTATCTTTAACCTTTCAAATGCATTATGGAAATAAGTAAATAAATTTCAAATTGAAAACGAAATTCCACTTACGAAGAAATATCGCTGGCGGTGAACGAGTACTTATGCTCAAATCTTAAAGCAATTACAGTTATGGCTTTTCAACAACACAAATAGCCGTGCTTTTCTGTTGGCTAATGAGTTGGACTTTTTGTATTCCATCCAGAGTTGGTCTAGGTTGGGTAAGTACATTGAATGATGGTTGGTTAAGTGGCTAGCCGCGACAGTTGTTGCAGCTGAGGTAAGAAGGAACCCCAGTGAGTACAATTATGGCCCCAATGAGTACAATTATTGGCGTAGACTTGATGTGGCCCCATAAAAAGAAATCTAATGGCATTAAGTCGCACTAACAAGGTCCGGACAACTTCCCGAGATAACACGTTCAGCGAATTTGCCTTTTAGTAAACCGATTGTAACGCGTGCTGTGTGGCTAGTGGCATCGTCTTGTTGAAACCACATATCAGCAATCTCAAGCTCATCCAATTCTGTCCGAAAACAATTTTCTAACATAGCACGATAGCGTTCTCCATTGACGGTAACATGAAAATTGTTTTTATCGAAGAAAAATACAGCCCAATCACACCTCCGGCATGAAAACCACACCACACAGTAATTTTTTTCGGATGTAATTGTGTCTCTTGGAGCTCATGTGGGTTTGTTGCTGTCCAATAATGCATATTTTGTTTATTGACAAAATCACTTAGCCAGAAATGAGCTTCATCGCTCCTTCCGTCGGGTGGGACGATTATTAGAGCCGAAAATTGGAGTAAGCGCTCTTAAAGTTGCGACCACCGACTCAGAATTTCGGTCGTAATTTTTAATGATTTCCAAACGTTGCTTGTAAGTGAACTTTACCATGATGAAAACGTTGGCTTCGACTAACTTTTTGACACCAAAAGATCATTAATAATGTTGGAGGGTGCGTTGACATAGAGATACGGAATTGTTATGACTCTATTGGAAAGTTAGTTACTTAAAAAATTGTACTTTTTGCAGATTACCTTAAGTCTCTTAAAAGGATACTGTTGACCCCCTGGGCTAATTTTGCCCATTTACACTCCCAAACAGTGCATGACCATCAGTCATCATAATGAAACTTTTCAGGATCCTACATTGATTCGCTTAACCACTAGAAAGACACACGGATGGACATAGCTAGCTCGTCTTAAATTTTTTCTCCGGTTAATGTTCCGTGGTGTTGCACACGGTAAGACAAGTTCAATATACCATTAACTTTTCGGTAGAGGGTATTAAAAGATACCATTTGAGAACCGATTTTAGAACTACGAGAGTTGCTATTTATATTTCGGGTCCAGCAATAAAAACACAATAATTTATGCTTGGAAAAGGTTTCACTGTTTTTCAAAATATTCTCCTTAAGATCAATACACTTTTGCATGCGCACAAACCAATTTTCGAAGCACTTTTTCCACTCCGATTGAGACACTTCCAAAACATGATTTTTACACGCTCTAACAGCTGCTTCGGGCGATGAAAACGTTGACCACGCATTTTTTTCTTGAAGCTAGGGAATAAGAAGAAGTCATTGGGTGCCAAATCGGGGCTGTACGGTGGATGGCCCATCAATTCGACGTAATGAGTGGTCAAATAGCTCATCGTTTCAGCTGATGTGTAAGAGCTCGCATTGTCGTGATTCAAAATGATCCGTCCTCTTATTATCTTTCCTCATTTCTTCGAACGCTGTTGGCAAACAGAATGTTGTATACTACTCAGAATTGACCGTTATACGTTCCACTACAGGCACTGTGGCTCATGACCGGTTATACCGAAAAAAAAGCTTAATCATTTGTTTCGATGTACTTCTTCGATGTTCTTCTTCTTTTGTTGGATTTGGTCGATTGCTGCACCCGATACAAAAGGATTAATATGCATAGATTCATGATTCGTCACCTGTGACAATGTTATACACCGCCTTTGAGCTGCCGCAGTTATACTTTTCAACATCTCTTTGCACCAATCCATAAAAGCCTTTAAACATTCGTCAAATTAGTTATGTGGGATCCAACGAAAAAAAAAATTATCACGGCCAAATGAACATGCAATATCTAATTGATGCTTCTCATCTTAATGCCTAAGGATGCCTTAATGTCACATGTCGGTCTTGCTTAATCAGTTCGCGCACAGCATCGATGGTTTCTGGCAAAGTGACCGAAGTTGGACGTCCTTCATGAAATTCATCCTGGAGTGAACGGCGTCCGAGACTGAAATCTTGGTACCAGCGATTAACAGTGATTTTGATGGTGCTTCATCGCCAAAAGTCGAAACAAGTTGACTTAAACACTCTTGTCTCGATAACACACGCCGAAAATCGTAAAAAATCATCACTCGAAAATGTTCACGGGATAATTCCATTTTTTGACTGGAATGAAGTTTTCAACACACTGTAAACAAAACAATTCGCCCTCAAATGACAAAACGTTCTGAGTGAAGTTATGCTAAAAAATGTCAAAGTTTGCAATGGAAGTTCCAGTTTGCATCTGGGAATACTAGTATTGTTAGGACCCGAAATATAAATAGCAACCCTCGTATAATTCTTACCTTTGATCACTCCTACCAAAGGGTGGATGGTGTATTAAATCATTCGTTTGCAACACCACGAAATATATTATTATCTGGGACCCTATAAACTATAATTATATATGTGAATAGAAAGGGACCTAAGGTTAAAAACCAGTTTTGTTCAGGAGAGCCATTTTAAGAATTAGGTCCCTTTCTATTTGCGCTTAGAATCGTCGACTTTACTTTCATAAAACGCGCATATCTCTGGGAGGGAACACTTTTGGGGCCTCACTCGATGCTCAGATGTTGTCCACGTCATAAAAAGAAAAAAATGAAAATCCATTTTTTCCCCTTAGTTCCCTTTCTCTATGCGCTGTCACATATATTCTTGGTCGTCCTAAAATTTTTTAGATGTTTTAGCCCTTCGTCCGTCCGAGTGTCTGTTGAAAGCACAAAACGAATTAACCTAGGATCGTGAAATGTGCATGATGATGGTTTATGGTTATAAGCTGTTTGGTTTTGCAGATGGGCGAAATTGGCACAGGGGGAAAAGTTTCCCCTCTATGTTACTAAATGTACCTTGCTTGGCAAATGATAATTTTGTGGACGGACAATGGTTAAAATAAGTTCTGGAAGAGCTAAATACCTTAAAATACTTGAAGGACTTTTTGACTATTTTGGCTGAATTTAGGGAAGGACGCATGGGCCCAAAAAATTGACCTTTGACGCGCAAAATAGAAAGGGACCTAAGGGTAAAAAGCAGTTTTGTTCAGGAGAGCCTTTTTAAAGATTTAAATACGTGTATCTTTGATGTACCATCACTTTCATAAAACGCGTATATCTCTGGGAGGGAAAACTTTTGGGGCCTGGGATCGGTCTCATTCGATGCTCAGATGTTGTCCACATCAAAAATTGATTTTTTTACCCTTAGGTACCTTTCTCTATGCGCTGTCACATACACGGTTCGATATGGCCGAACTTAACGACGTTTTTACTCGTGTCTTTGCGTCATTGCTAAATCATACATAATTGAAAATGCAACCAAATACAAACACAAGCATATTCGGAAAAAATCCACTAGTTAGCACTGCATGGCACACAACGTCATTTAAAAATTTCAAACAGTGGAAAAACACGCTTTATTTGAAAAATTCGCTACTTATTAGTATTGGGTCAATTTGACCCAAAAGATGTTTTGTGTACTAGGAAAAATGTAATCCGTTCTACCGTCAAATCTATATAAAAATTTTAATGGGCTTCTACCTTATTTAAAGCTATTTACAATATGAAGTAGTTTCATTCCTATACAAAAATAATAATTTAGTAAATTTTGTTTTTTTGGGTCAATTTTACCCAAAGATACCAGACGGGTTAATAGTATTTTTTCTCCCTCTATGAAGAGTTCATACATTTACAAACCTAAATAGTTTATAAATATATACTTATCATTATCCTTCAAAATTTAAGGATTCCAGCATTTTTTTCTGAGCTAGATCATCTGAGAAATTTACTAACATATCTCCCTCAAAATCTTATTTAGGAACGAACCCACACCGACTCCACAGCCCTGTTTTCAATACCAGCCATATCAGCACACATCTCTGCATAAATTGGGCCACCTAGGTTCAAGATTGAACAATGACATGGGTTTATTGTCACTTCGTATAATAAATGTATAACTTATTGTGTCACAAATCCATTTTCAGGGCTTTGCAAAGACAACGACAGATCCATCCTACACTGAGAAGAAAAATAACCTTATATAAGGTTAGTTTAACCATAAATAAACATGATTTGGAGTCTACGTTATATATAAGGTTAATTTGAACATTTTGTTGTTGGCTGGTATTTAATAATACTAATAGTTAATTTAACTATTCGAAAATTGCCTCTTTAACCATGAAAATGGTTAATTTTAAAAAGATAATTGCTGTTTTAACAATGCATTGTTGAGTTTTTTAACCGGTAAAATTGTTATTATTAAAATGATTATTGTTGTTTTACCAATATTAAAATTAAATGTTAATATTAAAATTTCATAGTCAATTTATTAAAACAATGCATGATCAATTTAACAATGAAATTGTTAATATTATTAACTATGAAGATTGTTATATGTTTCATTTTTATTGTTAACTTAACTAATTATTAGTAACCTCTTTTAACCAGAATTATAGTTACTGTAACAATTTTTATTATTAAATTAACCTACTTATTATGTTTTTGTATTGTTTACATTTATCCGTTCATTTTTCATTATTATGACTTGAATAGTTTTTATTCTGGTTCGAGACCTTTTTGTTGTTTTTCAGAATCAACTAAAAAATTAGTGAAATGTATTGGCTGCGGTTGCCAGGAAGACTGTACAGCTGTTTCTTAGCCCGCCAAGGTTTTTCTTCAGCAGTCTTTGGCAACGATAACTTCGGCTACAAATCAAATGACTTATACGGGAGTCCCATTATGATTAATGAGAATTAGCCTTCGTGTATAGTCTTCGAACTGTGAGAAAAGCCACCTTCATAGCGCAATGGTATTGAAGATTGTACAGCTAGCATTTGGATTTGCTGGTGGTTTTTTAAAAGAGCGAGATAAATTGTCTTATGATCTGTCTCACAATTACAAACGTTAAGAGCGGAGGAAAAAAGGAAAATGAGTGGGGGGGGGGGGATAAGACAGTCGCAATCATTACAACTTCGTGTAACTTAATTCTGAACTTCGAATAACACAAAGCAGATCAAAAACTTCGATACAACAGAGCCGAATGATCTTTACATTTTTGTTTATGTCGCACAATTTACTGTCTCTCTCTTGAAAAATCCAACCTTATATAATGTTAACTCAACTATTTTGTATGTATATTTGACCTTTATAATGTTATTTTGTCTTCGTTACCAAACATTTACCAAGAAAATTTTAACCAGACACATGGTTAAAAAAATCTTTGTATTTTCGGCTCAGTGTATGATGAAGGGTATAAAAACTCATTACATAGCTACGAGTATCCCCATCGTGGCCCCATCTATTTGCCAGCTGTATCCAACCGGTAATTTCGGTACTAAAAATATTTATCTGATAACTTCGTTTAATAGCTCTGAAATACTCGTATTACGCCATTCGCTAGTCTGTTCATTGCCAAAGCAATTACAAAATACATTTGGTCTGTTCCTTATTCACACCAGACCCCTTCTTCTTCACTAAATAATTTGCCATTCTCAAAAAAGCAATTGCCTGTCGCTGTGAATTTTGTAATTAGTTTCAGGCTTTGATTTTCAACGGAACCAAAGTTACTGTTCCTCGGAAGTGTGTCTTGTATGCGACACATTATCTTTGTCCCAGACATGAATCATTTAAGAGGTTTTTTTGCTCTTGTACCCATTCACTTAGTCAACCTCCAGTTCCCCCATTAACCCAAATTGCCATTGACCGTAGGAAGGTAAACTCGTACTTATCTATTAACATTCTCTCGGTCCAATGTATGCCAACAGACTGAAAATAAACCTGACCTCATATCGCAGCAAACAAAAAACGCTTGCTACGTTTGCATACGTACCGTTAATAGCCACAATCAATATTTAATATCTGTGTATCCGCCCGAGGGGGAAGACTTCCCCTCTGACACATAAGAGCAGGCGCACGAGTGCTCGGCTCATTCTAAAGATAAATGATATGAAATTACTGCCAATGAGTTTTTTGTCGAACGGGCCGACCAAAAAAAAAAACAAAAACGTTCATATTTATTTTATACAAGAATATTTTTGTGTTTTTTTCACAATATTTTCCATTTGAATGACAGCTTATCGCTGGAAGCTGTAAATCATAGACGCATGTTTTTGCTGCTCGCTGTCTACCGCTTTGTCTTCTTTCCGTAGAGTGAAGACTCCACATCCACTTGGCCAAAAAAGTGTATGAACGAATTTTTGTTGGAAGAACTCAAGGTTGATTTTGTTGGCGAGGTGGATATGTTATGGGTTCTACATATGCCAAAAGTATTATCAAGATTAAATATTGCAAAAACCAGAAGATACAATGAAAAATGACTTTTCTTCTTGGTAGTCCCCATAACAGTGTTGCTGTTCTTTGCCCTTTATTTCTTTAATTTCGATTTGTTGGGCTTTCTCTTTGACATAAGACATACGACAGATAGACAGGGGAAGGGAAGAAGGAAAAGAATCGTGGTAATCTATAATTTAATGTAAAATCAATAAATTTCCTATTTTTGCCTAGATGATTTGGAATATGTTTCCAAAAATAATCATCCGAAATAAAAAAAAACTACAGTCGAACCAGGATATGTGGGACCTGCATAAGCGGGAATCCTCTTAAAGTGCACCATTCGAACAACAAAAATAACCTCTTTAAGCCGGAGTTTGAACCTCTGTAAATGGAGCTTGATTTTTTAGAACTTACCTATACGAGGGTTGCTATATATATTTCTGGCCTAGGAAACACTAGGTGTTGCTTGGCGCCATCAGACATTTCCATTGGAAAGTTTGACATTTTTTAGCATAAACGTAGTCAGAACGTTTTGACGTACGACCATCATTTGTGTTGTTTACAGTGACTAGAAAAAATCAATTTGGCTAAACAAATGGAATTAACTCGTGAACATTTTCGTGCGATCAGTTTTCACAACCTTCGACGTGGATCATCACGACAAGATTGCAACGATGAACTTAAATCTTTGTATGGCGATGAAGCCATGAACTGTGAAAAACTGGGTTAATGAATTCAATCGTGGCCAACGTTTGCTCAAAGACGGAGGTCGTCCAAAAACGGCCGTTGTGCCAGAGAACATTGATGCTGTGCGTGAACTGATAATGCAAGATCGTCATGTGACATACCGTGAGAAAAAGCCATCCTTGGGCATTTCTTCCAATAGCATACATTCGATATTGCATAAAAACCTGGCCGTAAAAAAGGTTTGTTCTAGTTGGATGCCGCGCTATTTGACAATCGCTCAAAAAAAGGCTTGTGTCGATTGATGCAAAGAAATTTTGAAAAAATACGATCGCGGTGCTTTTAAAGACGTTTATAAGATCGTCACAGGTGACGAATCATGGATCTATGCGTATAATGCCGAAACAAAACAGCAATCGGCCGTGTGGGTCTTCGAAGACGAACCAAATCCAACGAAAGTTGTTCGTGGAAGAAACACTTCGAAGCAAATGTTCGCCTGTTTCTCGGCAAAACTGGTCATGTGGCGACTATACCGCTTGAGCAACGTAGGAGGTCAATTCTGAGTGGTACGCCACATTTTGTTTGCCTAAAGTCTTCGGAGAAATTTGTAAAACGAATAAGAGAAGGCGAATCATTGTGCACCATGACAATGCGAGTTCTCACACAACGGCTCAAACCAGCGCCGTTTTGACCGGCGAATTGATGGGTCATCCAACTTACAGCCCCGACTTGACACCCAATGACTTCTTTTTATTCCCGTACATCAAGAAAAAAATGCGTGGTCAACGATTTTCATCGCCAGAAGAAGCTGTTGAAGCGTACAAAAACCATGTTTTGGAGTTGTCTTAATCGGAGTGGAAAAACTGCTTCGACAATTGGTTCGAGCGCATGCAAAAGTGTATAAATCAGGCTGGAGAATACCTTGAAAAACATTAAAACCATTTCAAATGATAAACTATTGTGTTTTTATTGCCTGACCCGAAATATAAATAGCAACCCTCGTATAAGTGGGAATTGTTACTCGCTTACCTTTAAGACTGGAATTTCTCTTTTCACGCTGTACCTCCAAAAGTAAAATTTTTGTCTTTTTTCTCTTTCATCTCTTGTTTTGCTTTCTACTAAGGGAGTTTTTGCGGAGTAAGGCGAAGAATTGTCAGGTTTGCCAATTACTTGCCTGGCGGATTTTATAAAAACCACCCTTATTTAACTCTTAAAGGTCTTGATGAAAATGTAGCGTACTGTCAAACGCCAAAAGTCTAAATTTTTAGATATTTTGGCTCATATCCGATTAAATGACTCCGTTCTATGTATTTTAGTACTTTCCATCAAAGGATAGAGGGTCAGACTATAGTAGCACAGCGGTTATAGTTTGTCGATTTTTTTTTTGTCGAGTAATTTTGACCAGCAATTTGGCGACAGAGGCCAACAAAAATGACAACCCTTGCGGGATGTTTCGAGCGCTCGGTAACAAATATAACTTGAGTTATTGATGTTACATCCATGAAATAAAGCCGCAGAAACACTTTTTTCTATTCATAGACCTGTTTCACCTGTTTCAGTTCAAAATTTAGTACGAGTTGTATCTTCGTAATTTAGCACTATGTCGAGTTGAAAGCTTAAAATATTGAGCGATAAGTTAAAAATTGTGCAGCAAGCTGTTGAAATGTAAAAGTCAAACCGAACTTCGACGCTCCAAGATGAACACCTTCGCGTTACCTTCAAAGTATTTAATCGCTATATAAGTATAAAGCTTCATTTGAAGGACAATGTCTGTTTTTAATCGTTTAAATTGAATTTGAATTTAATGCCAATACTTAGAATTTTAAAATATATCTTAAAATGCCTTTATCCAAAAAAATCAAGCAAGTGGGATTTAAATCAAATTACAGGCTGGAGTGCGGAATTTTGCTTATTTGGGAATGAAATTAAAAAATTATGAACCTTAGAAAAATATATTTTATATTTTAATTATATTGAACAGTAAGGGAATTTATAAATGACATGGTTTTCAATAGTGTATCTGGCGAATGCCAACCTTCGCTACCCTACAAAACTACTGCAATAGTTTTCTGAAGTTTTCATGAACTCAAACTTCGTAAAAAGGTCTTCGAAGGTGTTGGGACGGTTGATATACATCTACGACTTCAGGTAACCCCAAAGGAATAAATCGCAAGGGGCTAAGTCTGTTGAGCGTGTCGGCCAGTTCACATCACCACTCAAAGAGATAAGCCGTTCAGGAAACATTTGCCTTAAATAATTGATGGTAACCCTGTACAGCTAACGCTGTATGTGCAGTGACACCATCCTGCTCAAACTTGGTAATAAGGTCTTCCAAGGTGTTGGGACGGTTGATATACATCTACGACTTCAGGTAACCCCAAAGGAATAAATCGCAAGGGGCTAAGCCTGTTGAACGTGTCGGCGAGTTCACATCACCCCTCAAAGAGATAAGCCGTTCAGGAAACATTTGCCTCAAATAATTGATGGTAACCCTGCTCAGCCAACGCTATATGTGCAGTGACACCATCCTGCTGGAACCATGTATCCTCTTATTGCATTGCCTCAAGAGCCGGCTGAAAAAATCCTGTATCATAGTCAAGTTCACAGTTACGGCCGAGCAGAGCGTTTCGGAGATTGCAGTACTGCTGCGCTAACTCGCTCGATGTTTTGTAGTGTTGTAATCCTTCTCTCACGTCCCCTTCGTACACATGAGACATTTCCTGCTGTTCTCAATGAAGTTACCCAATTTACAATTGATTGCCACCCAGGAACACGTCTGCGTGGAGGAACAGCGAACGGTAAACAAAAAGCACGCTGCACTGCAATGATCGAGAGCGCTTTAAAAAATACGCTTCAACACAAAACGACCTCTCCTCACGTGTCCCATCTATGATGGCAACTGAAAGGCAGACGAATACAAATCTGCCGTCAGCCACTATAATCCACGCACACTCGCCACTCTCTTCGATCAACAGCCTGCAGTGCAAAAAAAGCAAAATACCGCGCTCCACCCTGTACACACAGGTTTCTATTTTAACGCACACACGGGAAAAAATCATAGGAAATCGGTTCTACCTAAAAAAAATTCGATTGGAAACCATATTTTCTGTTGCAATCATCAACATTCCATGGCCTTGATGGATATCTGATGGTAGCTACAATAATATTAGAGTACTCGCAACTAATAAAACGGTCGTACCAATCAAAATCAGTAAAACTATACGTTGCCACTGCTGGTAGTTATAGCAAGCAACTAACTATCAAATACTTGTTACTTTAGTAACAATAATTGGTGGTGACAACAGATAAGTTTTTTGTAGTAACCAAATTCCGTTTACGAGGGCGGTTCGAAAACTTCTTAGCCTAGCACAAAAAGCGCAGTATTAACAGAAAAAAGTTAAGTATTTTGGAAACTTCCATCTCTGCTATGAACACATGTTAAATTTTGTTTCGATCTGGCAACTCCTTCATATAGAAACAGGTGTTCACAAAAGACGCATCCGCGATTTTTTTACAATGGAAAAATTAGAAATGCGTGGTGTCATTAAATATTTACATAAAAAAGGTTTATCGGGACAAGAAATTCATAATGATATGGTGAATGTGTTAGGTGAAAGTGTTCCTTTATATGCAACAGTAAACAATTGAGTTGCTGAATTTAAACGTGGTCGTACAAGCATTGAAGATGAACCACGTAGTGGACGTCCAAAAACAGCAACAACAACAGAAATTGTAGCCATAGTGCATGATATGGTATTAAATGATCGACGAATAAAAGTGCGTGAAATAGCTAATATCATGGGCATCTCAAATGATCGAGTCCATTTAATTTTGCATGAAGAACTACAGATGAAAAAGCTTTCTGCAAGATGGGTGCCGCACTTGTTAACAGTCGACCAAGAACGCATAAGAATGAACATTTCTCAAGCTTGCTTGGATCGTTTTCAGCGAAATAAAATGGATTTTAAGCGTCGTTTCATAACTGTTGATGAGACATGGATCCACCACTATACTCCGGAGACAAAAGAACAATCCAAACAATGGACTGAAGCTGGAGGAAGTGCCCTAAAGAAGGCAAAAACAATTCAATCGGCTGGTAAGGTTATGGCAACGGTTTTTTGGGACTTCAAAGGTATTTTATTGATTGACTATCTGCAAAAGGGTAAAACAATAAATTCAGAGTACTATTGCAACCTTTTAGATCGATAAAATGTACAAATTCGAGAAAAACGTCCTGGCTTACAACACAAAAAAATAATTTTTCATCAAGAGAACGCACCAGCGCACAAGAGTGTTTTAACAATGGCTAAAATCAACGAATTAAAGTACGAGTTGCTTGACCACCCACCTTATTCTCCTGATTTAGCTCCCAGTGACTTTTACCTGTTCCCAAATCTAAAAAAAATTCCTTGCTGGCAAGCGTTTTACCTCAAATGAAGATGCAATTACAGTTGTAAACCACTATTTTGAAGATCTTGAGGAAAACTAGTTTAATCAAGGGACAGAATTGCTAGACAAGCGTTGGACTAAGTGTATTGAAGTTTCAGGAGATTATATTGAAAAATAAAAATACTTTTAAAAAAATATTCATTGATAGGCTTAGAACTTTCCGAACCGCACTCGTAGTTCACTGCTGTAACATATAATTGGTCGTAAAAAACAATCAGAAAGTACAACCAATACATGTACAATTTTGGTCCCACTTAGCATCCTTATCAGTAAGGGTTGCCGATATTTTGTCTCTTATTTATTATATTTTGTCGCTCTACTGAAAACTGTTATGTTGTAATAATTGAAAAAAGGTAAAACATGAAGTTATCAGCATTCGGTTAACAAACTCTTTGGTTGTGGCAACAAATCTGCTCTCTGTGTGTAGCTGTTTACTCGATATGCCCTACATAAGTAGACCTAAAAGAAAACAATTTCTTTGCTTTAAAGTAAAATAGCTTTTGGCCAACGAAGCCTTTTCTTCCAGTACTACCTACTAACGAAAGGCGATCTCGTCCGGAATAAAGGAAACATAGAAAACAGATTCGTTGCCACAACTGAATATGTTTGCTAACCGATTAAGACGCATGTATCTCGAGTATTACATCAGTTAGTTCAACCGAATGTCAGTTGGCGTTCTGCAACGTTCAGTACTTGCAACTGAAGTATCGGTAGAAAATACGAAGTATCCGAACCATCAGAAAAGAATTTGAGGATCCAAAAGTTGACATTTTTAATTTTCAGAAGAGGCAGTTATTTTTTCCTTATATACTTGGAGTACTCTTAAACATAGGAAGGAAAATAAGATACAAGATTTTTAAAAAATAAATTAGATTATTCGCTTTTGGTTATGCTGGAAGTTTAGATATCATCGCCAATATTCGGTGAAAACAACAATATGTTTGAAAAACTATTGGTTGCCACAACCACCAGTTAGGCCAACTAAATACCTTCTATGCGTTTTATTGGTATGACCGATCACTTAGTTGCGTCTACAATACGATACTCATATTTATCAGCTTGTGGCATGTCGAACCAAATAACCATTACGATAATAAACATTTAGTGATTGCAAGCGAAATTCTTTTTTTGCAACGGAATTTTAGTATTTTGAACCGATTTCCGACTAATTTTTTCTCCGTGTGTGGAACCAATCCGAGAATATGTGAACTATACTTAAATCAAGTCTCACTATTATTAAAACTTACAAACAATTATTTGAGCAATTAGGTTCAACACCCAACGGGTATTCGTTGACGACGATACCTTAACATGTGCGTATCTACGGATGTCGGATATCCAAGCTAATGTACGTAACCGACGTCATACGAGTACGCAGCACAACCTTTTGAATTTGATTAATATCGAATAATTTTAGGTGTGCCTGTAAATTGAAAATACCCATAAATACTCGAATATGAGAAAACGTAGCCGCAGCGACAGCAATCGAAGCAACTACACTAAACTACCAGAAATGAACATCAGAAATGAAATGGTAATTGTTGTAATAAAAACTGAAATAGCGACTGGAATAAAACGACGAGCCACACCACGCGGCATGTGTTAAACAAATTAAGAAAATTACTACAATTCAACAACATTTGTAATGTAATTCACCTAAGCGGTGAGGTGCGCGGCCCATATCCACACGATACTCGGCAAAAGAAACCCAAAAGCAAAAACTATTTGAAATAATAAAAAAAAAAAATGTTCTTAAATTGTTGGTATGTCTGGGACTCTCAACGAAAACAGAACAACAACGAGGAAACGAAACCTCAACCGTACTTAAAATAGGCATGAAAATGTAATGAGTGTTGTCGGTCGGCGTTTTTTCCACGTTCCATTTCGGTAAATGTTTCCGAAAATCATAATTTTTAATGATGACCGTAGTGTCGAGAAACGAATAAATGTTAGTCTGGAGTTTTTTTTATACTCACGGCAAGTACCATTACAACCGTCTAGGCGCTTCTTCGCAGAGGATGGGGCCAACCCTGAGGGATAAACCAACCCATGAAGAAGATGTGCGCTAGGGGACGCCCTAGGGAGATGTTATTAATAATTGGAGTTATTTATGATTTATACACAGCATCGAGGGTGGGGAATCTAAAAATTCGATTAAACAACACTTTGTGACACTGAAAACGCTGCACAGTGGTTTGTTTATATAAACAGAATGTAATTCTTATTTGTGTGATTTGGAGAAAATTACAAAGATTTAAAGATTTTTTTTTTTTTTTTTCAACAATATATTTATTTGCAATCTATTTTATATACAAAAATAATAAGCAAATTTAGTAATAAATAAATAAATGACAGTATGTATGGCTAAAACCCAGTGGCCTCAGCCTTAATATATTTTGCATTGTTAACTTATATTATTGCAATTATGCATTTATTTAAAAAAAAGGGAGATCTAGTATATGATTTCTTTTAAGTCTTTTAATCTCGTCACTATCATCTAAAAGGGATATAGCCAGAACATTAGAGTGATTACTTAGTCTGTCTAAGTAGTTGGCGCTAAACCTAGCTATTTCGTCCTTTAAAAAATTAAAACCAAGATCGTTGTGAATACAGCGGTTATTCACAAACCATGGTGCATTAGAAATTAGTCGGAGAGTCTTGGACTGATACCTTTGTAAAATTTCCAAGTTGGAATTGCTGGATGTTCCCCATAGTTCGATTCCATAAGTCCACACAGGTTTCAAAATAGATTTATAAAGGATGACTTTATTTTCTAAGCTTAATTGTGATTTAGGGCCAATTAACCAGTACATTTTTTTGGTTTTTATCTCAACTTCCTTCCTTTTCATTTTTATATGTTCTCTCCAGTTAAGCCGCTGATCTATTCGAAGTCCAAGATATTTAACGTGATTAGATTTTGGAATCACAACACCATTTAAAGTGAGTGGAGGGCAGTCTTCTTTTCGCAATGTAAAAGTTACATTGCTGGATTTGTCAGCGTTGACTTTAATGTTCCAAGTATCAAACCACAATTGAAGATCGTCAAGCTGTCTTTGTACTTTAGATGATGCTTCCGCAGGAAACGAACCTGTAGCCAGAATAGCGGTGTCATCAGCGTATGTAGCGATCGTGATATCCGTGTTAACAGGCATGTCAGAAGTGTATATCGTATAAAGCAACGGACCCATAACGCTTCCTTGTGGTATCCCAGATTTAATATTTCCAACTTCAGACTCTTCACCATTAACATACACATAAAAACTTCGCAGGCTTAAATACGATTTAAACAATAAATAATATGGAGTTGGTAGCATTTTTTTAAGTTTAAAAAGTAATCCACTGTGCCATACCCGGTCAAACGCTTGCTTGATATCCAGAAAGATTGATGAGCAGTACAGTTTCTTCTCTAGAGAGTCTCTGATAACCTTTATGATCCTGTGGCATTGCTCAGGTGTACCGTGATTAGGCCTGAAACCAAACTGATAGTCTGGTATGATGATCATTGCGTCCAATAGCGGAAGAAGTCTTTTTTGGAAAAGCCTTTCAAAAATTTTTGAGAAAATTGGGAGCATGCTTATCGGTCGATATGAACTTAGCATATTTTCGGGCTTATTTGGCTTCTTCACCATGATGATCTTTGCGTGCTTCCATTGAGATGGGAAATGTGATAATCTTATGATGGAATTATATAATGTTGTTAATATAAACAGAATGTAATTTTTATTTGTGTGATTTGGAGAAAATTACAAAGATTTAAAGATGAAATGATTTTGGGCCGATTTCAAAATTGTGCCTCATGGCTTGCAATCGATCTGAGCTATAAACTTGTGAAAATAAATTTATATGTAGTTAAGACTAACAGCGATTGACAGTTGCTTACTAAACGTGTAAGTGGTCGCTAAGGCGATATTTTCAAAACTTTAGAAGACTTTTTTCCAATTTCTTAGTATACACACACTTATTGGTTTTATGCATCATAAAGTTTGATTTAAAACTTTATATTAAAGGGTGATCAAGCAAGAGGTATTTTTTTCAACAGGGTTTTATTTTACAGATAACGCGTGAGTTGTGTTTAAATTTATCTTTTTTCCCTTTTCAGTATTGCTTGTCATGGAAAGATGTACGCCGCAACAACGTGACCAAATTGTGCAACTTTATTATGGAAATGGGACCCATTTCTGGCTCAACGGCAATGCCAATAAACAAAATTGCCGCATTTGGGCTGAAGAGCAAACAGAAGAGATTCAAGAGGTGTCATTATACCCAGAGAAAACCACGGTTTGGAGCGGTTTATGGGCGGGTGGAATTGGCGGTTCATATTTTTTCAAAAATGATGAAAGCCGGAACGTAACCGTGAATGGCGCTCGCTGTCGCGCCTTGATATCGGACTTTTTGCTTCCTGAAATTGAAGCCCGCAATTTTGACGAGATTTGGTTTCAACAAGACGGTGCCACTTGCCATGCAGCTGCTTAAACAATGGGTCTATTGAGAGGATGTTGTTGTTGTTGTAGCGGCACACGCAGTGCCGAGGTGACAGCCCTTGGCCAAAGAATTACTACTTCGGGTCAATCCGGTGCATAGAACCGACTGTCGTGGGATTGTATATTGAGAGGTCATTTCGAGAGCAGCTAATTTCACGTTTTGAACAGGTGAGTCGATCGCCTAGATCGTGTGATATTACACCTTTAGATGTTCTTCTTTGGGGCTACGTAATGTCCAAAGTTTATGCTCACAAACCATGTACGATTCAGGTTTTGGAAGCCAACATTATACGTGTCATTAACGCCATACCGTTCGAAATGCTCGAACGAGTCATTTAAAACTGGACTCTCATAATGGACACGCTGAGGCGTAGTTGCTTGCGGCCAACATTTGAAGGAATTTATATTAACAAAATAAATGCCACAAAATATTCTTTCTAAAGAAAGAACCATAAAGATTCCACACTTGCTTTGAATTTTTTTTAATACATTCAGATGAATCACCCGTTTTATACATCAAATTGTTGCGGTTCTGGCTGAATGACTGTCTTACTAACTCGTCACTGCCCAGGCAAGCCTGCTGAAGCTAGAATTATGTAATGGGTAGGTGTAGGTTCAAATGTACACGCTCGATAAGAAGGAATTTTTCAAAATTCGTACTCTAAGCGGGTAAAAACGGGACAATGATTGATGGACTGACTCAATCGGTAATTCTGAATCGATAGGTTGAAAGGCATAGGGTATATCTCTATTTCATTGTGTTACAAACCGTTGCACTAAATCACAACACCTTATATAGCGGTGTGGTGTAGGGTATGCAACAGAGTATACACTCCACAATGGATTGCTTTCCAGTATTGGTGGATATGGCAGTTGGTGGTGGGCCCATGGTTGACAGCACTTTATTTCCAGTATGACTTGGCCCATAGACCCATGTGTCAAGGCCACGAATTCACCCAAACCGCAAAAGCAGTGTCATATTCAGATTCCTGAGTTATTTTTGGGGTTTTAAGTAATTACATGTCCCATTTGGGCCCTTAGCGTTGCCAGTTTCCCACCTCGTAAATGCCGGCGACTTTACGAGAAAGAGATTTTTCTCTAAAATATGTAAAAAAGTCTCTATAAAATGCACTAACCCATTCGGAGCCGGAGTTAAACAGTAGGCGCCAGTCAGCTAGTAAAAGAATTAAACCGTGCACAGCTCATAGATTTGAGAAAAATCCCCCCTTGTTCCTTAATGGGGAAAGAAAATAAGGGCTTCCAGTTGGTGCATTTTTAGATAAGTGAGAAAATTCCTCTGTTTCTGAGTAACCATACATCTATGGTCGAAGGGACCAATTTTTTAGCGTCCTAGAGACCTTAGGCGCAAGGGACAGGGACTTTAATTTAGTCGCATCGTAAAAATAATACCATGTTCCGATTGGCGACGACATTTTGTTGGTAATTATGCTAATATGACCATAGTTTAAAAGGGCAGATTTTTGGGCCCACCCGGACCATTTCATACCATCCAATTTTTCAAAAATGCAAATTTTGTTTTGTCAATGGTTACTGAATTATCTACAAAGTCTCTAACAATTAGGCAAACGAAATTAATGATTTGCGATAATCTTTCGCTTTGTCCCCTACTGGGAAGTTGAAGAAAAAATAGGGAGGAATGAAACATGCTTACCTTGACTATTGTATGACAGATATTTATAAAGGACGCCGCAAATACCAGAAACTTACCTGAAAATAGAAAACAACCACTATTAAAATACATCTGAGTGTTATGTTGGGGTTATTGCAGAATTATTTATATGGAATTAATGTTAAATAAGAGCAACATACTGTCATCTACTCGATTTCTTATCAGGAATTCTTCAACATCGTTTTATTAGGTTTAAAAAAATGCACCGATTATGTGGGAGTGGAAAAAAATCTACAACTTATCAAATGGCACAAATGCTTATTAAGAATTTAATACTTTGAAGTTAATACTTACTATCCCAAATTTGACACTTGTTGTAGTCTACGTGATTGCAATAGCGAATCCCGAGTTGGGCCACTAGTGTTGCCTGAATTTATGTTGTCTTTCACAGGAATGAAATGAAACAGATTTAATTCAATTCTCGTGCTTTTAACACATTTCCAACTAATTTTTTACGATTGTATTTTATTTGATATGTGTTTGTAAACATGCACAATGTTTCGATGTCGATAATAACGAGGGCCGTCTTATAATTGTGGTGCAATTTTAATGTATGTTAACGGTTCGTACAAAGTTAAAGAACAAATTTTGTGGCTGGTGGTGACAGAAGTTTTAGCAGCATTTGTCATAGCAGTATACTTATAAAAATGTCGGCCATACCAGACCAGTTTACTCGCTTATTTTTATTTAATAAAAAAATAAAAAAAAATATTTAAATAAAAAAAAATATACATCTAATTGCGGCAAGAGTTTTTATTGCGTTGTAGAGTTTAGAAATGAAGAAAATTACTTCACTTTTAATTGGGGAAAAAATGTTCAATCCTTGGCAAAAGGCTAAAACCGGAATGTCAGCTAATGCCGGCCTTTTTGCTTTTAAAAAAAACCTGACCGTTGATTTTTTTTAAAACACGGTTTTGAAAAAATCCCAAATGGAGTTTTTTTTTTGAAAACCCCAGTTTTTGGACACTCTACTTTTCAGCCCTATTGTAAAAGCGGTCCACTTAAAGACCCTGTATTTAAATACCAAATTTTGCCTTGACTTAAACGATGACCCTCGTATTTGTATTTGTATTGTTTAAGTATTGTTTAATATCTGTTTTCTTCTGTTGTACTGCTCCGTTTTATTACAATTACCAACTGACACACGAACATACGTGTAGACAGACACTCCTGCCCAGCTGTCCCAGAGACACCTGAGGAATTCCGCATACATTAGGTGGGCACCCGGTTGGCCTATGCAAGTGAGTTTCTATAGTGCCGGGGTGCTATTGTTTCCTTTCAATTGTACTCCCATTCTACGGCCAATTCAATCACAGTTTTCCCCCCGTCCAATTACACGCAAATCGTATTCTTGTTCTTCCTCTTTTCTTCTCCTTCTTTGTGATCATGATTTTGGTGGTGGTGGTGGTGGTGATGGCGGAGTCGGGTAGGAGGCTAGCGTTCCATGCTCCTTACAAAAGTTCTCTGTTGTTGTGGCATAGATTTGCGTGAAACACGCAACATCAACATCATCATCGAATATTGCTTTTTTTCGGCCGGAAATGAAAATGATGAGGTGAAATTAAGTTGTCCATATACATCATGTTCTGCTAGTTGTACACTACGCCGGAAAAACTGGGAGAAGAATCCCCTAGAAATGGCATGGTCATGGGCATGGAAGGCAGCTTGGCAGGAGGGGCGGCGACGAGGAATTGAAAAAATTCAAAAGACTTTTTTAGTATTTCAACAGCAACAAGAGAAATGACAGTACATGTATTAATCAAGATCCGAAGGCGTTGGCCGGTGGTAGGCCGGAGTTGTAAGAAAAGCGCCAATCATTGTGAATTTACATTTATTGTTGTATGTAAAATAAATAAATCATGGCCATTTATATACACACAAAGTATAATGTCCGATATCTTTCCGAGCGATTTGCCAAAAGTGAAATGGTCAAAGGAGAATGAAAAAAAAAATATGCAAAAACAAGGCTTAGCAATTGTTGGCCGGATGTTAAAAATAACACATTGTCATGACAGCCATGACCTTCGAGCATATTCCGTTGTTGACAGTGAATTGAATGCGCTACTTCTGGGGAGAGGCTAAGTTCATGATTTGAAAATGAATTCACCCTCTTCTCACTGAAGGCTCAAAAATGAAAAGAAAAAAGCCTGCGAATAAACGAACAAACTGTAGGAGCGGCAGGGTCATCAATTAAGAAGGTCCTTTATATGTGACGCGCAAAATAAAGACCTAAGGTTAAAAACCAGTTTTGTTCAGGAGAGCCATTTTAAAGATTAGGTCCCTTTCTATTTGCGCTTAGAATCGTCGACTTCACTTACATAAAACGTGCATATCTCTGGGAGGGAATCTCTGGGATCGGTCTCATTCGATACTCAGATGTTGTCCACATTAACAAAAAAAAATGAAAATTGATTTTTTTTACCCTTAGGTCCCTTTCTCTATGCGCTGTCACATATGGAGCCTATAGCAGAAAGAGATCATCAACAATAAGAACCAACTTTGTTGAGTCTCACATTTACCTCAATCGGATTTAATTTGTGACTTGTAGAGCGTCAGAACTTCAAATAAAAACAAACCTAAGGGGCTATTAAAGAAATAAGGACCGAATTGGTCATACGTGACTATTGGTCACACATAAAATCAGTTGGAAATCGTTCCGAACTAAGAATGTTCGGTTGGAAAAACATACTTTCTATTGCAATTATCAACATTCCATGGTATTGATGGTTTCATGGTTCAACTAACTATAGGTTGGTACCTACAATAATCTTAAGATTATCACAGCCAACAAGTCGGTAAAACCAACCGAATCCCGTTAAACTATTGGTTTCCTTAACTGGTGGTTATGGAAACCAACCAATTATGAAGTAAATGTTAGTTAAGTACCAATAAATGGTGGTGACCCCAGATAATTTCTATGAAATAACCAAACCGGACTTTCTAGGGGTGGTGTATGAATTCTTCTAGAAATGAAAGACTTAGGTGGTTATACAAAATTTCCAAAACGACGACCCTGGTTGGTTCCAGCTATTTTTATGGGCCGACGAAACTTTAATTTTGAATGCTATACCATACACAGAGAACAGATTCTTTGGCACAACCGAATTTACCAACCGAATGATTGAGGTTGCATGTTCCTTAAGTATGCCCTCAGTACAACCGAATATAAGTTGGTGCTCTGTAACGTTCAGTAATTGTAACCGAAGTCTCGGTAGAAAATATGAAGTATCCGTACCTCAAAAAAAGATTTTTTGGATTTAAAAGTCCACATGCCGCACTTGTTTAACGAAAAAATGTTAAATTCTCAGTAGAGGCAAAAGGCTGTTTCCTTATATATTTCAAGTACTCTGCTTCACGTAAAGGAAAACGAAGAAAAGATGTTGGAATATTTTTACTGATTAAAAAAATATTCAACGATTTGCTTAAAGCAGCAGGATTGTTTTCGCTTTTGGTCATGATGAAAGTATACTTATATCGTATATACCATAACCAATATTAGGTTACAAAAACTATTGCCACAAAAAACAGCTATGGCAACTAAATTAATTTTCGTCTACAATACGATTATGATATTTATAATCAGAAGATGTCGAACCGAATATCTATTACGATTACAAACATTTGGTGATTGCAACCAAAATTCTTTTTCTGGAACGAATATTTTAGTAGTTCCTGCATATTTTTAACTAATATTTTCTCTGTGTGTATTAAAATAAACTAGAAAGTTGTAATTTTTCCATGTTTTAGTAAATTTTTGTAATGATATGTCTTAAGTGAAATTGTATGGAGTTTTTTTAAGTAGAACACTTCAACATCCTTTCTCTAAGATTGTAATGAAAAATATCAGTAGGGTTAGTTTCAGTTAATGAAATTGTATAAATGATTTTAAAACTGGTCATTTTAAAATGTTCTACTTACTGACTAATATTATTATTTAGGTATAGATCGTCTATAATACAACCACAATATCTTTAGGATAAACAAGGTCCTTTTCGTCCATTTTCACAAAAAATAACTTTCTTTAAAAATGTCTTTTTGTTCAGAATTGAATCCAAAATAGACAAAGGCGCGATTTAATAATTAAATAGTTTCCCACCCTTTTTAATAACCTTAAAAATATGACCGATATGAAAGTGTATTTTTTCTATCATCCTTTAAAATATGACCGATAAGAAAGCATATATTGCCAAGACTTCAAGAATTCATTTGAGGTATTATGAGTCACAATAAGTAGCCATAAAATATTTAGGTTTAAAATTCCAATTCAGTTCACTTAAATAAAAAATGATAGTCTGCCTTATTTTAAATTTATTTGTACTCTTTAAACCCCATTTGATTTTTTTTACCTTTATCAGTGTGACTCATAACATCGCTTCAAATATGCACACAGAGAACAGATTAGTTGCCTCAACTGAATTTCTTTGCCAACCGAATGGTTGTGGACTCGTGTACCTCAAGTATTCCCTTAGTATAACCTCAAGTATTTCTTTGCCAACCGAATGGTTGTGGACTCGTGTACCTCAAGTATTCCCTTAGTATAACCTCAAGTATTCCTTTGCCAACCGAATAGTTGTGAACTCGTGTACCTCAAGTATTCCATCAGTATAACCTCAAGTATTCCTTTGCCAACCGAATGGTTGTGGACTCGTGTACCTCAAGTATTCCATCAGCATAACCGAATCTTAGTTGGTGCTCTGTATTTTTCAGTTATGGGAACTGGTATGTTGTAGTAGTGCAACATATCAAGTATCCGAGCATACAGAAAAGAATTTTTGGAACTAAAAATCCACATGCCGCACTTGTTCAGCGAAAAAAAATAAAATTTTAGTCAGAGGCAAAAAACTGTTTGCTTACACAAATAAAGTCCTCATCAGGTGGGTCATGACGAGAAAAAAGAGGAAACGATCATAGATGATTTTTACTGGAAACAAAATTGGTTAATCGATTGGCTTAAAGTCAGTTATAATTGAATAATTTTATTTTTTAAAAAATACTATAAAATAACTCTTTTCTGGCCATGTTGAACAAAATGTTTGCAAAATGATTGGTTGTCGCAACTACCAGTTGTGACAAACAAATACCAGTTTCGCGTTTTATTGGTATGACTGATTAATAAGTTGTGAGTACGGTACAATGATCATATGTATCATCTTGTGGTACTTCGAATATCCATTACGATTATTAAAATTCGTTGATTGAAACCGAAATTTTTCTATTGCAACCGAATCATTGTAGTTCCAACCGATTTCCAACTAATTTTTTCTCTGTGTGTGGTAACAATATGGTAACAACAGCATAATTGTGCAATAAAATTGTTGCGTTGAAATAAAAATTGAATATTAACATTTGGTAATTGCAACCGAATCAGTACCAGCTGATTTCCCACTTAGTTTTTCTAACTTTATTGGATTTTAAAGTAAAAACCACGTTTTTTGAAACCTGCTTATAACTTAAATAACAGAACAAATATTTTCAAATCGTTAAATATAAAAATAAAATGAAGAAACGTTATTATTTATTATGACTAATTCTGTCAGATAACAGAATACATAAAATTTAACCAACATTTGGTCCAGTTAACAAATGCTCGTGGCAGTGACAACCAAATTTTAGGATTTTTTTTTTTATAGCAAATAATCTATTACAACAATCAATATACATATTCAGTTCCAATAATCATCCAATTTACATAGTTAGAGTAACTTTATATTTTCAACCGATACCGCCAGTTCCCACTACTAAAAATTGCGTGTAGCCAATCAACATTCGGACTGCGTGTCTATAGATGGCGATATTACTCGTACATTAGCAGATAAGCCAACTTTTCAGAAAATAGTAAGTTTTATGACAGAACACTAAAGTTGAGCATTTCGCCGATGATGATACTACGACCATCATTTGTGTTGTGTACAGTGACTTGAAAAAATCAATTTGGCAAAAAAAATTGAATTAACTCGTGAACATTTTCGTGTGATCATTTTTCACAACTTTCGACGTGGATTATCACGACAAGAAAGCATCGATTAACTTAAATCTTTGTATGGAGACTAAGCACCATCCCAGAGGACTGTGAAAAACTGGTTAAATGAATCCAATCGAATTCGGCCGACGCTATGGCCATTGTGCCAGAGAACATTGATGCCGTGCCTGAACTGATAATGCAAGACCGTCATGTGACATACTATGCGATATAAGCATCTTTGGGCATTTCTTTCACTAGCATACATTCGATATTGCAAGAACACCTGGCCGTGTTCTCCTTGGATGCCGCACAATTCGACAATCGCTCAAAAAATGGCTCGTGTCGATTGGTGCAAAGAAATAATGAAAAAATACTATCGCTGCGCTTCACAAGAAGTTTATAAGATCGTCACAGGTGACGAATCATGGATCTATGCGTATGAGCCCGAAACAAAACAGCAATCGACAGTGTGTGTCTTCGAAGACAAGCCAAATCCAACGAAAGTTGTTCTTGGAAGATGGTCGCCTGATTTTTTCGGCAAAACTGGTCATGTGGCGACTGTTCCGCTTGAGCAATGTATTCTGGGTGGTACACCACAATTTGTTTGCCTCAAATCTTCGGAAAAATTCGAAAAACTAACAAGAGAAGACGAATCATTGTGCACCATGACATTGCGAGCATTGATGGGTCATCCGCGGTACAGCGCTGACTTGGCACCCAATGACTTCTTTTTATTTCCGCACATCAAGAAAAAAAATGCGTGGTCAACGATTTTCGTCGCCAGAAGATGCTGCTGAAGCGTTCAAAAAACATGTTTTGGAGGTGTCTCAATCGGAGTGGAAAAGGTGCTTCGACAATTGGTTTGAGCGCATGCAAAAGTGTATCTTTGATGATAAATATTCGCATTTTCATTATTAGGTCAGATTTATATATAGCAGCCCTCGTAATGAAGAGACATTTTTCGATCCTCCTTCGATTTCTGATGCATTTAGTTCGATTGAAACATTAAAAAACACTTATTTTTAATATACATTCTTCTTAAATAAGTCAAAACATTTTAGAAATTGAACAAGTAAGTAAGTGCTATAGTCGGGCGTGGCCGACTCTATGATACCCGCACCACTATAAATGTGATTAAGTCTCCTGTTAATCGAAAGCACTCGTCGCTATTTCTATCTGTATCTATCACGCAAGCACTAAGCCTTTATACCCCATACCACTATGTGGTGAGGGTATAACAATTATAGTTGGTCCACATTTTCATACCTTGTTTTCGGACCCTGTGCCCTCCCACGGACGAGATAAATCATTTGGCTTGACATATTTAAAGTCCTGAGGCAATTCCCTGTCATTTGAGGGGTCACACTAAAATCCGGGTAAACCGAAACTTTTGGACCCTCCTAATGGACCCTGGGGCCCAAACAGGTCGAATTTTTTTCTGTATTTAAAATTGTAAGATAATTTCCTTTCATTTAAGGGGTCACACTTATATTTAAAATCATGGGTCCATTTTTTGGGTTCTGAAGGCCCCGTAGGTCCGAGAGGCGGGTCCAACTATTTTTTTTTACATTTTGTGGTCAGTTCTACATCGAATGTCATATTTTTTTAATTTGTTGACCAATACACGCGACATCAACTGGATTTGGAATATATTACCACTTGCCAAGTTTCATCAAGATCGGTGCATAAATGCGACCTGTACTTTGATTACAAGAATAGATGGACATCTTTACATCCAGCCAGCCGGCCAGCCAGCCAGCCGGCCAGCCAGCCAGCCGGCCAGCCAGCCGCCCAGCCAGCCAGACAGACATGGCTAGATCGACTCAAAATGTAATTCTGAGCAACTTTCTCTCTGGTCCCGGTATTCTAACTCGATTCCTTCGATGTGTTACAAATGCAAGCACTAAGCCATTATACCCCATACCACTATGTGGTGCGGGTATAAAAAGGGATGGAAAATATTTACTTTAACAAAACTTAAAAAAAACGCTCAATATATTTTAAAACAATATTTTAAATATTTTAAAACAAAAAAAAAATGCTCAATATATTTTAAAACAATAAAAAACTAAATAAACGTCAACATATTTAAAGAAAAATACAATTATTGATGTTTAAAATATTTTTTAAAAACACTTGGGTTATAATGTCATTTAGATATAGCGACGAAAATTTCCAGTCCCTTCAATGTCATTTTTTCTGAATTTTAATGTAGTCAACTTGAACAGTTTTTATTCTGGTTAAGACCTTTTTGTTGTTTCTTTTTTCAGAAAAAACTAAAAATTCAAAAAACCAACCGTAGTATTGGTTTTTTGAATTTCATTTTAATAATAGTATGATTGCGGCAATATTAATATTGTTGAAATGTAACAGTAGCATTGTTGCCAAATTTTAAAATGAAAATATGGTTATAGCAACAATATAAATATGGTTGGTGCGACAAAAGTATTGGTTTTTTGAGTTTTTTGTTAAAAATAATATAATTACGACAATCATACCGACAAAATATATTTTTGTCGGTTTGATTTAATTTTTCTTAATTAAACAATGTTATTGTCTTACGCAATAATAGTACTTTTTATATGAAAATTATTTTTTTTTTCAAAACAAACTACTTTGAATTAGTATAACTGAAATATTTTTAATAAATAATTTTTTTCTACTGCTAAATAAATTACTCCTATTCATAAGAGTTTAATGCATTTTTAAATAATTTACTTAATACAAGTCTCTATTGTCAAATAACAACTTAACCCAACCCTTACAAATATTTTGGGGATCATAGTATAGTTACGTGTAAGTCAAACTATGGTTGTGAGGATCATACTATGGTTGTATGAGAAATATTCTATGGTTGTGAGGATAATAATATGGTTGTGGGGATCATAGTATGGTTAAATGAGAATAATAATATAATTGTGGGGATCATAGTATGGTTGTGTGTGCATAATTCTATTACTGTGAGGACCATAATATTGTTGTCATAGTATGGTTGTGTGGGAACCATACTATTGTTGTGATGAGCATAATATTGTTGCGCCACAACCATATACCCAACAATAGTATGATTCTCTCTGAATATTGTTATCCCAACCATACTTTTTTTCTGCGTGTGGCTACGGTTGCCAGACAGACTGTACAGCCGTTTCTAAACCCGCCAAGGTTTTTCTTCAGCAGTCTTTGGCAACGATTACTTCGGCTACAAATCAAGCGTCTTATACGGGAGTCTCACTATGATTAATGAGAATTACCCTTTGCGTATAGTCTTCGAACTGTGCGAAGAGTAACAAACATGATTTTGATTGATTTCACTAATTTTTTAGTGATTCTGAAAAAAGAACAACAAAAAGATCTCGAACCAGAATAAAAACTGTTCAAGACATAATAATGAAAAAAGACCGAATATATGTAAACAAAACAAAAACATATTTTATTTTGTCACACCCGAGGTTGCCAACTTCAAAGCCGGGCTACACAGCACCCATTCTGGCAAGAGGTCCAAAAAAAGTTCCTGTAAACTCAAGCGCGGCTTAATTATAGCTGTGTGGAATTTCATGGATCTACGACAAAACGCAACGTAAATTTGAGATTTATTTCCAAAAAAAAATTATTCCCACCACTGTGCCAATTATGTTAAACCTAATAATGGACAGATTTCCAGCGACAATGTTTTTAAATACTCTTGCTCCTATAAATGGCCGGTATATGCGTTTAAATCCCTTTTAAGTGAACGATTTTTGATAAATGATTTGAAAACAAACAGAAGACATTTGTTTTGCAATTAATTAATTTTTATGTTGCCATTATGACTTCATGTTGCTGTCCTCAAAGAACATTTCCTCTTTCTCTGGCTTTATGTCTCATTCATCTCGAGATCCGTGCATGCAGAAGCCTCCGAGTGTGTGTGTGTCTAAGTTTCTTCCATGTCAAGAGGAGAAATGATGATGAGCTGGTGGCGGCGGCCGTAGTGGTGAGGATACATACCACCAAATACTAGAAGAAGAAAAAAAAATGAGTTGGAAATGCTTAATCCCACGCAATTTTGGCTTTAACACAAGCATCACGCTTTTCGACATGACGATGAATGGCGAACGAGACGTTTATGGAATCAACTCCTTCCTTGCGCTGCGGACGCTGACTCTGGAGCACATAGCCACGCACACGTGTTGGCTGGCAGCAGCAGCCGCATTCTTCATGTTCTCCGTTCCATTCATGATTGTTTAGATTTATACGAGCAGCTTTCTGGACTGACTGTTGGAGGAGGAGGCGCGTATGGGTGAGCAGCAGCATCAGCAGGCGGCTAGCATGTGGAGCGTGGTACGCTATGGCGGCGTTGTGGCATGGCGATGGTGTGGCCTAGTGTTAAATGGAGTGCCAGTGGAGTGCATTGCATTGACGCGTTATACGCGCTAGGCGCTAATTAATTATTTTCCAAATATTTTAACATACAACTCGTGCTATCACACACAGCAGAACATGGTCTGGTGCCGACCGACTGCCGGCTGAACGGGTGGGTGGGTGTTAAAGTAGGGAGCGCGTTAATGCCGTCTTTGGGTGTTGGTTTGTGGGGGAAATTTTAAACGATTTGATTGTGTACATTAGGCTGCAACGAGAAAGTGGCTGTTATTGCTCTTTTTGAGACCTCACATAGAATGACACTTGCGGCATAACTTTGATAAAGGGCCAGCCAATTTGCAATCTATCTTAAAATCACCCAACGTGTGATGAGAAAATTCCAAGGCATTGGAAAGCAATCGATTAAAATCAAAGTGGATTTGGTATATTGATGGCAATTCATTTAAGTCAATTGTTTAATCTGAACGGATTGGGAAATGGATATGCATATTGGACATAAATGAAGCAGCTACTAAAGGGCACAACGCATCTTGCATCTCCATTTTATCAGAAGACAAAAAAAATATTGAAAATAAGTTTATCTCGTTTGTTTTATTTTGGTCTGTTGCTTTTACACATTGAACAGGGATTAACCAGCTCAATACCTCTTGGATCTATATTCAAATAGAAGACAAGATTTTAACAAAATGGCAAAGTGACATTGATTTTCGTGGCTGCACACTGCATTTATCATGAGTTCATGAAATGTCATTCAAGTCCTAATACGGAACCGAATAAAACAAAAAGTGGGGTCTCACAAAACAACCTTCAAGCGACAACATTTCGTATCCAGAGTCGGAGTGGTTCTCTAACTATTTCGGCAACATATTTCCCTCTGCGGTTCGCGATATCACAACATATACAGGGTGATCAATATAGAGGTATTTTTTTTTCTTCAAAATAAAAAAAAAACTTTATTGTTCATGCGAAAGGACATTTAATGCCATTTAGTTTTTGAATGTAAAAAAAATAAATAATTTGTGAAAAAACCCTATTGAAAAAAATATTTCTAGAATGGTCACATTTTACTTATGAACATTTTCAATCGTTTTGGGCGTATCTTTCTTGCTTCTGGTGACTATAACGTGAAACATACGCACTGGGGATCCCATCTAGCAAACGCTAAAAATAATGGGGAAGCCAGCTGTACATACATACTGACCTACAAACATTCAGACAAAAAACCCGTCGTAATAGATTTTTCTATAATAGGAGGAATTTGCAAATCGAACTTGTCTGCTTGTATAGGGTGATCCATCTAGAGGTATTTTTTCAGAACAAAAAAAATATAAAAATTCAAATCATGTTGGAATCTTTATTGCTAATTTGAAAGGACATTTTATGGCTTTTATTTTTTGAAAATAATTACCTTTAAATATTGGCAACTTTACTTATATTATGGAAATGAGCGTTCGGTGAGAAACGAAAACGCTGTTTTCGACCAAAATTTTGTTCAGTGATGAGGCAAATTTCTGGCTCAACGGCAAAGTAAAAAAATTGCTGCATTTGGGCTGAAGAGCAACAAAAAGAGATTCAAGAGGTACCATTATACCCAAAACCTTAGTTTGGTGCGGCTTATATGCTGGTGGAAACATCGGTGCATATTTTTTTAAAAATGATGATGGCCGGAACGTAACCGTGAATGGTGCTCGCTATCGCGCCATGATATCGATCTTTATCCTCCCTGAAATTGAAGCCCGTAATCTTGACGACACTTGGTTTCAACAAGACGGTGCCACATGCCATACAGCTGCTCAAACAATGGATCTATTTAGAGGTCATTGCGAAAAGCAGCTAATTTCACGCTTTGGACAGGTGAGTTGGCCGCCTAGATTAGGTGATATCACACCTTTAGACATTTTTCGTTGGGGTTACGTAAAGTCCAAAGTCTATGCTGACAAACCAGCTACGATTCAGGTTTTGGAAGCCAACATTACGCGTGTCATTAAAGCCATACCGGTCGAAATGCTCGAACGAGTCATACAAAATTGGACCCTTAGAATGGAAACCCTGAGGCGTAGTTGCGGCCAACATTTGAAGGAAATTATATTCAAAAAATAAATGCCATCAAATGTCAAATTACCAAAAAAGATTTCACACTTGATTTGAATTGTTACATATTTTTTTTGTTCTGAAAAAATACCTCTAGATATATAAGGACATTGAAATTAATTAACAAACCGAATCGCTCACGTGGTTTGACTATACGAGGGCGGTTCGGAAACTCTTTAGGCTAGCAAAAACAGCGCAGTATAAACAGAAAAAAGTTAAGTGTTTTGGAAACTTCCATCTCTGCTATGAACACATGTTAAATTTTGTTTCGATCTGGCAACTCCTTCATATAGAAACAGGTGTTCACAAAAGACGCATCCGGGATTTTTTTACAATGGAAAAATTAGAAATGCGTGGTGTCATTAAATATTTACATAAAAAAGGTTTATCAGGACAAGAAATTCATAATGATATGGTGAATGTGTTAGGTGAAAGTGCTCCTTCATATGCAACAGTAAAAAATTGGGTTGCTGAATTTAAACGTGGCCGTACAAGCATTGAAGATGAACCACGTAGTGGACGTCCAAAAACAGCAACAACAGCAGAAATTGTAGCCAAAGTGCATGATATGGTATTAAATGATCGACGAATAAAAGTGCGTGAAATAGCTAATATCATGGGCATCTCAAATGATCGAGTCCATTTAATTTTGCATGAAGAACTACAGATGAAAAAGCTTTCTGCAAGATGGGTGCCGCACTTGTTAACAGTCGACCAAAAACGCATAAGAATGAATATTTCTCAAGCTTGTTTGGATCGTTTTCAGCGAAATTAAATGGATTTTAAGCGTCGTTTAATAACTGTTGATGAGACATGGTCCACCACTATACTCCAGAGACAAAAGAACAATCCAAACAATGGACTGAAGCTGGAGGAAGTGCCCCAAAGAAGGCAAAAACAATTCAGTTGGCTGGTAAGGTTATGACAACGGTTTTTTGGGACTTCAAAGGTATTTTATTGATTGGCTATCTGCAAAAGGGTAAAACAATAAATTCAGAGTACTATTCCAACCTTTTAGATCAATTAAATGTACAAATTCCAGAAAAACGTTCTGGCTTACAACACAAAAAAAAATAATTTTTCATCAAGACAACGCACCAGCGCACAAGAGTGTTTTAACAATGGCTAAAATCAACGAATCAAAGTACGAGTTGCTTGACCACCCACCTTATTCTCCTGATTTAGCTCCCAGTGACTTTTACCTGTTTCCAAATCAAAAGAAATTCCTTGCTGGCAAGCGTTTTACCTCAAATGATGATGCGATTACAGTTGTAAACCACTATTTTGAAGACCTTGAGGAAAACTATTTTAATCAAGGGATAGAATTACTAGATAAGCGTTGGACTAAGTGTATTGAAGTTTCAGGAGATTATATTGATAAATAAAATATTTTTGAAAAACTAACTATTCTCTTTCATTGATAGGCTAAGAAATATCCGAACCGCCCTCGTATGATGTTTTTTTTTTACAAATCAACATAAAGGATCTTATAGCAGATAGTAGCCAAACTTTAAACTAACCAACCAGGACGTGGGTGAAGACACTTCGGATCGAAATATAAACTAAAAATCGCCTAAATAGCCTATAATTTTATTCTTTCAATAAAACTTGCCTATACAGCCCTTTGTGCATATGCTTATGCTTCGCCCATCTCTCTCATTGTTCATCAGTGGAGACCAAAGAATTCGTTGCCCTCAGAAACAATAAATGTCATATGTCACTAAAAACAACAGTGCTTATTAGGTAAAATTATTTCTCTAGGTTTTGGCGAATTCTGTGCTTTTGCACTGCTTTATAGATTTGCTAACACCTTTGCAGAATTTCTCGTCGCACTGCAAGCAACTCAAATATTTGAGGGAATTTTATAAACTTCACCGGGAAGCAGATTAAAAAATATTACCCCTTGCCACAAAAAATAGTTTATTACGATTTGACCGAAGATTTCTTCCTACCTCCTTCCTGCCCTCGACACACTGCCACCGTGTCTCCTTGGTTGGTCCAACGTAGTTTATATACAAAAACTTTGGAAAACACGCCAACTTGGTGCAATTGCTTGCTGCTGATTTTTCCTAATTTCTCCCAAAGTAGGTTAAACTACTAAAACTACTTTTTGCTAAGGGGTAAATGTCAACAGCAAAAAATCGAATAATTTTTCTAAAAATTTATTAAGATCTTAAACATGACGCAAACGTGCTCCAGCTCCTGCTGCTGCGGTTGTTGGCTAAGAACTCTTAGCCAAGAAAAAAAAAGAAACAATTCTAATGAACTCCAGAGCTTAACAATGAAAGTGTCAACATGACCGACTTCGATTGTGTCACTGTAGATGTGTTATTCTTGCACAGGATTTCAAGGCGAAAAAGTCAACCGTATAATGCGGCAAAAGGGAAGTTTTCCAGCTGCACCCAATTAAGATTGAGACTAATTAAATGGTTTCTTTAGAAATCATACAATACATCAATTTCACGAACAATGGCCATGGCAAACAATGGCGTAAAAACAAAAGACCGCCATGACAAAAAACGTAAGAAAGAAAAAAAATACACTACAAAGAGCGGAAACATTTAACAGGAAAACAGGAGAAATGTCACAATCAAGGACTGCTCAGACAGAAAGCGGTGAAGAGGTTACAAATACGTTTGGCAGATATGAAAAGTCAGGTGGATAATAGGCAGTTCAGAAAATCAATGTCGGATCACACTATGTTGGACTAAAATAAGTAATTAATTTTTTTTAACCTTGGGGAGAGACGACTTTCCTCGATGGCGACATCTCTCGCCTGTCAAGCGATGGCAACCAAAATTACAGGCATTGGTCGTGGGATAGTACACATGCCCACAGTCTGAAAACACGAAGTTCATGGACATGGTTTCCCCACCGCTCAGAGCGAGATATATCTCTACCTCTTCCTTTCGACGAAGGCAAGTGGCAATCATGAATTAAGGCAAGGCGTGGCCGCACACTTCGCAGACAGGCCAGCAAAACAACTCTCTGGCAAGAGAGTATCTTAGGCTACCCGAAAGCTAACTTGACTGACTGTGTCAGACCTATGATCCACCAGTGGTAAAATGGGACTATAGGCACATTGTCAAAAAAATTTACTCACGGCCGAACAGATGCTTGTATATTTAACATAAATATTAGGCTTCTACCTTTTAACAGAAGGTTCGTTCACCAGCACAAATTTCCCCGAGTTTCCGTTTCCTCTTGTGCTTTGTTGTGCCAATATCTTCGCCATGGATGTGTTGGCATGTCCTTTATATATATTTCCAATAACTGATTGCTATTTCCTACATGTTCCCTAAACAATTTATTAATTCAACAATAAATAAATCAAAAAATCGTTTTTCCTCATAATGTTGCTGCTGTTAGTTTCCACTTCCTTTCCGCCGCCATTCAGCCACTCCCCAGGCCACCACAGCAAAATAACATTTCAGCTTAAAGAACAGAAAAGGAAGTTAACCGCAGAGCCAAACTCCTCAGCCGTATGAAAGTGAACTTTATTCTTGTTTTCTGTTGCTGCTGATGTTGTTTTTGTTTTTTGTAGCCATAAGCCAACGAGTTACGTTACGTTGGCGGTTATGACGTTGACGTTGAAAACCACCATGACTGTGGTATTCCGTAGAACGCAAGTAATGGAAGCCAGCCCCGTATGACGTTTGTTGTGATTGTTTGAATTTTTTCTAAGGCCGACGCCAACAGCCAACAACGACGACATAACTTTTCAAAAATGTTGCATAAACATAAAGATACGAGTACGTAAATAAAAAGAAATACATATGAGACATTTCACGCGAGTTAATGCTGGTACATACGCGGATTTAATTATTTTCTTTAGTAAATTTTACACTGAGAAGAAAAATAACCTTATATAGGATCCATCTAGAGGTATTTTTTCAGAACAAAAAAAATATATAAAAATTCAAATCAAGTGTGGAATCTTTATTGGTAATTTGAAAGGACATTTTATGGCATTTATTTTTTGAAAATAATTACCTTCAAATGCTAGCAAATGTATTTTGGAAATGAGCGTTCGGTAAGAAACCGAAAATCCGCTGTTTTCGATCAAAATTTGTTCAGTAATGAGGCCGATTTCTCGCTCAACGGCAAAGTCAACAAAAAAAAATTGTCGCATTAACCGAAATTATATTCAAAAAACAAATGCCATAAAATGTCCTTTTAAATTACCAATAAAGGTTCCACACTTGATTTGAATTTTTATATTTTTTTTGTTCTGAAAATATACCTCTTGATGGATCACCCTATATAAGGTTAACTTAACCATAAATAAACATCATTTGGAGTCTGCGTTATATAAGGTTAATTTGAACATTTTGTTGTTGACTGGTATTTAACAATAATAATAGTTAATTTAACTATTTTTAACCATGAAAATTGTTAATTTTAAAATAACTATTGTTGTTTTAACAAAGCATTGTTGAGTTTTTTAACCATTAAAACTGTTATTATTAAAATAATTATTGTTGTTTTAACAATGCCTTGTTTTTAACCATGAAAATTGTTAATATAAAAATTGCATAGCTAATTTATTGAAACAATACACATTCAATTTAACAATGAAATTGTTAATATTATTAACTATGAAGATTCTTATAGAAATCATTTTTATTGTAAAGTTATCCAATTATTGGTTACCTCTTTTAACAAGAAATATACTTAGTATGAACATGAATACTGTTACACACGTTTTATGCTGTAAAATAAAAAGTACTGAATGTTTTTGGACCAAATATTTTTTAATATGAATATTTATTGATGTATATTGTATCCAAAAAGAATCTACTTATTCGAAATGTCCGCCTTTTGCCTTTACACACACCTTAAGTCGCACTGGTCAATCGTCAATAGCTGCACGAACCTCGTCCACTGGAAAATTGGCCACAGCTCGAACCAAAGCAGTCTTAAGAGATCCAATGTTGAGGTATCTTTTGTGACAAAGCTTGTCCTCTAAAACCGTCCACAATTTGTAATCCACTGGGTTCAAATCTGGACTGCCTGAGGGTCATTCTTCAGAGGAAATGAACTCTGGCAAATTGTTTCGAAGCCAAGCCTGGGACGTTTTAGCCTTATGGGCCGGCGCAGAATCCTGATGGTAAGTCCATGTCTGGTTTTGAAACAGAGAATTGTTAAGAGGCTTCACAACAGCTTCCAAAACGGTTTCTTGGTAAACGTTGGCCGATGTTTTGACTCCTTGTTCGCGGAAATGCAGGTCAGTGACCCCATCGTAAGAGACACCCCACCAAGCCATGACTGAAGCTGGGTGATGGCCCTTTTCCACCCTTGGGATCAGTTCAAATGCTTCCTTAGATGACCGAGCATACACTCTATCATTTTGCTTGTTAAATTTTTCCTGAACGGTTAAATTTTTTTCATCGGTGATTTAAAGTTTTCTGAGCAAGTTATCAGCGTGCTTCACCAAAAGACGTTTGCATTTTTCAATCCTATTTTTTTAAAGCTGCAGTCAATAAATTTCCGGCACATCGTTTGTAAGCCCCAATTCCCAAGTCTTTTTTAATGATTCGACTCATGGACTTTTGCTTGATATTCATCTCACGGGCCATGATTTTCTGTTTTCGGAGCGGATTTCTGTGAATTCTTGATTTAACGGCTTTGATGACACGCGGTGTTTGAACAGAGCTCCGACCGGTGGCGGTCTTTTACATCTCAAGTCCCCTCAAACAGCTTTATGCATCGGTAGACGAACATGCGGCTAATCCCTAGTGGCCGGAGCGTTTTGAAAATATCGCTTTTTTCATGTCACACTTGGAAAGCGCTATTACAGCGATGCGTTTCTCATTATCTGACCACTCCATGATGAAAGTTGAAACAATGACATTAACAGGTTCATGTTCAGTTCTACTATAGAAATGGGTGTATTCAATGTTGTAACAGTATTTATGTCCCTACTAAGTAGTTAACCTGTTTTTGTTTTGTTTACAATTATTCGGCCTTTTTTTCACTATTATGACTTGAATAGTTTTATTTTGATCTTTTTGTTATTTTTTTTCCATTATCAACTAAAAAAATGGCGAAATGTATTGGCTACGGTTGCCGGGAAGACTGTACAGCTGTTTCTAAACCTGCCAAGGTTTTTCTTCAGCAGTCTTTGGCAACGATTACTTCGGCTACAAATCAAATGTCTTACACAGGAGTCCCACTATGTTTAATGAGAGTTACCCTTAGCGTATAGTCTTCGAACTGTGCGAAAAGCAATCTTCACAGCGCATTATCATTGCGCAGCTAGCATTTACATTTGGTGGTGGTTTTTCCAAAGAGCGAGATAAATTGTCTTTTGATCTTTCTCACAATTGCAAACGTCCAGAGCAGTGGAAGAAAGGAAAAAGAGTGGGCGGATAAGACAGTCGCAATCGTTGCAACTTCGTGTAAGTTAATTCTGATCTTCGTATAACACAAACAGATCAAAAACTTCGATACAACAGAGCCGAATGATCTTTAAATTTTTGTTTATGTCGCACAATTTTCTCTTACTTAAAAAAACCAACCTAACATAATGTTAACTCAACTATTTTGTATGTAAATTTGACCTTATATAACGTTATTTTGTGTTCGTTATCAAACATTTACCATGAAAAATTTAACCTTTTTTTAGCTGCCATGACAATAAGCATCATCTTGGATGTTGTAACATAGAAAAACGTCATTTAATCTTCAATATCAGCCCAGTAGGCGAACCGTTGGCCCCAATTCACATCAAAGCTCCAGGGTACACCAAAATGTAAATTGGAAGCGGCACTAAAGAAATTACATATCATACATCTGGCCGAAGTACATATGGCTAAAGTATGCGTTGATTATTGGAGCCCTAAAATCATCTGGAACAAAATATCGGCGAAATGACCGCAGCGTCCTCGGCGGCACACCTCACCCCGATGGTCCAAATTTTCGTTGACCCTGAGGCATTATTGTGGTTCTATGCCGTTAATGTGCCGCGTTATCTCATCCTTTAGCTCTTGAACTGTTGCGGCTTATCGACGTACACCTTTTCTTTTAAAAAACCCTAAAGAAAGAAGTCCAACGGTGTCAAATAACATGATCTTGGCAGCTAATTAACATCTCAACGACGTAAATAATACGGAAATTGAATTTGACACACAAAAGAGCCATTGTTTCGTTATCTTTGTGGCAAGTGACACCGTCCTGTTGAAACCACATATCGTCCACATCCATATCTTCCAATTCTGGCCATTAAAAGTTCCTTATCATCTCACGATAGCGAACACCATTCAAAGTAACTGCCTGACCGGCCTCATTATGGAAAAAAATCCGGCCCGATGAAGCCGCCAGCCCATATACCGCACCAAACAGTGACCCTTTGTGGGTGAATTGTTTTTTCGACAATCACTCTTGGATTATCTTTCGCACAAATGCGGCAATTCTGCTTATTGACGAATCTACTGAGGTGAAAATGTGCCTCATCACTGAAGATGATTTTCTTCGAAAATTGCGTTGCTCGCTTTTGTATCTTTCCTTGGTTCAAATTGAGTTAGTCTGAAATTGAGAAATATCAAATAAAATGCAGAAAAAAAACTTGACGTTAGGGTGTGGTTCACATCCAACATCGGCCCTTAAAATTTTACCATCCTTTAATTCCTCAGATATAAATCCATATGTGACAGCGCATAGAGAAAGGGACCTAAGGGTAAAAAAAATAATTTTCATTTTTTGATGTGGACAACATCTGAGCATCGAATGAGACTGATCCCATGCCCCAGAAGTGTTCCCTCCCAGAGATATGCGCGTTTTATGAAAGTGAAGTCGACGATTCTAAGCACAAATAGAAAGGGACCTAATCTTTAAAAAGGCTCTCCTGAACAAAACTTTTCATCAACTTTTCACTTTTTTTTTGATGTGGACAACACCTGAGCATCGAATGAGAACGACCCCATGCCCCAAAAGTGATAGGCGCGTTTAATGAAAGTGAAGTCGACGATTTAAAGCGCAAATAGAAAGGACCTAATCTTTAAAATGGCTCTCCCGAACAAAACTGGTATTTAACCTTAGGTCCCTTTCTATTTTGCGCGTCACATATTGAGCAACCGACACCATTCATAAGAGCGATCGAGGTCGTGTTGAATTAAATTTCGGTTAACATCAAGAGAGATGTTAACCGAAACCGTAAAGGGAAACATTTTTCTCTTGGCCGAATTATTTTAGCACGCATTGCCCCATATGTATTTGTGCACGCATACACTTACACAATAGAAAAGTGCAAAAACAAAATGTTTTATACTAAACAAAGTCACGTTATTTACCGGAAATTACTTTAATGAATTTCCCCCCTTCTCAAACTCTCGCTCTTCCTCTCCGGCGGATTTCTGTTCCTGTTCAGATTCTCGTTAAATTCGCTATTGGCTCAGCACTCGAACACCCTCAACACCGGTAGTCTTACAAAAAAAAGAATAAAACTTTGTTAAATCATTTACGAGTTGCCCGTACCAAGGCTCTGGGACATGGATGCTTATATTTGTTGGATTTTATGCCACCTACTTTGGTTTTTGTTTATGCCGGCGAACGTGTTTGTCTTTGATATGTGTCTTGTCTTTCATTGCCTTGTTTACAGGGAAAACTTTGTTTGTACACGCACTTTTCTGTTTTCAGTCTCTGCCACAACCCAATTATGGTTCTGTCATCAGCGTTCCAGATATGATACGAGACTGTCGCCATTGTCCCAACACCACCACTGCTAAGCAAACTATTATTAACAGCTCTTCCTGTCATTAGCTTGAAGTTGCGACAAGGTCGAGCGGTACGTGTGTGGTACAGTGCGGTAGGTACAAAAATTCGATAATAATTATTTAGGCTGCCAATACTACCACAACACCTTGGAATGTGGACTATCAGTGATTTTTTTAAAAAGTGTTGAAGTGCACTTAAAGAAATTACCTTTTTTCAACAAAGTTCTTTACAGGCGGGCTAGAAGTTACCATATGAACTTTTTGAAAGTTTCGTGGGATACGCTTTTAAAGTTTTTAGCTGCGAGGTCCTGGCCTATCATAGGGTTACAAAGTCGGCTTTCGACTTTTTTTAAAACCAAATATATATTTAAAGTCAACTTCGGACTAATCTATTTCTTTGCGATAAAAAAAAAATGATTAATCGACTGTTTCTATTCGAGATTGAGAAAGCTAACCTTTTGCCTGAAATGATTGCAGAAAATATTATAAGGAGATTAAAGAATAAGAAATCGCCAGGGATCGACGGCATCAGGAATATATGTTTGAAGGCCTTACCTAAAAGCGGCATAAAATACTTGACTGTTCTCATAAACTCCTGTCAAAAATTTGGATATTTTCCACACAAATTCAAGGAATCAAAAGTTAGCCCAATCAAAAAACCCAATAAACCTAGTCACTGTCCGTCTTCAAAAAACAGCACAGTGCTGTTCACCAAGTTAAACGAATAATAAACATAATCAAAGCTAACAAACGCAGAAAACAATCAACAGGTCTGATAATTTTGGATGTTGAGAAGGCATTTGACACAGTATGGCATAGCGGGTTGGTATATAAATTGCTTCAAACTGATATCTGTGCGGACTCATTGGAAATTTCTTTGCGGATAGAAAGAACATTTGTTGTCGCAGTCAACGGTTCTTTTTCTTCACCTAAACAAATTACAACTGGTCTACCTCAAGGATCGATATTATCTCCTCTTTTGTACTCTATCTATACATCGGATTTTACTCCGCCTAGTTACTTGAATGTTGTATATTATGCAGACGATACTGCTGTTATAAGGTCAAGCAAACTCACAAAAGCGCTTCTGAAGAAAATGGAAAAGGCGTTTGCTGCATGCAGTAAATATTTCTATAAGTGGAAAATCAAAATTAACTCCAACAAAAGACACAGTATTGTGTTTCCCTATAACAATTCCCCGAAGCGGTTAACCAAACCGTCAACTTTCTTTTGAAAATGAAAGCCTTAGCATTTCAAATAATGTTCAATATCTTGGAGTCTATCTGGACAAAAAAACTAAATTTCGCAAAGCACATCGACGAAACTTGTAAAAAATCATTAAAAACTTTGAGAGCCCTTTGGCCCATACTGAACAAGCGTTCGTCACTTAATAAAATTAATAAAAATCTAATATACAAAAGCGTCATAAGACCCACATTGACATACGCCAGTCCAATTTGGAGTAAAGCTGCAAACAGTCATCGGAAAAAGCTACAGATAATCCAGAACAAATGCCTTAAAATTATAAACAACAAGCAGTGGAGATACTCCACACCACTTCTTCATAACGAAACCGGTTATGACCTGATAGATCACTTCATATTAAAACGGAACAATAAATATTTTGAAAATAATGAGAATTCTCCTTATCAACTGACAAGGGAATGTAGAGAGTCGGCTTAAGTGCAGCTTCAAATGTAAATTACCAAATAGAAAATGATATGTCTGTAATGTGTTATTACTTTAGATAATACAAATGCAAACATATATATTTTCTTACGATATTTGAAACCCCTCTTTTAGTCATATAAAGGTTTTCCTATTTTCCCTTTACATAATATTAAAGAATTAACTATACTCAATATCTGTGATTATAAGTCTTATTCGTTGTAATATCTATAGATAAAATCTCGAAATTTTAATAATGTACTTATGTTAAAAATAACTTTAATAAAGATGTTGTTATAAATAAAAATGAAAAAGATGTAAAGGCTGCGTTTGATTCTGTGTGGCATGATGGCCTTATATAAAGGGTGTTTTTTATTGGGGTATAGAACTTTAAGTTGGCATCACTTTTTTAACTGGCGGCCATTTTGTCAGCTGTCAAGTGATTAATATTTAGTTTGGTTTGCCATTTCATCATGAACAGGTTGACAAAAGAACAACGCTTGCAAAATGGGCCGAAAATGAGATTCATCTCGATGCTGATTTTCATCACAAAATTTTGTTCAGTGATGAGGCTCATTTTTGGTAGAATGGCTACGTCAACAAGCAAAATTGCCGCATTTGGAGTGAAGAGAATCCACATGAGACCCTTGAGACGCCATTACATCCACAAAAACTGACTGTTTGGTGTGCTCTATGGGCTGGTGGAGTCATTGGGCCATACTTCTTCCGAAATAATGCTGGAGAGTCAGTTACCGTTAATGGAGACCGGTATAGAGCCATGATAACCGACTATTTTGTTCCCGAATTGGATGGCATGAATGTGGATGAGTTGTGGTTCCAACAAGACGGCGCTACATGCCACACAGCGCACGTCACAATCGAATTATTGAAGGAAACATTCGATGAGCGCATAATTTCGCGGAATGGATCTGTCAATTGGCCACCAAGATCGTGTGATTTGACACCATTGGATTATTTTCTTTGGGGATATGTGAAGTCGGTCGTCTACGCCAACAAACCAGAAACGTTAGGGGACTTGGAAGCCAACATTCGTGGCGTTATTGCCAACATACGGCCCCATATGCTCGAAAAAGTGGTTGAAAATTGGACCTGTAGAATTGGCTTTATTCGAGCCAGCCGCGGCGGCCACATGCCCGAAATCATATTTAAACATTAATGGCATAAAATTATCCTTCCAATAAAGCCAAATTGATGGACATTAAAACGATTTTCTTGTGTTTTATTTCAATTCGAAGTTCTATACCTAAATAAAAAACACCCTTTACAAAATGATTATCCTCATTATCATTCAGAGCTTTTTAGATGCACGGACCTTTAGAGTATACATCAACTCTGTTTGCTCTACAGCTACACCCGTGACTGCTGGTTGCCCCCAGGGATCATGTCCGTCCCCTGTGTTATATAATCTATACACCCCAGATTTCCCAGTACTGGAAACCGTGTAACGTTCATTTTTGCAAATGATACTCCGAAATCGTGGCTTTGGACGTGATATCGAACTAACATCGGGCAATCTCCGTACTTCTCGCATATTTCCACAAATGGGAAATATTAGCGAACGGTGAAAAATATCAGGCAATATACTTCACCAGGAAGCGTAAAGAATGTTTTATTCCACAGAACAACATCATAATTAATAATAGAGAAGTACTCGTGCACTGGAAGCAAAAGGTCAAATACTTAGGAATTATACTGGACGCCAAAATGAAATTCAAAGATCACATTCCTTATGTCATCCATAAGATAAATATCCTAACCAAATCACTATACCCATTCATTAATCGAAAATCCTGTCTCAGTATAAGTAATTTTGAAATCAATATTTCACTCAACTCTATATTATGGGGCTCCGTTATGGGTAAACTGTGCCAAATGTCACTTGAATAAACTGCAAGTTGCACAAAATAAGTTTTTAAAATTGATTTATAACACTGTGGAACATTTTTGGGGTTATTGTCTGGGGGGTGAGTAATTCCAAGTCAGGGTGATGGTACTAGGTCAGTATATTAAAACCCTCAAAGAAAATTTTGCCAATTTTTTTTTTTTTTTTTTTTTTAAACATATAAATCCCAAACGGAAAAACGTGTAGAGTCTTATAACTTTCACGTAAAGTCACATAACCTATAAACAAAATGCGACATAGATCATAGAAATCGATTAACGCGTTCTGCTTTTATTTACAATTAAGTGAAGTTACTTAATTGTAAATTATATGTTTAAAAAAAAAAAAAAAATTTTTTTGGCAATATTTTCTTCATGAATTTATTTCTAATTGCAAAAATGTTGATTTGGTAGAGAAACAGTATATTAATGGATTAAAGAAAATGTAATTATTAATTTTTCTCAATTTATTTCAGCAAAATCGAACTAGTCGTTCTCGAGTTATGTCAAACTACGTTTTTGCCAACATTTTACAACTAAGCGAAAAAACATCAAGATAAGGAAAAAATGTAAAAGGTCATAAAAAACTGGCACATACGAACGCAAAACCCTTTGAGGGTTTTAATATACTGACCTACTACCATCACCCTGACTTCGAATTTCTCACCCCCCAGATTGGCTGTTGTACTGTGTAATCTACCCTTCTTCTATTCTACGAGACGACTTCACGAACTGGCTAATGTAGAACTAGTTGTAGAAAGGATAGTTAAACTTTCGAAAAACTTCAATATGAGATATATGCCATCTATTTACCACCATATCAATGAATTATCTCATTCATAATTAGGTCAAGAAGTTTTAAGTTTTAATTAGTTCATATAGGTTTTTTTTTGTAAATTTTTGCCTCCTTGTATTATATTACATTTAATTCACTAAATTTTCAAAATTGTAAATAATTATAAGGAAGAAGAAGAGATACCTCTCAAACTCTAAGTTGTATATAATATGTTTGTACATAACCTATTGTATTTTATTGAAACAATAAATTGAATTGAATTGAATTGAAAAAAAATTGATTGCAGGAAATTCTTCCTTGCCGGAAAGTAATCAACCACTTCCCGCGATTGAAAACGTATCTACGAGGGCGGTTCGGAAAGTTCTTAGCCTATCAATGAAAGAGAATAGTTAGTTTTTCAAAAATATTTTTATTTTTCAATATAATCTCCTGAACCTGCAATACACTAATTCCAACGCTTATCTAGCAATTCTATCCCTTGATTAAAATAGCTTTCCTCAAGGTCTTCAAAATAGTGGTTTACAACTGTAATTGCATCTTCATTTGAGGTAAACCGCTTGCCAGCAAGGATTTTTTTAGATTTGGGAACAGGTAAAAGTCACTGGGAGCTAAATCAGGAGAATAAGGTGGGTCAAGTGGTCAAGCAACTCGCACTTTAATTCGTTGATTTTAGCCATTGTTAAAGCACTCTTGTGCGCTGGTGTGTTGTCTTGACGAAAAATTATTTTTTTGTGCTGTAAGCCAGGACGTTTTCTCGAATTTGTACATTTAATTGATCTAAAAAGGTTGCAATAGTACTCTGAATTTATTGTTTTATCCTTTTGCAGATAGTCAATCAATAAAATACCTTAGAAGTCCCAAAAAACCGTTGCCATAACCTTACCAGCCGATTGAATTGTTTTTGCCTTCTTTGGGTCACTTCCTCCAGCTTCAGTCCATTGCTTGGATTGTTCTTTTGTCTCTGGAGTATAGTGGTGGATCCATGTCTCATCAACAGTTATAAAACGGCGCTTAAAATACATTTTATTTCGCTGAAAACGATCCAAACAATGCGTTTTTGGTCGACTGTTAACAAGTGCGGCACCCATCTTGCAGAAAGGTTTTTCATCTGTAGTTCTTCATGCAAAATTAAATGGACTCGATCATTTGAGATGCCCATGATATTAGCTATTTCACGCACTTTTATTCGTTGATCATTTAATACCATATCATGCACTTTGGCTACAATTTCTGTTGTTGTTGCTGTTTTTGGACGTCCACTACGTGGTTCATCTTCAATGCTTGTACGACCACGTTTAAATTCGGCAACCCAATTGTTTACTGTTGCATATGATGGAGCACTTTCACCTAACACATGCACCATATCACTATGAATTTCTTGTCCCGATAAACCTTTTTTATGTAAATATTTAATGACACCACGCATTTCTAATTTTTCCATTGTAAAAAAATCGCAGATGCGTCTTTTGTGAACACCTGTTTCTATATGAAGGAGTTGCCAGATCGAAACAAAATTTAACATGTGTTCATAGCCGAGATGGAAGTTTCCAAAACACTTAACTTTTTTCTGTTTATACAGCGCTTTTGTGCTGGGCTAAGAAGTTTCCAAACCGCCCTCGTAGTTCCATGCCTCAGATATTTTTTCGAACACGTGGAGTTCAAAGGGTTCTTCCGAATCTCGACGCAAATAAGGCCCCGGGCCCAGATGTTATTTCGGCACTTGTCCTATGTAAGTGCTCTTCGACGCTAGCCCGTCCATTACGCAACCTTTTCAGCCTTGCTTACCGTGCGGTAGCCTTCCCAGTGTCTTGGAAGTTTGCGAACCAGCCGATCCCCAAAAAGGGCGATGCAAATAATCCTGCGAATTATCGTTCATTGCTATTTGGTCAGCGCTCTCCCAGGTAATGGAGAGCATGGTGAACCACCATCTCGTGAGGTATTTAGAAACCAGCGACCTGCTTAGTGATCAACAGTGTGGCTTCCACAGAAATCTCTCTACCGGAGACCTGATGGCGTTCTTGTCGGAGCGTTGGAGTCGGTCTATTCACCAGTTTGGTGAGAGTATGGTCGTTGCTCTGGATATCTCCAAGGCCTTTGATAGAGTGTGGCATGGTGCACTCATATCAAAGCTGATGGCTTTTGGCGTCGGTACTATCTTTACACGATTTATTTCGAGCTTCCTTCATCCAGAGAACATAGACTGACCGCAGGTGTAACACAAGGTCTTGTCCTTTCCCCACACTTTTTCTTATTTTGATTGACGATCTTTTGGATCAGACCATGAATCGAATCTTCTCATTTGCAGATGACGGCATTCTCTGTCATTGATATTCATTCGACCGTAGGCCGAGTCTTCAAGATATTGAATACAAAAGGCGAATTATGGATGAGACACTTGGCCGGGATTTACTGGCCATTTCCGAATGGGGTCGAATGAATAGAGTAGATTTTAATGCGCGTAAGACACAGTGTTGCTTGTTGTCTCACAAGCGATTTGCAGACCCAACAATATCGTCAATTTCTATCGATGGTTTGGATATTGAACTATCAGAAGCTCTCGATGTTCTGGGCATGATGTGGCGCTCGTTGGGCGAGACATGCATTCGAAGGGTCGAAAGAAGCACTCTAGTGTAAAGGCTTTCTAAAGCGGCGTAAGAAATATTTCACTCCGTCTGATCTTTTCAAAGTCTATACGACCTATATCACGCCTAAGATGGAATAAACTCCCATATATGGACAGGTGCTCCTAAAACATCATTGGAGCTACTTGACCGTGCCCAAAGGAGAGCCAGGAGAGACAAAAGGGTATCCCGCTCCATTGTTTCCCTTAACATCATCGGAATGTAAGTTGCGTGACGCTGTTACTTTTATGGTGTGTGTTCATCAGACATCCGTCGCCTTATTCCTGTCGTGTTGTTGTTGTAGTAACAACAATATATTTATTTTGAAGTCTTGTCCGTCTATGGGGGATCTGCTTCGATATCCAGGTGGAGGAGACGCGCCATTTGAACCGGATATGTCTATAGAGACCTGGGGGTCAGCTGAGTGGGCCGGACAATTGAAGAGGTGCAGCACATCATGTGGTCCCGGATGGCAGGCGGGACAGATGTCCGGAACGTTAGCATCAATTCGTGCCCAGTAAGAATTGAGGCGGCTGCACCATCCAGATCTCATCTGCTCGACAACTACGCGCGTCTGCGGAGGTAGTACCTTCTCCTCAGGTGAAATCTCCGGGGAATGCTCCCCTAGCACTATTCACACGGTAGCTGGATACTGCTGCTGCGACTTCATCGACGTGAATGTTGTTCAGACCTGCCTGATAGTTTCGATGATCTAAAGGTTCTCTCTTATACCGCTGGACCTCTCTCTCTAGATCATGAAGATCGTACCTGATCTGCCTGGGCGGAGACATCCTGTTCATGAGGTGGTGGTTAGGATGATGGCTGCGATAACACCCTAGTAGGTATTGCTTAGATAGCAGGAAATTGTGCCTGCGCACGGTAAGGACCTTCCTCTCCTCATGTAGATGGTCCTCAGAAGACATAAGAAGACACCCTGTTGATGTTCTGAGGGCGGCATTCTGGCAAGTCTGAATTTTCTTCCACTGCGTCGTACCCACGTTCGCCGACCATACAGGTGCTGCGTAGTTTGCTACACACCGACCTATCGCCTTGTAAGAGGTCAACAAGGTTTCTTTGTCGGCTCCCCAAGTACTTCCGGCAAGTGACTTAAGGACCTTGTTCCTACTTTTGAGTTTATCGCAGATAGTTGTAGCATGTGCAGAGGATCTAAACAGGCTGTCCAATGTGACCCCAAGGATTTTGGGGTAGTTGGTAGTCGGGATGTTGACGTCATCGACTTTTACATTGAGTGACAACCGCACCTCTGCGGTCCATGCAGTAAACGGTGTGGCTGATGATTTGGAGGCGGCTATTTTCATATTCCTCGCAGTGAAAAAACGTGCTAAGTCAGTGACTGCCGGTTCTATGTACCGGATTGACCCGAAACTCTTCGGCCAGGGACAGTCATCACAACAATATATGTTTTTTGTTCGTCCATTCCTGTCGTGAGGATGTTCGGCAGGAATACGCGACTTTCTAGGAATTCACACCCATTTGTTATCGATTGGACGGTTGACCGCACTATACACTACAGATCAATTTCGTTTTTCGCTCGTACAGTCCGTATGTGGAATGGAAGCAAATGTACTTTATTTCCCACTAATTGGGACATCCAGAAGTTTAAAGCAAGTGTCAATAAAGAAACTCAAGTCAAATGTCAATAAACATTACTCCCCTTTCTCCCCTCCGATCCTTAACTTTTCACCCGCCAACGCAATGCACCGCATGTATAGGGGGCAACCCCTGAGTGTTGGTAATTAAAAAAAGCAAGAAGATCTAACCATATCCGGCTGTCCGTCCTGGTAAAAGGAATCGAGCTAGGATTCTGAAATTTTGCAACCTAACTGCCCTTTCCGAACTGCCACTTCTTAATTTTTCGCTCCTCCTTTATTATTCTGTCTCTTTCAATGTTATTTAAGGCAACCGCAATAAACCGAATTTAGTCGACCTTCGTCAGTTCTATTCTTACTGGGGGCGTCACATTCGACATAGCCTGTCTGCTTGCCACTCGCAAAGTTCTTTTGCGTAAGAACTAACGATAATCCCACGACAGCTGATTCTCTGTACCGAATTGATCCGAAACAAACACTCTTCGGCCAGGGGGAAGTCAGCTTAACAATATGTATTTTTTGATTGCTCATTTTTTTCTTCGTGGGAGCAGCACTTCCTTGTATTCCTGCGAATATTACTGGTCCGAGCCGGGATCGAACAAAACTCCGGACCTTGGATCTGCTCGGTTTGTCAGAAAAGTATACACCATCGTGTAAGGTGCAATCGTTGTATGCAACGGGCGCACCTCAGGAGCTGTTCAGGCCTGAACCACATTAGAGGGTAACAGCGAAACCGACTTTGTTGCCTCTTGCTGTACCAGCGTAGTTCTCAGTGAGTCTCTAGATTTGGTGTTATCATCGAACTCTAAACCTTCGCCGTCGTCGTCGGCATCATCATCCAACTTCTAGACCCCCGCAGTCTTCCTCGCAACAGCATCATCAAATACAGCGCCCTACACTAAAGATTTTGCGATTTAATTGCAATAGCCTACGCAACAAAATCCGGAGGTAATACATTTTTTAAGTCAGACAAACGCCATGGTCGCTGCGATCCAGAAGACTAAGTTTAATAAAACCTGTAGTCTGAATAGTTGCGAAGATACAACGTGCTACGTGATAATCGCACAAGTCGAGGTAGGAGCCTTGCTTTCCCTTTACACCATTCTATGCAGTACACCCCTGTTTCGCCATAGCTTGACTCTAGAGACCCATACATGGTATGTATGGCAGTAGCAATCTCAGCAGAGGTTGCGTGATAACATATTAGGCGTTATAACATTAGTTGCTCCAAACCGGCAGATCCTATAATTATGGGTCTTTACTCTGAGATCGGTAGGTTGGTCAACGAAAACAAGCGAAACAAATGGCTAGAACAGTTAAGACAGTGCAACTTAAGTTCCGGAATTGGTAAGATGTGGAACACGGTCAAATCGCTCTCTAAACCTGGAAGAAAGGATGATCAGACAGCTGTCACGTTGGGTGACATAACAGTGACAGATCCGAAGCGGTGCGCGAGTTATTTTAACCGGTTTTTATTGAACACCCAGAAAGCGAAAAGAAGAGTTTTGAGTCGTATCCGCACTCTCCGAGTCGAAGTAGTCACCCTAACCACCATCTCATGCACAGATGCCTCCGCCCAGGAAGATCAGTTATGATCTTTATGATCTAGAGAAAGAAGTCAGCGGTACAAGGGAGAGCCTTTAGATTATTGAAACTATCAGGGAGGTCTGAACAACATTCGATGAAGACACAGCAATAGTGTGCAGCTATAGGGTGAATGTAGTGCTAGGGGAACATCAACCGGAGATTTCACCAGAGGAGAATACTCTACCTCGGCGAACGCTCGTTGTTCTGGTTCAGCCATGATCGGGATATTAATTCGTATTGGTCGCGTATTGGTCGCGAATTGATGACAACGTTCCGGACGTTTGTAAAACCTGCCATTAGGCACCACATGACCGATGCACTTCCTCAATTGCCTGTATTTAGTTCAAATGACGCGATTCCTATGTCTGGATATCGAAGAAGATTCCCTATATACCGTATGAAAAAGACTTACAAAAAAACTTATTATGCGGTGGTATTTTTAAAGTTGGGCATGCCCTAGTCAGTAATGAACTATGTGATACTCCTGTAAAATAATCCTGTAAAAATAATAGATGAATGCTTGGCTCTACGTGCTAATGTACATCCCACTTAATATTTACCCACTTGACTACGGTACTCCAACAATTATGGCGGTCCCAGGCGCAATTTTTTTTTTAAATCGAATATAATTTGAATACATAATATAGATCGTAGAGAACTAAATGAACAAAAAGTTCAAACATTTTTTTCATATAAAGGTGTAAATGTAAAAGCTTTTCTATAAAATGCATTAGCGGTTTGAATATAGCGTTAAACAATAGGACTCCGTAAGTGAGTATATGAATTCCATAGAGCACAGCTTAGTAATTTGTGAGAAATTGTCCTTTTGTTACTTAAAACGAGGGCGACCGCAAAACTAACTGGTCTGGCACATTTTCTGTTTTACTAGCAATTTTTTTTTTGTTTTTTAAAAGCAATCTTGTATAAGCCATCTATCAAAATTTCCGAAGTATTTAATGATTATTTTTTTTGTTACAAAGGAAAATAAAGAGTTTCGTGCGGTAATTAAACACTTTTATATGAAAGGTTATACGCCACAATTAATCAAAGATGAATTGGATTCTGTTCATGGTGATAATGCACCATCATACTCCACCGTAAAATCCTGGGCTCAACAATTTAAAATGGGTCGTTCAAGTACGGAAGATGAACACGCTCTGGAAGACCGAAAACTGCTACTACTATTGAAAACATTAGAAAAATATTTAATGAAGTGACTAAAGATAGACGAATAAAGCTCACAGAACTTGCTGATATTGTTAAAATACACGAAAAACAAGTTTGGAGTATTTTACATGATAACCTCCACATGAAAAAGCTATCCGCAAGATGGGTGCCGCGTTTGTTGACTTTGTCCCAAAAAATCGTCCGTTGGACCAATTCCGAGGAGCTTTTAGCAAATTATCAGCGTAATCCACTAGAGTTCTTGCGCCGATTCATAACTGTTGATGAAACATGGATCCATCAGTACATCCCAGAATGCAAAGAACAGTCAAAACAAAGGATAGAAGCTGGTAAAAGTGGTCCCAAGAAGGCGAAAACTGTTAAGTCAGCAGGAAAAGTAATGGCCACAGTATTTTGGGATGCAAGGGGTATAATATTTATTGATTATCTTGAGAAAGGAAAAACTATAAATAGTGAATATTGTTGTGCATTATTGGATCGGTTGAGTGAAGAAATCAAGATAAAACGACCGCATTTAGAAAAAAACGTTATTTTTCATCAAGATAATGCTCCTTCACACACTGCATTTTTAACTCAACAAAAACTGGCCGAATTACGATTTGAAATTGCTCCGCATCCACCATATACTCGTAGTCCAGATTTAGCTTCTTCTGACTATTTCTTGTTTCCAAATTTAAAAAAATTTCTCGGTGGCAAAAAATGTTCGTCCAATAGCGAGGTTATTGCTGAAACTGAGGCATATTTGGAAGGTCTTGAAAAATCTGGAATGGAATTAAAAAACTTGAAAAACGTTTGATGAAGTGTATTGAGTTGGAAGGAGATTATGTTGAAAAATAAATAATAATAATTCCAAAAAAAAACGGTTCTTTTTATGTTAGGCCAGTTACTTTTGCGGTCGCCCTCGTAGAATGTTAAAGAAATTAAATAAATGAGTTCATGATCTCCGGAGCTAAATGGGTTTACCTAACAATGATCCAAATTATGTAAATGTTCTTTAGTACAACGGGTCACACACGTTAAAGATTCCATGGTTGCATACACAGAAAAATTAGACAACCTTTAAATTTCAAACAAAAATTCGTATGAAAATTAATCAACACTCAATTAAAAATTTTGTAAATAAGATAACTATTTATGTGTTATTGCAATCATATTTAATGAATGGAAACACCAACAATATCCATAAAATTCATTCACTGTATCGTGTGCGTGAGTGTGTGGGTATGTATGAAGTGTGAGAGATTTTTAGTGTGTTCGATGGGAAACTCTACTGCCGGCAGTTCTCGTTAAATGCGTAACTGCCTGCCCTTAAGTGTTTAGCCGCTAGACATAGTTAGAGCACAATAGTTGCTTGGGGTCTTCTGATGGTTAAGTGGCGCTTCGGAGACTACAGACACCACTGCATTTAGCTAAAAGGAATGGGCACACTGATGCTTTTTTTAACGCTGCGTTTTTCCTAACTTCCGGTAGCCTGGAAACCATCTATTGATTTGTCGGCCAAGAAGGGTCCTGTCATATCGTTTTTTGTACATTCCAAACGTTTATCTGTATGGTTTTAAGACTGCCCGAAGTAAATAATTTCGCAGCGTAAGAAAAAAAAGCTTCAGAGTGCCTGGGCCTTTAAGTCTTTCGACTGCTACGAAATTATTTACGATAAACGACTTACAACTTTCATGGTAAACAGGTGAATTTGTTTATCGCATAAAATCAGAAATATTTTCGATAAGCAACGTAAGAATATTTTAGTTAATATGTGAAATTTTTTATCTTAGGATTCCTAATTATTTGTTTTTGTTTGAATATTTGCATTTTTTATTTAATAAAATGTATTTTAATGTAGCTTTTGTTTCCTTGACTTCATTTTTTTGTAATTCGATTGTTTCCATATTAACAAACCACCCTAACTTTAATGCAAATAGCTTAAAATGTTTTATTAATGCTGAAAAAACAAATATGTATGCACATATACGTAAATACATATGTAAGTCCATACATTTAGTTCAATTAATTGTATGACTTGTCATAAATTAATCAACAATAAATTGCGGCGAACAAGCGGGAAAAACAATTAACATCACCTCTCAGCAAAATAGTTGTGTTTAAAACAAATGACTTAATTCGATTACAAGCGACTAAAATAACAACAAAACACAATCAAACCATTCGTTAAAAGTGCATTCACAATAAAAATATCGAGAGAAAAAAAAACTCAATATTAAATCATACGGATATAGAGATAGTGATGTCAGTTGGGGCTGGTTTTCAAATTCATTCAAAAATAAAACTATGGGGATTGGCAAGTGCCCATCGTGGGAATGCAATTTTTATAATTCCGTTTGCCATAAATTATCGGGTAACTAAATACGAACAGGAAAATTAATATAAATTAAACAAAAACGTTGTCAGATCATAAACTGATGCTGGCCTAAATATAAAGATTTCATGACTCATCCACGCCGGCGTTTTATCAAGCGCTCAGTTTAATTGTTAAAGACTCGGTTCAATTGTTTGTAGGGCTGCTGGGAAAATTCCGCCTCGAAAGTACCCTAGAAATTGTAAAAAGTGTTTGACTTGCCAGCGTAGTAGGGTTACAAACTGCATAAAACTCGTACAACGACAAAATTAAAGGGGTTTTGTTACTGCCATATGTGACGGGCAAAATAGAAAGGGGCCTAAGGTTAAAAACCAGTTTTGTTCAGGAGAGCCATTTTAAAGATTAGGTCCCTTTCTATTTGCGCTTAGAATCGTCGACTTCACTTTCATAAAACGCGCATATCTCTGGGAGGGAACACTTTTGGGGCATGGGATCGGTATCATTCAATGCTCAGATGTTGTCCACATCAAAAAAAAAGTGAAAAGTTGATGAAAAGTTTTGTTCAGGAGAGCCATTTTAAAGATTAGGTCCCTTTCTATTTGCGCTTAGAATCGTCGACTTCACTTTCATAAAACGCGCATATCTCTGGGAGGGAACACTTTTGGGGCATGGGATCGGTCTCATTCGATGCTCAGATGTTGTCCACATCAAAAAAAAGTGAAAAGTTGATGAAAAGTTTTATTCAGGAGAGTCATTTTAAAGATTAGGTCCCTTTCTGTTTGCGCTTAGAATCGTCGACTGCACTTTCATAAAGCGCGCATATCTCTGGGAGGGAACACTTTTGGGGCATGGGATCGGTCTCATTCGATGCTCAGATGTTGTCCACATCAAAACAAGAAAAAAAAATGAAAATTGTTTTTTTTACCCTTAGGTCCCTTTCTCTATGCGCTGTCACATATATGTATCTGTTGTCACCACCACTTGTTGGTAGCAACAAATTGGTTGGTTGTCATAAGCACTAAATGTGGCTACCAATTGTTCAACTGAGTTCGGTTGGTATAACCGACAAATCGCCTGTAATAATTGTAGCTACTTTCTTACGGTAGTAGCTACCATCTTACGGTAGTCCGAACCATGCCCCCATCAATAACATGGAATGTTGGTGATTGCAACAGAAACAATGTTTATACAACCGAAGATTTGTTGTTCAGATCGATTTGCAACTGATTTTTTTTCTGTGTGTAAAAAATCAATAATTCGAAGAAAATACAATATGAAATATAAGGTGATCCATCTAGAGGTATTTTTTCAGAACAAAAAATATATATAAAAATTCAAATCAAGTGTGGAATTATTATTGGTAATTTCAAAGGACATTTTATGGCATTTATTTTTTGAATATAATTTGCTTCAAATGTTGGCCGCAACTACGCCTCAGGGTATCCATTCTGAGGGTCCACTTTCGGATGACTCGTTCGAGCATTTCGACCGGCATGGCTTTAATGACACGCGTAATGTTGGCTTCCAAAACCTGAATCGTAGCTGGTTTGTCAACATAGACTTTGGACTTTACGTAAGCCCAAAGAAAATGTCTAAAGGTGTGATATTACTCGATCTAGGCGGCCAACTCAACTGTCCAAAACGTGAAATTAGCTGCTGTTTAAAATGACCTCTCAATAGATTTATTGTATGATCAGCTTCATAGCAAGTGGCACCGTCCTGTTGAAACCAAGTGTCGTCAATTTCAGGTAGCATAAAAATCGATATCATAGCTTGATAGCGAGCACCATTTACGGTTACGTTCCGGTCATAATTTTTTAAAAAATATGCACCGATGATTCCACCAGCTGTTAAACCGCACCAAACCGTGTTTTTCTGGGTATAATGGCAGCTCTTGAACCTCTTCTTGTTGCTCTTCAGCCCAAATGCAGCAATTTTTTTACTTTGCCGTTTATTGACATTCCGTTGAGCCAGAAATGGGTCTCATCACTGAACAAAAATTTGGTCGAGAACAGCGGATCTTCTTGTTTTTCACCGAACGCCAACATTTGAAGGTAATTGGAACAATCCTGTTGGAACCACATATCGTCCAGGTCCATATTTTCCATTTCTGATAACAAGAAGTCCGCTATCTTCTCGGAGAACGAATACCATTCACGAGTCGAGGTTGACGGCTCTTCTACCACGCCATCGCTAACAGTATTAAAGTAATGTTTTCCGCTGACGAAACTGAGCGAGCATGCACGGAAGTTTTCGCATTATATACAGACCCGGTTTGCTGAAATTTGCGCTAAATTCTCGTGATTGAGTACACATTTGCACTTAGCCGAAAATACAATGATTTGTTTAACCATTTGTCTGGTTAACTTTTTCGTGGTAAATGTTTGATAACGAAGACAAAAGAACGTTATATAGGGTCAAATTTACATACAAAATAGTTGAGTTAACATTATATAAGGTTGGTTTTTTCAGGAGAGAGACAGTAAATTGTGCGATATAAACAATAATTAAAAGATCATGCGGTTCTGTTGTATCGAAGTTTTTGATATGCTTTGTGTTATACGAAGTTGCAACAATTGCACGAAGTTGCAACAATTGCGACTGCCTTATCCCCCACTCTTTTTCATTTCTTCCTCTGCTCTGAACGTGTGTGTAATTGTGAGAAACACTATACGACGATTTATTCCGCTCTTTTAAAAAAAACACCACCAAATGCACATGCTTGCTGTACAGTGGCTTTTCGCACAGTTCGAAGACTATACGCAAAGGGTAATTCTCATTAATCTTAATGAGACTCCCGTATAAGTCATTTGATTTGTAGCCGAAGTAATCGTTGCCAAAGACTGCTGAAGAAAAACCTTTGAGGGGTTTGAAACAGCTGTCTGCCTGGCAACCGTTGCCAATACATTTTACCAATTTTTTTAGTTGATTCTGAAAAAGAAACAACAAAAAGGTCTCGAACCAGAATAAAAACTGGTCAAGTCATAATGAAAAAAGACCGAATAAATGTAAGCAAAACAAAAACATAATTAGAAGGTTAATTTAATATTAAAAATTGTAACAGCAACTATATTTCTGGTTAAAAGAGTAAACCAATAATTAGTTAAATGAACAATAAAAATGATTTCTATAACAATCTTCATAGTTAATAATATCAACAATTTCGTTGTTAAATTGAACATGTATTATTTCAATAAATTGACTATGAAACTTTAATTTTTACAATTTTCTTGGTTAAAAACAATGCTTTGTAAAACAACTATACTTATTGTTGGAAAGGCAGAGAGGCCGTACTAGTGACTTCCACGGGGATTTTGAATAAAATACACAAGTCTCATAAAAATATTTGATTTATTCCACAATGTGTACTTATACTAAAATTCCTATACAATAAAAACAATTAGAAATTATAAAAAGAAAATAATTGACAATGAGTCAAACATACTTATTGGTATGAAAACCACTACGAACTTTTAACAAATTGTAATAACTTTTTCCTGAGCACCGCGTATGAACCAAATTGTAAGTAATTTAGAATAAAAGGGCGAAGGTTCAGGGACGCTTCTTGACATTTCTACTGTTTCGTTAAATATTTACAGCAATTAACAACTAAACTAATCAATGTTTTCTTAATATTAAAGTGGAGATGCCACATCTACAATAACAAATCAGGAAGATTTTTGAAGTGAAGTAAAGATCTTAGGGGTGATTGGAACTAGGCCCATCTTAATAATCAGCATTTTAAGATCTGTATCCCAGCTATTTACAACAGAACATAATTGTATAATAATCTAAAATGAAATAATATCACTAGTTTTATCGTGCATTACATATTACAATTTGGCAAGGCAGAGTAGTGCTTTCAGTATTAACCTTATTTTATAATAATAATTTTAATGGTAAAAAAAACTCAACAATGCATTGTTAAAACAATAATAATTATTTTAATATTAACAATTTAAAAATTTTAACCATAGAATAGTTAAATTAACTATTATTATTGTTAAATGCCAGTCAACAACAAAATGTTCAAATTAACCTTATATAAATAATGTAGACTCCAAATCATGTTTATTTATGGTTAAATTAACCTTATATAAGGTTATTTTCCTTCTCAGTGTGGTTGTTTATGCTGACCAAAGAAAATCACAAAGTAAACTAAATGCGTTTTGATTTGAATGACCGTTTTCGTAAAGGGCTTCAACAATAGTCACGCGCTTCTCAATAATCTACCTCTCCATGGTTGAATTTGTCAAACAATGAAACAAAGAAATGTCAAATTAAATTGGTCCTTAGACTTGACCTTAAGGTGTGACTTACAATTAACATCGTGCATTATGATTGGAACACCATTTATAAAGGTCATCTATAAGAATTACCTGTGATTTGCTTACTAACGCAGGCGAAAGCAATAATTCCAGACAGACCCGGTTTGCTGAAATTTGCGCAAAATGGGGCCTAGAAATTTTGCCGAAGATAGCATTCTATCGGTCCGGTCCAGCTTTAGATTTTCCTTGCTCGTTGTAAAATGACCTAAGGTGCAAGGCAAAATCACAGCTTATTAAAGGCCAATTGACGTCGGCAATACGTTTGACCTACAATTGCCTTACGCAAAACATCAATTGTTTTAAGTCAAAATACCAACAAATATCCCCGTAGTTGTGGATCGTTATCCCTACAGCATAAAGGTATAGGCGCAAACACATAACGTTAACTCAATTAAATCATTCATTCATACAGCCAAAGGGCATTTTTTCTCTTTTGCTATGAAACAAACGAAGAAAAAAAAACATTCGATTAAATTATATAAAATGTAATTTCTACTTTAACCAAAAACCAAACAAAAATCATCATTTGAAGTAAAAATAGAAAGTTCTGTCTTTATAGAAGCTCGAAAAGGCATGCTACAGATACGAGTACTTGAGAAACGCTCAGCTCTTAAGGATGGACGCAAGCGGATCTCGCGAGAAGTTTTGCGAGTACTTGAGAAACGCTCAGCTCTCAAAGATGGACGCAAGCGGATCTCGCGAGTACTTGAGAAACGCTCAGCTCTCAAAGATGGGCGCAAGCGGATCTCACTCTGGCTACTTTGAAAGACTTGAACGCAAAAGCGAAAGTCTCTGAAATAGGTTAGTGCTGAACTCTCGGAATTTGTGTATGAAAGTGCTGCTAATTAGGGAAGTTCTTTGCTATGCCGGTCATGGTCCAAAACAGACCGACCTCTGCGAAATCAATTACAATACAATTAACAGAATAAACTATGGCAACATTACAGCGTTTTTCTCTTTTTTTATCAGCTATTCCAGTTAATTTTATGAAAGCAAGCGATTCAAGCACTCCAAGTGGGTGTAACTACTTTTACCACTACTTTTTGATTTGGATCAACAATTCATTTTTTTCTCCCTCCCTCTGGATGTGCTTTGGTCATGATGACAACTTTTACAAAATCTAACCGCCAACAAGCACCGCCAACAATCTAAACTTTCCCAGCACCAACAACAATAACAATAAATATGTGGAAATTATTTACAATAAAAAAGTCTTCATCATTTCCACACAATCTAGCAGCAACAACGACGGGCCACACTGGGCCAACTCCAGCACAATGGCGACACACCCTTTTGCGTATGTGAAGCGTTTTCAAGTTTTTTCCTCTGTTTTTTTTTTTTTTATTTTGAAGAAAAATTTGCATAAGAGTGACATTTACACGTGAGTGTACATGATGGTGGGTTTCTGCTTTTTTGAGTGGCACTCGTATATGGAATAAAGAAAACGCAAGTATTTGAACGAGGTGGAGTGCGATGAGTTGAGCAATCCTTATAAAGGGAGGTTAAAGTTAAAGGGCCGATGTTGAATGTGAACCATACCATAACGTCAAGTTTTTTTCTGCATTTCATTTGATATTTTTCAATTTCAGAATAACTCAATTTGAACCATGGAAAGATACACAAGCGAGCAACGCGTTAAAGTTAATCAGGCTTATTATGAAAACGAAAATCAATTTTCGAAGAAAATCATCTTCAGTGATAAGGCACATATTCACGTCAGTGGATTCGTCAATCAGCAGAATTGCCGCATTCGGGCGAATGATAATCCAAGAGTGATTGTCGAAAAAAACAAGGCACCCACAAAAAGTGGCTGTTTGGTGCGGTTTATGGGCTGGCAGCATCATCGGGCCGTATTTTTTCCAAAATGAGACCGGTCAGGCAGTTACTGTGAATGATGTTTGCTATCGCGAGATTATAGCGAACTTTTTTTTGGACCGAATTGGGAGAAATGGCTGTGGACGATATGTGGTTTCAACAGGGCGGTGCCACTTGCCACACAACTAACGAAACAATTGCTCTTTTGTGCGACAAATCAACATCGGCCCTAAATCGGACAAAAAAGGCACTGTACGGGATGCCTCTACGCGCTGCCATAGCCCCGAGAGAACTGCTATGAGGGTTGATATCGATTGTTTTCTTAGTGTAAGCCATTCAACATCGGCCCTTAAAATTTAAACACCCTACAAAAAAGGCACTGTACGGGATGCCTTTACGCGCTACCATAGCGCCGAGAGAACTGATATGAGGGTTGATATCGATTGTTTTTTTTAGTGTAAGCCATTCCCTTGTTCTTTTCCGGTCTATTGTCGGCTTTTTTCCAAAATGAGGAAGGTCACACAGTTACTGTGAATGGTTTTCGCTATCGTAACATTTTATGACCTCAATTGAAAGATATGGTGCCACTTGCCACACAGCTAACGAAACAATGTCTCTTTTGCGCGACAAATCAACATCGGCCCCTAAAATTTAACCACCCTTTACATGTGTTTTTGTTCTCTACTCTCAAAATCTTCGCCAAACACTTCGATCTTGATCTTGGACTTACCAACATAATCTATTCCTAATACAGGGTGGGCCAAAAGTTACCAAGAGGTTGAAAACTTTAATAACCTTTAGCTCGTTTGTTTTATTTCGGTCTTTTGCTTTTACACATTGAACAGGGATTTACCGGCGTAGGATCTCTTCCGTCCAAATTTAAACAGAAGACAAGTTTTTTAACAAAAAGGCAAAGTGACATTGATTTTCGTGGCTGCAAACTACTTTTATCACGATTTCAGGTCCGTGACGACCTCCCTCACAAAGAAGCAATAAATAAAAGAAAACGCGAACTCTTTAAGACCAGGCACTCACCAAACGAATGAGAACTACTGTTGCAAATCTAACTTTTCAAGTTGTTTTTCAATAACTTTTTCGTTTTTTATTTTTTTTTTGTTTTTTTTTCAGATTTTTTTTCCAGATTAGATTGTGTTTTTTTTCAGATTTTCAAAATACTAAATGGATTTTTTTTTTACACTAAATATTAAAAATAATGTAACTTAAATGACCCTCGTTTTGAGCTTCGCAATATTTGGCTCGTTTTAGAGCAGTTTCCCTAAAGTCTTTCAAAATTTGTGGCTGTAGCTTTCGAATTTCTGCAACAATGTTGGCCTTGAGTTGAAGGATTGTCTCGAGCTTCTTCACATATATTCGCTCCTTCAAATAACCCTAAAGAAAATAGTCGGGCGTTGACAAATCTGGCGATCGCGCTGGCCAAATAATTTCCGAAATTCTGAAATTATTTGCTCTCCAAAAAATTTTACTTCAAACTGCTATTCTGTCTCGGGCGGTGTGGGCAATGGCTCCGACCTGATGAAACCACATCTCAGGTCTGTTTTCAACAGCTGGGCGGAAAAAAGTTTCTACAGGATGTAGCGCAGTAGTTTGTTTTTTTTGCACTGAAGGCTGAGGCGGCACTGTTGGTCGAAGAGTGTGGAGTGTGCGCGTGGCTTGTAGCGGCTGACAGGAGATTTGTATTCGTCTTCCTTTCAGTTGTCCTCATGCATTGGACACGTGAGTAGAGCTCATTTTGTGTTGAGGCGTATTTTTCAAATGCGCACTCGATCATTGCAGTGCAGCGTGCTTTTCGTTTACGATTCACTGTTCCCCCAACGGACGTGTTCCTGGACGGCAATCAATTGTAAATTGGGTAACTTCATTGAGAACTGGAGTGAAACAAACCCCAGAGAAAGTCTCTAGAGACCTCTCCATATGGACCGCGTGAGAAAAGCTCCTTTTGCGCACTCGATCATTGCAGTGCAGCGTGCTTTTCGTTTACGATTCGCTGTTCCCCCACGCGGACGTGTCCCTGGACGGCAATCAATTGTAAATTAGGTAACTTCATTGAGAACTGGAGTGAAACAAACACCGGAGAAGCTCTCCAGAGACCTCTCCATTCGGAACGCGTCACTGTGTGGTGTGCCATACGAGGGCTGCTCTATATATATTTCTGGCCTAATAATGAAAATGCGAATATTTATCTTCAAAAATGGTTTTATTGTTTTTCAAAGTATTCTTCAGCATGATTTATACACTTTTGTGTATAAATGCGCTCAAACCAATTATCGAAGCACTTTTTCCGCTCCGATTGAGACACCTACAAAACATGGTTTTTGAAAGCTTGCATCTTCTGGCGAAGAAAATCGTTGACCACGCAGTTTTTTTCTTGATGTGCGGGAATAAAAAGAAATCATCGGATGCCAAGTCAGGGCTGTACGGCGGATGACCCAACAATTCGACATTTTGGCCGATCAAAAAGTCGCTGGTTTGAGGCGATGTGTGAGAGCTCGCATTGTCATGGTGCACAATGATTCGTCTTCTCTTGTTCGTTTTTCGAATTTCTCCGAAGACTTCAGGTAAACAAATTGTGTTGTACCACTCAGAATTGACCGTCCTAAGTTGCTCAAGCGGAACAGTCGCCACATGACCAGTTTTGCCGAAGAAACAGGCGACCATTTGCTTCGAAGTGCTTTTTCCATGATAAACTATCGTTGCATTTGGCTGATCTTCGAGGACCCACACGGTCGATTGTTGTTTTGTTTCGGGCTCATACGCACAGATCCATGATTCGTCACCTGTGACGATCCTGTAAACGTTTTTTGACGTATTTTTCGCGATCGTATTTTTTCAAAATATCTTTGCAACAATCGACACGAGCCAGTTTTTGAGCGATTGTCAAATTGTGAGGGATCCAACGAGAACAAACCTTTTTTACGGCCAGGTGTTCATGCAATATCTAATGTATGCTGGTGGAAGAAAGGCCCAAGGATGCCTCTATCTCACGGTATGTCACATGACGATCTTGCATTATCAGTTTAGGCATCAAGTTTCTCTGGCAGAGCGGCCGTTTTTGGACGACCTTCGTCTTTGAGCGAACGTCGGCCACGATTGAATTCATTAAACCAGGTCTTCAATGTTCTATAGGTTGGTGCTTCATCGCCATTTAGAGATTTAAGTTCATCGATGGACTCTTGCCGTGTTAATCTACGTCGAAAGTTGTGAAAAATGCTCGCACGAAAATGTTCACGAGTTAATTCTATTTTTTGCCAAATTAATTATTTCAAGTCACTGTAAACAACACAAATGATGGTCGTACGTCGAAACGTTCTGAGTACGTTTATGCTAAAAAATGTCAAACTTTCCAATGGAAAGGTAAGATGGGGCCAGGCAGCACTTAATGGTGCCTAGGCTAGAAATATATATAGCAATCCTTGTATATCTTATAGACATTTGGAAATTACAACCGAAATTCCTATTTTGCAATCGAATCGTAATAGTTCCAACCGATTTCCAACTAATTTTTTCTCCGTGTATGTAAATAATGGGACGATATCGGTTAACCTTTTTAAACAGCCGTAAGATCCTTCTAGATTAAACGCCCTTCCACTCTACAAGTCGCATTTAAATCAATTTTTTCTTTAATACCGAAGCGACGACTATTCTACATAGTGGTATAGGGTATCATATAGTCCGACCTTTGCGATTGTGTTATTGGGTATCATATAGTCCGACCCATCCGATTGTCTTTACATCTACTTACCTGCTTTTATTAATTTTCATTGTTATGAAAATTATGACGTTCTTGTTCTACCCTCTTAGAATAAATTAATCTTCTATAATTGGAATTTCTATATGCGCTACGAGTTTCAATGAGAAAACTCTTTCCCCACTACGCTGTGTTATCTGCTCAACCCTCAGTGCGCCTTAAGGGATCTTCGAACGATTGCGGTCTTAATCGCAATCGCAACAAATTCTCATCAATTATTACACCTACCCGGTGGTGTGGTGCGGTTCTCAAGTGTTCGACTTAAAGGTTATAATAATATTTTTACAATGTTCCGTTCTGTGTTTAACAGCTAAACTGTTACTAAAGTCATAAAATGTTAAAAAATATATATAATAAATTCCAGAAACCCGGTGCGAAGAGGATATTCAGCATTACGAAGAAAGGCAAATAAACACCCACACAGACGCACACATCGAAGCGAAAACAAAAATGGAAAAATTTCATATGAAAAGTTATGATGACATATGATGCCAACCCTTAAAACAAACTATGAAACGCACTCTTCTCCCCTTCCTCGAGCCGAGCACTCGCCAATGGCTGGGCGAATGGATGGTGTGGTGGCAACAATAAAGAAAGCTGTAAAAAGAAAAGTCGAAAAAAATGAATATTCGCTTAAATGTATGCTTCAATTTCCTTTTGGCTTAAAGACCTAAAAGTGTGCTTTAGTTATTTTTTGTCCTCGCTGCTGTGACTTTGTGCACACTCCCTGCTCCGCGCCACCACATCCGATCCATCCGCACTTGTCTTATGTTATCCTTTAAATACATTTGCATACACACACACACGCGCAAACAAACGAACAAGTTCACTGTACATTTATTCATAACTGTGGGTGAATGGAATCCATGATAGGTACGAAACGAGTAAAATAAAGAGTGATTCATTTAGAGGTGCATTTTTGGAGTTTTTAACAGATCACGCTTGATCTGTCATCTTATCTCCATTCAGGATTGTTTTCAACGTCAACGTCTCCTCAGCGTTCCGTGAGAAATTGTTTAACGAATGCCTGCGAACAAAATATGGTGTGCATGACGAACTATTGTCACTACCATTGGTCAATTTGAGCGCTCGAAAATACCACATGCCCTTCGTAGTGAGAAGATTATTACGAATGTATTGGAGAGTGCGGCTGAAGACCCTGGCCAATCGATGTCTCTCACACGAAGGTATCTTGTTTTGAAGCGGCCAGACTTAAATTTACACTTTTAACAGCTGCAACACAGCTCTCTAACGATCCTTCGCTGTCACGCCGAATTTCTTTCCGTTACTAGTCCGATTTATGGTTCAAGATATGCGTCAACACAAACTTGTAAAAACGTTTTTTTAATTTGGCCAAGCCGAACCTTTAATACCGTCCCGTCGCTACAAAAGCGCAAAGAAATGGTACACGCAGAGAACAAATTACGAGGGCGGTTCGGAAACTTCTTAGCCTAGCACAAACACATGTTAAATGTTGTTTCGATCTGGCAACTCCTTCATATAGAAACAGGTGTTCACAAAAGACGCGTCCGCGGTTTTTTTACGACGGAAAAATTATAAATGTGTGGTGTCATTAAATATTTACATAAAAAAGGTTTATCGGGACAAGAAATTCATAATGATATGGTGAATGTGTTAGGTGAAAGTGCTCCTTCATATGCAACAGTAAAAAATTGGGTTGCTGAATTTAAACGTGGTCGTACACGCATTGATGATGAACCACGTAGTGGACGTCCAAAAACAGCAACAACAACAGAAATTGTAGCCAAAGTGCATGATATGGTATTAAATGATCGACGAATAAAAGTGCGTGAAATAGCTAATATCATGGGCATCTCAAATGATCGAGTCCATTTAATTTTGCATGAAGAACTACAGATGAAAAAGCTTTCTGCAAGATGGGTGCCGCACTTGTTAACAGTCGACCAAAAACGCATAAGAATGAACATTTCTCAAGCTTGTTTGGATCGTTTTCAGCGAAATAAAATGGATTTTAAGCGTCGTTTCATAACTGTTGATGAGACATGGATCCACCACTATACTCCAGAGACAAAAGAACAATCCAAGCAATGGACTGAAGCTGGAGGAAGTGCCCCAAAAAAGGCAAAAACAATTCAGTCGGCTGGTAAGGTTATGGCAACGGTTTTTTGGGACTTCAAAGGTATTTTATTGATTCACTACCTGCAAAAGGGTAAAACAATAAATTCAGAGTACTATTGCAACCTTTTAGAACAATTAAATGTACAAATTCGAGAAAAACGTCCCGGCTTACAACACAAAAAAATAATTTTTCATCAAGACAACGCACCAGTGCACAATAGTGTTTTAACAATGGCTAAAATCAACGAATTAAAGTACGAGTTGCTTGACCACCCACCTTATTCTCCTGATTTAGCTCCCAGTGACTTTTACCTGTTCCCAAATCTAAAAAAAATCCTTGCTGGCAAGCGTTTTACCTCAAATGAAGATGCAATTACAGTTGTAAACCACTATTTTGAAGACCTTGAGGAAAACTATTTTAATCAAGGGATAGAATTGCTAGATAAGCGTTGGACTAAGTGTATTGAAGTTTCAGGAGATTATATTGAAAAATAAAAATATTTTTGAAAAACTAACTATTCTCTTTCATTGATAGGCTAAGACCTTTCCGAACCGCCCTCGTAGTTGAGATTCGGTTGAACCTTCTAAAATTCTGGTGCAAAAGAAGAATTTGGGATGCTGTCAGCACATGTTTATATTCGTAATGGATATTCGGTTTGACCACAAGACGATAAATATGATTATCGTATTGTGGGCGCAACAAATTGATCGGTCATACCAATGAAACGCATAAAATGTATTTAGTTGTCATAATTGGAGTTTGCGGCAACCAATAGTTTTGCCAAAATTTTGTTCTGGTAACAGAATATTAATGATGGCATCTAATCACCATAACCAAAAGCGAAAAAAATCCTTTTATTACGATTTTAAGCAAATCGTTTAATCTATATTATTTTGAAAATATTTTTCATCACCTTTCCTCTTTATCCTAGAAGTGGCCCTTCCTATGGCCCTTTAGTACTTCAGGTATCGGGTGATCAATCTAGGGTATTTTTTCAAATTAAACAAACTACCAAAAATCATCTCAAGTGTGGAATCTTAATTGTTCATTCGAAAGGACATTTCATGTCATTGTTTTTTTGAATATAATTTTCTTCAAATGTTGGCCTCAACTACAACTCACGGTGGATGACTCGTACGAGCGTTTCGACCAGTATGACCTTAATGATAAGCTTGTTTGTCAGCATAGAGTTTGGACTTTACGTAGCCCCAGAAAAAAATTCTAAAGGTGTAATATGGCACGATCTAGGCAGTCCAAAACGTGAAATTACCTGTTCTTCGAAAAGACCTTCCAATAGATTCATTGTTTGTGCAGCCATGTGTCGTCAAAATTACGGTTTTTCATTACGATCCCGCCATCATCATTTTTTAAAAAAAAGGATGAGCCGATAATTTCACAAGCGACTAAACCGCGCCAAACCGTGGTTATCGCAATGTAAAGGCCCAATTAGTCTTGACGGTTGATTCTGCAACCGGCAGAAGTCTACCGCCGTCAACCGTCAAACTGTAGTTATCTCCCTCTAACACATGCCAAATGCAACACCTAACTGAAATAGCAGATTGCTTACCGTCAACCGTTAAGACTAATTGGGCTTAAAGTCTTTCGATGAAATGGCAAACAATACTGAAAAGAAACACAAATAAAGTTTAACACAACTCATGCGTTATCTATAACGAATGCCATATCGAAAGATACCTCTAGATTGATCACCCGTTACACTCTATCCGGTGCTGTAGGGTAAACAAATTTGCTATTTGGTGTGGTTTATGGGCTGGTGAAATCTTCGGTCCGTATTGCCTGATTTCTTTAAAAATAAGACCGGGCAGATCATAAACGACAAGGGCGCTTTACCTGGCCATGATAAAATACATACATAAACTCCCTGATACTTAATCCCTAAATACCGGCAACATTTTTAATAAGCAAGACGAGGAAAATTACTTTGTTGAGCGCCTAATTCCGGGTATTCGAACTATAAACAGGTGTGTTTTTACACCTTATGATTTTGAGCTCAAGTAAAGGCAGAAGACTCTTTCAATAAACCAGACTTGGAAGCCAACATTGGTCGCGTTATTCACGAGATATCGTTGATAACACTGGAAAGATTGTAAGTGGATCAGAGTTGGACTTTTAGAAAAGACCACCTACGGCGTAGTCGCAGCCAACATTTGAATGTCTTTTGGAAACAGTAAATTCCAGATATTGTTCAATCGCGCTTTAATATAGGTTTCGACATTCAATTCTATATGTGACGCACAAAATAGAAAGGGGCCTAAGGTTAAAAACCAGTTTTGGTCAGGAGAGACATTTTAAAGATTAGGTCCCTTTCTATTTGCGCTTAGTCGACTTCACTTTCATAAAACGCACATATCTCTGGGAGGGAACACTTTTGGGGCATGGGATCGTTCTCATTCGATGCTCAGATGTTGTCCACATCAAAAAAAGAAAAATAATGAAAATTGATTTTTTTTACACTTAAGGCCCTTTCTCTATGCGCTGTCACATATTACGAATTTTATTTGAATCTCAAACAAAATAAATTTCAAATGAATCACCCTTTCCGTACATTCACTACAATGCTATTTGTTGTCATTGCAAGGTATAAACGAAACCCTTTACAAGTGCAACAGCATCAAAGTGATTTCGAACGTCGAAAAGGCGAAAATCATTTAAGGTCTAGAAAAAGCCCGCATTCGGAGGTATGTAGCTCCAAATTTGGGGGTGTTGTCGTTGCAAGCTCAACAAGCTGAACGTGCTCTTTTCCAAAAAAAAATATATTTTACCAAATGGTCAAAAATCTTGAGAAAAGCTTTCATATAGAAATCCAACCCATAAGTAAGGACTTTCTTTTTATGTCTAGCAAAAATAACGTTAATTTGTGTTGGACAGCATTGCTACATACAGATAACAGATTTGTTGTCAGAACTGAATTTTTTTTCAGCCGAATGTTGGTGGTTGCACGCACTATTCATGAATTTGTACATGTATTGCATCGCTAGAACCAAATGTTAATGTGGAACTGACAGTATAGTTTGAAAAGATAATGAATAGGTTACCCCAATTAATAAGGATGATTATTGGAATAGAATTAGTGCAAGTGTTGGCTGTTGTTATAGATTATTGGCTGTATGAACTCTTTTAATTCCGTTTTCATTATTACTAGAATTTGTTAACGGAACCAACTGATGGTTACATTTTATGAATTCGGTTATCTGACCAATTTTTGTATTTAACGATTTGAAAATAGTTTTTCTATTATTCAATTATGAGCAGGTTTTATTAAAACTTAGTTTTAACTTTAAAATTTAAAATACATAGTAGGGACATAAATACTGTTACACTCGTTTTATGCTATAAAATAAAAAGTACTGAATGTTTTTGGACCAAATATTTTTTTAATATATTTATTGATGTATATTGTATCCAAAAAGAATCTAATCATTCGAAATGTCCGCCTTTTGCCTTTACGAGGGCGACCGCAAAACTAACTGGCCTGGCACACTTTCTGTTTTACCAGCAACTTTTTTGTTTTGTTTTTTAAAAGCAATCTTTTATAAGACATCTGTCAAAATTTCCGAAATATTTAATGATTATTTTCTTTGTTACAGGTGATTGAGTTAACAAGTTTTATAATTTTTGAAAAATGGAAAATAAAGAGTTTCGTGCGGTAATTAAACACTTTTATATGAAAGGTTATACGCCACAATTAATCAAAGATGAATTGGATTCTGTTCATGGTGATAATGCACCATCATACTCCACCGTGAAATCCTGGGTTCAACAATTTAAAATGGGTCGTTCAAGTACGGAAGATGAACAACGCTCTGGAAGACCGAAAACTGCTACTACTATTGAAAACATTAGAAAAATATTTAATGAAGTGACTAAAGATAGACGAATAAAGCTCAGAGAACTTGCTGATATTGTTAAAATACACGAAGAACCAGTTTGGAGTATTTTACATGATGAACTCCACATGAAAAAGCTATCCGCAAGATGGGTGCCGCATTTGTTGACTTTACCCCAAAAAATCGTCCGACCAATTACGAGGAGCTTTTAGCGATTTATCAGCGTAATCCAATAGAGTTCTTGCGCCGATTCATAACTGTTGATGAAACATGGATCCATCACTACATCCCAGAATGCAAAGAACAGTCAAAACAATGGATAGAAGCTGGTAAAAGTGGTCCCAATAAGGCGAAAACTCTTAAGTCAGCAGGAAAAGTAATGGCCACAGTATTTTGGGATGCAAGGGGTATAATGTTTATTGATTATCTTGAGAAAGGAAAAACTATAAATAGTGAATATTATTGTGCATTATTGGATCGGTTGAGTGAAGAAATCAAGTTAAAACGACCGCATTTAGAAAAAAACGTTATTTTTCATCTAGATAATGCTCCTTCACACACTGCATTTTTAACTCAACAAAAACTGGCCGAAATACGATTTGAAATTGCTCCGCATCCACCATATATTCCAGATTTAGCTCCTTTTGATTATTTCTTGTTTCCAAATTTAAAAAAAAATTTCTCGGTGGCAAAAAATACTCGTCCAATAGCGAGGTTATTGCTGAAACTGAGGCAGATTTTGAAGGTCTTGAAAAATCTTATTTTTCGGATGGAATTAAAAAACTTGAAAAACGTTTGATGAAGTGTATTGAGTTGGAAGGAGATTATGTTGAAAATAAATAATAATAATTCCAAAAAAACGGTTCTTTTTATGTTAGGCCAGTTACTTTTGCGGTCGCCCTCGCCTTAAGTCGCACGTGAAATGTCCGCCTTTTGCCTTTACACACGCCTTAAGTCGCACTGGCCAATCGTCAATAGCTGCACGAAACTCGTCCATTGGAAAATTGGCCACAGCTTGAACCAAAGAAGTCTTACCAGATCCAATGTTGGGGTATCTTTTGTGATAAACCTTGTCCTCTAAAACCGTCCACAATTTGTAATCCAATGGGTTCAAATCTGGACTGCCTGAGGGCTATTCTTCAGAGGAAATGAACGCTGGCAAATAGTTTCGAAGCCAGGCCTGAGACGTTTTAGCTTTATGGGCCGGCGCAGAATCCTACTGGAAAGTCCACGGCTGGTTTTGGAACAGGGAATTGTTAAAAGGCTTTACAACAGCTTCCAAAACGGTTTCTTGTTAAACTTTGGCCGATGTTTTGACTCCTTGTTAGCAGAAATGCAGGTCAGTGACCCTATCGTAAGAGACACCCCACCAAACCATGACTGAAACTGGGTGATGAACCTTTTCCACCCTTGGGATCAGTTCAGATGCTTCCTTAGATGACCGCGCATTCACTCTATCATTTTGGGATCAGTTCAGATGCTTCCTTAGATGACCGCGCATTCACTCTATCATTTTCCTTGTTAAACTTTTCCTGAACGGTAAAAATGTTTTCATCGGTGAACAAAATTTATCTTGGCAAGTTATCAGCGTGCTTCACCAAAAGACGTTTGCATTTTTCAATCCTATTTTTTTTAAAGCTGCAGTCAATAAAAGTCCGATACGTCGTTTGAAAGCCCCAAGTCCCAAGTCTTTTTTAATTGATTCGACTCATGGACTTTTGCGTGATATTCATCTCACGGGCCATGATTTTCTATTTTCGGAGCGGATTTCTGTGAATTCTTGATTTAACGGCTTTGGTGACATGCGGTGTTCGCACGGAGCGGGGGCGGCCCGACCGGTGTTGGTCTTTTACATCTCCAGTCTCCGCAAACAGTTGTATGCATCGGTAGACGAACATGCGGCTAATCCCTAGTGGCCGGAGCGTTTTGAAAATATCGCTTTTTTCATTCCACACTTGAAAAGCGCTATTACAGCGAAACGGTTCTCATTATCTGACCACTCCATGATGAAAGTTGAAAATCCCGTTACAGACTAACGCTATTGAGGTTAGCTTTCAAAATCCATATGACATTAACGGGGTGTGTTCAGTTCTACTATTGGAATGAGTGTGTTCAATGTTGTAACAGTATTTATATCCCTACTAAGTAGTTAGTATGGACATATGGGTTCTTTAATGAAAGCCGATTTTGCTAAGAATCAAAATAAAGAGTAATTTTGAAGTTTGGGTTATGATAGAGATGGGACATATGGGCCGAAATGGTCCAAAAACGGAGCAAGTCTTTGCGATTGGGTAGCTTTAGGGCCGGTGAAGAATAGTTAAGGTTCGGCCAGGTCGAACTTAACGAGGTATTCACTCGTTTAATACTTCAATAGAGATGTCACAGTAAAGCGTATAAAAGGCTCGCCATGGCCCAAATTAAAGGCGTTTTCACTCGATTTATACTCCTTTTATTGTCCGTAGCTCAAGCAAAAGAAGTCCTTCTCACCTATCAGTTCCATAGTTTCCAGTTTTGATTGCGCCTTCTCAGGAGTGCATACTTGTTAGCATTTTTTTGATGCTCCTAGCCACTGTGCAGATGTGTGCGAAGCTCAAATGCGATGGCATGTGACTCCTAAGAACCTTATGAAAAATTGTCCTCCTATGTGTGGCACAAGGAATGAAATGTTTTTTTCATTTTTTGTTTTTTTTTTTTTATTTTTTTGTTGCAGTCCCACAGCGGTAATTGTAGAATTGTACTCGTGCAGCGCAGTGATGGTGGTGGCACCACCAGTTGTAGTACTAGGGTAACATATTTTGTAGTATTTGCAACACGAACATGTCGACAGCAGCAAAATCGCCTGCCACCAACACCAATGGAATGTATGCTGCACACACAAACACACTCACTTACGCAAAAAGGAAGAAAGTAAAATTTTTTCATCGGCTGTGAGTGTGTGTGCGTGTTTTTGTTGGACTTTTTTCACTTTCCACCGCTGCTGGCTACCACGATTTGTTGCCGTGTGGCTGAGGGGTGATATGAAAAATGTTAACTTTTCGTGTTGTTTGTTTGCTATGAATGCTGCTGCCGCTGCAACAGCAATTGTTGTTCACCGCGTGTAGCTGTGTTTATGTTGTCGCTGTGTGCAACAACATAAAGGATAATACAGCTTGTGAGCTCAGCGTTATGGGCTGCATGATGGAATAAGTTCAACGACATTTTAAGTGCATCATGAAGAGTGGTAGAAAGTTGCTGCCATTGCCATTGCTGGCTGTTGCTGTTGCCGCTTCCCTTTGCTGTTCCGATTGCATACCATAACAAAGATAAAAAAAAAATATATCAACGCCAACTAAGGGGGAGCAACATGGAAATATTTTTGCAAAAATTACAAACAACACGAACAACAAAATTAAAGTGCAGCCACAGTGGTGGCATAGCTTTCGCCTAATTAATTTCAATTACTGCGAATTCTGGAATGCGCAGCACTCAAGGTTTCAACCTTCAGCTCTGGGATAGGAAGCAGATTCATTAGGAGAAATGTTAGTACTTATACATAGTTTTGGGCTAAGCATCCGGGAAATGATTGAGAGTCGTGTGGAATTCGCTGCGAAGAAAGTGGTAAATTCTACAATTTTATATGTGTGGCTTTTTAGCTAGAGTTTTAGCTAAAATCGCTTATCTCGAATTTATTTCGTTTTTAATCGGTCACTAGTCCTAAGTGTAACATTTATCAAAATGAAAAAAACACGTTGGAGGCTTTATAGTTTTGTGTTGTTCGTGATTTGTCCGTCAATACGGCTTAGCCGTGTGATAACTTTCAAAGGGGGTAAATAATTGCTTTACAATCTGCCAGCGGACAATATTTTTTCAGAGTTTATTGCGGTATTGCTAACCTCTTCTTACCTCTTTGTACCCTCCATCATAGGATGGATAGAACATTCAATTTGTCACTCTGTTTGCAGTACCTTTATATATAGATCGGGGCTTCGTAAAGTATATATAAGTATACAGGATGGGCTATTTAACATTTTAAATTTGAATCAAATGTAAACAAAAGTACAGTTAATTTGTTCAAATTTCTGGTTTTATTGGAAACGTTGAACTTTGATGCGCCTTCGCTTCGCCCAATGGGCTAAAGATTGTTCGGCAGGAGTTGAAGAATTTTACCGAAAAATCGTGTTTTCAGATAAAGTTTATTTTCATCTCGGTGGCTCGGTAAAAGGCCCACCCTATATATATTCGGAACAATTGTAAAGATCTCATACGATTTAAACTTTTTTGAAAAAGTAGGTAATAATGCACTGACATACTCGTAGTTGCTACTGAAAATGGGCCACATCGGCCAAGAGGTAACAACTTCCCTGACACAAGGACCGAGAGAATCTTTGGAAAAATCCACTCTCCATCATAGGATGGAGTGTATATTAACTTTACCATTCTGTTTGCAATTTTACAGATCGGGTTCCCCATGAAGCTAATATATATTCGGAGGCGACTAAAAAATCTTAGATAATCGCATCCATATACGTCTGTCTGTCTGTAAAAAGCAAAGTACAAGTCAAATTTGAAAATCTAGGCTGTGGATATTTTGCAGAAATATGTGTTGATGCTCTGAACCGGTTAAACTGAAAATGGGCTGGATCGGTCAAGAGACTTATTGAAATTCTGTTAGTAGTTTTTTTGGGGCAGTTTTTGCTGATGGTTACACAATTTGTATACCCTCCATCATAGAATAATGGGTATATTCACTTTGTTATTTCGCTTGTAACACCTCGAAATACTGGTCGGAGACCCCAGAAAGTATATACGAGGGCGAGGGAAAGTTCTTAGCCTATCAATGAAAGAGTAGTTAGTTTTTCAAAAATATTTTTATTTTTCAATATAATCTCCTGAAACTTCAATACACTTAGTCCAACGCTTATCTAGCAGTTCTATCCCTTGATTAAAATAGTTTTCCTCAAGGTCTCAAGTGGTTTACAACTGTAACTGCCTCTTCATTTGAAGTTAAAACCTTGATTTTTTTTAGATTTGGGAACAGGTAAAAGTCACTGGGAGCTAAATCAGGAGAATAAGGTGGGTGGTCAAGCAACTCGTACTTTAATTCGTTGATTTTAGCCATTGTTAAAACACTCTTGTGCGCTGGTGCGTTGTCTTGATGAAAAATAATTTTTGTGTGTTGTAAGCCAGGACGTTTTTCTCGAATTTGTACATTTAATTGATCTAAAAGGTTGCAATAGTACCCTGAATTTATTGTTTTACCCTTTTGCAGATAGTCAATCAATAAAATACCTTTGAAGTCCCAAAAACCGTTGCCATAACCTTACCAGCCGATTGAATTGTTTCTGGCTTTTTTGGGGCACTTCCTGCAGCTTCAGTCCATTGTTTAGATTGTTCTTTTGTCTCTGGAGTATAGTGGTGGATCCATGTTTCATCAACAGTTATGAAACGATGCTTAAAATCCATTTTATTTCGCTGAAAACGATCCAAACAAGCTTGAGAAATGTTCATTCTTATGCGTTTTTGGTCGACTGTTAACAAGTGCGGCACCCATCTTGCAGAAAGCTTTTTCATCTGTAGTTTTTCATGCAAAATTAAATGGACTCGATCATTTGAGATGCCCATGATATTAGCTATTTCACGCACTTTTATTCGTCGATCATTTAATACCATATCATGCACTTTGGCTACAATTTCTGTTGTTGTTGCTGTTTTTGGACGTCCACTAGGTGTTTCATCTTTAATGCTTGTACGACCACGTTTAAATTCAGCAACCCAATTTTTTACTGTTGCATATGAAGGAGCACTTTCACCTAACACATTCACCATATCAATATGAATTTCTTGTCCCGATAAACTTTTTTTATGTAAATATTTAATGACACCACTCATTTATAATTTTTCCATTGTAAAAAAATCGCGGATGCGTCTTTTGTGAACACCTGTTTCTATATGAAGGAGTTGCCAGATCGAAACAAAATTTAATATGTGTTCATAGCAGAGATGGAAGTTTCCAAAACACTTAACCTTTTTCTGTTTATACCGCGCTTTTTGTGCTAGGCCAGGAAGTTTCCGAGCCGCCCTCGTAACGCGGGATCCATTTCGAGGTTCCCCACTTTTTAAAGAAAAAACATTTTTATTATCATTTGATAATAATAATAATTTTTTAAAGATTATCAAATGTTGGTCGCGGCTACGTCTCAGGTGGTCCATCCGTTGAATCCAATTTTCGATGACTCGTTCGAGCATTTCAACTGGTAACCGGCGAATGACACGCGTGATGTTCTGCTCGAAGCGGGTTTGTTCGCATAAACTTTTGACTTTACATGTCCCCGCAGGAAAAAGTCTAATGGTGTGATATCACACGATCTTGGTGGCCAATCGACCGGCCCAAGAAATGAAATTATCTGCTCACCGAAGTGTTCTCTCAATAAATGCATTGATTGATGCGATGTGTGGGAAGTGGCGCCGTCTTGTTGAAACCAAATGTCACTGAGATCACGAGCTTCAACTTCAGGCATCAAATAGTCGGTTATCATGGCACGATAACGGTTGCCATTGACGGTTTCGTTCTCACCAGCATCAGTTTTGAAGAAATATGGAACGATGATTCCACCGGCCCACACGCAAAAAGAAGTATGGTTGGGATAACAATATTCGAAGAGCATCATACTATTGTTGTTTATATGGTTGTGGCTTGTTGGAACCAAGTGTCACTGAGATCACGAGCTTCAACTTCAGTCATCAAATAGTCGGTTATCATGGCACGATAACGGTCGCCATTGACGGTTACATTCTCGCCGGCATCATTTTTGAGTAGATAGGGACCGATGATTCCACAGGCCCACAAACCACACCAAACCGTTGTTTTTTTCTGGATGAAGAGGCAGCTCTTGAATCTCTTCTGGTTGCTCTTTATCTCAAATGCGGCAATTTTGCATGTTTACATACCCATTGAGCCAGAAATGGGCCTTATCGCTGAACAAAATTTTGCTCGAAAACGTAGGATCTTCTGGAAACGGTTCAAGAGCCCATAGAGCGAAGCGATGTTGCTTGGGAACGTCGGGCGGCTTCAGTTCTTGCAAAAGCTGTATTTTCTACGCTTTCAATTTAAGATCTCGACGTAAAATGCGCCAAGTCGTTCCATACTTCAGCCCGAGTTGCTGCTATCGGCGCCGAGTCGACTCCCACGGTCTTCGTGTACACTCTCAGCTACGGCCGCTACAATTTCTTCACGGCGTGCTGGATGTGGTCTATTCGGTCGAATATTATCCCATAATGAATGCTGGGTCTCAAGATGGGTGATGGCGTTGCGAATATTACGCTCAGTATGCCGATTATGTCGACCATAAGTGGCACGAAACACATTCCTCACAGAACGTGAATTTTCGTAATTAAGTTGAACGATTTGTAAACGTTTTTCAGGCGTAAGTCTTTCCATGATGAAATGCCAAACAATACTAAACAAAAATAACATGACACGCTTCACACGTGATCTGTCAAAAAAGGCTATTGAAAAGGGTATCTCTACTTTGATTATATTCCAAATCATCGTCAAACTTTTAGACGATCTAGCCATATCCGTCTGTTTGTGGAAAGAAAACTACAGGTCGAACTATTCAAGCCAGGTGGCTGAAATTTTGCTGAAACATGTCTTGATGGACTAAAACGGTTGGCATTGAAAATGGGCCAGATCGGTGAAGAGGTAAAAATGTTTTACTGACAAGGGCCGGGCCAACTTCTGGAAAAACATCAATCCTGAACTTATAAAACGCATGTGGCCGAATACATCTTTAGAACATAATGGCAAACCCTTATCCTTATAAGAAGCTAAATACTTGGCCATGACATTAAATTATATGCGTTTATTTCTTCTTGAAAACCAAACGTCTGAAAAAAACATCCCTTATAAGATTGGTATGGAAAGAAACACACCCAGATAGGCAAGGAGACCAGTGACATAATCCATGATGGAGGGCACAAGCTTCGGCACGGACGAATTTAACTTGTAACATTATGTTACGTTCGTCCAGCAATTTTTTTGGAAAGTTTGTTACGACATGATTCGAAAAGAGGGCGGGCCACCGACCACACAATCCTAAATTTAGATAGACCATATGTGTTTAACTGATATTTGGGTGACGATGATGTTCGGAACGTATGATATATACATGAAACGAAACACACGCTGATGGAAAAGTAGGCTAAGCCATGCCCCCTTTTAAACTATCGTTTTAATTACCACAATAAATGACCTATCGTTATAACATTTTAATGACTATTATTATCAACTATAGTGTATTGCAATTAGTCAAAGGGGCCTGGCAGAGTCCATTCAAGTCTGAACTCTGAAAAAATATCTCGTGTATTATGGCCGTAAAGCGATAGTAGTTGGTATATATTGTGCTGGTAGGACCGCCGTGGTTTTAAGGTAGTACCGTCGTGATGTGATTATAGTACCGCCGTGGTGTGATGGTAGTGGGTACGGCTATCATGCCAGGTAACCCAGAGTCAAATTCGGGTAAAAAAATCTAACCATTTTGCAGCAGCAGCTTTCGACCTCGGAAATGCCGGCGACTTAACCTGTATGAGATTTATCTCAAAGCCATGTGAAAACTTCTGTATAGAATGCATTAGGTGATCGGAGCCGGCATAAAATAGTAAGTTTCGGTCCGTAAGTATAAGAATTATATCGTGCACAGCTTACCAATTTAGAAACAAGTTCCCCTTGTTTCTAAATGGAGTGTTGTGGGAATTAAATAAAAAGGGAAGGAAAGCCACTCGATTGAAAAATTTTCATATTGGACCGCAAGCCGCCATTACATTCAAGGACCGCATTGCGGCGATTGTCTATCTCTAAACAATCTGTGGTTTAAATGGAAATTTGCTTGCAGGTTCTTTCTTGGCACACAGCCCTATTCAATTTAAAAAAGAAATCGAATTTTTCGAACAGTAACATTAACTGGGTATGAGAATGATGTAGCAACCACCTCAACCGGCACCTCGGTCTGTTGTGCGCTCTAATTTGGAATACGATTGTAAGTGTAATAGAAAAATTAAGAAGGTCTAAGGTCCTCCCACCAAAAGAAAGCGCGTTGCAGTGATATATGTATTGCTCTAGGGTCTCGGTTCGCTCTACATATACCTAGCACAGGTTTGCCCTATTGGCACTGAGCCGAAAATACAATGATTTTTTAATGTGTCTGGTTAAATTTTTCATGGTAAATTTTTGATAACGAAGACAAAATAACGTTATATAAGGTCAAAAATACATACAAAATAGTTGAGTTAACAATGTATAAGGTTGTTTTTTTCAAGAGAGAGGCAGAAAATTGTGCTACATAAACAAAAATTTAAAGATCATTTGGCTCTGTTGTATCAAAGTTTCTGATCTGCTTTGTGTTACACGAAGTTCAGAATTATGTTACATGAAGTTGCAACGGTTGCGACTGTCTTATCCCGTCCACTCCTTTTTCCTTTCTTCCACTGCTCTGAACGTTTGTAATTGTGAGGAAGATCAAAGGACTATTTATTTCACTCTTTTCAAAAACCAACACCAAATGCAAATGCTAGCTCTACAATCTTCATAGCGCATTATTATAGATTGCTTTTCTCACAGTTCGAAGACTATACGCAAAGGGTAATTCTCATTAATCCTAATGAGACTCCCGTATAAGTCATTTGATTTGTAGCCGAAGTATTCGTTGTTGTTGTTGTTGTAGCAGCACATAGTGCCAATGTGACAGCCCTTGGCCAAAGAATTCCTTCTTCGGGTCGATCCGGTGCATAGAACCGTCTGTCGTGGGATCGAAGTATTCGTTGCCAAAGACTGCTGAAGAAAAACCTTGGCGGGCTTAGCTGTACAGTCTGTCTGGCCACCGTAGCCAAAACATTTCACCAATTTTTTAGTTGATTCTGAACAAGAAACATCATAAAGGTGTCGAACCAAAATAAAAACTGTTCAAGTCATAATAATGGAACAAGACCGAATAAATGTAAACACAACAAAAACATAATTAGTAGGTTAATTTAATATTAAAAATTGTAACAGTAATTATATTTCTGGTTAAAAGAGGTAACCAATAATTAGATAACTTAACAATAAAAATTATTTCTGTAACTATCTTCATAGTTAATAATATAAACAATCTTCATAGTTAATTATATTAACAATTTCATTGTTAAATTGAACATATTTTGTTTCAGTGAGTAAACTATGAAATTTTAATACTAACAATTTTCATGGTTAAAAACAATGCATTGCTAAACAAACTAATTATTTCAATAAAAACAATTTGAATGGTTAAAAAACTCAACAATGCATTGTTAAAACAACAATAATTATTTTAATAATAACAATTTTACCGGTTAAAAATGCATTGTTAAAACAACAATAGTTATTTTAAAATTAACAATTTTCATGGTAAAAAAATTCAACCATAGAATAGTTAAATTAACAATGTATTATTATTGTTTAATACCAGTCAACAACAAAATGTTCAAATTAACCTTATATATAACGTAGACTCCAAATCATGTTTATTTATGGTTAAGTTAACCTTATATAAGGTTATTAATCTTCTCAGTGTAGGATGGATTTGTCGTTGTCTTTGTAAAGCCCTTGAAAATGGATTTGTGATATTGTCACCTATTATAATAAGTGACAATATACCCATGTCATTTGAAGGAATTTTTTTTTTCAAAAAATAAATGGCATAAAATGTCGTATCGTATGAACAATAAAGATTTAACACTTGATTTGAATTTTAGTATTTTTTTATTTTGAAAAAAAAACCTTTAGATGAATCACCCTATGTAACGTAGACTACAAATCATGTTTTTGTATGGTTAAGTCAACCTTACATAAGGTTATTTTTCCTTTCAGTGTGTGAGGAAGTGGTGACTCCTAAGAGCGGAATGACCAGTTAACATGTCCATTATGTCCGGAGGGCCTCATTCCTATCATTTTGGTTATCTAAGTAGTAGCCTACAACCACTGTCCCATTTACCCCCGATGCATTCGTTAAGTGGGCATCCGAGGGCGTCATTAATAAGCGATTCCTCTGACCACGACATAGAAAGTGATCTAGGATCTCGGTTTGCTCTTCGCAGGACTCGCAGAGCTTTGCCCTGTCTATGCGGAAGAGGTGACCCTTCAGAGAGGAATGACCAGTCAGTAAGTCCATCAATATGTTATGTTGTAACTCAAAGAGATTCAATGTCATTCCTTTGTCGGGAAGCCTCATTCCTTGCATTTTGGTTCTCCATATAGTAGCCTACACCTTTAATTCCATTTACTGACGATTCTTTCGCTAAGCAGTGAAAAGGCAACCGGGGGTGTCATTGATTAGCGACTTCTGCGCCCATGATCCTCTGTCTGGAATAAGTAAAGTAATTATAACTTTATCCTTCTCTAAAGACTTTCCTGGTTACGGTCTAAAAGCTGTTCAAACGAGGGAAAATTGTCCATTTTCTGCAGAACTTTTTGATAATGTCTCCTCTGCACCCAAAATTTGCAGGCGTATTTTCGCAATAGCAATAATTCTAAAGTAAAATTAAAGTACAGTTTTCATGGAACTTCTAAGTCCCATCAAATAATGGTATATGATATGATCCATTTTGAAAAGATCCATTGTATATTCCATTAGAAAATCGTCAAAATAAGCAAATATAAAACAAATTTGTTTTTATTTCGAATGGAAACAAAAAAACATTTGAAACCTCAACCTCCCACATTAGAGAAATCCAAACTACTCTAAATGTGTGAGAACTATTTCGGCGAGATTTTCTCATATCATCCGAATTTCGTTGTAGGATTTAAAAAACAAAATCCATTCTGAGATCACTCACAAATGTTTAAATATGTTTCCAATTTCATTTCAGCGAGTGGCTTACTGACGCAGACACCTTTCGGCAAACACCGCGCTCACAATTACTTTTGGTAATACTACACCGTTTCCTTTGTTAAAGCCAGCGATTATTTTTTGGGTCAGGAATTTTGCCATCTCTGCTGTATTCACCCATTAACTGCTACTTGACACAATGGCATTATTCGGAAATGACAAAAGATGAGGTAACCGAAGATATTGAATAACTCGCACAAATCTAAACAAGCAGCACCAAAGAATAAGACAACAACTGAAGGAGGTGGTGGTGGTGGTACAAAGCAAGGATCTGTTTTCATTCCCATTCCAAAACAGCAGCTAATCTTTAGCATTTCGGCTGTTGTTGATTTTGTTTTTCTTATTTTTTTGTTGTACTTTTAACATGAGCTCTGGTATTTGACAACGCCAACGTCGGTGCTGCTGAAAATCGAAAATCTGGCGACTAGTTGGAAGTGACTGCTGGAGATTTGCAAAGGTTTCGTGTAACTCCTGCCTCCAGTTTTTTTTTCGGTTTTTTTGTTGCCGTTGCTTTTCGACTGGAAAAGCAACCCTCCCGCTTGTCCGTCTCTCTGCAGTACGAAATACAATCCCACACAAATCTATTTACAAGATATTTGTCTGTTGTACAACAAAAGGCTGTGACAAGATACATTGGCAACAAAAGTTTCGGTAAGTGTACGGAACTCTGTATGTGTGCCCCTCTTCTGACTGTTTATGGTTTGTGACAACTTTTGGTATGTTCACAGTACGAACAGTAGACCATCAGTATAGTATGACCCGGTATGAAGGAATAGAGAAAAACAAAAAACTTAGACCAAGCGGGCCGCGGTAATAATAAACACCTCAACCATGTTCGTTTAAAGAAAAATTTAGAGGCTCTAAGAAACATGGGAACCCTTGAAAATTGAACTAAAGTACAGCTACTTGCTCTTAAGGAATTCATAATACAGGGTGACACAAACAAGACTAAAAGGTTAAAAATATTCCTAACAAATTTTTAAAGAATTTTTATTTTTTCCTTGGCAGGTTATGTAGTTTTTATGGTGGGGAATGGCATTTTTCCTTTTCCATTCCCCTAACCACTGTCTTCTACGAACTGACTGTTGGCGCAATAAAGTTGCCTAGTGTGATTGGGGACTTTGATAGCTAGATGTACAGCAAACCTATAAAAAAAATTTGAATTTTATTATTATTCTGGCAAGTCTATTATCTCAACACAACAAGATTATCGTCGTCATTTTATTTTTAGAACAGCTCCCAGTAACATCGTGATTAGAAAATTAGACTCCCGTTTTGAGGAACAGGGATGAGTGTCAGAATCCTAGGGTATCGTACATCAGCTTCAATTACACCCCTCCAAATAACTGCGGTATTATGGTTGACAAAGTTATCCGTCCATACTTTTTTTTTAAAGAGGAGCGGAGGGTATGGTTAAAATTCTTGTGGGTGCGTAAGTTGATAATAGTCCTAATATATAGTTTCAGCGAGATTGAGCCACTGCGCATACAGCAAGAGCCACACGAACTTCTTAGTTACCTTTTTGGTGAACTCTGCAGTCTTATGAGGGTTGCTATTTATATTCTCCAGAATAAATTTCGTCAAGGACGTCCAACTTCGGCCACTTTGCCAGAAACCATTGATGCTGTGCTTGAACTGATTAAGCAAGACCGACATGTGACATACCCTGAGATTGAGGCAACCTTGGGCATTAGTATGACAAGCAACAATAAGATATTGCATGCTCATTTGGCCGTGAAAAAAAATTGGTTCTCGTTGGATCCCACATAATTTAACGAATGCCCAAAAAAAGGCTCGTATGGATTGGTGCAAAGAGATGTTGAAAAAGTATAACTGCGGTAGCTCAAAGGCAGTGTATAACATTGTCACAGGTGACGAATCATGGATCTATGCATATTAAACCGAAATAAAACAGCAAACGACCGTATGGGTCTTTTAAGACGAAGAAGTACATCGAAGCAAATGATTGGGTTTTTTTTCGGTATAACCGGCCATGTTGCCACAGTGCCTTTAGTGAAACGTAGGTCAATTCTGAGTGGTATCCGTTTGCCAACATTGTTCAAAGAAATGAGAAAAAATAATAAGAGAAGACGAATCATTTTGCATCAGAAATTGGCGTTTTAACAAAAACGCAAATACTGAACTGCTGCGTAAACAGGCAAGACCTTCGTGTGCCAGAGTGCTTAGGCGTGAAAAGTTTCTTTATGAGCAACGTCTTCCCACAAATGTTCTTACATCTCCCTGGGGAAGTAAGAGCTTTTGGTCGTTTTAAGAAGAATAAAGGATAGTTCTTCATCTATCCCAACTCTTGTTAAAGACGATCAGCCATGCACTGACCCGGTTGATAAAGCTAACCTATTGGCTGAAATGTTTGCTGGAAATTATTCCTTGACGGAAAGCAATCAACCACTCCCCGTGATCGAAAATGTATCTACTTCCACGCCTCAGATATTTTTTCGAACACGTGGAGTTTGCAAAATCTCGACGAAAATAAGACCCCGGGCCTGGATGGTATTTCGGCACTTGTTCTATGTAAGTGCACTTCAACGCTAGCCCGTCCATTACGCAACCTTTTCAACCTTGCTTATCGTGCAGGAGTCTTTCCAGCGTGTTGGAAGGTTGCGAACGTCCAGCCGATCCCTAAAAAGAGTGAGGTCAATAATCTTGTGAATTATTGGCCCATTGCGATTTGCTCTGCGCTCTCCAAGGTAATGGAGAGCATGGTAAACCACCATCTTGTGGGGTATCTGGAGTCCAACAACCTACTTAATGATCGGCAGTATGGCTTCCGTAGAAATCGCTCTACGGGAGGCCTGATGACTTTCCTTTCGGAGCGTTGGAGTCGGTGAGAGTAACGTCGTTGCTCTGCATATCTCCAAGGCCTTTGACAGAGTCTGTCACGGTGCTCTCGTATCAAAGTTGATCGCATTTGGTGTCGGTAATACTTTTGCTCGATTTATATCGAGCTTTCTTAGAGATCGCACTATAAGAGTTGTTGTAGATATGTTGACCGCAGGTGTTCCACAGGGCTCTGTCCTTTCTCCCTCTTTATTTCTTATTTTCATTGACGATCTTTTGGATCAGACCGTGAATCCAATCTACTCTTTCGCAGATGATAGTAACCTCTGTCATTCATATTCATTCGACCGTAGGCCGAGTCTTCAATATATTGAAGACAAAAGGCGAATTATGGATGAGACACTTGGCCGGGATCTACTGGCCATTTCCGAAAGGGGTCAAGTGATCAGAGTAGATTTTAATGCGCGTAAGACACAGTGCTGCTTGTTGTCTCACAAGCGATATATTCACCCAACAGTATCGTCATTATCTATAGATGTTATAGATATAGAACAATCGGATGCTCTTGAGGTTTTGGGCATGAAAATACAATGTGATGCTCGTTGGGCGAGGCATGTATTCGAAGTGTCGAAAGAAGCACTTAAGTGTATTGGCTTTCTAAAGCGGCGCAAGAAATATTTCACTCCTTCCGGCCAAAGATGGAATACAACTCCCATATATGGGCTGGTTCTCCAAAATCATCTTTGGAGCTACTTGATCGTGTCCAAAGGAGGGCGATGGTGTTGATAGGTGACAGTAGGGTATCCAACTCTATTGTCTCCCTGTGTCTTTCGTGGTGTGTGTTTTTCAGACATTCGTCGTCTTATTCCTGACGTGAGGATGTTCGGCAGGGATACGCGACTTTCTAGGAATTCACACCCATTTGTTATCGATTGGCCGGTTGACCACACTATACACTACAGATTAAATTCGTTTTTCGCCCCTACTGTCCGTATGTGGAATCGACTTCCGGCAAATGTATTTCCCACTAATTGCGACATCCAGAAGTTCAAGGCAAGCGTCAATAATCATTACTCCCTCTTTCCACCCTCCGATCCATTACTTTCCACTCGCCAACGCAATGCACCGCATGTATAGGGGGCATCCCCTGAGTGTTGGTTATTTAAAAAAAAAATTCTTTTATCTCAACACAACAAGATTATCGTCGTCATTTTATTTTTAGAACAGCTCCCAGTAACAACATGATTAGAAAATTAGACTCCCGTTTTGAGGATGAGGGATCAGTGTCAGAATCCTAGGGTATCGTACATCAGCTTCAATTACACCCCTCCAAATAACTGCGGTATTATGGTTGACAAAGTTATCCGTCCATACTTTTTTTTTAAAGAGGAGGGGAGGTTATGATTAAAATTCTTGTGGGTGCGTAAGTTGATAATAGTCCTAATATATAGTTTCAGCGAGATTGAGCCACTGCGCATACAGCAAGAGCCACATGAACTTCTTAGTTACCTTTTTGGTGAACTCTGCAGTCTTATGAGGGTTGCTATTCATATTCTCCAGGATGAATTTCGTGAAGGACGCCCAACTTCGGTAACTTTGCCAGAAACCATCGATACTGTGCGAGAACTGATAAAGCAAGACCGACATGTGACATACCCTGAGATTGAGGCAACCTTGGGCATTAGTATGACAAGCAACAATAAGATATTGCATGTTCATTTGGCCGTGAAAAAAATTTGTTCTCGTTGGATCCCGCATAATTTGACGAATGCTCAAAAAAGGCTCGTATGGATTGGTGCAAAGAGATGTTGAAAAAGTATAACTGCGGTAGCTCAAAGGCAGTGTATAACATTGTCACAGGTGACGAATCATGGATCTATGCATATTAAACCGAAATAAAACAGCAAACGACCGTATGGGTCTTTTAAGACGAAGAAGTACATCGAAGCAAATGATTGGGTTTTTTTCGGTATAACCGGCCATGTTGCCACAGTGCCTTTAGTAAAACGTAGGACGGTCAATTCTGAGTGGTATCTGTTTGCCAACATTGTTCAAAGAAATGAGAAAAGATAATAAGAGAAGACGAATCATTTTGCGTCAGAAATTGGCGTTTTAACAAAATCGCAAATTCTGAACAGGCAAGAACTTCGTGTGCCAGAGTACTTAGGCGTGAAATGTTTCTTTATGAGCAACGTCTCCGCACAAAAGTTCTTACTTCCCCCAGGGGAAGTAAGGGTACCTAGCCGCCATAGCTACCAAGTTTACGTATTTATCCAGACATTTCATTATTTTTTGGAGAGACAAAACTGAAGAATGCATGAAAGGGATCGGCACTCTTTGTTTACGGATGACTTATCTACCGCCACATTGATACCCAGCGTTATTTATTAGATCTTTGTAATAACATAGTTTAGTTCTAAATTAACTCCATTTCGTTTATGTATAGGTCTCGATAAGCGATTTTTAACTCCTGACTACTGAGGTTTTCTTAAATTTAAAGGGATTGAGCCAAAAATCTTCATTTGGGTAAATTTTTACAAAAAACCCTTCAAAATAACGAAAAATCGACACTGCAGTATAAGTATATAAGTATATATATGAGTACAGTATAAATATATAAGTATATATATAAGTACAGTATAAGTATATATTGTCGTCGATATGCTGTGTGTGTGTCCCATACGTCTATGGCTAACCCACAATACCCCTGTTCGTTATACTTTAAAGCAGATCATTTAACGTTGTTGCACTGCTGATTGTATTATGCAAACTATCAATTTAAGCCCAGCAGAGATTATTAGAAAATTACAAAAGCCAACAGAAGCACCGCACAGGCATAATACAGTGGACAAGCCTCTGGCCGAATTTGAATTGGTAATTGGAATATAGTATGGATTCATCCATCGAAGGACAATACTAGGCCATGTTTGCTCGTCGGAGTGTGTTGAATGGACGACGTTCGACATAACTAAAATTGGATTTACTTACATTTACACATTACACAACCACCGCCTCTATGGCCGAAATGCTGGTCTTTATACAGGAGGAAAGTAATTGTTTTACTACGAGTATCACATCGTCAACGAGCTACACACACATAGGTACAGTGGGGGGAATAATTATAAGACTAGTTGTGGTTTTAAAGTCACAAATAGTTTAAAATCGTGATTAAACTTTGAAGACTTCACCGAGTCTAATTTCGTGTACAAGCAGCATAGATAATTGTTTTTAATGATGAAGCTCCAATGTTAGTATCGAGACCTGAAAGTAACCCTGAATAAATTTGAACACATCGGTCCATTTTTCCCATGTTATGGTCCTACCGCTCTAGAAATCACAAATAAAATCCGAGTGTAACCAAGGAGTAGCATGTACGCCGCCTTGATAACTATGACATGCTGTCTTTTTATGCCCCGAACAACTACCTACATACCTACCTACGATGATATGACGTGCGTCGACACAAATTTATACTGGAAAGGCAGTACCTGCTGGGGTGTTTCAGAAGGGATCACCCGACAGACCACCTCACGGATAGACCTCACCCACCCCGTCGAGTCTGGAGCGGATAACTTTAGAGCAAAGGGACTATCAGGCACGTCTGACCGGCATTTGCTCTGATTCAATCGACCATCAACAATTGCCTAGTAAATGACGTGCTAAGAGACAAACCTCCCAGGCGGAGGATAGGCTACCCGTAGTACCTGATTGGTATTGGCTTAGTTAATATCTGGCTAGTTTAGACGCCTTAATTCGAACTCAGCCCGAATTGACGGCAGTGTGTCAGAAACGTGTTTCGCATGCCAGTAGAAACCACATTACACCTATCCCGATGCTCATTCAGCTGGTTCTCCCTTCCCTGGCTCGGGGAGGGTCACAACGGACAGACATAAGCAATTATTTAAAAGCTGCTACAGCAACAAACACTGGCTACGCGTATGGTTAATCTAACAATAATATGTTTTCTACAATTAAAAGCATGTTCGTCGCAACCATAGTATTGTTTTCTGAATTTTATTTTGACAACAGTATGATTGCGGCAATATTAATATTGTTCAAATGTAACAATACTATTATTGCTAAATTTAGAAATGAAAATGTGGTTGTTACTACCATGCAAATATTGTTGGTGCGACAAAAGCATTGTTGTTAAAGACTTACGATAACAATACTAAGATGACGGCAATCATACAGTATGGTTGAGACTATGAACAAAGCATAACAAGGTTTTAAGATACACGATCCAGTGCATGGTTCATTATAAAAAATAACAACAATCGGAAGGCAGTGTAAGGGATTTATATTGTGTTTACTTTGTTCGCTGGAATACTCTACTGCCGACTGGTTCTCGTTTACTTAAATTCTGCCTGCTCTTAAGTATATGTGACAGTGCATAGAGAAAGGGACCTAAGGGTAAAAAAATCAATTTTCGATTTTTTGATGTGGACAACATCTTAGCATTGAATGAGACCGATCCCATACCACAAAAGTGTGCCCTCCCAGAGATATGTTTGCGTTTTATGAAAGTGAAGTCGACGATTCTAAGCGCAAATAGAAGGGGACCTAATCTTTAAAATGGCTCTCCTGAACAAAACTTTTTTTAAACCTTAGGTCCCTTTCTATTTTGCGCGTTACATATAGCCATTCATCATGGTTTAATCAGGTTCATCACTTGGGGTCTACGGATGGTAAAGAAGCATTCATCACCCCCTGCAGTCACCACTGCTTGCAACTAAAAGCCTTTTTGACAACCTTTTGAATATATTTTTGTTTTTTTAAGAAAATGTTCAATAGAAATATTCTCTTAATTCTGGCTATAAATTAATTTTTAAAAAAATGCTTAATAAGAATCTCTAATGTTGACATAAGCCAATCCTAAAAAATAAATTTGGGGATCATGGTATGGTTAAGTGGAAACATATTATGGTTGTAGGGATCATAATATGGTTGCGTGTGAATCATCATGTGAAGATCATACTAAGGTTGTATGTGAAAGGTAATATGGTTGTGAGTATCATAATATGTGACAGCGCATAGAGAAAGGGACCTAATGGTAAAAAAAAAAATCAATTTTCACTTTTTTTTTTGGTGTGGACAACATCTGAGCATCAAATGAGACTGATCCCATGCCCCAAAAGTGTTCCCTCCCAGAGATATGCGCGTTTTATGAAAGTGATGGTACACCGAAGATACACGTATTTAAATCTTTAAAATGGCTCTCCTGAACCAAACTGTTTTTTAGCCTTAGGTCCCTTTCTATTTTGTGCGTCACATATGGTTTTGGGGATAATAGTATGGTTGAGTGTGACTCATTATATGGTTGTGGGGATTATAGCATGGTTGTGTGTAAATCATACTTTTATTGTGAGGATCATAATATTGTTGTGCCGCAACCATATAACCAACAATAGTATGATCCTCTTCGAATATTGTTACCACAACCATACTTTTTTTCTGCGTGTATGCAGAATCATTAAGACCTCTAGCCGGAACAGCAACCCTAACCGTGTGACACGTCTTCGAAGTTGGCTACATCGGGTGTAAAAAATAAATATTGCTCGCCTAAACCACAGTTTTTATCTGATTTGGATTGAAGTTGACTTTCTGATAAGCGCAAGTCTCTGTCACATATTTTATATATCTTTCATAGTTCAAGAGTTATGCTTAATAAAAAAAAAACTTTGTGTACTTTTTCCCGATCTGTAATAAGTATTTTTTATGTACATTTTCTAGGGATTGACATTTGAAAGCAATGCGGTCCAGTAAGCGTGAAGATCTTGAGAGCGATGCAGTGTTGGGTAGCTGCTTCTTCTGAAAGGAAGGTCGGTGGTAACCGCAATACTGCAGCGTCTGTCTCTTAATGAGCGACAGCAGACAGCGTCTGCAATCCAGGAGGAGCGGCTTAAGATAAGAAGGTAACCTACAAAACCTTTAGAAGGCAACAGGAAACCACTGAAGTAATACCCCTTGAAAATCGTGTAAACTGAACATCTCGTCAATGAATCTACGGCCAACCAAGGGTGCTAGGAATCCTCGGTGGCAAAACAATTAAAAAACTTAACATCGAAACCTGGTATGTTAGAAGTCTCTGCGAAACTGGAATATTAATTAAAAACATCAGTGAAATGAAAAGACTCAACTAGGTGTCAGTGAGGCATGGTGGACAGAAGTGGACAATTTACGTCTTAAAAATGTAGACCACTCCGGGAATCAGAAGGCAATTTATAGAAGAGGCGTAGCAATTATTGCTAACAATCCCGTTGATAAGTGTTCCACTGGTTATATCGGAATGTCGGATAAGTCAATGCTAGTTAAAATGCTAGAAAAAGTATATAAGATATAAAATATATTAAGTATATAAGTACGTAATACAAGAGAATGCTACCACGTGTGATGCTAATAACAACGAAGTTGAAGAGTTCGCCAAAAGCATATATAAATTACCTAAAATGAGTAAACCGCACGAGATCGCAACTATACAAGGTCAGCTCATAGCGAAGGTAGGAAACGCTGAAAAAGTTAATGCCACGGCCACCATGATTAGTTTCGAAATCGTGGATCGCAAACTGGTAGATCCTTTAATCAGGGTTTTAGCATGGGTACATTTTCCGATATATGATTCAATCGCTTTAGGGATGTTTAAAGTTCTCTCATAACGCACAATTATAACAAAGCGGCAATGCCATACATCAAGGCGACCCTTGGCATGAAGCCGTAAAGCACGACGTGATCCAATATCAGCGTGGTTAGAATTTGTGACTTTGAGAGCTGCAACGAACCTTAGACTTTGATATTTATGGAAACATAAATCCAATTTCACTAGGACTGGTTACACATTACTCGCAGTGCGTTTATCTAAGTTGTATCCATATCAATAGTAATATGTGACAGCGCATAGAAAAAGGGACCTAAGGGTAAAAAATCAATTTTCCCTTTTTTTTTTGATGTGGACAACATCTGAGCATCGAATGAGACCGATCCCATGCCCCAAAAGATATGCCCTCCCAGAGATATGCGCGTCTTATGAAAGTGAAGTACACCAAGGATACACGTATTTAAATCTTTAAAATGGCTCTCCTGAACAAAACTGGTTTTTACCCTAAGGCCCCTTTCTATTTTGCGCGTCACATATGCGGTTTGTAGAGAGGCAGGACCCCAATGTGAGAAGGACCTTCGAATGGGGGTAATGGGAAAATATTGTCGGAAATAGTATACCTCTTACCAGGGTTTGTTATTAGTCGATTATAACTTACCAATCGAATAGGAACTAATCTTTGTTTGGGGGATTTTTGAAAAAATGTGGCTTTTGGTGCTGAAGGACGTCAAGTCGGAGGGGTAGGCCAATATTGTCCAATCTAACCACAGTTTATACTATACCGTTCTATGCCAATTTTTATTGGATTTCGATTTAATATGTTAAATATTCTTTATTAAAATTCGGATTGACCTTATTATTACTTCACATACTGTACAAAGCACACAATTATATTATTACGCATAACTGCTAATCTTCTTCTTGGTGTTCTTTGGGAAGATTTAGCCAGCAATTTGTTGTAATAACACAGATCTGCAAGAATTGAAGGCAAGCACTTTATAATAACTAAGTAATACAATTTCCCCACCTCTTCCTCAAAGGGATGTTAACGAAAACACGCCGTATATGAGAAGAGGTAGATGCGTTTTTTAACAACTTAAATTTAAAGAAGCGCTCACCCTACTTGTCCTGGTGTGCTGGTAGTGTACTCGCCAATTACACATGCTCTAATAAAACTTTCCAAAACCGGAGTTTTTTAAAAAAAAACCGTCGTTTTGGGTTTTGTTTTCAAACCACGTTTTATAAAATCCGGCTTTCGGTTTTTTTTAAATAAAAATCCAGCATTATCCGACCTTCCGTATCTTTAATTCCATGGCATCCTATCCAGGCACAATGGGGGAACTATTCTCAAATTGGACAGCTGTGCACGAGTCAATTCCTATACTCACAAACCGGGGCCTACTTTAAAACCGGATCCGAACAGCATTTGCAATTAATAGAGAAGTTTTTAATGGCTTAGAGATAAAACTCTTTCTCATTAAGCCACCAGCATTCACGAGGTGAACACCCGTCGCTGCAAAATTTTAAGATGTTCTTACCCTGGGTTGAGTCTGGGTTGAGCCTGGGTAAACTGTCATGATAAGTGTACACGACTATGCACACTTATTATACCACGGCCGCCTCTTGAAAAATACCATACCATATTTGATTCAATTTGGAATTAATAGGGAATGCATTATCGCGAGAGAAAGATTTGCAGAGAACTGTATAAAAACGTGGACCGGTATAATTTATTTTATCTGAGCTTATTACGGATGTACCTCTTAAATCACTTTTAAAATTTGTAAAACGGTCAGACTGGTTCCGAACTACTCGAACCAGTTGTTAAACCATAAAGAATAGCAAACTAAAAGTGGATAACTGCCACACTTCTCTCATATAAATATACACCCTCTCTCCTTCCTATAACTATTCACTTCCCCTTTCTCTCTCGTGTTTTCCTTTCCATCTGTGTTCGCCAATTGGCTTTTATGCCTCCAAGAGAACTCGCCATTTCATGTTGGCGAGCTACCCTTTCCCTAACCTAGCCTAATCTAACCATGAGATGCCACTTGCATTAATGAGTTAATGTAAATATTGAAATGTTGCCCTTTCGAATAAAACAGCAGTGTTCTTTTTAATTTTTAGTGAAAGAAACTAAAATTTGAACCACCCTGTCTGCATATGCTTCCATCAGAATATGTGACGCGCAAAATAGAAAGGGACCTAAGGTTAAAAACCAGTTTTGTTCAGGAGAGCCATTTTAAAGATTAGGTCCCTTTCTATTTGCGCTTAGAATCGTCGACTTCACTTTCATAAAACGCGCATATCTCTGGGAGGGAACACTTTTGGGGCATGGGATCGGTCTCATTCGATGCTAAGATGTTGTCAACATCAAAAAAAAGAGAAAAAAGAGATTAGGTCCCTTTCTATTTGCGCTTAGAATCGTTGACTTCACTTTCATAAAACGCGCATATCTCTGAGAGCGAACACTTTTGGGGCATGGGATCGGTCTCATTCGATGCTCAGATGTTGTCAACATCAAAAAAAAGGGGGAAAAAATGAAAATTAATTTTTTAACCCTTAGGTCCCTTTCTCTATGTGCTGTCACATATGCTCTTTTTCGAATGGAGCAATATGGAATTGTAAGAGGCGTTGGTGCATAGATTAAAATAATGTCGAGCTATATAAAGGGTGTCCCAAGAAGAACGCAATTTTTAAATCTGGCAACATTCGAAGTGTCATTGTTTGACATTTGAACAATTGTTTTTGTTTGTTAGTAGAAGGTACGAGGTTAGTAAAAATGGAGCGCTACACGAAAGGGAGTTCCTTAATTGGGTATTGGAGAGACAACATGAAAATGCTGATTTTGCCGATAAAATCATCTTCAGTGACGAGGCCCATTTTCATCTTGATGGCTTCGTCAATAGGCAGAATTGTCGCATTTGGGGTGCGGAAAATCCTCGAGTGATTCACGAGAAGCAAATGCATCCTCAACGTGTCACTGTGTGGTGTGGTTTTTGGGCTGGAGGAATCATTGGACCTTTTTTTTATGAAAATGAGGCAGGTCAAGCGCAAACAGTCAATGGTGTTTGGTATCGTGAAATGATAACCAGTTTTTTCTTGCCTAGAATTGAAGAAATGAATGTGGAGGGCATGTGGTTCCAACAAGACGGCGCCACATGTCATACAGCCAGAGAAACAATTCAATTGCTGCATCAGTCATTTCCCGGTCGTGCTATTTCGCGTTTTGGAGATCAGAATTGGCCGTCTAGATCGTGCGGTTTAACACCATTAGATTTTTTTCTTTGGGGTTTTTTGAAGTCGATGGCTTACGAGAATAAGCCGACGACGACTTAAGCCTTAAAAGACGAAATTGGACGCTGCATTAATGAAATACCGCAGCATTCATGCAAAACGGTCATTGAAAATTTCATTAAAAGATCGCGTGCATGCCAGCAAAGCCGCGGCGGCCATCTGCACGATATATTGTTCCATACATAACCTCATTCTGTCTACTTTACGATATAATAAAGTTTCACGATTTTTTCTTAAATATCTGTGTTTTATTTAAAATTTAAAAATTGCGCTCTTCTTAGGACACCCTTTATAAACTTAATATACGAGGGCGGTTCGGAAACTTCTTAGCCTAGCACAAAAAGCGCGGTATAAACAGAAAAAAGTTAAGTGTTTTGGAAACTTCCATCTCTGCTATGAACACATGTTAAATTTTGTTTCGATCTGGCAACTCCTTCATATAGAAACTGGTGTTCACAGAAGACGCATCCGCGATTTTTTTACAATGGAAAAATTAGAAATGCGTGGTGTCCTTAATTATTTACATAAAAAAAGGTTTATCGGGACAAGAAATTCATAATGATATGGTGAATGTGTTAGGTGAAAGTGCTCCTTCATATGCAACAGTAAAAAATTGGGTTGCTGAATTTAAACGTGGTCGTACAAGCATTGAAGATGAACCACATAGTGGACGTCCAAAAACAGCAACAACAACAGAAATTGTAGCCAAAGTGCATGATATGGTATTAAATAATCGACGAATAAAAGTGCGTGAAATAGCTAATATCATGGGCATCTCAAATGATCGAGTCCATTTAATTTTGCATGAAGAACTACAGATGAAAAAGCTTTCTGCAAGATGGGTGCCGCACTTGTTAACAGTCGACCAAAAACGCATAAGAATGAACATTTCTCAAGCTTGTTTGGATCGTTTTCAGCGAAATAAAATGGATTTTAAGCGTCGTTTCATAACTGTTGATGAGACATGGATCCAGCACTATACTCCAGAGACAAAAGAACAATCCAAACAATGGACTGAAGCTGGAGGAAGTGCCCCAAAGAAGGCAAAAACAATTCACTCGGCTGGTAAGGTTATGGCAACGGTTTTTTTTTGGGACTTCAAAGGTATTTTATTGATTGACTATCTGCAAAAGGGTAAAACAATAAATTCAGGTTACTATTGCAACCTTTTAGAACAATTAAATGTACAAATTCGAGAAAAACGCACTGGCTTACAACACAAAAAAATAATTTTTCATCAAGACAACGCACCAGCGCACAAGAGTGTGTTTTAACAATGGCTAAAATCAACGAATTAAAGTACGAGTTGCTTGACCACCCACCTTATGCTCCTGATTTAGCTCCAGCGACTTTTACCTGTTCCCAAATCTAAAAAAATTCCTTGCTGGCAAGCGTTCTACCTCAAATGAAGATGCAATTACAGTTGTAAACCACTATTTTGAAGACCTTGAGGAAAACTATTTTAATCAAGGGATAGAATTGCTAGATAAGCGTTGGACTAAGTGCATTGAAGTTTCAGGAGATTATATTGAAAAATAAAAATATTTTTGAAAAACTAACTATTCTCTTTCATTGATAGGCTAAGAACTTTCCTCGTATTTCTAAAATTTAAAATCACCTTATAGCTCTATTAGGGTATGAATATTAATGTAAGGTCCCCACTTCCTCTTATTTTCACATTCTTATCTGCAAACCCCACTGTACTTTCAAATAGTTAACATATCCGTAAATAACATGCAGGACAGTGTTGCGATGCCAGAGTCTTCCAGTTAATGTTCCATAAGACACAGCATATTAACGACAACATTGCAAATAGGACATCATGGAATATTCGTGCGGGTAAATGTTTAATTTCGTCATAAGCAGAGTCCATTGGAATAACATTAGAGCGACCATGCGAGCACAAGTATGTGTATCGATGTTAGCTGATATAATTCTTATAATTTATTTCAATGGTATTGGTTATGCAATTATCCTTTCTAAACATGTTAAGCTAACGTCCAGTGTACATATTTTATGTAAGATATTTCGGCATTATTGATATAATTGCAACGTGATGCAATAGTAAAGGATTGCGTAGTAGGAGTGGCTGGGATGCGGGCCCTGTTATAAGATGAATAGGGTTTCAATTTAATATGGCGGTTCATTAGAACGATTTTACAGAATGTGTAAAACTGTTCAGCTTTTATATTAAATAATGAATATCTTTAATTTTATTTTTTTTTTTGAAAAAATAGTTTTTCAAGCGATCTTCCAAAATCCAACTGTTTTTCACTAGGAGTTAGTTTAATTTATAAAGAGATTTATGAACAAAATTTAAACACAAAGTTGTGGTCTCAAATATAGTAATATAGACTCTAATAGTTTAAAGCATTACAAACAGTAATGAAACTTCTGACGTTTGAGCCCAGTGGGCGAGCTGTAAATGAGTTACTAAAAGAGGAGTGGCAAGGTGCCCAAACTTTCCGTTGTAAATCAGCCCACTAATGTTCACTTAGTTTGACTTAAGCATACTGAGGATATAGATAAATGTATAAGTGGGCATTATTAATCTTAAAAGAAATTCGGTTGTGCATACCATAAGATGGCATCTATGTTAATGTTATGAAACAACCAACTATTTGTTCGGTTTTTTTAGAGAAAGTATTATTCTACAAGTTAATTCAATCCGGCTTGTTGTTGTTTGTCATATGGTAACGAAAAGTAAGCTTCGAGTGTACACATTTTTGGTTGTCAGAACCGTATTTTGCATACATTTATTTAAAGGCACTTGCTATTGGTATAGCAACAAAAAAATCCGTAGCTTAATACGAGTACATAAATGTATGACATATATCCCAACAAAAAACCCAAAATATAAAAAAAATAAAAAAACACGACAAAAATTAACAGTCCGACAGAGCCGACACAAGAAACCGGTGACTACTGCACGCATGAAACGCACCATGAGAAATTTAAGCATTTGTGATTGAAAGAGCGCCAAATCCTTAAATAGGTAGGGTATATATGAAAACTTGAACCGATACACCACACCGTGGCACAGGATAATATGACAAAGTGCTGACATAAGGAGATAGACCCCATGTTAAATATACCGATCGATTCAGAATCACTATATGATTGCATTGAGCGATTTCCGTCCGTCTGTCCATCTAACGTTGTAAAGTACATAAAAGTAAAGTACAGGTCGCAATTATGAACCGATTTCTAGAATACTTGGTACATTGATCAGATTTGGGCCAAGGACAAACCCTTTTCATAATAGGACTGAGGGTATATTCACTTTGTCATTTCGTTTGAAACAACTCGAATTACTGGTCGGAGACAACATAAAGTATGGGTACATATATTCTGCATCGTCGTTCTAAGATGATCTAGCCATGTCCGCCAGGCCGCCTGTCTGTGGAAAGCAAACTACAGGTCGTACTTTTGAAGACCGCAAAAGTAACTGGCCTAACGTAAAAAGAACCGTTTTTTTTTTGGAATTATTATTATTTATTTTTCAACATAATCTCCTTCCAACTCAATACACTTCATCAAGCGTTTTTCAAGTTTTTTAATTCCATCCGAAAAATAAGATTTTTCGAGGCCTTCAAAATATGCCTCAGTTTCAGCCATAACCTCGCTATTGGACGAAAATTTTTTGCCACCGAGAAATTTTTATAAATTTGGAAACAAGAAATAATCAGAATTAGCTAAATCTGGACTACGAGTATATGGTGGATGCGGAGCAATTTCAAAGCGTAATTCGGCCAGTTTTTTTTTCTTCACTCAACCGATCCAATAATGCACAATAATATTCACTATTTATAGTTTTTCCTTTCTCAAGATAATCAATAAATATTATACCCCTTGCATCCCAAAATACTGTGGCCATTACTTTTCCTGCTGACTTAACAGTTTTCGCCTTCTTGGGACCACTTTTACCAGCTTCTATCCATTGTTTTAACTGTTCTTTGCATTCTGGGATGTAGTGATGGATCCATGTTCCATCAACAGTTATGAGTCGGCGCAAGAACTCTATTGGATTACGCTGATAAATCGCTAAAAGCTCCTCGAAATTGGTCCAACGGACGATTTTTTGGGGCAAAGTCAATAAACGCGGCACCCATCTTGCGGATAGCTTTTTCATGTGGAGTTCATCATGTAAAATACTCCAAACTTGTTTTTCGTGTATTTTAACAATATCAGAAAGTTTTCTAAGCTTTATTCGTCTATCTTTAGTCACTTCATTAAATATTTTTCTAATGTTTTCAATAGTAGTAGCAGTTTTCGGTCTTCCAGAGCGTTGTTCATCTTCCGTCCTTGAACGACCCATTTTAAATTGTTGAACCCAGGATTTCACGGTGGAGTATGATGGTGCATTATCACCATGAACAGAATCCAATTCATCTTTGATTAATTGTGGCGTATAACCTTTCATATAAAAGTGTTTAATTACCGCACGAAACTCTTTATTTTCCTTTGCAACAAAGAAAATAATCATTAAATATTTCGTTCGTTCAAGTACGGAAGATGAACAACGCTCTGGAAGACCGAAAACTGCTACTACTATTGAAAACATTAGAAAAATATTTAATGAAGTGACTAACGATAGACGAATAAAGCTCAGAGCACTTGCTGATATTGTTAAAATACACGAAAAACAAGTTTGGAGTATTTAACATGATGAACTACACATGAAAAAGCTATCCACAAGATGGGTGCCGCGTTTGTTGACTTTGCCCCAAAAAATCGTCCGTTGGACCAATTCCGAGGAGCTTTTAGCGATTTATCAGCGTAATCCAATAGAGTTCTTGCGCCGATTCATAACTGTTGATGAAACATGAATCAATCACTACATCCCAGAATGCAAAGAACAGTCAAAACAATGCATAGAAGCTGGTAAAAGTGGTCCCAAGAAGGCGAAAACTGTTAAGTCAGCAGGAAAAGTAAGGGCCACAGTATTTTGGGATGCAAGGGGTATAATATTTATTGATTATCTTGAGAAAGGAAAAACTATAAATAGTGAATATTATTATGTATTATTGGAGCGGTTGAGTGAAGAAATCAAGATAAAACGACCGCATTTAGAAAAAAAAGTTATTTTTCATCAAGATAATGCTCCTTCATACACTGCATTTTTAACTCAACAAAAACTGGCCGAATTATGATTTGAAATTGCTCCGCATCCACCATATGTTCCAGATTTAGCTCCTTCTGATTATTTCTTGTTTCCAAATTTAAAAAAAAAATTCTCGGTGGCAAAAAAAGATTCGTCCAATAGCAAGGTTATTGCTGAAACTGAGGCATATTTTGAAGGTCTTGAAAAATCTTATTTTTCGGATGGAATTAAAAAACCTGAAAAACGTTTGATGAAGTGTATTGAGTTGGAAGGAGATTATGTTGAAAAATAAATAATAATAATTCCAAAAAAAAAACGGTTCTTTTTATGTTAGGCCAGTTACATTTGCGGTCGCCCTCGAAGCTGCAATAGTACGACCTGCAGTTTGCTTTCCACAGACAGACGGACTGGCGGACAGGGCTAGATCATCTTAGAATGACGATGCAGAATATATATATACCTATACTTTAAGTTGTCTCCGACCAGACGAAATGACAAAGTGAATATACCCTCAGTCCTATTATGAAAAGCGTTTGGCCTTGGCCCAATTCTGATCAATGTTCCAAGTATACTCGAAATCGTTCATAATTGCCACCTGTACTTTACTTTTATGTACTTTACAACGTTAGATGGACAGACGGACGGAAATCGCTCAATGCAATCATATAGTGATTCTGACTGATTGAGTTGGGAGGGGATTATGTTGAAAAATAAATAATAATAATTCCAAAAAAAAACGATTCTTTTTACGTTAGGCCAGTTACTTTTGTGGTCGCCCTCGTATATTGTGAATTATTGTCATAAAAGTGAGGAAACTTTGTCATAAAAACTATAAAACAATTTCATGAACAAGTAAAAGTACCACTTCATAGAAAATATGAAACTACTTCTCTAAAGGTAAGAAAGGTATTTTTAAAAAAAAAACGAAAGAAGTTCCTGAAAAACAAAGACAACTTTCATCACGTCTTTTTTACCATCAAACAGATTTTTAATTTTTCGTTTTCATATTTCTCATGAAAAGTTTCTTTGGCAGCAAATTCTGGTGATTTCTACGAACATAATTTTTTAGTGTAGGGGCCCGTAATATAAAAGATATTCTTTTATTTCAACAGTTCGATGGTACTCGTATATAATTATATATGCTTTTACTAGTTTTTATTTAATACTATCAACTAGAATGAATCATTGACCACATCGTGAGCGACATTCGCGCCCAACCGATCGATGACTGATGACAAATTTTTCTTTGGCAGTAAAATGAGACGAATTATGTGATTTCTACGAACATACTTTTTTAGTGTAGGGGCCGTAATATAAAAGATATTCTTTTATTTCAATAGTTCGATGGTACTCGTATATAATTATATGCGCTTTTACTATTTTTTATTTAATATTATCAACTAGAATGAATCATTGACCACATCGTGAACGACATTGGCGCCCAACCGATCGATGACTGATGACGAATTTCATATTCCAATTAAATATGTTAATATACAGAGACAAACTCGATCATTGGGACTTTTTTGTGAATTTATCATTTGTCTTAAAGCTCACTTCACGCAAAATTAAAGGCAACTTTACTACTGCTCTAGCGCATCGTCAAATTTTTAAAAATCTCACACATAAAAAACCACATCAAACTCACCTTATACACCTTCAATCCTAGGCCTAGGTAGGCATTTAAATCCCGTTTATGGCTAGACACCGAACGACATACCTGCAAATAAGCAAAAAAAAATAAACATAAACATTTGTAAAATAAAATTAACATTTATGATTAAAGCCATCATTAACGACAGCCATGCCACACACGCTGAAGCTCTCAGCCGAGCTACCCAATTTGACAAAAAAGAAAGAAAAAACAGAAACCAATTTGCATTGGATGTCAGATTTGAAACCAATTAGACAAAATGAAATGTAAATGCCATGAATTTATGGCCATTTTTTGAGCAAAAAAAAAACATTTTTTATGAACTGTTGGTAAAACTGATTATTTTGTTTTTATTTGAAACTGGAAAATATCCCGCTGCTTTTTAAGACCGTAAAGAATGACAAAACGATATAAATAACGAAATTAAAAAAACACACAAAAAAGTTTAATAAATCTTAAACAAACACACAATAATTTAAATAAAAATATAAAAATATGGATAGCGATATGCGGTAACAGGATGTGCCAAATCGATGGCATGTCTTTGTCACATGATTGAAGTTTCAGTTTCTACCGAGCTAAAGTTTCGCTTAAAAAATTGGTGGGAAAATCTCCTTAAAGGTTTTCCAAGGAACTCACTTCAATTTAAATTTAAAGGAAAAAAAACAATCGATTGAAATGTTCCAGTTTTCCACACAAAATGATAATGCAGCCCTTTTCAAATGAAACGGAAGCACCGGATACCAATCATCATGTTTCCGATATTGTCTTGTAGACAAAATTACGAGTATATCTTACGTACGTCTTGTAAATGCTTCGTTGCTCAACTACTGTTGCCAAAAAAAAAACATACAAAATACAGTCGATAAATTCACATCTATGGATGTACAGGGTGGGCAGAGAGAGACGCCTTCAAAAATTTTTTTTTTATTTTTGATTTCCTTCGATAGATACTGATCAGAATTCTTAAAGATTGAAAAATAATTGAAGAATATGAGCAAATACCTCCCTGTTATACTCCTCATATTTAAAATAAAAAGAGACAACATAAAAGAGATTTGTACAGGGTGGCGCAAAACTACCTTTGTGGTTTGAGTGTTTAATAACTTTTTAAATTTATTTATATATTTTTTATTTTATTTCAAAATTTTTAGAAGCAAACTTGGGGAATTTGGTATGGAATACTACTCAAGCGAACAGCGATCAGCAATTGTTGAATTTTATTTTCAAAATCAAGTCAATTGTTTTGACGCAGCGTGCGTATCGTCGCTTTTTTTAATGTGCGTATTGGAACTTCAGAACCAACAATAAACCGCTTGTTTGGAAATTGTCGACAATATGGTACAGTAAGACACCTTCCATGTACCAGAAGACCACGTACGGTCACACGGACGAAAATATCCAACGTGTTGTGGATAGTGTGTAGGGCAGTCCAGAAATATCAACAACATGACGTTCGGCCCAACTAGGGCTATCGCGGAAAGAGCACGAATCTGCGCAGCCGAAAATGGCCGCCACTTGCGGGATATAATTTTGCGTACTTAAGCCACAAATATTCATTCGCCTTTGACTGGCCTTTAGTACTCGTTGGCATTCTTTCAAAATTTTACTAATTCCATTCTAATATTTCTGACCTTATTTCTACCCTACCGTTCGACATGCTTACGAGGGCTGCTATATATATTTCTGGCCTAATATTTTTTCGTCAAGTAGATTTATGGCCAATATGTTTGGATGGTAACGAAGTCTATTTAGGTAGTTAGAACTGTATCTGCTAATTTCGCTCTTTACTTTGGGGACACCAAGGTCGCAGTGTATGTTATTATTATTAACAAACCATGGGGCACTACACGCAGAAAAAATTATGGTTGGGGTGACAATATTCGAAGAGGATCATACCATTGTTGGGTATATGGTTGTGGCACAACAATATTATGATCCTCACAACAATAGTATGATTCACACATAACCAAACTATGATCCCCACAACCATAGTACGATTCACACTCAACCATATTATGATCTCCACAACAATAGTATGATTCACACTCAACCATACTATGATCTTCACAACAATTGTATGATTCACACTCAACCATACTATTATCGCCACAACCATATTATGATCCTCACAACCATAGTATTTTTCTCCATACTATGATCGCCAAAATTATTTATTAGGATTGGGTGTTGTTATTCAAAAATTGATTTTTATCAAGCAAGTAATTTTAAATAGAATTACAATTAGTTCATGGACAGATTTGTGGCCATGTTTTTATTGAAAATTTCATTCAAGAAACAAAAACATATATTCCAACGGCAGTCGAAAATACTGTTAGTTGCCAGCAGAGGTCAATGCTACTTCACCATTCTTAGACCCCAAGTAACGAATGTGATTAAACCATGATCAATGGCTACTTTATATACTTAAGAGCAGGCAGATTTTAAATAAATGAGAACCAATCGGTATTAGAGTATTTCACCGAACAAAGTAAACACAACAAAAATCCCTCAAAAAAACATACGCACTCACATCCATGTGTGCTCTAAAACCCCTGTTTTGTTCATAGTCGCAACCATACTGTATGATTGCCGTAATTATATTATTGTTAACGTAAATTTTAAACAATAATACTTTTGTTGCACCCACAATGTTTATATTGTTCCTACAACCATATTTTCATTTCTAAATTTGACAATAATACTATTGTTACATTTCAACAACAGTAATATTGCCGCAATCATACTGTTGTCGAAAAAAAATTCAAAAAACAATACTATGGTTGCGACGAACATGTTTTTATTGTAGAGAACATATTATTGTTGCGGTAACCATAGTGTAACCATACCTTTTCTCTGCGTGTAGTAATGGTTCTAAGAGTTTTGGACTGATATCTCTGCAATATTTCAATATTGGAAGTACTAGCTGTTCCCCACAGCTGAATTCCATACGTCCATATTAGCTTTAATATAGTTTTATATAAAATAACTTTGTTCTCCATACTAAGTTCGGATTTGGGGCCCAGAATCCAGAACATTTTTTTAGTCATGATGTTAAATTGTTCTCTTTTGTGCTCAATGTGTTTTCTCCAGTTTAGGCGCCTGTCGATATGAAGTCCAAGATACTTATCGCTGTTAGATGACGGAATTGTGACACCATTCAATGAATTTGGCGGACAGTCTTCCCTGCTTAAGGAATACGTGATATGAACCGATTTTTCAGCATTAACTTTGATATTCCATTTTTTAAACCATGCTTCCAAAATCTCAAGTTGCCTTTGAACTGTATTTGATGCTTCAGCAGGTGATGTATTCGAGGCTAAAATTGCTGTATCATCCGCGATAGTCGCAATTACGACATCGCTGTTTGTGGGCATGTCTGATGTAAATAACGTATATAAGACTGGTCCTAATACGCTTCCTTGTGGAACCCCAGACTGAATATTGCCGATTTCAGAGTCCTCGTCATTTATGTTTACATAAAAAGTTCTCTTCGTCAAAAAAGATTTGAGCAGAAGATAAAATGGAGTTCGAAGAATATGTTTTAACTTGAAAAGCAAGCCATAATGCCATACCTTATCCAATGCCTGTTTGACGTCAAGAAAAACCGAAGAGCAATATTGTTTCCTTTCAAGACAATCTCTTACTACATTAACTACTCTATGGCACTGTTCTGGCGTTCCATGGCTATTACGAAATCCAAATTGATGGTCTGGCAAAATATTTAATGCTTCCAGAATAGGACATATCCTTTTTTAGATAAGTCGTTCAAACAATTTAGAAAAAATTGGCAGTAGACTGATAGGTCGGTAGGAGGTTACCTCATGTTCAGGTTTATTTATTTAGAGTGTGAAAATAAGACAATCTAAACGCCGAATTAAATAATATTGTAAGAAAGATGTAACCTTTTTTAGGCTTTTAGACTTTACAACCTTTGCATCAATTAGGTCAAATCCGGGTGATTTTTTAGAATTTAACTTTTTAACTTCATTTACTACTTCCTGAACTCTGAAGCACATTTGACATGGCACATCTAGAAACTCAATAATGTCGTTTGCTTCTGACGTTGGACAGAATGAATAAGGCGTTAATGTTTTTTCTAGGTGAGTTTTGAAAGCAGAGACTTTACTTCTGTCAGTTCTGCACCACGTTCGGTTAGAATCCTTAATAGTGATATTTCTTTTTTGAGGTCTCTTAAGATATTTCGTTGCTTTATAAAGGTTATGATTATTGTTGTTTGTTGGACTTAGGTTGCCCAAAAAGTTACCTATGCATTTATTTTTAAAATTATTGAGCATACGTTTTAGCTAATTTACAGCTCTATTAAAGTTTGTTCTCTGCCAAATTTTACGCAGCCGTCTTTTTGTTCTGATAAGTTGTCTTATTTCCATAGACGTTCGAAAACTTAATGAATTTTTCGCAAGCTTCTTGCGGTGTTGAAAGGAACGCAGCTTCATGCACAAGTTTCGTGAATGTTTCAACAGCATAATCTATGTCATCCCCATTTTTCAGTAGTATGTTCAAATCCAAATTTTCTTCAATATGCCTTTGAAATAAACTGTAATTAGTTTTCAGTGTAAGCAGTTTAGGGTTCGGAAACCTCTTGCAGTTAGTTGTTTTGAAATTATAATCGGGCTGTGATCTGAACTGAGGTCGTCACTCGCCACCACATCAAAAAAGGACCGAGATATGTCTTGCAATACAAAAAAATCCAATAGATCGGGCAATTTGGCTGGATCAGTAGGCCAATAAGTTGGACTACCTGTGAATAAAACGTTGTATTTATTTTTAGCTATACATTTATGTAGCTCAGTTCCTTTCGGATTAGTCAGACGAGAATCCCACCAAGGATGCTTAGCGTTAAAATCGCCTCCTACAATGAACTTATTGCCAAGGCCTTGAAAAAGTTGTCGAATTTGTCACTCTTAACATTATATCTAGGCGGATAATAGACTGAATATATAGAGAGAATTGTCACATAAGATTTTGATTCCAGCTACAAGATAGGTTTCAGTTACGGGTTCAGCAGTTTTATATTTTATTTTTTTGTTTTATGCGAATATTTATCATCAAAAATGGTTTTGTTGTTCCTTTAAGATCAATACACTTTGCCATGCGCTCAAACCAATTGTCGAAGCACTTTTTCCACTCCGATTGAGACACCTCCAAAAAAGGGTTTTGCACGCTTTAACAGCATCTTCTGGCGATGAAAATCGTTGACCACGCATTTTTTTCTTGATGAGAATCGATTCGACCAATCGATTCGAGGTTTTGGCCGGTCAAAAAGAAGCTGGTTTGAGCCGATGTGTGAGAGCTCGCATTGTCATGGGCACAGAGATTCGTCTGCTCTTGTTCGTTTTTCGAATTTCTCACGGTATGTCACATGTATGTCACATGTCGGTCTTGCTTAATCAGTTTACGCACAGCATCGATGGTTTCTGGCAAAGTGACCGAAGTTAGACGTCCTTCGCGAAATTCAGCCGAACGGCATCCGAGACTGAACTCTTGGTACTAGCGATTTACAAGGGTTTTTGATGGTGCTTCATCGTAAGTTCATGTTCACGAGTTAATTCCATTTTTTGTGCAAATTGATTTTTTCAAGTCGCTGTAAACAACACAAGTGATGGTCGTACGTCAAAATGTTCTGTGTACTTTTATGCTAAAAAAAATGTCAAACTTTCCAATGGAAATGTCAGATGGCGCCACGCAACACTTTAAATCTGTGTTAAATCTAAACCGATTTTCCCAGTTTTTAATAGCGTATCTTCTTGTAAATTTCATCAAGATTGGATGTAATAGCTTCTAGAGCTAACGACATAAAATAAAATTTAAATTAGAAACTCTTCGAAATAAAATACAGTCAAGGGCCAGGTCATCTCGTAGCACAAGGCAAATCTTCAAGGGCATATCAAAAATTCAGTGATTTTTCCAACTTCCCACGTAGTTATATTAAAAGCAACTCTGCTCCCATGAAGTACCATCTGTTAATAGACTTCTGTCAACTTCTGACAGAGTTCCGTCATTTAGTTTGTATTTAACAGCTGTTCAAAACAAACAACCTAGTCGATTTTGTTAAAAATGGAAAAAAGTGAATTTCGAGTGCTCATTAAATATTATTTTTTGCGAAAAAACGTCAATCAAACCAAGAAACAGCTTGACAAATTCTATGGGGACTCTGCACCATCGAATTCAATCGTAATAAAGTGGTTTACAAAATTTCGTTGTGGCCGCCCTAGTACAAATGACGCTGAACGTTCTGGGCGTACGGCAATTGAGTTTAATACACCGGAAAATGCCGAAAAAGTCCACGATATTGTGTTGGCCGATCGAAGAGTAAAAGTGCTTGAGATTGTTGATTCCATACGCATTTCGTTTGGGAGTGTGGTTTCGATTTTACATGATCAGTCGGGCTTCAGAAAGCTGTCTGCATGATCAGTGCCGCGATTACCATGTCATTAAGATAATGAACGGGTGCAATTGTGTGCTGTCTTAATGGCAACATTGCATGAACTGCGTTACGAATTGATACCTACTCCGAAATATTCTCCGGATTTAGCCCCCAGTGAATATTTCCTATTTCCAAACTTAAAGAAATGGCTCGCTGGAAAGAGTTTCAGCTCCAACGATGAAATTATTAATCAAAAAAAACCTATTTTATGGACCTCGAAAAATCCTATTTTGTGGAAGGGATAGAAACATTTGAGAAACGTTGGACTAAGTGTTGTTTAGCTAAAAGGAGATTATATTGAAAAATATAAAAGGAGATTATGTTGAAAAATACTTTTTGTGTTTGCAAAAAAAAAAACTGTGTTTTCTTCGAAGTCACGAAATTATTGATCTGCCCTCGTGTGTAACGATGGACAAACAACCAATTTTGGTCCGATTTGGATTACAGACTTATATTTTAATATAGTCTGGGGCCCAAAAATGGCTTCCCATACCCAAAAATAACATTATTTTTGAAGTTTGGCTAAATTTGAATGCCAGACGGACGCTTCGTTCGAAAATCTGACCTATTTGAGCATGGACAAAAACAATACAATTTTCACATAAATTCAACATCTAGGTTAACTTAGAGTTCGTTCAAGAAGTAAAAAACCTGTTGCGAGTAGGCTTCAATTGGCACATCCAGAAGTGGAGGGTATAATATAGTCGGCTACGCCCGACGGTAGCTATTTAACTAGTTAATTTTTAACTAAACGTGCATTTGTAGAACTTGATTTTATTGCATTCCTACACTCAAGAAATGGGGCCAATTCCTTCACTTCTGATTGGGAAACTATTTTCCATTTAAGGCAAGAGGCTAAAACCTGAAGATCGGTTGATACCGTTTTTTATATATGTGACAGACAGCGCATAGAGAAAGGGGCCTTAGGGTAAAAAAAAATCAATTTTCTTCTTTTTTTCTTTTTTTGATATGGACAACATCTGAGCATCGAATGAGACCGATCCCATGCCCCAAAAGTGTTCCCTCTCAGAGATATGCGCGTTTTATGAAAGTGAAATCGACGATTCTAAGCGCAAATAGAATGGGACCTAATCTTTAAAATGGCTCTCCTGAACAAAACTTTTCATCAACTTTTCACTTTTTTTTTTTGGTGGACAACATCTGAGCATCGAATGAGACCGATCCCATGCCCCAAAAGTGTTTCCTCCCAGAGATATGCGCGTTTTATGAAAGTGAAGTCGACGATTCTAAGCGCAAATAGAAAGGGACCTCATCTTTAAAATGGCTCTCCTGAACAAAACTGGGTTTTAACCTTAGTCCCTTTCTATTTTGCGCGTCACATATAGTCGGTTTTTCGAGAGACGGTTTGAAAAACCACGAAATGCCAGTTTTTGAAAACCCCGGGTTTTGGACAATCTAAACGCAATATTGCATTTTATCAATTTGTTTTTTTTTTATCAATTTAGCATTTTTATCAATTTGTTTTCTATATTCCCGATAACGATATTATTTTATAGTTCAACGAAATTGTAAATATGTATTGTACTTACTTAGGCTGGCTAAAAAACCTCTGGTTGGTTCAGGCCTGCTTAACAAATGATTTATAATTACTCCAGTATTGGGCAGGCTTCCTCTAGTTTCTAATCCCAATGATCTTCGTATCAACTCCCCCCCCCCCCCAGTTTTCGCTTTCCGTAATAATTATCTTCAACGCCTCTCTGGTTAAAGCGTTTGTTTCCATTCGACCAGCATGGCAAAGCCAGCCCAATCGTATTTTGATGCGCTTAACTACACGCAGAAAAAATCATAGTTGTGGTGACAATATTCGAAGAGGATAATACTATTGTTGGGTATATAGTTATGGTACAACAATATTATGATCCTCACAACAATAGTACGTTTCAAATACAACCATACTATGATCCTCACAACAATAGTATGATTCACACATAACCATACTATGATCCCCACAACAATAGTATGATTCACACTCAACCATACTATGATCTACACAACCATTGTATGATCCTCACAACCATAGCATGTTTCACATACAACCATAATATGATCCTCACAACCATAGTCCGATTCACACGCAACCATGTTATGATCCCTACAACCATAGTATAATCACACAGAATTGTACTTTGATCCCCAATATAATTTATAAGAATTTGTTTAAGTTGTCAACAACAGATTTGAACTATGAAAATTATTAAAAAATACATTAAATTCAAAATAATAGGGAGTGATTTATTTCACAGTAGAAAAAATAAGTTTGAATAAACGTCAGCGTTTTTATCAAAAATATTTCAGTTAAAAAAACCAAAGCAGCTTGTTTAAAAAAATTTAATTTCGATAAAAAAAAAGAACTATTATTGCATTAGATCCGAACCAATAACATTTGTTCTTAAAAGCATATTTAAATGAAGAAAAATTACAATCATACAGTATGATTGCCGTAATCATATTTTTGTTTTGTAACGCACCAACCATATTTTTGTCGCACCAACCATATTAATATTGTTGCTTTAACCATATTTTCATTTGGCAATAATACTATTGCTACATTTCAACAATATTAATATTGCAGCAATTATACTAATGTCAAAACTAAATTCAGTTAACAATGCTATGGTTGCGACGAACATACTTTTATTGCGGATAACATTTTATTATTGCCGTGACCATGTAGTAACCATGTTTTTTCCCTGCGTGTACCTTCGTGTCGGCGTACATTTCATATAGCTCTCGATTTGTCCGACGCATATACCAATAACACAGTGTAACAAAAAAGAATAAAGTTAAAATACCTGCGGAGTTATATTATTTTTCTTGTAGATCTTGCTGAGTACAACAAGAAACCGGTTTGAAATTTTCCAAACACCTGCAAAATCTGGAGATACGGGTAAAAACCCGGTTTTTCGGATCTTACGCATTTATATGCCAGTAACCGATTTTTTCTGCTGATTTGGAAGAAGAAGAAACTGCGGCCTTTCGAATGGTGTATACACTTTTAAAATCACACTGAGAAAATCTGTGTTTTTTTCCTGTAAACTCATTTTTTTTTAATTTTTTCGTTATTTTTCAACTTTGGATGCATTTGTGCACAGAATTTTTTAAAAGAAATCGAACAATTTTTAAACTGAATAATAGAGTGTTCTTACGAATACAAGCCGTTAGAAACTGATTAAGTTATTCAACTTTTATTAATTATTAATTTTATTTATTTTTCCAAATCAGCCAAAAAACTTAAAATCGGCTGATATTCAACCAAGTTACTGGCATATAAGTGCGTAAGATTCAAACCCCGGGGTTTTTACCCGCAACTCCAGATTTTTGAGCTATTTGGAAATTTCAAAACTGGTTTCTTGTTGTACTCAGCAAGATCTACAAGAAAAATAATATCATTTACCAGGTATTTTTTCTCTGTCGCACTGTGTAATTTATCTCTTATCACAGTGTCGAAAACAGCATTATAGTCGATGAAGAGGTGGGAATTATGTATTTGCTATTAGTGAGTCTCTAGAAGGATTTGGCGAAGTGTAAAGAATTGGTCTATTGTCGACTTGTTTGGTTGAAGGTTGGGCTTCAATCTTTCACACAGTATAGCTTATAGTACTTTATATTCGATGGTTGGGAGACTTCTTCCGCGGTAGTCGGCGCAAATGGTCTTCTCTTCCTTTTTTATAAATTGGAAATAGTACGCTGAGGTTCCAAACATCGGGCAGGTGTTCGGTCTTCCAGATAGTACAAAATAGGTGGCTAAGGCATCTTATCAGCTCGTCTCCTCCGGACTTATACAGCTCCGCCGGAATTCCGTCGGCTGCTGCGGCTTTGTTGTACTTGAGCCGGGTTGTGGGTGTTTTGACCTCTTCCTGGATCGGAGGTGGATATTCACATCCATCGTCTGTGATTGGCCGCTTTAAAGTTGGAAAATGCTCTTTCCATATCCTTAGAACACTCGAGGTATCAGTTGACAGATCCCCATTGTTATTTCTACACGAACCTATGTCAGTAGTCGAGTCCGATCGTCTCGTTGATACAATTTTCTGGCGTCGTTTTTGTTGCCGTTCAACTCGAGCTCCTCACATTGGCGCCTTTCCATTTTTATTTTCTTTCCTTGGAATAGACGATTTTTTCTCCTTTGGAATAGACGATTTTTCTTAGGTACCCATAGGCGCCAGTGTTGCCTTGCTACCCGTGTTCTTTGCCTCAGTCCCTGCCCTACAATCCTTATCGTACCATTGATTCCTCTTTTGTCGCATTCGGTAATCAATTTCTTCATCAGCACAGTGTTGCCATTGAGATCTGATGTCATTGGGAGAAGCAGTTGAGATAGCTTCGTGGAGCAGGCTTTCGCTGTCTGCTATGAGTGCAGCTCTTTGACGTCTAGCTTTGCCTTGTTGTTGTGTTTTTTTTTTACAAATTAGGCTAGCACTTTGATGTTAATTTTAAGCTTTGGTGACTTGTCATAACCTTAAAAACTCTCAAAGTTATCCTCGTATATCTTAGTAAGTCATCCATGGCGTTGGAGTTGAAGGTTCTTTTTTTGTTTTCTTGCCAACGCCAGTGTCTCTCTACATGTGACTTGGTCCTGTCACGAAGACAAATTGGAGGTCCACGGCCAACACAATTTGCGCTTTGTTTATTATCCTCTTTAACATAATAACAAATTTCCCTGGCCCCCCACTTCACCAATCTTCATTTTGCTTTCCTTACCCTAATTAACTCTGTTTCGTCTAATACCAGAAATCCTCAACTTTAACCACTTTGAAACCATTTTTTATACACTTTAGAAGGGTTTCTCTTCCAAGGACAAAAGCGACATTGCAACACCAATGGCAGCTGTGACTTCTCTAGCTCGAAGGACCTTACACACACACACACACAATGGCGCTGTGCTGGTTTTTGTGTGTTCCTTGGGTTAAGTTAACCAAAATTACTTTTATAGTAGTTGCTGCCATCACTTCACTCTGCGAGTAGAGAAAAACGCAAAAACGCTTCTTTTTTTTTGGAACTTGAGAAGTATGAATGGAGCCCGCAAAAAGGGAACGTAATGTTGATGCCACACCGAACAAGAAAAAAATTGCACTTTAACGAGATTCTCTGCTCCTCAGCTGTACACAGACAACACGGGTGGGCAACAGCCCACAGCCAATGAGGGCGGTACGGGGGAAAAATTGTTGGCAAGAACGAAAAAAAACGCTGCGTTTTATTTCTTACTCAGATACAGTGACATTTTAATGCTTGCAAGAGAAAAAAAAAGTTGTTGCAACTTGCTTCGATTCTGTTGGCTGTTGTTGCTGGTGATGCTGCTGTTGCTTTTCCAGCGCATTTGCCGTCTGTCGTTTGTTCATTCTTGCTTGCCTCTTAACTGAAAATGTAAAACTTTGTCGTATTTGTGTTTTTTTTATTTTATTGAGTTGTGCTGAGCATACTTCATGTTCGGATTGCTGTTGTTCTCGTTGTTGTTTTGAGAATTTTGAATTTGTAGCTGTTGGGGACTTCTTGTCGGGGGAAAAAAATTTGAATTTAGCACTTTGACTGTATGACTTTATTTAACACTTTTGCTTTGTGGCGCAAAATGCTGCAGGAACGTGCAACAGCAAACAACAACAAAAAACAAACGGGCGAAACTTCTTAACAAAATTTAGTTGTTACACATTTTAGAATTTATTACACTTGTGTCGGTGCAACACTGCAGGTGACGAAACGACAATTGTTGCCGCTTTTCTAAGGTGTTTACAACGGCAGCCGATCAGAGACACCATAGCGGGGAACTTTAGAAAATGGGTAAACATAATTTAAATGTCAACTATGGCAGAGCGCAGGAATTTCGCAGGGGGGAATGTAAGTCCAATAAATGGTTCAGTGCTTCACTAACTACGACCGTAGAAAAGGTCCTTTTAGGGAATTTTTATACCCTGCACCACTCTGTGAAACAGCATATTTTAAGTTAGTTTCAAGGCATATGTTTGCAACTAACAAAAATATATGAGCTAGACCCCGATCGACGATCTAGATCTAAAATGAATTTCCACACGCAGAGAAAAAACATGGTTAATACCAGGGCGACCGCAAAACTAACTGGCCTGGCACATTTTCTGTTTTACTAGCAACTTTTTGTTTTTGTTTTTTGTTTTATAAAAGCAATCTTTTATAAGCCATCTGTCAAAATTTCCGAAATATTTAATGATTATTTTCTTTGTTACAGGTGACTGAAGTAAACAAGTTTTATAATTTTTGAAAAATGGAAAATAAAGAGTTTCGTGCGGTCATTAAACACTTTTATATGAAAGGTTATACGCCACAATTAACCAAAGATGAATTGGATTCTGTTCATGGTAATACTCCACCGTGAAATCCTGGCTTCAACAATTTAAAATGGGTCGTTCAAGTACGGAAGATGAACAACGCTCTGGAAGACCGAAAACTGCTACTACCATTGAAAACATTAGAAAAATATTTAATGAAGTGACTAAAGATAGACGAATAAAAAACAGAGAACTTGCTGATATTGTTAAAATACACGAAAAACAAGTTTGGAGTATTTTACATGATGAACTCCACATGAAAAAGCTATCCGCAAGATGGGTGCCGCGTTTATTGACTTTGCCCCAAAAAATCGTCCGTTGGACCAATTCCGAGGAGCTTTCAGCGAGTTATCAGCGTAATCCAATAGAGTTCTTGCGCCGATTCATAACTGTTGATGAAACATGGATCCATCAGTACATCCCAGAATGCAAAGAACAGTCAAAACAATGGATAGAAGCTGGTAAAAGTGGTCCCAAGAAGGCGAAAACTGTTAAGTCAGCAGGAAAAGTAATGGCCACAGTATTTTGGCATACAAGGGGTATAATATTTATTGATTATCTTGAGAAAGGAAAAACTATAAATAGTGAATATTATTGTGCATTATTGGATCGGTTGAGGGAAGAAATCAAGATAAAACGACCGCATTTAGAAACAAAAAAGTTCTTTTTCATCAAGATAAAGCTCCTTTACACACTGCATTTTTAACTCAACAAAAACTGGCCGAATAACGGTTTGAAATTGCTCCGCATCCACCATATAGTCCAGATTTAGCTCCTTCTGATTATTTCTTGTTTCCAAATTTAAAAAAAATTTCTCGGTGGCAAAAAATTTTCGTCCAATAGCGAGGTTATTGCTGAAACTGAGGCAGATTTTGAAGGTCTTGAAAAATCTTATTTTTCGGATGGAATTAAAAAACTTGAAAAACGTTTGATGAAGTGTATTGAGTTGGAAGGGGATTATGTTGAAAAATAAATAATAATATTTCCAAAAAAAACGGTTCTTTTTATGTTAGGCCAGTTACTTTTGCAATCGCCCTCGTATATGTGACAGCGCATAGAGAAAGGGAACTAAGGGTAAAAAAAATCATTTTCATTTTTTTTCTTTTTTTGATATGAACAGCATCTGAGCATCGAATGAGACCGATCCCATGCACCAAAAGTGTTCGCTCCCAGAGATATGCGCGTTTTATGAAAGTGATGATACACCAAAGATAAACGTATTTAAATCTTTAAAATGGCTCTCCTGAACAAAACTGGTTTTTACCCTTAGGTCCCTTTCTTCACATATGGTCATGGCAATAATATGTTCTCCACAATAATAGTATGTTGGTCGCAACCATACTATTGTTTTCTGAATTTATTTTTGACAATAGTATGATTGTCGCAATATTAATTAATAATATTATTTTTATCATGATTTCGGGTGCGTGACAACCCTCTTCAGAAAGCTTTGCTGCAGTTGTTGAAAGTAAAACCGAACTCTGAAGAAAACTTGAAAAGTAAGGTTTACAACAGTAGTTTTTATTCGTTTGGAGAGAGCCTGGCCTTATAGAGTTCGGTTTTACTTTTAACAATTGCAGCAAAGCCTTCTGAAGAGGGTTGTCGCGGACCCGAAATCATGATAAAAGCAGTGTGCAGCCACGAAAATCAATGTCACTTTGCTTTCTGTCTTCTATTTAAATATAGATACAAGAGGTATTGAGCCGGTTAATCCCTGTTCAATGTGTAAAAGCAACAGACCGAAATAAAACAAACGAGCTAAACATACTGTATTATTGTAATTTTTTCTTATTCAAATATGCTTTTTAGGTTAATGTTCTTTTTATATGAAAATTAAAATTTTTCAAACAATTTGCTTTGACTTTGTTTAAGTGAAATATTTTTAATAAAAACGCTTATGTTTTTTAAACATTTTTTTTGTTAGTGTTAAATAAATCACTCCTATTATTTTGAATTTAATGTATTTTTAAATTATTTTCATAATTGAAAATTATTGTTGACAACCCAGTTCTAAAAATAATTTTGGTGATTATACTTTAGTATAATTGTGTGCATGGTCTAGCTATGGTTGTAGGTATCATAACATAATTGCGTGTGAATCATACTATGGTTGTGAGGATCATACTATGGTAGTACGTGCAACATACTATGGTTGTGAGGATAATAATATGATTGTGGAGATCGTAGTATGTTTGAGTGTGAACCATACTATTGTTGTAGGGATTATAGTATGGTTATGAGTGAATATTACTATTGTTGTGGGGAACACAGTATGATTCAAACACAACCATATTATGGTTGTGTTTGAATCATACTGTTATTTTGTGGATAATAATATTGTTGAACCACAACCATATACCAAACAATAGTATGATGCTCTTCGCATATTGTTATCCCAATCATACTTTTTTTTTCTACGTGCAGCTGGCGCAAATCTATTTAAAAATTGATGTCATATTACACTGTGATCTCACAAATTCGGACACTTGGCAGTTCGGACATCTCGGTTATCCAGACACGTACTTTTTGTCTATTAAACTCTGTCATTCGGACTTCTCACTTATTTCTTTCACTACGTGTTGACTGGCGCCATCTGACATTTCCATTGGATAGTTTGACATTTTTTTAGCATAAAAGTACAAAGAACGTTTTGACGTACGACCATCATTTGTGTTGTTTACAGTGACTTGAAAAAATCAATTTGGCACAAAAAAAAGATTTATCTCGCGAACATTTTAGTGCGATCATTTTTCACAACCTTCGACGTGGATTATCACGACAAAAGTGCAGCGATGAACTTAAATCTTTGTATGGCGATGAAGCAACATCCTATAGCACTGTGAAAACTGGTTTTATGGATTCAATCGTGGCCGACGCTCGCTCAAAGACGAAGATCGTGAAGGTCGTTCAAAAATGGCCGTTGTGCCAGACAACATTGATGCCGTGCGTGAACTGATAATGCAAGATCGTCATTAGACATACCGTGAGATAGAAGCATTCTTGGGCATATTTTCCACCAGCGTACATTCGATATTGCATCACCACCTGGCCGTAAAAAAGTTTTGTTCTCGTTGGATCCCGCACAATTTGACAATCGCTCAAAAAAAGGCTCGTGTCGATTGGTGCAAAGAAATTTTGAAAAAATACGATAGCGTTGCTTCACAAGACGTTTATAAGATCACCACAGGTGACGAATCATGGATCTATGCGTATGAGCCCGCAACAAAACAGCAATCGACCGTGTTGGTCTGCGAAGACGAGCTAAATCCAACGAAAGTTGTTCGTGGAAGAAGCACTTCGAAGCAAATGGTCGCCTGTATCTTCGGCAAAACTGGCCATGTGGCGACTGTTCCGCTTGAGCAACGTAGGACGGTCAACTCTGAGTGGTACACCACAATTTGTTTGCCGGAAGTCTTCGGAGAAATTCGAAAACGAACAAGAGAAGACGAATCATTGTGCACCACGACAGTGCGAGCTCCCACACATCGGCTCAAACCAGCCAAAACGTCGAATAGATGGGTCATCCGCCGTACAGCCCTGACTTAGCACCCAATAACTTTTTATTCCCGCACATCAAGAAAAAAATGCGTGGTCAACGATTTTCGTCGCCATAAGATGTTTTGAAAGTGTCTCAATCGGAGTGGAAAAGGTTCTTAGACCATTGGTTTGTGTGCATGCAAAAGTATATAAATCATGCTGGAGAATACTTTGAAAAACAATAAAACCATTTTTGATGATAAATATTTGCATTTTCATTATTAATCCAGATTTGGGCCAACATTATCAGTAAATTTTACATTTTTCTTCAGTTGGGTTTTATGCTACCCACAGTGAGAACACATCATCAAATTTTTGGTAAAAATCTCCTTGAAATGACTAATTAAATCCGATCGAGAGATACAAAAACTAGTTGCCCCATTATTTGAATTCCCCAACTAGCCATGTACCCACAGTGACCCACAGCCTCTTTTTGCTGCCTTTAACGAAGTACTCTCGTATATGTTTTTCTTTGAAAGAAAAAATAACAGAACAAATGTCAGACACTACTTCCGTATACCCCGAAAGTCTGTCATAAAAAGTGCGAAAACTTTAAGTAACGCCTAAGTAAGTTGTAGTTGATATTTTCCTGCATCCTGCTCGGTCTCTTCACAAGCACCAACACCAGTGGCAGCCAGACAACTTCATAAAAAATGTGCAAGAAGTTCCAGAGAAACGAAAGGAAGAACAAAATAGCATAAGGACAGCTAACTAGCAAATGAACATAAGTAAGGTTGGCACTTAGTAATTTTTGTTTCGGTCTTTTTTTTCCTGCGATATTTTTTACGAGCAGAACGAAGAAAAAGTTATTCTTTGTGGCAATATGTTTGCAAATAGTTTTGGCTTTTAGCAAAAAGATAGCCGGGCTTGGATGGATATGGAAAATGCTGCTAATTAGCAGTAGTAAGCAGACTGAGAGAAGATTATAAAAGAGCATTTTTTAAGATGTTCAAGATGACAATTTTGCATAATTTTTGTAGTCTACGTCTTAAGGGCGAGGCAACTTTCCAGTTGTAATTCGTTTATAGTTTGCAACAATTTGGAAATAATACTTAAATGGAGTAGAGCAATAGGGTGGTGTTACTCAATTTAAAAAAACACAATACGAGGGCGGTTCGGAAACTTCTTAGCCTAGCACAAAAAGCGCGGTATAAACAGAAAAAAGTTAAGGAAAAGGTTTGGAAACTTCCATCTCTGCTATGGACACATGTTAAATTTTGTTTCGATCTGGTAACTCCTTCATATAGAAACAGGTGTTCACAAAAGACGCATCCGAGATTTTTTTACAATGGAAAAATTAGAAATGCGTGGTGTCAATAAATATTTACATAAAAAAAGGTTTATCGGGACAAGAAATTCATAATGATATGGTGAATGTGTTAGGTGAAAGTGCTCCTTGATATGCAACAGTAAAAAATTGGGTTGCTGAATTTAAACGTGGTCGTACAAGCATTGAAGATGAACCACGTAGTGGACGACCAAAAACAGCAACAACAACAGAAATTGTGGCCAAAGTGCATGATATGGTCTTAAATAATCGACGAATAAAAGTGCGTGAAATAGCTAATATCATGGGCATCTCGAATGTTCGAGTCCATTTAATTTTGCATGAAGAACTACAGATGAAAAAGCTTTCTGCAAGATGGGTGCCGGACTTGTTAACAGTCGACCAAAAACGCATAAGAATGAACATTTCTCAAGCTTGTTTGGATCGTTTTCAGCGAAATAAAATGGATTTTAAGCCTCGTTTCATGATTGTTGATGAGACATGGATCCACCACTATACTCCAGAGACAAAAGAACAATCCAAAGAATGGACTGAAGCTGGAGGATGTGCCCCAAAGAAGGCAAAAACAATTCAATCGGCTGGTAAGGTTATGGCAACGGTGTTTTGGGACTTCAAAGGTATTTTATTGATTGACTATCTGCAAAAGGGTAAAACAATAAATTCAGAGTACTATTGCAACCTTTTAGATCAATTAAATGTACAAATTCGAGAAAAACGTCCTGGCTTACAACACAAAAAAATAATTTTTCATCAAGACAACGCACCAGCGCACAAGAGTGCTTTAACAATGGCTAAATCAACGAATTAAAGTACGAGTTGCTTGACCACCCACCTTATTCTCCTGATTTAGCTCCCAGTGACTTTTACCTGTTCCCAAATCTAAAAAATTCCTTGCTGGCAAGCGTTTTACCTCAAATGAAGATGCAATTACAGTTGTAAACCACTATTTTGGAGACCTTGAGGAAAACTATTTTAATCAAGGGATAGAATTGCTAGATAAGCGTTGGACTAAGTGTATTGAAGTTTCAGGAGATTATATTGAAAAATAAAAATATTTTTGAAAAACTAACTATTCTCTTTCATTGATAGGCTAAAAACTTTCCGAACCGCCCTCGTAGGCTGTAACATCAGCTTATTATCCTATAGGTATATATAAGTACATGACCTAATCTTCAACGAATGATCGGATTTAAGCTAATGACACATGATTTATGCATATATTCATGTGAAAATAAAACCTGCTGAAGTCTAGGCGATTATTTCACAATGAAATAATTTAAGTGAATATTTTCGTCTTTTGAAAGAGGGAACTGTCCTTGAGCCGAGCCTAAAAAAAGCACTAATTCGCCGACACAATCTACCGTTTCGTTTCGTTTCCTCTATTTCGTCGACGTTTTAACTGGCGGCCAAAACTAACCATTGTGTCGCGGAGCAGGATATTGAACCTAAGCATATGCTTTTGGCATCGTTCATCGGCAAGGGGTTAACTTACTTAAGTTACGCAACATCCTATTAAAGAACAAGAGGAAACTTCTCTCATAACAGTGAGCTGTACATGATTTAATTTGTGTAGTCGCTGTGTGGAACCTACTGTTTAAAGCCGGACCTAACGTCTAATGCATTTTATAGAGAAATGTTTGCATGGCTTAGAGAAAAATCTCTTACTCGTACAGTCGCCGGCCTCTACGAGGTGGAAAACCGGGGTTAAACCTAGATTTGAGTTGCTAACAAGTTCCCTCTTTCAAAAGACGAAAATATTCACTTAAATTATTTCATTGTGAAATAATCGCCTAGACTTCAGCAGGTTTGATTTACACATGTATATATGCATAAATCATGAGGCGTTAGAAGCAGCCAACACCTGTACGTCAAAGCCACGCAGAATCTATTGAAAGAGTCGCGGCTAACCGTGAGAATTCATAGACGACCCCACGGCAGACAGCTCTGCACTGCGCAAAATAATTCGGTCCCTCGCAGATATCACCGAGCGCAAGGCCTTGAACCAGCACCCTAATATCACCTCAAACAATACAAATGTTCTCTAACGATGAAGAAAAAATATTGTTAATTGAGGTCGTCGCCAAAAATCGGAAGAAATATCCATCACATGAAAAAAATTAAATTAATTTCACTAACATTTTTGGAACTATAAAAAATTTCGAATTTTAAATACATGTATTTTTACTTCTTATAAAAATTAAAATAATCTATTATCAATAATAACAGAGAAAGTTTAACGGTTGAAGATAGAAGGTGGATTTGTTCTGAGACTGTTCGAACTGCAGAAATATTGGGAGTTGGTCTTACATTTAACTCTTCTAGGGGCACTTTTGGAATAGTTAAAGCTGTGGGAGCAAAATTTAAAAAAAATTAATTTTTTGTAGGGGGCCCCCTTACAGGGTGAAGATAGTGGGTAGTTATGTTTGGAAAAAAT